>CM053604.1:38043134-38086414 GCA_028646535.1 Procyon lotor
AAAAAAAAAACACAATAAAACACACACATTAAAAACAAAATTGTACAATGCGCCTACCTGATGAGGTTACTACAGTGGGGATTAAATAATACATAAGAATGCCTGAGAGATCATGTGATACTTGTCTTTCTCTGACTGACTTATTTCGCTTAGCATAATACCCTCCAGTTCCATCCACGTCGTTGCAAATGGCCAGATTTCGTTTCTCTTGATGGCTGCATAGTATTCCATTGTATATATATACCACATCTTCTTTATCCATTCAGACAGATTTTACTTTTTAATTACAAAAGGAAATATATTTCTAAATAGTTTTCTAGATTTTAGCCCAACTTCATTTTTTATTCAGTTCTTTTTCTAGAAGGACAAATAACCTCATGAGTAGGTTCTTTAGAAATTTGTTTTCAATAATATTAATTGTTTTATAATAATTATACTGAAAACTTCCTTAAGACAGCTTTTTAAAAGGTACTATCATAAAACACAAGACCTTTATTTGTATACACATATAAAATTCCAAGATACTAGTGTGATATTGAGAAACACATTGATGGGGCAGTGTTAGAAACAACAGTGAAGGAAGTTTAATGAATGAAAGAGGAAATCAATACATCTCATTTACACTGTTCCTGATGTACAAGGGGGAGAAAAACTGCATCGTATGCAAAAACTGTTTAAGAGTAATAGATAGCAGTGGATAATTGTGTGATTTCTACAGGTGAAATAATGAAGCTTTCTTTTTTTGGTTTAACACCCCCCCCCCCAGTATTTTTCCATTGTTTCTGTTATTCAGTGCTGCAGTGTTTGTCACCTTGGTTTAACACCTTCTCTCCCTTTCATCTATTTTTGACCTCAGCTCTAAATTGGCTAAAACCCCTCACAAAAGTAAAAATCTTTTTCTTTTTCTATTCTATTTCATATCTGCACACATTCTATATTTCAGCAGCTTGGCTTAGGTTCTCAGCAACTGATGTCTATGTAGAATTATGTCTTAATAGTCCTATGACAGTAAGGGTATAAGGTAGAATGTTTTCATGGCAAAGCAGGTAATTTCAAAGGGTATAAAACAGCTCTTTTTTTTTTTAACTTCTTCTCTTTTGCTTTTTATATAAGTATTTTGAAGTCATTTTGGCTCAACTGAATAATCTGCATATGTGGGCCATGATCTAGAAAAGAGAATTTTAAAATTATGAACCTAGTGTAACTTAACTGGAGAATTTGTTATCCTGCCTAGGTGTTACCAGAAATTATATTACCCATAAAAAACTTAAATAATTATTTGGGGTAAATATCACATGGAATTTGATTATAGCATATCCATGAAATATTTTAATTTGTTTAGTTATGCAAAGATTCACTTTGAAAATAGTTTTCATCAAGATAGTTTTCATCAAAATGAAATAGTTTTCATCAAAGCCATCAATGCTGGGGAAGGTTTGATACGAATGTTTCATTTCAGTCTTAAACAGAAAATGTAGCAGAAACAAAAACAGGCCTCAGTCACAACTGAAGAAGAAACTTCCTAGAAGAGAACTCTGTTAACACAGGTGTCTTCAAAAGCCAAAGCTTGGGGACAATTTCATCTTGTTAAGTAAATAAATATTTTTATATATGTGTGGTTACAAAATGTAAGTTAAATCTTTGTTCTACTTCTTAGTATAAAGTTTAGTCTGTCTAAAACTGTATGCTAAAAAGGACTAAGAATTTTCTTCTTTAATTGAACATTTCATATAATGGTTTCAAGAAAAGTTGCTTTGCAAATCTGAAATCAAATGCTTTTTGTTTGTTTCAATTTTCAGTTTTTACTATGAATATCACATTTGTTAAAATATTTAACTCTGTTTGATCTCCCAAACTTGTAAACTACAGTTACAATTGGAGATTGAATTTGATTATTAATGTAGTGATAATTACATATATATTACTAACAGTTCTAACTAATCCAACACATATAAAAGGACTAAGTAGATTTTCTTAAATATAGGAACATTATTAAAAGACACATTTTCTTCTTTTAAATTGCCAAATAAAATTATTTAAAAGCCAAATAAAGTAACTAACTCATTAATAAAACACAGTGCAGGGAATGCCTGGGTGGCTCAGTCAATTAAGCAGTTGCCTTCCTGAGCGGAAGGTCATGATCCCAGCGTTCTGGGATTGAATTCCACTTTGGACTTCTTGCTCAGTGGGGAGAGTGCTTCTCCCTCTGCCTGCTCTGCCTGCTGCTACCCCTGCCTGTGCTCTCTCTTTGACAAATAAATAAATAAAATCTTGAGAGAGAGAGAGAGAGAAGGCTTGTTAAAAATAAATAAATGAAAAATAAAACACAGTGTAGGACATCTGGGTTGGTCAGTCAGTTCAGCATCTGCCTTCAGCTCAGGTCATGATCCTGGGGTCCTGGGATGGAGCCCTGCTTCAGGCTCCCTGTTCGCAGCCAGGAAACCTGCTTCTCCCTCTGCCTCTGCCCATCCCTCATGCTCATGCTTTCACGTACTCTCTTGCTCTTTCCCCTTTCTCTCAAATAAATAAATAAAACACAGTGCAAAATCTTAATTTATGATGATAGGAGAAACTACTTTGTTTAATGCTAACCATGGAGTTAAAGTTGCAACAATTAAATTTGAGAATAATATCTATCACCCAGCCACCCCATCCCCTGCCACCTCATCCCCCCACCCTCCTCCACTCCAGCAACCCTTAGTTTCTTTCCTGAGATTAAGAGTCTCTAATGGTTTGTCTCCCTCTCTGGTTTTGTTTCATTTTTTTCCTCTCTTCCCCTATAATCCTCCACCTTTTTTCTCAAATTCCACGTATGAGTGAGATCATATGATAATTATCTTTCTCTGATGGGCTTATTTCACTTAGCATAATACCCTCTTGTTCCATCCATGTCATTGCAAATGTCAAGATTTCATTTCTTGATGATTGCATAATATTCCATTGTGTGTATATATACCATATCTTCTTTATCCATTCATCTGTTGATAGACATCTGGGCTCTTTCCATAGTTTGGCTATTGTGGACATTGCTGCTATAAACATTGGGGTATGGGTGCCCCTTTGGATCACATCTGTAGCTTTGTGGTAAATACCCAGTAGTGCAATTGCTGGGTTATAGATTAGCTCTATTTTCAACTTTTTGAGGAAAGTCCATACTATTTTCCAGAGTGGCTGTACCAGCTTGTGTGTATCACTTTGAATTAGTGCTTTTTTATTCTTTGGGTAAATACCCAGTAGTGTGATTACTGGATAGCACGATACTTCTATTTTTAACTTTTTAGGTGTGGGAATTCACAATGCCTTGCTGGGTAAGATATGATAAACACAATCCTCCTTGGGAGAGGCTAGTTGAAAAGCAAAGAAGTGACCAGAAAACTGAGCCTTCTTTTAACTTTCTGGGCTAAAAACGGCCAGATCCTAATTGCGGCTCGATGGTATCTCCCAAGGGACAGATGCTTAACTTAGGTTAGACATAAATCCTTAATAGTCACCTACACCCTGCCTGCAAGTCATGAACATAGATAGTTCTAATCACACAATGCTCATAAATGTCACTGCCAGTTATTGAAACTGTACATTCCTTTCCAATATTGATTCTTTGATAACATGCACAATAAAAATGGAGGTAGAGTTTGGCTCTGGGCCTATTGCCACTAGAGAGTCTGGTCCCCAGGCCCTCTCCTTTCTCTTACTTAGGTGTTTGAAGTAATGTTTCAGGGTTTGCTGGCCATACCTGACATTGAGGAACCTCCATACTGTTTTCCACAGTGGCTGTATCAGTTTGCATTCCCATCAGCTTATGCAAATATGTTCCTTTGTCTCCACATCCTTCCCAACACCTGTTGTTTCTTGTGTTATTGATTTTAGCCATTCTATTATATGGAATAGCCATTATTCTATAATGGTGTGAGGTGATATGTCATTGTAGTGTTGATTTGCATTTCCCTGACGATGACTGATGGTGAGTATCTTTTCATGTGTCTACTGGCCATCTGTATATCTTTGGAGAAACATCTGTTCATGTCATCTGCCTATTTTCAATTGGATTATTTGGTTTTTGGTGTTGAGTTTTATAAATTCTTTATGTGTTTTGAATCTATTTCTGTGTATGGTATAAGAAATGGTTCATTTTCTTTCTTTTTCATGTTGCTATCCAGTTTTCCCAACACCATTTGCTCAAGAGACTGTCTTTTCCCTTAGGATATTGTTTCTTACTTTGTTGAAGATTAATTGCCCATATAAATGTGAGTTAATTTCTAGGTTTTCTGTTCTGTTCTATTGATCTATGTGTTTATTTTTATGTCAGTACCACACTGTTTTGATTACTACAGCTTTGTAATATAACTTGAAGTCTAGAATCATGATGCTTCCAGCTTTACTTTGCTTTTTCAAGATGGCTTTGGCTATTCTGGGTCTTTTGTGGTTCCATATAAGTTTTAGAATTGTTTGTTCTAGCTCTGTGAAAATACTGTTGATGTTCTAACAGGGATTGCATTAAATGTGTAGATTGCTTTGTATACTATAGACATTTTAACAATATTTTTTCTTCCAATCCATGAGCATGAAATGCCTTTCTATTTCTTTCTGTCACCTTCAATTACTTTCACTAGTGTTTTATAGCTTTCAGATTACAAGATTTTCACCTCTTTGGTAAGGTTTACTCCTAGGTATCTTATAATTTTTGGTTCAATTGTAAATGGGACTGTGTCTTAATTTCTTTTTCTACTGCTTCATTATTGTTACGTGGAAATGCAATAGATTTCTGTACATTAAATTTGTATCCTGTGACGTTCCTGGATTCATTTATCAGTTCTAGTGGTTCTTTTGGTGGAGTCTTTTGGATTCTCTATATAGTATCATATCATCTATAAATAGTGAAAATTTTACTTCTTCCTTGCCAATTTTGATGTCTTTGATTTCTTTTTATTGTCTGATTGTGTATTTAGGACTTCCAGTACTATGTTAAATAATAGTGGTAAGATGAATATTCCTGTATTGTTCAAAAAAGACATATGATATGACTCTAATCTTCCTGAATTTGTTGAGGCTTATTTTGTGGGCTAATATATGTGATCTGTTCTGGAGAATGTTCCATATGCACTTGAAAAGAATATATATTCTGCTGTTTTAGGATGGAATGTTTTGAATGTACCTGTTAAATCTGTCTGTTTCAGTGTGTCATTCAAAGCCATCATTTCTTTATTGATTTTCTGTTTAGATGATCTGTCTATTGAATGTATATGAGGTGTTAAAGTCCCCAACTATTATTGTATTATTATTGATTATTTCCTTTATGTTTGTTATTAACTTTTATGTATTTTGGTGCTCCTATATTGGGTACATAAATATTTACATTTGTTATATCATCTTGTTAGATTATCCCCTTTATTATTATATAGTGCTCTTTTTTGGCTCTTGTTACTGTCTTTTATTTTATTTATTTATTTATTTACTTACTTACTTATTTACTTATGAGAGAGAGAGAGAGCACTAGTGTGAGGGGGAGAGAAACGGAGAGGAAGAAGCAGACTCCCAGCTAAGCAGGGAGCCCAACATGGGGCTTGATCCCAGGACCTTGAGATTATGACCTGAGCCAAAGGTAGGAGCCCTTGTCTCTTGTTACAGTCTTTGTTTTAAAGTCTATTTTGTCTGATATAAGTTTCCTACATCAGCTTCTTTTTGACATCCATTTGCATGATAGATGTGTTTTTATCTTTTCACTTTTTATCTTCTGTTCTTAGATCTAAAATGACTCTCTTGTAAGTAGCATATATATGGGTTTTGGTTTTTTTTATCCATTTTGTCACCCTCTGTCTTTTGATTAGAGTGTTTAGTTCATATACATTCCAAAGTAATTATTGATAGATATGTATTTATTGCCATTTTATTTGTTTTGTGGTTGTTTCTGAAGATTTTCTCTCATCCTTTCTTACCTTTCTCTCTTTCATGTTTTTCTGGTTTTCTTTAGTATTATATTTGGATTTCTTTCACTTTATTCTTTCCATATTCATTAGTTAATGTTTTTTGATATATTGTTACATTATGTTTGTATATAACATCTTTTGCTTATAGCAGTCTCTATTGTGTTGATTATCTTTTAAGTTTGAACTCATTCTTTACTCCTCCCCACATTTTTGGTATAGTTTGTTATATTTTACATCCTTTTATTTTGTGATTTCCTTGACTTATTTTTTATAAAAATATCCACTTTTAATGCTTTTCTGTTTCCTACCTTCATACTGTCCCTTTTGGTCTCTCCTTTCCACTCAGTTCCTTTTAATATTTCTTGCAGGGCTGGTTCCATGGTCATGAATGCCTTTAGTTTTTATCTGTTTGGGAAACTATCTGTCCTTCTATTCTGAAAAATGGGCTTGTTGAATAGAGCATTCTTTTTTTTTTTTTTTTTTTTTTGAATAGAGTATTCTTGACTGCAAATTTTTCCCATTCAGCACTTTGAATATATCATGGCACTCTTTTGACATGCAAAGTTTCTGTTGAAAAATTTCCTGCTAGCTTTTTGGGTTTTCTCTTATAAGTTACTGTCTTCTTTTTGTCTTGCTACTTTAAAAAGTTTTTCTTTATCACTGTATTTTGCCAATTAAATTACAATATACCTTGATGTGGATCTGTTTTTGTTGATTTTTATGGGAGTTCTCTGTGCCTCCTGGATCTGAATATGTTTCCTTCCCCAAACTATGGAAGTTTTTAGCTATTGTTTTACAGATAAATTTTCTGGCCCATTTTCTCTCTCTTCTTCTGGGTCTCCTATAATATGAATGTTATTACATTTGAGGGAGTCACTGAGTTCCCTAAATCTATTCTAATTTTGCATAATTCTTTTTTTTTTTCTCTTTTGTTCAGCTTGATTATTTTCTATTATTTTGTCTTCTAGGTCCCTAATTTGTTCCCCTGCTTCTTCTATCCCACTGTTCATTTTGTCAAGCATGTTTCTCATTTCACTTATTAAACCTCTTATCTCTGCTATGTATTCCGTATCTCTGTGTTAAGGGTCTCACTCATGTCTTCCACTCTTTTCTCAAGTCGAGTGAGTATGTTTATGATTATTGCTTTAAATTCACTATCAGGCACTTTACTTATATCTGTTTTGCTTAGCACTCTGGCCATGGCCTTGTCCTCTTCTTTTATTTGGGGTAAGTTTCTCTGTCTTCTCGTTTTGCTAACACTCTGTGTCTGTTCTCTGTGTTAAGAAAGTCAGCTTTCTTCTGTGTCTTCTGTTCTTCAAAGTCTTGGCTTTATAAAGAGATTCTGGAATTCCCTGGAGTGCAGTGTCCCCTGTTCACCAAAATCTGGCACTTCAGGAGAGTATCCTAGGTGTGTCCCTTATGCCCTGCTGTTGTGTCTGAGTTACTTTTCCTTTCAGTGCTATCTTCTGCACTGACTCTGTGCGATTGTCGGCTGTGCTTATTCTCTGTAGCGTTAGTGGGACCCAGGCAGGCTAGCTTTGGGCAGTTGTGCCCACCAGGGAGCTTGGAAGTGGAGAAGTGGTGTTAGCAAAATTTGCACTGGGTCACTAGTCCTATGCCAGATCCCCTGAAGTGTTGCAACAGCTAGGGACTGTGTACCAGGGCAGCTGGGGGTGCAAGATTGGGTTCAGTATGCTGTGATGGCTGGGGTAAGCCAGGCCTGGTACTCAAAGGTGGCTGGAGACATGTGGCTGACTGCAGAACTTAAGCAGCTGTGCACCCAGTGGTTGGGTGTGGTACCCTCAACTTTAACAAAATTTGCCCTGAGCCCAAGGCTGAGGCTAGCAGGCTTGGAGTGGGTAAGTCCTCAGCAGAGCTTGTGGGTGTGGCACACTGCTAACCGGTTAGATAGCAAGTGTTTGCACAGCCCTGCCTCCCACTGATTGCCCTGCGTTTATGCTGGAGGGTAGGGGTGGAGGGTATGGCATCTGCCAGGTTCCTCATTTTCAGAGAAATTCTCACATGCTCTGAAATTAGTATGAAGAAATCTCTCTCTGCTTTGCCCTTAATGTTGTGTAAACTGATGTTTTTATGTTGCCTCTCCATGAAGGCTGCTGTCTCTTTAAGGGTGACAGCTATCACCCTATCACCCAGCTTATCACTTGCCCTTCTGGCTAGCCCTCTGCAGAGTCAGCTGACTTTTAAAGCTCCAGGTCCAAGTCCCACTGGTCATACAAACACATGCAAAAAATGCAGCCCCTCTGGTTTGCAAAGCCTAATCTTATGAGGATTAGTCTTTCCCATATGAGTTCCCTGGTGTGAGGTCTCATTACTTTCTCTGTGTACAGCTCCCTCCCTCCTATGGACAGCCTCCCTCTGCCTTTCTGACCTTCCTAACCTTTCAGTTGCTTCTCTATATTTAATTGTGAATTTGCTCTGTCAGTCTTTGGTTTGATTTCCAATTTATTTACTTGGATGTGGATGATACCTAATTATAAACATGGGACAGGTGAGCGCAGGGTCCTCCTACTCTGCCATCTTCCCCTGGAGTTAATTTCTTTTGATAGGATTTTAAAATATTAAAATAATATTGCATTCTTGGATAAAACCAAGGTAGACATTACATACGTATATTTGTAATATCTTATTTTTCTTGATATGGTTTGTCATTGCTTCCTTTAAGGTTTTGCATGTATTATTGTCTTGTGATTTCTTTAATATACTATTTTGTTGGTTTATTTATGAATGTTATACCAGCATTTTATAATTGAGTTAGGATATATTTTCTCCTTTTTCATTCTCTTGAAGAGTTTGTATTAGGTAGAAATAATCTTCCTTTCAAAGTATAAAATAGCCATTCTCTGGTGGTTGATGCAGTGGTGGAAGATTTCAACTACAGCTTCAAATACTTTTAATCATTGTGTTATGCTTCAATTGCTCCAGGCCCCACTAGGCTACGAGAACATTTGAAGGTAGTGATATCTCAGGTACTGTCTTGCAATTGTGCAATAAGGACTATACAGACATTCTAGTTTTAAGTCTTTGCTGTATTCATAGTTATTGGCTCCCATTTATTTGTGCTTTTTGTCTTTTAATGTTCATTAGAGGTTTTCTTATTTATTATTAATTTTATTTATTTTTTAAGATTTTATAAGAGAGAGACAGACAGAATAAGAGAGTGAACATGAGTGGGGGGAAGGACAGCAGACTCCCTACTGACTATGGACTCTTAAGGTAGGCCTCAATCCCAGGACTCTGAGAGCATGGCCTGAGCAGAAGTCAGACACTTAACCAACTGAGCTACCCGGGCACCTCTATTATTCATTTTAAAGAATCAATTTTTAGCTACTTTTATATTACTTGTTATATTGTTTTGCTATTTAATTTATTCTGCTGTTTATTTGTTGCCAATTATTTTCTTTGGATTTGTTCTGTTCTAAAGTTATAAATTTGTTATAAATTTATAACTAAATTTAGATGACAGACTCCTAATTATCTGACTTTCTTCTTTTCTACTATAGGAACACTTTAATATTTCTTTGATTTCTTCTTTGACCTATAAATTATTTAGAAATGTAATTTTTTTTTTAAAGATTTTATTTATTTAACAGTGAGAAACACAGCGAGAGAGGGAACACAAGTAGAGGGAATGGTAGCGGGAGAAGCAGGCTTCCCGAGGAGCAGGGAGCCCGATGTGGGGCTCGATCCCAGGCCCCTGGGATCTGACGTGGGCCGAAGGCAGACGCTTAATGACTGAGCCACCCAGGCGCCCCCAGAATTGTAATTTTAAATTTCCTATTTTATTCATTAATTAATTTAGTCAAATAATATGTTACTGATTCTTTGAAAAATTTTCAAATATGCTTTATGGCCTAATATACCATTTTTTGGTCTAATGTTTAATTTTTTAAATATTCCATATGTGCTTAAGAAACATGGCTATTATCTGTGAGGTCCAACGATCAATATATGCTCATTAGATCAAGGTGTTAATTATGCTGTTCCAATTTTCTACAGTCATAGTAATTTTGTTTGTTTTTTGTGTTTTTTTGCCTGCTTGGCCTATCATTTACTGACAAAATTTCATTGAGATCTTCTAGTGATGGTGAATTTATAAATTTTCATTTGTTTATGTGTTAATACTTTTTAAGATTTTCTTATTAGGTTCATAGGTTTGGAACATTTAAAATTACATTATAAAGGGAATCTTGATCATTACTTAAAAACCGTCTATAGCTTTGATTGATTTGTTTGTTGTCTAATATTAAATTATATAAACATACTGTCCAATTATCTTTTGGTCATTTTTTGTTTGGTTTGCCTTTTTCTAGCCTTTTACCTTCAACTTTTCTAGCTTTTTATGTTTCAGTTGTCTCCTGAAAGCCACATCTGGATATAAATATGTAGACACATGTATATTTTATGTGGAAATCATATTTGGAAATCTGTGTTTTAACTAATGCATTTTGCCCATTTATTTTTCATATACATATGAATTCATTTTTATCATAGTATTTCATGTTTTCTGTATATCTATATATCTCATTCATTTATTTCTTTTCTTCCCTCTTTCTTCCGCTTTTTAGATATTTTTAATATTCTGATATATTTCCCTCAACTAGATTAGAATTTATGTATTCTCTTTTATAATTTTTTTATCATTACTCTTGATATTTTACTATAAATAATTTCAAAGTCTAAAGTTAATCAGTATTTTTTCTCATCACAAAATAGAGCAAGAATCCTAGTATTTTTTTAAACTCTGAGAAACCCTCACTAAGCTCTACAAGTTATGATTTCCAGTGTTTTATTTCTATTGTTTATTTTAGCCTCACACTTTAGGCTTGTTTTTTTTATCTTTGAGTTGAATTGATTGTCTCTCCTACTAATTTTTCACTTTCTGATTCAAAGGATTTATTAAATCTTTTATCAGGCACATTAGGGGGTGCATAGAATCCTCACTATGGGTCTTCATTAAGAGTGATGTGAGTGCAGAGGTCCCTGGCTGGCTGTTGGTTAAGTGACTGCCTTTGGCTTAGGTCACGCCCAGGTTCAAGCAAGGAGCCTGCTTCTCCTTCTGATCCTCTCCCCTCTCATGCTCTCTCTCTCTCTCAAATAAATAAAATCTTTGAAAAAAAAAGTGATATGAATGCAGAGGAAAATGTGACTAATTAACCAGAAATTACATATTTCATTTGATTGCTATTGATTTTATAAGGAATGATTTTTAGATTTAGATTTACTTTCATTTTTATGTGTATATTTTTACTCACAATTATTTCTTACATCTTAGACATTTTTTTCTATGTGGATAATTAAATTATGAAAAGACACAATTTTCTTTTCTTCTCTTTTCTTTTCTTCCTCATTCTGTATGTCTTTAAAGTCCTACTGTCTTGTACTGATTACAACTCCCAGTCTTTGTTGAATAGGAGTGAGAGTGAGCGTCATAGATTTATTCCTGAATGAAAGGAAGAAACCTTCAGATATACTGACTTATTTTTGGAGGTTAAGGCAGCCTTGCATTCTCAAATCAATCAAAATGATAATACATCACATCAACAAGAGAAAGTATAAAAACTGTATGATCATTTCAATAGATGCAGGAAAAGCATTTGGCAATGTACAACATTCATTCATGATAAAAACCCTCAATAAAGTAGCTTTAGAGTGACCATTCCTTGATATAAGACCATATATTAAAAACCCACAGGTAACATCATCCTTAAACTAAGAGCTTTCCCCCTAATGTCAGGAATAAGACAAGGATATCCACTCTCACCATTTTTATTCAATATAGTACTGGATTCCTAGCCACAACAACCAGACAGGAAAAGCAAATAAAAGGAATCTAAATCAGTAAGGAAGAAGTAAAACTTTCACTATTTTCAGATGACATGATACTATATAGAGAAAACCCAAAAGATTCCACCAAAAAACCACTAGAACTGATAAATGAATTCAGTAAAATCAGAGGATACAAAATCAATATACAGATATCCATGGCATTTCTATATACCAATAATGAATCAGCAGAAAGAGAAATTAAGGAATCAATCTCATTTACAATTGCTCCATAAATAATAAAATACCTAGGAATAAACTTAACCAAGGAGATGAAAGACCTGTACTCTGAAAACTATAAAACACTGATGAAAGAAATTGAAGATGACACAAATGGAAATATATTCCATGCTTATGGATTGGAAGAGAAAATATTGTTAAAATTTCTATACTACCCAAAGTAGTCTACACATTTAGTGCAATCCCTATCGAAACAGCAAGAGCAATTTCACAGAACTAGAACAAACAATTCTAAAATTTGTAGGAAACCACAAAGACCCTATATAGCAAAAGCAATCTTGAAAAAGAAAAAATCTGGACGTATCATAATTCCAGATTTCAAATTGTACTACAAAAAGCTGTAGTAATCAAAACAGTAGCATACAAAGATAGAAACATAGATCAATAGAACAGAATAGACAGCTCAGAAATAAACCCACTATTATGTGGTCCATTTATCTTCAACAAAGGAGGCAAGAATATGCAATGGGAAGAAGACAGTCTTTTCAACAAATGGTGTTGGGAAAACTGGCCAGCAATATGCAAAAGAATGTAATTGGACCACTTTTTTACAACATACACAAAAATTAACTCAAATAGAGTAAGGACCTAATTGTGAGACATGTTACCACAAAAATCCTAGAGGAAAACACAGGCAGTAATTTCACTGACCTTGGTAGTAACAGTTTTCTAGCTATATCTCCTGAGGCAAAATAGAAAATGCATTGTTGGGACTACATCAAAATAAAAAGCTTCTGCACAGCAAAGGCAATGGCCAATAAAATTAAAAGACAAGCTACTGAACGGGAGAAGAAATTTCAAATTACATATCTGATAAAGGGTTAGTGTCCAAAATATATTAAAAAAACTTATAAAACTCAACACCAGAGAAACAAATAATCCTGTTAAAAAGTGAGCAGAAGACATGAACAGACATTTCTTCAAAGAAGACATACAGATGGCCAACAGTCAAATGAAAAGATGCTCAACCTCACTGATCATCAGGGAAATGCAAATCAAAACCAAGTGAGATATCACCTCACATCTGTGAAAATGGCTAAAATAAAAAAACAGGAAAAAACAAGTGTTGGAGAGGATGTGGAGAAAAGGAGCCCTTGAGTAATGTTGATGGGAATGCAAACTGGTGTAGCCACCATGGAAAACAGTGTGAAGATTCCTCAAAAAATTAAAAATAGGGGCGCCTGGGAGGCTCAATTGTTAAGTGTTTGCCTTCGTCTCAGGTCATGATCCCAACATCCTGGGATCGAGCCCCACATCAGGCTCCCTGCTGGTGGGAAGCCTGCTTCTCCCTCTCCCATTCGCCCTGCTTGTGTTACCTCTCTCTCTCTCTCTCTGTCTTTCTCTCTGTCAAATAAGTAAGTATAATCTTTAGAAAAAAAGATTTTTTTTTTCTAAAAGAGAGAGACACTGGGATCATGACCTGAGCCGAAGGCAGATGCTTAATGACTGAGCCACTCAGGCTCCCCGATAAATAAAATCTCTAAGAAAAATTAAAAAATAGAACTGTCATACAATCCAGTAATTTCACTACTGGGTATTTACCCAAACAATATGAAAACACTAATTCAAGGGGATACATGCATTTTATTGCAGCAATATTTACAATAGCCAAACTATAGAAGCAGCCCAAGTGTTTATTAATAGATGAATGGATAAAAAGGATGTGAGATAGATATATATTCACACACACACACACACACACACACACACTCTGGAATATTACTTAGCCTTAAAAATGACATCTTGCCATTTGCAACAACATGTACGGATCTAGAGAATATAGTGCTAAGTGAAATAAGTCAGAGAAAGATAGATACTATATGATTTCATTCATATGTGGAATTGAAGAAACAAAACAAATAAACAAAGAAAAGAAAAAAAAAGAAATAAACCAAAAACCCCCAGACTTTTAACTATAGAGAATAAAGTGATGGCTACCTGAGGGGAGGTGGGTGGGAGGATGGGTTAAATAGATGAAGAGGATTAAAAGTACATGTATTATGATGAGCACTGGCTAATGTATAGAATTGTTGAATGACTATATTGTACACCTGAAACTAATATAACATTGTTAACTATACTGAAATTAAAAATAATAATGATAATAGTAATAAAATAACCTTCTATTCTCAGATTAATCCTGCTTGTATATGATATATTATCATATTGGTGTATTTCTGAATTTATTTTGCTAATATTTTGTTGAGGAGTTCATTTATGCTCATGAAGATTATTGGTCTATAGTTTTTTTGTTTGCTTTTTTTTTTTTTTCTTGTGATACTTTGTGTAGTTATGGTATCAGGCTAATCTTGGCCTCATAAAAGGAGTTAAGTAGTACTCTCATTACTTCTATTTTCTGGAAGATTGTATGTGAAATTGATATTTTCTACTTAAATATTTGGTAAAATTTACCAATGAGGCAAATGTGACTTCAGTTTTCTTTGTCTCTTTATTCTCTAATAATGTGAGAATATTCAGATAATTTGGTTCTTCTTAAAGTGAGCTCTGGTAATTTGTGTCTTTTAAGAGATTTATTTTATGTAAGTTGTTGAACTCATGGGCATGATATTACTTTTAGTATTTCCTGGTTAACTTTTTAATGTCTGTACATTTTATAGTGATGATCCTCTTTTCACTTTTGATACTGATAATTTATGTCTTTTGTCTTTGTAGTTCTTGGTCAGTTTATCTAGAGATTTATGAATTTACTCATTTTTTAACTTTCTTTTGGTCTTATTGAATTTCTTATTATTTTCTTTTTCAATTCCATTCATTTGTATTTTATGCTTATCATTTCTTCCCTCCAGTTTGCTTTGAATTCAGTTTGCTCTTCTGTATTAATTTCACAACTATTTTTTTCAAATATAAATGCTTGGTTACATAAATTTCCTTTAAGCACTGCTTTAGCTATATCCTCAAGATTATCATTCTATGTTTTGCATTTTCGTTCAATTCAAAATATATTCTAAGTTCCCTTATTTTCTCTTTAGCTCATTCGTAACTTAGAAATATGTTGCTTACTTTCCAATATTTGAGGATTTCCCAGGTATCTTTTGGTTCGTGATTTCTAATTTTTTCCTTAATGTCAAGCTACAAATTTTATATGATTTCAAATTTTTATATTTTATATATATTTTTATGGCCCAGTTTATGGTCTGTCTCAGTGAATGTTCCATGTGCGTTTGAAAAAAAGTATGTATTCTTTTATTGTTATGTGGACCTTTCTAAAAATGGCAATAAACATCAATTAGAAAAGTGGGTCAATAATATCGACCTGGTCTTCTGTATCTTCGACTGACTTTTCCTTTGTTTCATATCTTACTAAGAAAGAAATGCTAAAGTCTCTAATTTTAATTGTAGATTTTTACCTCTCTCTTTTTAGTTCTATCAGTTTTTGCTCCATGTGTTTTGCACATTTGTTGTTATATGCATGTACTTTTAGAATTGTTATGGTTTTTTTGGTGAATTGAAATGTTTACTGTTATAGAATGTTCCCCTTTATTTATAATAATATTCTTTTCCTGAACTTTACTTTGTCTGATATTAATATAGTCATTCAGGCTTTCCTTTGATTATTGTTTTCATCCTGTATCTTTTTTTTTATCATTGTAATGTATTTATCACTTTATATTTTAAACAGGATTCTTATAAATGACATATACTTGAGTGTTACTTTTCATCCAGTTTGTCTTTAATTGGCATGTTTAGATAATTTACATTTAATGTAAATATTGATATAGTTGGACTAGCGTCTACATTCTAGTAGTTGTATTCTATTGGTTCTGTTTGTTGGGTGTCCCTCTCACTTTTAAAACTTTTCCTAGGGGCACCTGGGTGGCTCAGTTGGTTAAAGCCTCTGCCTTCAGCTCAGGTCATGATCTCAGGGTCCTGTGATTGAGCCCCACATCAGGCTCTCTGCTCAGCGGGGAGCCTGCTTCCCCCTCTCTCTCTGCCTGCCTCTCTGCCTACTTGTGATCTTTCTGTCAAATAAATAAATAAAATCTTTAAAAAAATAAAATAAAACTTTTTCCTGCTTGCTTTTGGATTAATGATTTCTTATGGTTGCATTTTAGATCTACTAGTAGTTTCTAAATTATACCTCTTTTAAAATTTTTTGTTGTTTTAGTATTTGCTCTAAGGTTTGCAATAGAAATTTTTAATTAATTGCAATCTAACTTTATCTGATATTATACTGCTTCATGTATATTTTAAGCATCTTATAACCATACACTTTGTATTCCTTCTCATTTTTTGTGCTGTTTTTGTCATATATTTTACTTACATATATACTTAAAATCCTCAATAGATTCTCACTATTTTTGCATATGTAGTCCATTACATTTTAGAGTTATTAAAAATAAAAAACATATATTTTATACTTACCTTCATTTTAACTATTAACCTTACAGACTCTTAAAACTTTCTTGGGGCCTTCAAGATTTCCAAGATCACACTTTGAGACCTGCTGATAAAATCTATTAAGAGTTGTATAAGCTATGTTATTTTCTTTCTTTATACTTTCCAGTTTTTATTCAAACTGTAAGACATGTCTTTCTAACTCAGTATTCTACTTTTGGCACCAGATTATATCAGATTAAAAACTGATTAAACAGTATTAAAACCTGATTGTTTACCTTTGTAAGACTAACACAAAAATGTGTTAATAAAGGAGATAGATATGTATATATTCCCGAGAAATATTTTTGAGAACTAGTGATTTTATTTTTATTTGGTACTTTGAGCCTTTTATTATGAACATATAGTGTTATTGTATATACTTTTATCTTTTAAGTCATAAGAGATAGCACCATAGGGTCTAGCCCAGTTATTGGACCACTTAATTTTCTTTGTATAACTCAGTTTATCACTTGAATTAGTTGAACCGTTTCACTGCATTATGAAATGTCATATAACAATTAGATGTGCTCACAAGAAGAAATGACAGGCCCTGTGAGACATGTAGAGACTTAAGATGATCAGTTTTGTTTAGGTCAGTGTACTCCTCAGTTGCTCCCAAAGCTGATAATGACAAATGGAAATAAAGAACATGTGAAACATATCTAATTTTGTGCAGATATAGGGAACAGCTCTTATCAATTACATTTCCTACATATGGTGATGGGAATATACTTTGAAATATTTGAAAGTCATAAAACTATTAAGGACATTATTTTGTCTAAAATTATTCTAAGAAGATATTTTGATTCTCACTTTTTTGCTTCTAATAGCCATGTCATCTGCTATCTATATCCTTTTAGGGGTCTTTTATTTTCTGTTCTTAATCATTTGAAAAAATGTTATGGAGTATCTCTGTGCCTCATCTTTATTTGATGGAAACATCTTTCTTGCTTTCCAAAAATTGCCACTTTTAATATAGTTATGTAAAACTGAGTTGCTTATATAACTTTCAGGTCTCCTGAGACGTTGTTTTTTATATATATTGTACTATATATATATATATAGTACAAAAATATGGTAGTGTGATTTTTAAATCACATGTTAAAATGTTATAATTATTAGCTACCAAATCAATCTCTCTATCTAAAACTATAAAGTTCCAGCACTAGGTAATAGATGTGAACTTAAAAGTAGAATATTTGTCTAAGAATCATTACTTTTTAACTTCTAAAATATGAGCTATTGGAAATTGCTTAAATATTTATTTGACATAGTTTTCATATGTATATGAAATAGGTGGCTGCATGATGCTAACTGTATGTTTGCAAATTCTTTTTTTTAAATCTTTTTTAAAAGATTTTATTTATTTGAGATAGAGCTAGAGTGAACGAGAGAGAAAGAGCGAGAGAGCACATGCATGGATGGGGGGAGGGGCAGAGGGAGAAGTAGGCTCCTGCTGAGCAGAGAGCCCATCATGGGATTGGATCCTAGGACTGGGGGGTCATGACCTGAGCCAAAGGCAGACATTTAACCAGCTGAGCCACCCAGGACCCCCTATATTTGCAAAGTCTTACAGAATACTATATCATAATAATAAAATAGCAAGTTCAAAAGACTTACAAATTAAAATCAAAACAATATTTAAAAAATTTGAAGGCATATTTCTTTGTTCTTCAGAGATGTCATTGAACTTCAAGTAATTTTATCAAGTCTGATTAAAAATGTAAGAGATGACCAGGTCCAAGACTGCAGCATTGCCAGTGCCCAAGTGGCCTCACTACACACAGCTAGAGGGGAGAGGGGTGGAAGGGATGAGGTGGCTGAGTGATGGACCTTGGGGAAAGTATGTGCTATGGTGAGTGCTGTGAATTGTGTAAGACTGATGAATCACAGAGCTGTACCCTTGAAACAAGTAATACATTATGTTAATTTTAAAAAATGTAAGAGCTGTTATTTAATGCTATAAGGATATAACTTCTTATATTGTTACAAATCCTTTATGAAGTATTCTATAGTAGATATTAACTTATTTAATTAAAGATGAAATTTTTATGGGTAATTGTTTTTTAATTTAACCTGAATTTATTGTAATTTTCAAAGAAGTTGGAAAATGTATCTCATTTGTACTGTAGATAATTTGAATTAGTTTAACATGCATCTGAAACCAAACTTTAAATCTTGGGCCAAATGACAATTTCTTGCAGATAGATTTTTTTTTTCCTTTAGATCAGTTGCTGTATAACAAATTACACAAAATTTAAGGGCTTAAAACAGTAATATTATTTCATAGTTTCTGTGCACTGGGAGTCTGGGAACAGCTTAGCTATTATATCAGGCTGCAATCCAGGTGTTGACTAGGGCTGTGCTCTCATCTGAAGACCTGGCTGAGGGAAAATCCATATTTAAACTTATTTAAACAACATGTGCTTGTTGGCAGGATTTAGATCCTCATATGTCTTCATTTGACTGAGGGCCTTTATCCCTTGCTTGTGGCCTTCCGAAGTCCCTCGCTACATGGGCTTTTTTCTATAGGTAAGCATTTAATAGGCAACTAATTTACATCAAAACAAATTAGCAAGAAAGCAAAGGAAGGCTTGCAAGATGAAAGCCATCATCAGTTTTTTATTAAAATATAATGTATTATTTGCCCCAGGGGTACAGGTCTGTGATTCATCAGACTTACACATTTCACAGCACTCACCATAGTACATACCCTCCCCAATGTCCATAACCCAGCCATTCTATCCTTACCTCTCCACCCCAAGCAACCCTCAGTTTGTTTCATGAGATTAAGAATCTCTTATGGTTTGTCCCCTTCCCGATCCCATCTTGTTTCATTTTTTTCTCCCCCTAGCCCTATGACCCCCCCAGAGATCATATGATAAGAACCTAGATGTTCATCAACATATGAATGGATAAAGAAGATGTGATACACACACACACACACACACACACACACACACACACACACACGCACGCACAATAGAATACTATGCAGCCATCAAAAGAAATGAAATCTTGCCATTTGCCAATGACCTGGATGGAATTAGAGGGTATCATGCTAAGCCATTATCATTTTGTAATCTCTCCTTAGAAGTGACATTCTATCACTTTGCTATATCCTATTCATTAGAGGAGAGTCACTAAGTTCAGCCTATATCCAAAGGGAAGGAAATACATAAAAGTGTGACTAGAAGACAGGAATCATTAAAATTCATATTGGAAGCTTTCTATGACATTTGTTTAAGACTCTCTTTCAAATTTTTGACAAAGAGAAAGAAAGAAATTAAAATGAATTCATTTGGGGCACCTGGGTGGCTCAGTGGGTTAAAGCCTCTGCCTTTGGCTCAGGTCATGATCTCAGGGTCCTGGGATTGAGCCCCACATCGAGCTCTCTGCTCAGCGGGGAGCCTGCTTACCCCTCTCTCTCTCTGCCTGCCTGTCTGCCTACTTGTGATCTCTCTCTCTCTGTCAAATAAATAAATAAAATCTTTAAAAAAATGAACTAATTTATTAAAACCAGTAAATGATGTAGTAAAGGGACAGTATTTGAAGTAGATGTAGTAAAGGGACAGTATTTTCTCTTAGAAAGTATATGTCTTATTGTTCAAAACATACTCAAACTTTGTCTAAATCTGTTATCCATTTTTATTTTATCCTTAGGGACATGGATTCTTAGAGGGCAAAATTTGTGTTTCTAATGCTTGTGCCATTTTCTACAAATGCAGTGCTTGATCTGCTTAAATTCAACTGAACAACATTTATTTATAGGTCAGAGAACCCTAGAGAAATGTTCCACTTCAACATGAATGTGGCTTTGAGATCATAAGTCAACATGAATATACCCTTGAGATAATGACTTTGAAGTTCTCAATGAACTATTGACAGTCCCTTAGCTTTCTCAGATGCAGAAGGCTATAGTACGTAATCTATGTTTTAGGGTCAAGAGAGAAACATTTCTGGGTGTGCTTAGTCTAAATTCTCTTGGATAAAGGCTAGAAAAATCATTAGCTTTCCTATATTTGCTCTCTTAATAACTCTTAATCTTCTGGATGAACATTTAATTTTCACAAAAGGCAAGACTATAAAGCTAGAGACCAACTGATTTTATTTTAAAAAGTATTGTGTAAATTCTCTTTAGCTTGACATTAGTTCTCCTATGCTCCAATTTCTCTTCAACAATCAATTAAAATTTTCTCTTTTAGAGTGATAATATTCTCTTTTGTCCTGTCATTTATGTTAGCTGTTATTAAGGTGGTCCAGTCACTATGGCAAGGAATGCCACCACCAAGGTAGTCAGCTATAAAATATAAGACTATCCAAACTAGAGCTTTATTAGATTTAGTATTTGTTTCATGGTACAGCTTTATAATTTGAATACAAAGGTTCTTAGGCATTGCATTCTGTGACTTGATACCACTGAATGCCCATCAATGTGCCTTAGTCTGTCTAAAATATTTGTATTAAACCTAGGTTTGCATCCCTAGGAATTAGCACTTAAGAAGACCAATGAGTTCTTTCATTATTTATTCATTATTTATCACTTCTTGCCTCCTATTAGCCCAGTTAACAGCTGTTCTACCTCAAAAGATGAGGGTACTTTCAAACTACTCAACAATGTCGATTGAACAAATGAGTTGTTAGTTTTGTTTGACATAGATTCAAAGAATTGTTATTCCTATATGTCTATTGCATTTTGGATGATAATTTAAAATGTAGATATAAGGGACCATAATTGTGAAAATTAAGCTTTTGTGGATCAGAGCAGATTATAGGTAGAATAATGTTGATAACCAAACTGCCTTTATATCATAGTATGAAACTGAAATTGACATAAGCTCACAATATATTATTAACTTTGTTCATTTTATTTTTTCTTCATATAATTGTAATCATATCTGCCTGTGTTTTTCCTTCATATCTTCCACAATTGTGTTTGTAGGTAATTTCCTTTTTTCAGGTGTATGTATGAAAGGTGTAAGTTCAGACTTTCTCTGATGTTGTTCAAATGCTTTCAGCAGTGTCAGTTAGGGATTGCTGTTCCCCAGAATGCAATTAAGAAACAGGTATTTGTGATGTTCTCCTTCCTTCTCTCCTCTTTGGTCATTTAAGAACTTTATCACTCTTTTAACTCCTCACATTTAAAATTCATACTTGTGGAAAAAATTGGTTTAGAGAGTCTGAGAAGAGTAACTCTGTGTGTGTGTGTGTGTGTGTGTGTGTGTGTGTAGGACTAGTTTATCAAAGGAAGTAAGTACTTGAGATGAGGGCAAGGATATCCAGATATCGAGAAGTCAGGGATCTATCTATATTGATGTTGAAGTCAATAAGAAGGCTAATATGAGTAAAAGAAGAATAGAAAATAGTGCTAAGCAAAGTGTCAAAAAAGTGTTGTGCTAAGCAACTCCTTCATTTGCATCAGCAATGATGATCAGCAATTTGCTGATGCAAATGAAGGAGTTATGATGTTATGATGTAATGAGGAAGTGAGAGCAATAAGTAGAGGAAGAAATTGGTAAATGTACCTAGAGAACATTTTTTTTCTTACCACTTCTAACTAAGTATGTGGTAACACCAGAAATTTATAGAATGAGAAGAAGAGAAAAAAATCATTTATAACAAAGGGTCCCCCTAGATTTCATTATTTTAGTAACAAATGAAATCCTTTTGATAATTGTGATTTTAATAACTAATTAGCCTTTGGATTCACAAATCTTTGCATCTTTATCTGTTTACTGAAATGCCCCAAATTCACCAATCCAATTAAGCTCTTCTGTGAATATTAACCATGTAAGATTAAT
Organism: Procyon lotor; assembly: GCA_028646535.1. Classification (NCBI taxonomy): domain Eukaryota; kingdom Metazoa; phylum Chordata; class Mammalia; order Carnivora; family Procyonidae; genus Procyon; species Procyon lotor. The sequence goes on from CM053604.1 coordinate 38,065,342, forward strand.
TACCTTAAACCCCTCAAATGAAGTAGACTCAATGACATTTACTGTACCATTCAGGTATTTACCCCTTTTCATCAATCTTATAATGCTTCTTGAATCACAATTAAAACCTGTAATAAATAAAGATGCTGAAAGTTTCAAGCAACATTTCTTAATGATTTAACATTTAGGTTTTTGTCACTCTCCAAAAAACTAGCTGGGAAATAATTTCTTGGAGGATGAAAGAAGTGAGACAGAAGTTTTCATATTTCTGTGGTCTGTAATTCTCTTATAATGGGCATGAGCTCTAGAGACATGCACAAAGATCAGCAATCTTTATGAACAAAACTAGTCTTAATTTCAATTAGGATAATATCAACAGGAGAGTTTACTAATCAGGGAAAGAAGTGGAATGGTCTCTGATGTTGTTTTAGTATTTAGAGTTTTTAATGATGTGTTACTGATGATATTTAGTAACTTATTATTCTCTTAAAAGAGTTTAACATCAGTGGGAAACTTGAGGAAAGAAAATTTAAGTAGACTAATTTAAAACAATCATGCTGTATAATTTTTATGTGTTATGTCTCTCTCGTCCTTATCCCCTATATCTATTATTTTTTAAATTGAATCCTAGTCTCTCAAGCAAAAATTTATCAATAAGCCTACTGCTAACATACCTATCTGAAAACACTTTCCCCATAGAACCTTGATATCTAGAATTGTATTTAATTTCAAATTCTACTTTTCTTTTGAAAATAAAATCTAACAATCTGATCTCCAAATTCATGCACAAAATAGGAACTATCAAGAAACTCATTTTGTAGTATTCATGTGCTATTCATTTAAAATAGATGGCATTATGTATGAAAAATTTTGATTTGATATGAACCTCAAAAATGATATAGAAATGAAAAAAGGAGTCAGTGTAGGAATGACAATAAATGGTCTGATGGTGTGTTTCTTATAATCACTACTTAATGAATTCATGGAAGCAATAATTAAATATTGTGGAAACAGTTACTTGTTTCATGAGCTAGTGCCTATAGCAGTGAAAACAAAACTTATTTTATGTTAGATAAGCAAAACTGTGTGAGAGTCTAATGATTCAAAGAAGTTACAGTATACTGCTACTTTTCCCAATGGTTGGGAATATTTGCTTTGTTATAAAGTGATATAAAGTGTCTGATTTATATCTAGCCAGGATAGAAATGATAAGCAGAAAAGAAAACTGAATATATATGATTTTATAGATTTCTAGAGAGGGATTAGGCACATATAACTGGGATCATGGATTCTTTTTTTTTTTTTTAAGATTTTTTTTTACTTATCCATGAGAAACAGAGAAAGAAAGAGAGGAGGGAAGCAGAGGGACCCTGTTGTGAGACTCTATCCGTGGAGCCCAGGATCACGACCTGAGCCAAAGGCAGATGCTTAACTGACTGACATGCCACCCAGGTGCTCCTATGGATTCTTATTTTAGTTATATCATATACATTATTTTTATATTCTGGCCTTTAGACTTAAGGTCCATAAATAGGCAATTAAACTATATGTGACAGGATAAAGTGTTTTGTTTCCTAGTATTTCACATTCATTTGCCTCTTTTCTAGATAAGGAAAATGTCTTTTTAATAAAATCAAGTAAAAAATGGTGAAATAAGTCAAGCGGAGAGAGTCAATTATCTTATGGTCTCATGTGTGGAGCATAAGGAAAAACATGGAGGGCATTGTGAGAAGGAAGGGAAGGATGAATGGGGGGAAATCAGAGGGGGCGATGAACCATGAGAGACTGTGGACTCTGAGCAACAAACTGAAGGTTTTGGAGGGGAGGGGGGTAGGGGGTTGGGCGAGCCTTGTGGTGGGTATTGAGGAGGGCACGTATTGCATGGAGCACTGGGTGTGGTGCGTGAACAATTAATCTTGTAACACTGAAAAAATAAAATAAACATATTTGGGGAAAAATAGTTATCTATTTAATAGTAACTTATCAGTTTATACTATTTAGAGATGTGCAATATTAGCCCAAGAAACATTTGATTATTTTTAAGGTACTTCATGCCGAAGAGAGTAGAAATATGAGAAAAATAAAAATCCTTGTCATCGTAAATAAGTGGATGAAACCATAAATAAAAATCTGTATAACCTTGACCTCAGGGAAGAAGTCAGGATGGGTGGGAACAGGACAGTTGGATAGAAAACAAAACAAAAAACAAAAATAACTTTGTACCTGAGGGATGGAAAAGACAAAAAATTTGAGAGGAGACAGGAGAAAAGGGACACTTACCTGAAGCAGACTTTGAAAGACAACTTGATGAAGCAAGAGATGTTTTGCCCTGCCTTCCCTACTCTGTGTATGTTAATACTAAGGACTGAATTTTGTCCCTCCCCAAAATTCATTTCTAAAAGCCCTAACTCATAAAGTGAGGGTATTTGGTAATAAGGCCTTTGGGAGACAATGGGGTTTAGGTGAAGTGATGAGGATGGGGACTTCATGATAAGATTAGTCTCCTTATAAGGAGAGAGCTTGCTGTCTCTCTTTCCCTAACCATATGAGAACACAGCAAGAAGGTGGCCATCTATAAGCCAGGAAGGGTGCTTTCACCAGATTATTAAACTGGTGCCTTGATCTTGGACTTCTAATGTCTAGAAATATAAGAAAATAAATTCTTGTTTTTTAAGTAACCCAGTTTATGGCATTTTGTTATGGCAGCCTGAGCTGACCAGGACAGGTCATGGTACATTAATTTTAAGATTTTTTTTCTATTAGTGTATTACAGTCATGGTGGGGATATAAATAAAAGAACTCACAGAGATTGATGATAACTTTGATACTCCAGTGTTTGAAAGTTAGCAGGCTCTATCTTTGTGAATTCTGTGGTCATTTGCTTTCATTTAGACTTGAAGACAAGTTCAGCTTAGGTTCTCTAGCATAAAGATGGATTTAGAAAAAATGAATCGATGGAACTACTTCCATTTATTTAATATTTAATGTATGAATATTTATTCATTTAATATTAATACTTATTGTGTGTGTACAATGTGCTAGACACTATTGTGGACACTGGAGATCCAGCAGGGAGCATGAACAATTCAAATTCCTGCCCGTGTAGAGTTTACATTACAGGAAGTGGATGCATACAGTAAACTGAGTAATGAGATCTATAGAATAGTAGGTGTTGCCACGTTCTATGGAGAAAGATAAAGCAGGAACAGGGATAGCTGAAGATGGAGTTTAATTTTAAAGAGGGTGGTCAGAGAAGTCATCAATGAAAAGGTACGATTTGAACAAGGACCTGAAGGAGCCTGGGGACAAGCCATGCACATCTGGAAGAAGAAGGTCCCAGACATAGGGGACAGCAAGGATAAAAGGTCATCAATGGCAATGTGCCTATTTATTTGAAAACAGGCAAGGAGCCCAGTGTGGCTGGAGCAGAGCGAGGAGAGAAGGAGAGAAATGTTTATGGGCATGTGTGTGGTGGGAGAGAGCAAGAAGTAGGAAAATTGGCTGTGTTAATGTTTTTGTGTTGAATTTTTGAAGGAATGCTAATGATCCAAACTCAGGTTATAGTTACATATAGTCATAATCACTAGAAAACTGTTAATTTCTAGAAAACTTTGCCAGTGAAACAGGAGACTAAGATTTTTGTGTTGACAGTTTCTTAACAGATGGTTATTTGGTTAACCTGAAGCTCAGATTCCAGATGCTGTTATTTTAAGTAGACAAGAAGGCTACAGTTGAGCAAAACCTATAAGCTCCAATCTTTTTGATGAGGCAAGGTAAGCCAGAGTTTACATTTAAGGCCCAATCTATTCTACTTGAGGCTGAGGATAGCATTCTCAATCAGTGCAATTTTCTGGATGTGGATGATATAAAATGAAGCAAGAATGCACTTTACACAACATAGTCAATACTCAGAATAAAATCAATGCTTCACAGTCACTATTAGATAAAGATTTATTTTCAGCCCTTGGGTATTGATTTCTGGACTTTTAATACATATTCAGGGTATTTCTTTGCTAAAATGGTTACCTCTAATTAATATAATTGTTTCAAAATCAAGGTTAGCATTTAAGCAAGTATTTGTTTTATTTATAGTTAGAACACTTCGAGCATTGAACCACCACTGAAGGAAAAAAGAAGCTGGAAGGCTATCTCAGGTATAAAATCTCAGAAAGATGAGTATACAGTGAAAACGCTTTTGAGAGATCTATGTACCTTATTGTTTTAACATCTGTCCCTATATTAAAAAAGAAAAGCTTTTATATGGGACTATATCAAGCTAAAATGTTTCTGCACAGCAAAGGAAACCATCAACAAAATGAAAAAGTAATGTACAGAATGGGAGAAAATAATTGCAAATTGTATATCTGATAAGGAGCTAATATTTGAAACAGATAAAGAACTTACACAACTCAATAGCAAAAAACAAAGCAAAACAAAACAAAACAAAAACAAGAAAACAATCTTATTAAAAAATGGGCTGAAGATCTGATTATTTTTACAAAGAAGACATCTAGATAGCCAAAAAATACATAATAAGAAGTACATAAATAGAGGTTCAAATACATAAAAACATGTTCAAAATCATTAGTCATCAGGGAAATAAAAATCAAAACCATAATAAAATATCACCTCACACTTGTTAGAATGACTGTTGTCATAAAGACAAGAAATAAGTGTTGGTGAGAATATGGAGAAAAGGGAAACCTTGTCACTGTTGGTAGTTATGTAAATTGGTACAACTGCTATGGAAAACAGTATGGAAGTTCCTCAGAACATTAAAAATAGAACTATATATGATTCAGTAATTCCACTGGGTATTTACCCAAAGAAAATACAAACACTGAAGATACATGTTCTTCTGTGTTCATTGTGAGATTATTTACAATAATGAAGATATGAAAAGAGCCTAAATGTTTATCACTTGGACGGATGAATGGATAAAGAAATACACACACACACAACACACACACACTAGAATATCATTCAGTCATAAAAAAGAATAAAGAATAAAATTACGCCATTTGTGACAACACGGATAGACTTTGAAGGCATTATGTTAAGTGAAATATGTCAGAGACAGACAAATACCATATGATCTCTCTCATATGTGGAATCTAAAAAAAATCCAAAAAATACAAAAAAACCAAGCTCATTGGTATGGAGAACAATTGGTGGCTGTCAGAGGCAGGGAGTGGTTAGAGATGGGTAGACTACTTTGTTGTTGCCATTTTTAATTTAAATAAATAGGATAAAAATGTAAAAAAAAAGATTGACAACAGACTCAGAATTGTAAAACGTATAAAAAAGAAAAAGATCAGGCAGATTTGATAAAGAACTAAGTGGAAATTCTAGAACTGAAAAAGGCAGGCTTTGAAATTAAAATTTTTAGGAATAAACAGCAGATTTGATAGAATCAAAAAGAATTAGCACATTTGAAAATAAATCTAGCCACTATTCAGAATGGAAAATATAAGAGAGATTAAAAAACAAAGGGGATAGAATGAAAAGATCCAAAACGTGTAGAAATCTAGCCACTATCCAGAATGGAAAATATAAGAGAGATTAAAAAACAAAGGGGATAGAATGAAAAGATCCAAAACATGTGTAGTAAGAGTTCCCAGAGAGTCAATTGAAAGGACGAAAAGCAGTATTTAGAGAATACATGTATATCTTCAAACCAAGGCAAAATAAGTACCAATGAAGAAAGTGAGATGGTTATTGTGTATCAGTCTCTTAACTTTCTTTTCTAGTGTGATTAAACAGTAATTTTAAAAACATTTTTAAGTTATGTTAATGCTTTATGATGATTTCCTGAAGTATTAGGAGGGAATATTTTACACAAAATTTTATTCTGGATAATCTTGATTATTATGGAATGTGTTCAGCGTATCACTGGAAAAAGAAGTGAGATCACACAGTAACTTGGTCATAGTAACATTCTCCATTGGTTTTAGAGAAAAGCAATGGAGACGTGCACAGCACAGGATGAGGAAGAGGATGGCTAACCCAGTCTGTGAAGTGTGTCTCAGACTCTTCCTTCTGTATTAATATGTACTGATAAGCCCTCACTCTTTTTCACCAAGGCCATTTTGCTAACATTCTGTCTGAATTCTTTGGCTTTCAATTTCTTCTATTCTTTTAGTCCATCTTTCACATCACCATAGAATTCTAACACATGTGAGTGGTTCTAGAATAAATTCTGGATTCTAAGCATGAAAACTCAGCCTTTGTAATCTGGCACAACCTCTTTGCAAACTAGGTTCCCACTAAGAGGACCCCTACCACAACCCCTATCTTGCAGTAGTACTGATTAATTTTTTTAGTACTGATTAATTTTGTGGCCCAGTGACTTTATTTTTTTTTTTAAGATTTATTTTTATTTTATTTATTTGAGACAGAGAGAGAGAGAGAGAGAGAGAATGAGAGAGAGCACGAGAGGGGAGAGGTCAGAGGGAGAAGCAGGCTCCCCGCGGAGCAGGGGACTCAATGTGGGACTCGATCCTGGGACTCCAGGATCACAACCCTAGCCGAAGGCAGCCACCTACTGCCTAACTAACTGAGCCACCCAGGCACCCGTGGCCCAGTGACTTTAATTTTGCCATATGCACAGGATGGTTTGCTCTTCCACACACTGGATGAGATCATTTGTGGGGCCTAGTGCAAAATTAAAATGCAAGTCCCATTTTAAAAAATTGTTAGATATTTCAAGATGACAACAGTGTAGTTTCAAACCAAGTATAAGACCCTTCTGAAGTAGGGCCCTATGTCATTGCACAGGTCAGATGTCCATGAAGCTGCCCCATTTTGCACTCCTCACTGAACAGAATTTATTGTTTCATGGGATAAATCTTGTGTCTCTTTGTATGAGAAATCTTTCCAAGTCCTTTAAGTTGGAGTGAACCATACCATTCAATTACCGTGCTTCAATAGAAACAACCTATGTATGTATTTTAGTCCACCTCGTATTCATGTATATGTCAAGAATCTAAAGAAAGGGATTGAATCTTCTTCATTCTCAATCTCCTCCTTTCTTCCTAACACAGCATTTTATGCACGACTGATGCGATAGAAATTATGATCCTGTATTTAACATGAGAGAGAAAAGAAAGTTAAAGTGTGTTCATCAGAGGCCTCCAGAAAACCTTGGAATTGGTTGTACCAAAGGCCATTTGTTTTCCATAGACTTAGGATTCTGCCCTTTGACAAACACTGCACTTACATCAGTAGGTAATACAGTAAAGAGCTTGACATTATCTGGCTACCTCTGTCAGAGTACCATGGGTCAGTTTGGCACTGCCTTCTTTCTGGTACGACAATTTTTGTCATTAGAATGGTGGAAGAAGGGGTGCCTGGACGGCTCAGTCGGTTAAGTGTCTGCCCTTGGCTCAGGTCATGATTCCAGAGTAGGATTCAGTCCTATGTCAGGCTCCCTGCTTGGTGAGGAGTCTGCTTCTCCCTCTGCCCCTCCCCCAGCTCATGCTTTCTATCTCTCTCTCACTCACTCTCTCAAATAAATAAATAAATAAATAAAATCTTTAAAAAGAAAAGAATAGAAAATAAACTTTAAGCCCTGTGGATAAAGAAAATAATAAATATAGAAAATATATAAAGAATAAGTCTTGAGGGATGGATAAGTCAGCAAGTTAGCAGAAAGATTCTTATTGAGAGTATTTCAAAAGCTATTTATTTACTATAAAATGTATCAAATAGCATTATGTGTACTGCAAGGAACAGTTTGCAAAATCTCAGATTTTATGTCTACAATATAGACACGCTTGCCAGTAATTCAAATGCCCCTGGAAGTTTTGTTAAAGAAAACAAAGCACAACCTTTTTGGGGGGCTGGAGAAGGAAGTAATGAGGAAAATAAGCAAACACGTACGTGGCCAAAATATTGAGGAGGCAGTAGTTGGGAACTTGCTTCCCCTTAAGATTAGTTTTAAAAGATAAAGAGGGTCTTTGATTTAAGCAGCTAAAATTAGAATTAAGTGGACACTTATTAGAACCCCTATGCCTATTAATTTCAGTTACTGAGTTACCATTTAGTCAGAGAATCAAGACTGATTTTGGACAAAATTGTGAAGTTCATAATATTTGCCTTTTACAAGCCAGATTAATTACTCTTTATCCCATTCACATACCCTTTGGGTACAGTTCATTTGCTTCCACTCACTGGTACATTCCTTGGTCACTTCTCTTGCATTCAGTGTAAGTTACTGAGAGGATAAGATGTTAATAAAGGTGGCTACACATTCTGGACTCCTGGAGAGCCCAGGCTTATGCTTTCTGTTCTATTGCTCTCACATATTTATTTATTAGTAGTATCTTCTCCACATGCATTGCACACAGCTTCATTCTTTCACACAGCTTAGATGATAAACTATTTATCTAACCCCAGGTGAAATTTATTTTAACAGAAACCAGAATCTTAAACCAGATCCCTCAAGGGATCAAGATGTATTGGTAAAATTTTAGCTACCAAGCAAGTGGTTGGAGAGAATTATGAGTGGGGGGATTGTGGAATGAATGCAAGGGAAGCTCTACATTTTGGTAGCCCTGAAATCATATTACTCGGTCTTATTTACTTAATACTAGTAACAAATCCTCTAAGAAAATCTCTTTGATGTTATGTTGCCATAGCCAACTCAAAATATCCATTCCTAGATATTTTATCGAAAGTGAAGATTCAGGGATTGCAACATGGATTTGGAGCTTCATGAGCCAATAACCGAATTTCTTAAGTAAGCGAAGTTTTTCACACATATCCTTAAAAGTATGAATGTACTGGCGAACAGATAGATACTCTAGATTCTTACCGCTTAGAACAACACTGCTTTAAATTTCCTGGTGTTTTTTGTCATAATGGTACATCTTGTTATCTAATGTGGAGTGTCTAGCTATTTGCTTCCTACAAAAATGATCCCAGTTCTGTCTTATGGTTTTATGTTTCTCATAGGAATCTGAATTATAGATAACTAGCTAACAGGAAAAAGAGAAACTGTGGGGAAGCAAGAGTGGAGTAGGTTGTAGTGAGACACAGTGTGCACTGAAAGGATGTGTCTGGGAATAACTTGCCTGGGAAGACTGGATATCAGAAGGCAACATTTCCCTTCTGTTTCATTGATATTCTGTTGGGCTTACACTTTTTACACACAATGTAGAAATCCTTCGTTTACTTGTTTGTTTGTTTTCACTAGCAGCTCTTCCATTAGAAACAGCCTAAGGGAAAACATTTTATAAATGTTTACATAAAATTTTAGACGCAGAGACAGAACTTGGGTCCTGGATTTATTTTACAGATCCAAAGCAAAATTATCCATGACTCTTCTTCCTCGAAGCTGGAAAGGAGAATGGGACAGCTCTCTCTATTTTCTTCAAAATGTTATTTTATGGATTAGCGAGGCAAAGTTACGAGAGTGTTTTGAACATCCAACATGGGTAATATAACTGTAGATTATAATGAGGGTAGGTAGAAAAATTAGTTAGTGTACAGCATGGTGAGAAAGTTAATGAATTCAGCAGAAGCAACCCATGATGCAGAGACATCTAGGAGAAGTCAAAAGAAACTCTTTGCTCTTATTTGCAAAATGACCTTGAAAATTCATTATCTGACCTCACTGTATGCATCAATACATTCTGCTGTATTTGGAAAGAGCCTGAGGGAAATGAGGCATTACCAGAATACTGGCAATGTTTACAAGGTCTGCAACAGTAGGACAAATGTTTTCATTGTGTAGAGCGTCTGTGTTGTGCCACAGTATAATTAGGTTTAGTCTGATTTCATTTTCAATTAAAGCGATCAGCTTAATTCACTTTTCTTCCAGTTACTAACAAGGTAAATTTGATAATATTTCAGGCTTATTAAGAGTATGTCCTTGTTTCTTGTAACTATTTAAGATATAGTCTTATTTCTCTGGGTTACTAACTATAAATAGAGTTCTCACCTTATTCTGAATAAGTAGCAGCTGAACTAAGTTGGTCAATCTTTGCTGAGAGCCTACTGTGTGTCAGGGAAAAAAAGAAAAAGAAATAGAAATACCTAAAAGAATATGCTGGGTTTGGAGTAGGAAGTTTAGAGTGGCAAAATCATACTGTGCTTGAGAGAAGCAGAAGTTGAGGCTATATAGGGTTGTTAGTGACAGACTGTAGAGGGCCATGGATGTTACATCCTACAGCTTTTCCATTTTATCTTTAGATGGTAGAAAAACAAGTGTAAAAAAATTTTAAAAGCCACTCTATTGGTAAAATATAGGAGAAATTGTGCTTATCCCCAAGTTTCTTAAAACTTAGAAATGAACAGTTAAACAACATGCCTGTAATCTGTTCACTCACTTTGGCAAGAGGGCCATAGGGGATGGGCAGGGCACTTCTGGGGTAGAGAGTTGGAGAAGGCAAGCGACTGGGTCTGATGTCCTTACAAACTAATGACTGCCAAACAAACCAAATAATTTTTGCTAGTGGGAGTGTCACCTATCTATGGAATGCTTTTCCATACCCAATTGGCTAAGGTTGCTTAGGATAAACATACATGGAATCTATGGATTAATAGGGCATGACTCCTTGGAAATGTCACATAAAGTATGAAATTATTTGATTATATGAAACAGAGATGTTTTGGGGTGCCTGAGTGGCTCAGTAGGTTAAGTGCCTGCCTTTGGCTCAGGTCATGACTCTGAGGTCCTGGGACAGAGGCCACATGTTGGGCTCCCTGCTCAGCAGGGAGACTGCTTCTCCCTTTCCCTCTGCCCATCTGCCCTTTCTTCCCCATCTCCTGTTCATGCTCGTTCTGTTTCACGTGCTCTCTGCCTCTCTCGTTCAAATAAATAAGTAAAATCTTTTAAAAAACAAAAAACAAAAAAAGCGGAGTTGTTTAACAACCCAAATGTCATTTCTATGTAAGTAAGGTGACTACATAAGTTATTTAGAAACCTCACCTGTTAAACAGAGCCATACCCTGCTGGCGTGTTTGGTGTGATGGAAGAAAGGGCCTGGTAATTATGGTAGAGGCCCCAGAACTCTTGCTGCTCTACCTGTCTCTCATGCTGATCTGTATTCTTGAAACTAATAGTAAGAGTTGATCTTGGGTAAGATCTCAATTCCTGTGAGTCTGATTGTATAATATGAACCTTTGTGTTACCTCAGGTGATATAGAATACTCATGAATATTCATAAAAGTAAAAAGATTTTCAACAGTATTGGAATTTTAGAAACAGAGAACGGCTTTAACTGATTAAACCAATCTGTCCTGACCACTCTCCATCCTTATTCTTTAATTCCTTTCTTTTTATAGCTATGTGAGGATGACACATCTCTAGGTAGGGGTGAGGATAATAACAAGTCTATTTTGAACTGTGTGGCCGTCTTAGAGAATATACTGTATCTGGCAGTGTGAGGGGGTGCGACAGAGATGGAGAGATCTCTATCAGCATTTGAAAGTAGGGAGATACTGTCTTTCAGGTGTTATATCTGCCCAAAGAAAAATACTACCTAAATCAGGAGTATTTAGAGAATTTGGTTGTTGGGACTGGAGGTCTCCCATACCAGACCCACAGATCCACTTATGTAAATATCTATAGGAAATAAATTGAGCTCCTCTAGGTCTGGATCTGAGAGGTAAATATGTTATCCCACAAGCCAAGTATCTGACTATATACTCCACCTATGTTGTCAGAGAGAAAAGACCAAGTCCGGATAGATTATTCCTTGTTTGAGGATGAAGAAAAGAAATAACAGGAAAGGAAAGGGGGAGAAAAAAAAAAAAACCCAAAAGGCTAGGAGAAACAGGGAAGAAATTCTATAACCTAAACAAAACCAAGAATTTTTAAGAAATGAATTTTACCTCTAAAAATTGTTTAGTACAGTAATACTTATTGTTATAAATAAAATTCAAGAAAACATGACTCATTTAAAACTAACAAAGCAGGTGATAAACATTAATACATTAGGATCATATGTATGTTTGGAACATACAGAAACAAAATATGTAATGTATATATAATAGAATCTTCTGGAAACAACAAAAATGTTTGAAGGAAATTCATTTAATATATTAAAGACATTGAAAAGGCATAATTGGTATTTGCAGGAAACGAAGTTATTACTCTATAAGACAACTTTGAAAAAGCTTCTTAAATGCATGAGAATGAAAGTGATGAAGACACAGTGAACAGTAAGGAAGACAAAAGTGTATGATGGTTTATGGAATTAATAGACATTCCCAAGGAATAATCCAGAACAGATTATATAATCGCCAACAGAATCAACAGAAATAAAAGTCATAGTGCCTTATTTATCTCCCTAATATTTAACACTAACAGGCAAGGATATATAGAATGTATAAAAAACTAAGCTGCCTTTCACCCAAATTGGGGAGCATTTGTGAAAGTAATAGAAAAATATCCTTATATGGGCTCTTTCTGAAAAATATTGATCACAGATCTATACTAATTGAACAAGAATATAATAAAAATTAACAAAATATTTTTCATGTGAATGGGGAAGTCAGCACTGATTTTTCTCTTAACTTTGATGATTTAAAATTATCTATATTTCCTACCCATTTAATGGTCAAAGAATTTCATACAAATAGAATTTAATACTAAATAGGAAAATAATAAAACTAAATATGATTCATAAGATGAAATACATAATTAAGGAACAAAAAATAAAAATGTATAATCAAAATAATGCAAGATATTCGTTAGGCCAATGGAACTGTATTTAACACTGAATTAAGGGTAGATATTTATCAAACTGAGTTAGAAGACAAAACTCAAAATCATTCTGCTTATATAAGAAATTATTTAAAGTAAGGAGAGGTGCCTGGGTGGCTCAGTAGTTTAGCCTCTACTTTTGGCTCAGGTCATGATCCTGGGGGTCCTGGGATCTGGCCTGCGTCAGGCTCCCTGCTCAGATAAGTGCCTGCTTCTCCCTTTCCCACTCACCCTGCTTATGCTCTCTCTCTCTCTCTCTGTCAAATAAATAAATAAAATCTTTAAAAAAGATCTTTAAAAAAGAACCAACTACCTTATGGTCCCACTTACGTGCTGAGCGTAAAGAAAAACATGGAGGGCATTATGAGAAGGAAGGGAGGGGTGAATGGGGGGAAACCAGACGGGGAGATGAACCATGAGAGACTGTGGACTATGAGCAACAAACTGAGGGTTTCGGAGGGGAGGGGGGTGGCGGTTGGGCGAGCCTGGCGGTGGGTATTGAGGAGGGCACGTACTGCATGGAGCACTGGGTGTAGTGCAAAACAATAAATCTTGTAACACTGAAAATAAATAAATAAATAAAATTTTAAAAAATTAAAAAAAAAATCTTTAAAAAATAACTTTAAGGGTGTATAGTACCATGAAGATAGTCATTAATCTATATGAATCATGATTCTTTTACAAGAAGCAAAAAATACAACAAAAATAAGAAGACATACATTAATATAAATAACAAAGTTGCATAAAGAAATATAACTCTAAGAGATTACCATCTACCTCTGATAACCATATATGATGAGCATATTTATAAATATTTATATACATATGTTTATATGGATGTGTATATATATATTTTTTTTTTATCATAGAATAATTGTTTTAAGCCCCCTTAGAAAATTTGGAAAGTATGGGGGCGCCTGGGTGGCTCAGTGGGTTAAAGCTTCTGCCTTCAGCTCGGGTCATGATCTCAGGGTCCTGGGATCGAGCCCCGCATCGGGCTCTCTGCTCAGCAGGGGGCCTGCTTCCCCCTCTCTCTGCCTGCCTCTCTGCCTACTTGTGATCTCTCTCTCTCTCTGTCAAATAAATAAATAAAATCTTTAAAAAAAATATAAGAAAATTTGCAAAGTATGATCATGAACTAGATTGCATATAGAATTGAAAAAAGCAGACATCACTCAGGGAAGTCCTTAGGTGTTAATGAAACAAAAAAGTAAGAAGTATACTAACCCTCTGGAGATTAAATAAATCTCCCTTAAACTATTATTGTTGTATATAGGAAATAAAATTATATTTGCAGACAATACTTTTGAAGAGAAATATATATATATCACAATAAATTTGCTATAACAAAATCTATATCTGGAGGTAAACAAATAGCTTAAATGCTTTATACATTAAGAGATAAGGGAAAACATGTGGACTAAACATTTAACCTCTGAAATTAGGAAAGGATTCAGTGGTGGGGTGCGTGTGTGTGCGTGTGTGTGTGTGTGTGTGTGTGTATACACATGAACAGGCCATAGGTGCATAGAAAACAAAAGAAGGATACAATAAATATAAAAGTAAGACTTGTTGTCACCTAGCCAACCAATCAACTGATCAACCAATCAACAAGTTTAAAAAACAAACAAATATGAATTGATAATGAAATCTGAGACATTCAATAATTATTAAGAAAATTATTGAGAAAATGTATCAATGCCAGCACAATTTTTGTTAAAATAGGAGTGGAGTGAGGTGTGTTTCGAATATTTTGTTTGTTTTTTTTTGTTGGTATTTTGATTATTTTGAATTCAACTGTTAACAATATTATTGCAGAGAAAGTTCAATACTAGACACCTTTATCAACCAGCTTCATCTTTTGAACAAATATATTAAGGTCTTATGGTTTGGGGCTTGCCCAATTCAAAACAATAGTTTAATATTATTAATTTAAGTATCAATTATACTTCAGTCAACTTTGCCTAATGTTATTCATTAATGTTCATGCCATACCATCTTACTCTATAGTTATAAAATAAAAATCGGGCACTTTTTATATTTTTCCCCCTATTGCAGAATACAAAGTGTTTTTCTTTCTAAAATGAACTGTCAGTTCACCTCTGCCCTTACTAGTGGTCTCTCATCTCTCCTATGTCTTTATTCTATCAACAGTAAGCTTCTTTTTCTTATATCTTCAATCTTTCCCTTTCCTTGGCTGCCTTCTCCATGGTATGTCAAATTTCCTCTGTTCTTTTAACCTTTTTTTTTTAAACCCTGTCACTCAGTTTCTTTGCTTTCAAATAACTTATACACTCATTGTCTCCAATTTCTCCTTCCCCATTACCTTTAAACCATTTGTGATTTTCAGTCAGCTGAATGGATAGATGGATGGAAGAATAGACAGATACTGATAGATAGATAGATAGATGATAGATAGATAGATAGATAGATAGATAGATAGATAGATAGATATAGTTAGATAGTTAGATATCAAGGACAGCCAGAGATGTAGACTATGTTGTAATGATAGTTGAGATGAACATGTTGATGCTCTTGACTAAATGAGTTCCCACTTATTTTCATGAAATTAATTTCAGTTGAAATTTTTCATTTATTTATGACTCTTGGGCAACTATTTGTTTCAACCACTGGACATGGCTTTTATGTATACCCAATAAAATGTACAGTGAATACCACATAGTAGAAACTCAGTATGTATTTGTTGAATGAAAAATGCATTTGTTGAGTCAATCATTAGTCAACTTAGTCAAATGGATTTTAGATGTGAAATAAGATGACAGAAAATAATTCAATAAACATTGTAGTATGGGGGTATCTGGTGATTCTAACCAGATCTATTTCAGTGGAAAATTCTGCAGTTTCTGTATTTAATAGGAAGTGAGTATGTGGATACTGCACATGTAATCAATTCACTTGAGCAGTTTGGCTGTAAAGTGGCAGCAAAAAAACAGAGGCAATGGATGGGGTCAAGTTAGAATAGTTTATAAAGGAAGATTGACAAGATGAAAGAGCCAAAATTCTTAATCTTTCCCCAAAACCTATATTAAATTCTAACAATGTTTTGCCTAGAATACTGCAAACACTATGTTTTAGTGGTCTATCCATATCAACAACTCCTCCTGTCCTCTTGGGATATAGTCTCACATTGCTAAAGGAGTAATTTTTCCACCTTCAGGTTTAAAGCCATCCAGTAACTTTCCATTAGCCTTAGGCTATCGACAAACTTCCTGAACATGTTCCACAAAGTTCCACATCCTTCCATCTCTTCCCAATTCTCAGCCCAATTTCTTTTGATTTTCCCCTTATTTTCTTTGCTCTAGTAACACCAGCCATTTTCAGGAAAGGTCCACAAAAGTACCACTTCCTCTGTGACTTCTTCCTAATTTCTCTGAAGAACTCTCCTTGCATTATTTGGCTATTTTATAGCAATTAACACACTTATAAGTTAATTTGTGTGATTGTTTGACTAATAGCTAAGTATTCCACATGCTTGAAGCTCTAAGAGTGGAAGGACTATGTTTCTTTGTGGTCACAGTTGTATCTCCAGTGCCTAGAATAATGTATTGCAGAGAATAAATGTTTGGTAAATATATATTGACTGAATAAATGAACAATATTCTTTGAAAAGCTAGTGAGGGACAGATTCCAAAACACTTGTACAAGAATTGGACTTTGTTTAAAAAAAAAAAAAGATTCATGTTGTCACTTGTAACAGGAGGAAGGAAAAATATGGAGGTCGATACAAATTATTGTGTGGATTTGTGGCTCGAAGATAATGACATTTTTGTCTAAAGATTTCTCTTAAGTATGAGGCAATTATATATATTAAACTAGTGAAACATGAGAAATTTGTGGAGAATTAAAGTATGAAGTCGTTATCTTGTAAAAGTGAAAGGCAAACTTTCTTGAAACCTGAGGTAGAAGTGAAGAAATAAACATTCCTATTACCAGATTGGATGTCCTCTTTCTGCCTCACTCTTTCTCCAGTGTTTTAAATGGGTGATTAAATCATACATAGTTTTTATCTCTGTCTTTCTTCCCTACCATTCATTCTTAGTATTCTTTCTTTAGAAGTTAGACATTTATATAACTGCCACTATTTTGCTAAGTAACTCTCATATCCCTTTTCCCAAATCTGAACTTGGATTTCTAAATGTTTTGTGGAAGAAACAAGCTTCATGTTTTGTCAGAAAATTATCTGTTAGAGTAACAAGTTTTATAAAACAGGACTAAAAGGAAAAAACAAAATCAGAGGGTCTTAAGACTTTTTGACTAGCAAGCCGTGGAATTATAGACTAAATTTAGGTAGAGAACGGATAGTGAGCTAATCAGCATAGTTTTGGTGTATAAATAGCAATGTAAGTATGTAAATTTTATTTTCTATTGAAAATGTTTCTAACAAATACAACTTTCTATTAAAAATGTAGGAAGTAAATAAGATGTCCCATAAACATATCTAAGAAAAACTTTGTACAAAAGCAAAAAAGGAAAAAAGCCTATAAGAAATAAAAATAAAGCATAAGTAAAAAGATTAGAATATCGCAGGAGAGCTTTCTTCTTTCCAGCAAATAAAATAGCCCCAAACTCTATTTCCTTATTTTAAGACAGAGTACATAATAGCATCGAAGGGACCTTAACCTCACAAGCTAAATGCTCTTTGTTCATTATGTCTTTATAGTAACTGGTACGTATGTAGTCTTCAGAAAACTTCCTTATCTTTTTTTTTTTTTTAAAGATTTTATTTATTTATTTGACAGAGAGAGAGATCACAAGTAGGCAGAGAGGCAGACAGAGAGAGAGGGGGAAGCAGCTCCCCGCCAAGCAGAGAGCCCGACGTGGGGCTCAATCCCAGGACCCTGAGATCATGACCTGAGCTGAAGGCAGAGGCTTTAACCCACTGAGCCACCCAGGCACCCCCTTCCTTATCTTTTTTATCAAAAGGTAACAACTAGTTCAGTTGAGAGTATAACTCTCAACAGTGCTTATAGAAATCTTTTAAATCTTTTTCATTATGAGAAATGCCAAGGTTTTTCATTACTCTTTTGGCTTTAGCTTACTATTTTCAGAAACAACTTTAACCACAATCGAAAAAAACATATTTTGGGACACACACACACATATTGCATATGCATATTTTATTTATTTTCACATGTTGACACCATCTTTAAAGCCTAAGAATTCCATTGTTTTTTTGTCTTCTTTTTCTCATTCTTCCCCAATCATATTTCCAAATATATTTTTTGTATTTCCTTTCTGATATCCTAAGAGATTAACCTTTCTGGATTTCCTTGAAAAATGTATCTTAAATAACATTTCTTCGGCATTATTGACACATATAACCAAATTCTTATTGTCAGTGGAGTCTGTTTAAGATTCTCAATCTTGCATAATATTGCATAATATTAATTTCCAAAATTCTTATTTTGTTACCAGGTCCAGAAGATAGTTTTCAATTTTTGTCTAGCTCTTGTCTGTTAGTTTCCTTTTAAACATGAGGTCTGAGTGATCAGCAATGTATGAATATTAATCTTTACCTATGGCACAAATATCCTCACCTTTTACTGGCTAGGATAAAATTAAGAGTCATATTGTTATAAGGTAAGCTGCTGTCTGTTTCTTATGTCAACAGTAAAAAGTGAATAAAATTAAAAATAAAAATTTAACAATGTCCATATTGATTACCAGTATTACTTGAAATGTTATTCAAGACTTTCTGTGGTTTGGGATCTATTTTCCTTTGCCCCTTATCTTCTTTTTATTTATTTATTTATTTATTTATTTATTTATTTATTTATTTTAATTTTTATTAACATATAATGTATTATTTGCCCCAGGGTACATGTCTGTGAATCGTCAGGCTTACACATTTCACAGCACTTAACAGCACATACCCTCCCCAATGTCCACACCCCAGCCACCCTATCCCTACCGCGCCCCCCGCCCCCCCAAACTCCCACCTTGCCTCTCAAATTCTTCATATCAGAGAGATCATGTGATACTTGTCTTTCTCTGACTGACTTATTTCGCTTAGCATAATACCCTCCAGTTCCATCCATGTCATTGCAAATGGCCAGATTTCATTTCTCTTAATGGCTGCATAGTATTCCATTGTATATATATACCTACCATTCCCTTTCACGTCTATGATGCCTTAGCTTAATTGTGTGATCCCAAAATGTGCCCTGTATATTATATCTCTAATTTTTTGCTGCCATTTTCCTCCTGGCTAACTGTTTCCCACATCTCTGCATGCCAAAATATACCTCCTTCATAGCTGGTTCCGAGAAGTTCCAACCTTAAAAATAACAATTTCTTTTAGGGGGGACTTTGCATATGGTCTTTTAAAAATATGTTCTGATTACAGGGACAGTATATTTCCTATTTATGTTGCAATATTTGATTTGATAGGAATTTTAATAAAGATGATATAAATGGAGAAGAATTGACTTTTAGAATGAAGGAGATAATTATCCCAGTTAAAGAAAAGAAATGCACGATTGTATCACAGCCTCTGTGTTGTTGAATGCTTGGTTTCAAGATTAATTTTTTTTTGTTATGGCACTAAGGTTTCTTTATAATTAATACAACTAGACACTGGGTTTTAGATTTGAAGTGTCAGTTGAAATAGTTACAGAAAAATAACCTCTCAAGCCTTTTTTTTGGAACAAGTTGAGATTTCTTTACTCTGTTTTTTCTATTATGTTTTAATTGACAATTTCTTTTTTTTTTTTTTTGACAATTTCTTATGGCAACATAATTTGAGAAGAGTTTTCTAGTTCTCTCTGATATGACTCAGAATGAGCCAATTGTGGAGTAGAAATAGACCCAGCCTTTTACGATAGAACAGGTATTGTGAAACTGCAATGGTTAAAGATTTGATAAGTAACAGTGCCTATGTTGTAATAATGTTTGCTGTACTTTGTTAAATCTGTTTTGAAATATGTATATAAGTATATATACAAATCAGTGTTGGACACATAATGAATGCTATTGTTATGAGTGAGTGAAAGGATTATTTAATAAAATCCTCAAGTTTTTTTTAAAGACTTTATCTATTTGAGAGAGACGGGGTGAGGGGGGCAATGGGCAGAGGGAAGGGGAGACAATCTTAAGCAGACTCCATGCTGAGTGCAGAGCTGAATGTGGGATTGAATCTTAGGACCCTGAGATGATGATCTGAGCAGAAATCAAGAGTTGGACACTTAACTGATGGAGCCACCCAGGCACCCCTGAAATCCCAATTTTTCTATCCAAAATATTTACCTGAAAAATGAGACTGAGAATTGTCATTAGGCAAAGGGACATTGGCCAAAGATCATGCTATATTCAATAAGACTGTGCTTTCATGGAAAACAACTGAAACATTAATCAAAAATGATGTCAGTATTTAGGATACTGTGCAAATTTAGATATACCTGCTAATATGAATTGGGATGGGGGGAAGATATGCTAAGGAAGAAAAGACAAATAACCCAGACACACCAGGAAGCTCCTCTAAGTTTCCTGTAATATAAAAATGGTTCTGTGTATTTTTCTAGATCCAAAATAAATGTATAGAAATAATATTGGCTCTATTAATAGTGGATTAAATGAGGGATTTAGTTTTCTTACAAAGCATGAAGGCAAGAAATAGGCTGTTATTGGTGTTACTTCTCAATTCAGTGGGCTGGCATCTTTGTGATTACCTTGGGCCTTCTCATAATACAAGACAGTTGTACCATCTCCAAGTATCACATCACATTCTCACAACACATTCAAAGGCAGGATGCAGGGACTCCTGGGTGGCTCGGTCGGTTAAGTGTCTGCCTTCAGCTCAGGTCATGGGATTGAGTCCCATACTGGCCTCCATGCTCAGTGGGGAGCCTGCTTTTCGCTCTGCCCCTTTCCCTGCTCATGCTCTCTCTCTCTCTCATTCTCTCTCTCAAAGGCAGGAAGCAGGAGAAGAAGTGGTTTGAGTAAATGCTCCTTATGTGTCTATTTTTATTTTACACCACAGAAAACTTACCTTCTATTTCATTGACCAGAACAATGGGTTGGTTCATCTCTTGCTGTGAATAAAAAGAGATTAGAAAAATTAGTATCTGGAAGAAGAGGACAGGATGGTCATGACTAGCTTGAACCAATTATGATTATTCCTTGGGACCAGTCCCTATCTTGAAAAAAATTAACAAGTAAGCAGTAGAAAATGGAGATTGGACACAATCTAATATTGTCTATGACAAAAATATAACCTGAAAAACTAGCTGTTCTATGCAGTTGTCAAATCTTGAAGAAGTTTTATCTTGAATCAATTAATAAACAAAAATATGCATTCCCAGAAAGAATTATATAATGACTGATTGCAGTTGGGAGGGCAGCAGAATATACAACTGGCTAAAG
>CM053604.1:38086514-38118879 GCA_028646535.1 Procyon lotor
GACTGACTTATTTCGCTTAGCATAATACCCTCCAATTCCATCCACGTCATTGCAAATGGCCAGATTTCATTTCTCTTGATGGCTGCATAGTATTCCATTGTATATATATACCACCTCTTCTTTATCCATTCATCTGTTGATGGGCATCTAGGGTCTTTCCATAGTTTGGCTATTGTGGACATTGCTGCTATAAACATTCGGGTGCACGGCACGTGCCTGTTAGGATCACATTTGTATCTTTAGGGTAAATACCCAGTAGTGCGATTGCTGGATCGTAGGGTAGCTCTATTTTCAACTTTTTGAGGAACCTGCATACTGTTCTCCAGAGTGGCTGTACCAGCTTGCCTTTTATTTTGTTGATATTGAAGTTTGTAAAGAAAAAAAAGCCGAAGTATATTTGTTGTTATTTGACTAGACACCAAGAAGTTTTATAAGGTGACATTATTTTGGGGCTTAGCTTTGCAAGCATGTAAACTGGGTTTCATCATTCGATAAGGAGATGATTAGATATTCTTTTTTAAGTTCACTGGAGACAGATTTATAATCCAGTGTGCCAAATAATTCCTTTATAATCATTTTCCTTTCTGGTGAAAAGACAATGAGCATCCTCTGACAATGTGCATTCTTGATATACATGTGTCTAGCATCTGAATTAGTACTTAAAACAATGTTTGGTACAAATAGAATTAGGAAGACGTGTAGTCTTGAGTGATATTCTTTATAGTCAGGGGAGAGTCTGAAATATCTTTGTACCATAGCAGAGTGTGTCTAATCAGTAATTGGATTATTTGTGTCTACCAGAGAATGGATTTTAAAGGACTTGGTTGTTTGTTGATGAACATGGGTTGTTCATGTTGATGAACATGGGTTACCAAAGCTTGTTTTAGACAACTTTGGTTAGACAAACTTTTACTTTTGACAAACTTTAGACAAACTTTTCACTTTTTTCCACATTTCATTTCTAAATATGATCCCTTGCTGATATTTCAAACTTTCCTTCATTATGTTAATATTATTGACTAAACTAGTTAAATAGCTTGATCCCGTGAACATGGAAGATATTCCTTACCTTTCATTTTATGTTGTACCAAGTACTGTACATTTCACAGGATAATCTTTATTTCTATATTGTTACCTATCAATTCACTTTCTTTCTCACATATCAAATATACTTGAAATTGAAGAATGCCAGGTTTGAGAATAATTCAGAGAAAAGATTAAAAATGTAGGAAAGATGAAAGAAAAATTTTAGGATTACAATTGAGAAAACCTAGGGAAAATAAGGGCCAGTCAGCTAATATTTGACCAAAGAAGCTAGGTTAGGTTCTGGGTGGAATCTGTTACTTTGCCATTAGCCCCATATTGCTGTGTTTTGCCCTGGATTATATAATAATGACCAGATCCTGCTCTATTCACTGCAATAATATAAAAATGACTCATTATGGGCAAAACTATGTTTTCTCTTGTCTTGTGCAAAAAAAGTCAATGGAAGAGGTCCAGGGGAGACCAAGCACAGCAGGTCTATCACCCCATTTTATCTATTTTCACCTTTTCCCATTGTAAGCACTTAAGTTATTTACCATTTCCAGAGCTATAATGACTCTGAGAGATGGAAATCAATACAGTGAGCATTAGAAAACGCTGAAAAATTGGACAGATGTGGTGAAAATCATGTTTTAAATTTTATTAGTTTTCAGTTATGTTTAAGAAGGTCAGTGTTGTGAAACAGATTAAGAACCAGAAAACCTGGTAGACTTGACCCTGTATCTCTACTGTATCTCTACTTTCTTCAGTTGCTTGCTGCACTTGTGTTGAAATTATCAGCTTTCTTCTGGATTTTTGTTTTCCATATTTTGATTTAATCATTCAGATTATTTTTCTGCCTAAATATAAATAAGGCAAAAGTACAGTTTTCCTACTATTTTCTGGTAAATTGGCTATAGCTATATTCACACAAAGTTGTGATACTGAGTGTGAAGGAAAACAGAGCTATTTATTGGTTGCTTCTCATATTTTATCTTGTGCCATCCTCCCACCCAATATTGTTAGCTCTTGTATGACTTTCAGTTTAAAGCTAAGAATACAGAGGCCCAGAGAGAGCCCTAACTTTAAAGTATTCTTTCTTTCTTCAATACTACCACTTCGTTGTATCTACTGTATCTACTAGCATGGCTCATTCCTATGTGTCGATTCATTAACCTTAGAGAGATCCTTCATAAGGAAGTTACAGAAATACCAAGGGAAGTTGATTATGACAAGTTTCTACCTATATAAGGTCCCCAAGACATATGGATTCTCTTACTTTCCTACCAGAGAGATAGAGCTATGTGCAGTTGGTGATGCTGTCACTCATGAAGAGGCCTTCTGGTACGTAGCCAACTATATGTCAGTGTGACTCTGCTTTCAAATCTTGAAATTTACTTGTTCTATTCTGAAAGCATGTGGATGTTCAATTTAAGAAAAGTGTAGAAGCATCTTGCTCAGAAAACAGATCCTGTGAAAAACCCAAACATTTTTTTTTACCAGAAGAGACTTATAATTTAGTTTTCCACATAAGAGAAATGTTTTAATATTACATGTGATAAAAAAAAAATAGAGGTAGAAGCAATCCACACTTAAGGAGGGTGAGGAAACATGAGGCATAAAGCATCTGTTAGTCTATCGAATCAACTGAAGGATACAACATCTAAAAAAAAAAGGTTTGTGAGATGAGTGTGAAAACTTTGAAAATAAAAAGAGCCTTAAAATTGAAGCAAGTTCTACGTCTGCAGGTAATAGCACACACAGCTCATGAGACCTTTTGCCACATCATTAATAAGATGAATTATCAGTTGTGCACCAGTAACTGATATTTCCTTTTACAACTTTGCTTTAAAAATTGCTATTCTAAAAATCTATTCAACTCTTACACTATCATTAATTCACAAGATAAAGCTAAATAGAAGATTATTACACATAATTAGTAGGCAATGTCAAAATGATTCAGACTTGCTTCTTATATATTATTTTTCTTGGAGGGTATAATTTTGGATCAAACAAGAAAATAGTCTAGATAGGAATTGAGTTAGAAAAAATTAGGCAATTTGATTATTGTATTAGTGTTTGAAAATTTAAAAATATATTAAATGATGAAAATGTAATGATACTGATTTGACTTTGTTCTCAGACCAACATAAGGTAAGGCTTTTTAAATTGCTTCCTTTAAGAAAATGAACATAGGTGAGTATCCACTTTAAGAAATTTGTCTATCTAGAAATATGGATCGTTGTAAAGATAAATTAAGAAATGATAGCTGGCTTTGCTAAGGAGACCCCCTGTGACTTCTTCAACTACTACATTTTTTTCTTACTCATTTATGCCTTAATCCAGGAAATTAAAAAATAAATTCCTTCACTACTCTTAACATAAGAGTAGAGTCAATGCTGTTACATTAATTGATATTAAATTAATCAGTATGAGGAATTTTATTAGAATCTTGGCTTATATTATTAGCTTTATATCTCTGTTTCACCAAGCCAGGTCAGCCTGGCAGGAGGGTGAATTAGGGTTCCATGCTTATAGTAATAAACATTTTCCAGATAATTCTCTCTATGCCTAATGCCAGTCCTTGAGGCCTCCTCTATTGTTTAGGTGTCTACAAGAGATTTCTCGGGAGTGCTTAGTGAGGACTATTCTCAACCTCAGTATAATTCTTAGGGACCCACTATCAGGAAGCTTCCTGAGGAAGTCTTGTCACCAGTCCTGATTTCTATGATACTCCTATCCCCGTTGCCTAACCTTATAAGAACAGCAGTTATCCAATGCAAAAATAAGAGAATCAAATAATGTTCCTGATCACGTAATTAACATCTTGTGCTTTGTATTTTCAAATATAACCATTTCTCTTAAAGTCCAAGTGTTCCTACAGTAAACACGACTAGGGGTGTAAATTAATTAGGAAATGTGATTTGTATCCTGCCCTTGTGTCTCAAAATGTATGCATGCTACAGACCTCTTATATCAGAGACTCAGTGAGTACTTATTAAAATGCAGATTCCTTGGCCCCATAACAGACTGACTATCAACAGATCTGCAATGGAGTTTGAAATCCAAATTCTTAAGACTCTTACCAAGTGATTACACAAGTACGCAGGTGTTGAGAATTTTCTGCACTTATGCAGGTCATTTTTGATAGTAACTGGATTATGACAAAAAAACTCAGGAGTATTTATCAGCAGGGTTATTCTAATTTAATGGCTTTGTGTTTTGTTGGATATACAACTAGGTGATAGGAATGTGTAAAAAGTATGTGGTAGTGAGGAAAGACAAGTCATTGTTCTTGGGCAAACATAACAAAACTGTTAAAGACTGAGTGTCTTAGGAATGTTTAGCTTCTGGATCTGATATTTGGTTTTTATAGCTTCTTTTTGTCATCTTATTATTTAAATATTGCAGGAAAAATAATTTTTTTTTGGTCTAAAACTCTCTTGCCCTTAATTCCTTTTTAAAATTAGTTTACTAGAAAATACATAGAACTGTTACATTAATATTTTGCTTTTTTTTTTGAGTTGCCTTAGGAACTCTCATGTTACAGCAGAGCAGGCTGTGTGCTATTTATTAATACTCATACACCTATGAGATACCCGTTATTATTCTCATTTCATAGATAAATGAACAGAGCTTCAAAGAGGTTAATTAACCTGACCAAAATCACAGAGCAAATAAGAGGTAAAGCAAACACTGATTTCAGGCTGCCTGGCTCCAAGTCCAAGGGATTTTTCATGACATCATGCTGCTCTCTTAAAAGAGCATACTTTGTTTTTTCTCCTTAAAATGGCCATTCTTGTCTTCTGTACCCCATAAGCATCATGAAAATCTGCAAATGGTAGTCTTAAAAAGAGTTTGGTCAAATGCTTTTGATGGCAGTACTCTCTTCAATAGAAATTCTAAGAACACGCTCATAAAGCACATTGTTGTGTGTGTCTCTGTGCATTTGTTCTATGTTACAAAGTGAATGAGGGATAATTATGTTATGAGCAATTATTTTCTGAAAGGCAAATAACTGTTCATTCTGTCACTCATGTGCTCTTTCCTCATATTTACATCTTTTGCTACAACATTCCGAATGGAAAGTGCATTTCAGGCTAGTTGTGCAGGCATGCCTTTTCCATTTTAAAAGCATATGTAGAACTCTGCAAGTAATCAACCACAGACTACTAAAATTTTCTGAGATTTGAGCCTTCTGCACTATTCCAATTAAAGTGGATCTTTCTATCCACCATGGGAATTGCACTATATAACTGATTACCAAGCACATCATGTAAACGGCTCTTAAAAACTGCACACAGCGCATTATGGAGAATGCACCTTATTAACAAAGGTCATATTAGAATTTCACCCTGGTAACTAATCGCATCAAATGTACAGTACATCAATAGACACATAGACTAGGAACCAACGTTTTCCAATTAAGTGAATCAGTTTGACCTTCTGAACTATAAATAAACTGCAGCAACAGCTCCTGATTAGGCTTAAGGAGTCTGACTTCCACTGCAAACAAATGCCTCAGAACTTAAGCATACTTAGAAAGTTAATCCTGTAAAGAGTCAATGAACAGATTTAAAGTTTCGGCATTAATGCCTTGGACCTGAGTTTCCTCCAATTTCTGCAGTGCAGGCAGAATGGGAATGTATTCTTCTAAATAGTTAAACAAACTCTGAATTAGTTTTACCTTCCTTCAGGATAACTAATTTAACAGAGGTAAACCCATTTTCAAAACAGAATAAAATATTTGTTTCCCTAAGTAATTACAGGGCTTGGGTTGGTTGAGTTCCTGCCCCTACAAGAATGTGTGCAATGAACTATGCTCAGTGGAAACTATAAGTACTCCTTAAAAAACAGATTTTGAACCTTGTTTACTTGTATTTGATGTCTATTCTAGAACTAATTCAAAACCCATTCATCTGATTTAGATCTGAAATGAAAATCCAATCCAGTTCTTTAACTGAGCAACATTGTTCTTGGTAATAGTGCTGACACTGTTGACCCTCCTTTAAAGGAGACCACCCTTGAAGGCTTTTTCTGGTGTTGGTAAAGGATGTTTATAACATTTCTGGTCTCAGTTTTCCTACCTGTAAAATGAAAGACTTAAAGTATATAAAATTTAAGCCTCTTATAGCTGAATTTCTTTATATTTATGTTCATACATAATAACAAAGGCTCAGACATTGTTTAGCCCAGATAGAAGTGATTCATTTTCAACAATATTCACTGTAATTTTTGTCAGAATTTGTGGGAAAGAGATGATAAATAAATAAGAATGTGCATTCCTGCAAATTGAAAGAAAAATTGGCTAGTAAATTTTCCAGTTAGCAAGACAAGGGAATTAATAATTAAAGAGACAAGCTCACTTTCCATAAAGATCATTTTAGAATTCTTGGCGAAACTTTCAGTTTTTGAGAAAGCTTTGAATAGCTATGTGGGTTCTTAAAATTTAAGCAAAAAGTCCTAGCATAAGGCCCTGGCTGCTGATTGAAGATAATAGAGACCGGGTTTCTTCATACTATTTCTTCTTTTATAGGAACACTAAAAACAACAAACTATACTTAGAAACAGCCCATGTAAAATCCCGCTATTTAAATTTATAATCTCTTCACTTACTGGATTTAATGATTTCTATTTCAAGACAGGAATGAAGGAGGGGAGAAATATCTCCTTGAACTATAAGGTTGAAGAGTATGTATTTTAAGTTTTGCAAAAGGGTAACATGAGGTTGACCAATTGTACAGTAGTTGGTTTTTGGGACATACAAAATTGACCTGCATCACATGAAGTTAGAGAGTGAATATTTTATTTGACTAGTTTAACAGTTGAAAAATTAGCTCATCCTCTAATATTCTAGGGTGAGATCTTGGCTCTTGATAATATTTTTCTTTAAAGTTTTGTACATATAAATGCAAAAGTACTTATAATAACATCCCTAGATGGCTGAAGTGAAATTAGGAAGAGGGAAATCTTTCTTTAATTTGTCTTTTATGTGCCTTTCCTGTGTCTATGGGAACTCTTATCCTCTATGTATCACTATTTTTCTTCAAAGAAATGGCATCAAATAAAGACATCTGACAAGTAGATTCACACAGAAGGTCTTGTAACTTAATAAGTTATTCTTTCCAGAAGAATTAATATTTTAATATAGTATTTAATATTTAATGTATTTAAAAGAGGGTTAGAAGATTAACTGAAGTGACTGAATCTCTATTAATGATATCCTACTTGAATTGAGGAGATATTTCTAATCAAATGGATCTTCTGGATTCTCTTATTCTAGAACATAGATACATAGCTATTATTCTTTCTTCTCACTGTGAGAAGGTACAGAAATAATGTAAGCTCATGAGGGTTAGCATTTTTGTTCATTTTATTTACTGCTTTTCCCTGGTACCCAGAACAATGCCTTCCACAGAGTAGGCATTTGATATCTTCATTATCTCTTTGCCAAAATGCAGGCATGTTAACTCAAGGCTGGTCAGTACTGCGGCAATCTGGCTGTGGAGCTTATTATATCGGGAAGTCCACATTTAAGTGGAAATTGGCTACAGTATAGTAAGGAGCAGATGTGGTAGAGTTCCACCAGCTTACCAAAACCATTTTTCTCTTCCTTTTGAGCAGAGAGTTAGACTACATTTCCCAGCTTCTGTTACATTTAGATGTGACCATGTGACTGGATTTTAGCCTCTTGAAGGTAGGCTGAAGTGATTTGAACAACTGAAGTCCTAACTCATTAAAAACTCCTGTATGATTTTTTATAATCCCTCTTGCCCCATCTGCCAGCTGGAAGAGAAGCCACGCAACACTTCAGCCCTAGAGGCAGCTGGATTCTGAATGATGCTGTGGAAGTTCCCCTAATGAACAGGAACATCTGTGTTGGAGTTTTTATGAGGGAGAGATAAACTTTTATTTTACTGAGGCATTATGGCTTTTAATTGTGGAAGGGAGAAGAGAAGACCATTCAGAAATGTACTGGTAAAGCAAGATAGGGCAGCAGGAAGGAGCAAAGCCAGAAGGAATAGAAATGTGGTTGAAACATTGGAAACTGGGGGTGATGAGAAGTTAGCAAGTGAATAATTTGGGATCAGAGTCTGATGCTAGGAAATAAATGACATGAAGTGAAGTCACTGACTGGAAACTGCTGATACTGGGAAATCTTTATATCTTGGGCCAGAGTATTTCTTTGAAGTTAATAGGTATTACATTACCACAGTCCCAGCTGACTATGGTTGTCCTCATTCTACCAAATAAAACAAGATCGCATGGCCCTTTTGCCTTTCTTCCTACCAGAAAAAAGCTTCTCCCAGATCCTGTTTCCAGCTAACACGGAAGTAGTTTTCCTCTCATACTTCAAAATTTTAATGAACACTTACTTTGTCCTTGAGCCTTTCATATTCAATGAGAATGTATTTCCAATAAGTTATTAATTTCTCAGTGTTTCTACCTGTTGCATTTAATTTATCTGGTTTAAGCATTTATGGGAAAAAGCAGTGTGATAATATTTGATTCCTCTACCAACATATTTCAGTGATATTTTGGGACTACTTTTTAAAAGTTTCTCTACTTCGATTTTAATGTCTATACATTCCCATCAAGCTCAACCACCACCTTCCCCTAATATTCTACCCAGCCGACTTGGTTGTTGATCCCACTTACTTTTTTTAAAGAAACAAACCATGTGCTTCCCTCAATCATAGGAATACTGCCCTGATACAACTGTACCTAAACTTATGTGTCTCCCATATTAAATTATAAGCTCAAGGAAATGCTTTTCTTTTCTTTTTTTTTTTAAGACTTTATTTATTTTAGAGAGAGAGCAAGCATGGGAGCAGGGGGAGGGGCAAAGGGAGAGAAAGAGAATCTCAAGCACACTCTGCACTGAGTGTAGAGCCTGTCGTGGAGCTCTGGTCTCTGTCTCACGACCTGAGATCATGACCTGAGCCCAAATCAAGAGTTGGATGCTCAACTGTCTGAGCCACCCAGGCGCCCCTGCTTTGTTTTATTTCTACACTTTCCATGAAGTAGATGCCTCAGAAAATGTTGCTAAAGAAATAATCAATAATGTAAATAAATATTGCCATTGTATCATATATTATTCTTATTGTATATATTATTTTAGTTCCTAAAGCTGATGCTGTGTGGAATGTCAAGAACATAGTAACTGCCATTTTTGTGACAATGATTAATGGAAAAAAGGCCTTAAATTTTTATCAGTATAATTTACATTTAGTAAAATGTGTAGTGTACTAATCTTAAGTGTACAACTCAACTAAATTTTCACATATGCATTCATATATTAGCCTCTACCCATTTCCCACACATGAGGAGTTTCCCCCATTCATCTTCCCAGGTAACACCAATCTCCTCCTCTCCCTGAGATAAACATTATTCTCATTTCTATCACTTATTCATATATTTAAAAAACTATATTACAATCAAGACCAAATGTCACTATTGGTCAAATAAAATACTGTGACATGGCAAAAATGTGAAGAATTGACTTATGATATAGACTACTACCTAGTTCCCAAACAACTCCTAAAGGACATTTGATGAAAGATAAAATCTAGAAGGAAGAAACTCACTGCCGAAATTGGATAAATTCAAAGAAAGACACACCCAAACTACTGAAAAACAGATAAAAATAACAAAGATAAATAAAGGCTCTTGCAATACACATGCATACTCCATTTAGCATTTATTGCTATGGTAATCACAAAAGATTTTCAATGACTGAAAGCCAAAGAAATAGCAAGCACTGTGCTTGTAGGAAAAATATTATAAAGTATTAGCAAGACAGATATTTAATGAGAATGGGGCATTGGTGACATGACATATGTCTTTGAGACCAGAATTTGATCCTTAAACCCTACATGCTGTGCTTCTCAGCAAAAAGAAGAAAGATGGAAAGGAAAACAAAGGATGTGGTGAAGTGCACAGTCGAGTTGGAAGTCAACCACCTGATGCTTAATTCTTTTTTTTAAATACTGGACTCTTCAGCAATGTTGAGTTGAAAGTTCGCTGCTGTTTATGATATGGAAAGAACTTCGGTTCCTCAGGGTGCCGGCCAAATGCTTTTGAAGAAGAGGAAGTCATAGGTAAGTTGTTCCATGTAACTAGTTATTTCAGGATATAATCAAGAAGCATCTCTGCACTTCAAGATGCAAAAGCACCATGAACTGTGAGAGGTTTCCCATCAAGGCAAAGGGAAGAATGTTCCTTTGAGTCAAATACTTGTCTGTGTCCCAGTGGGTAGCTTAGCTTTGTCAGAGGTTTTTGTTTTGATTTGTTTTGTTTTGTTTTCCTTTAAGGTATTAGGATTCTATGAAGTTGAATCAGGTACACAGTGGCAAGTTCCCCAAAATAGGAGAGGAAATTGTTTCAGCTAACTCTGCCTCTGAGGCAATTTTTACTGAAGAATAGCCATTAATTAATCTTGGGACAATAAAACTATTTTCCTGTCCTATCTCCAGTTAATAATGCATGACTAAAAGTTATGTTCTAACTGTAAATCAGGGCAAACAAAATATACCACAAACTTATATTCCTCTCAAGTCCAATAGCTTGATATGTGTGTTGTTTTAATATTCCCACTTGGGGCTACACATCTAATGTTATCTTTGAAAATGTGCTAACAAGCCTGAAAGTATTAGGGCTTTTTAATACATTTTTATTACAACAGAGGATTTTGAAAAATGAAATCTGATGCTTCTTAGTCAGAACATAATGTGAAAGCAAATAAGAAATAAGAATATGGTAACAGAATTTATGCCACATGTGCAATTGTCTTAATTCATTCTCTCTCATTTATGATATGACTACTTCTATGTTGCTAAGGTATTTTTTGTTAAGTTTTTTTTCCTCCAACAGATATTATATAGTCAAACTGAGCTCTAGGAAGGTGGGCTTAGATGACTCAATAATAATGTGTGAAGACCTCTGGCATTGATTTAAAAAAAATCTAAAATTTTAGAAATAATATTGAGGTGTGAAGCTCTCAAATAACTTCTCTAGGATTTTAAAACTCTGGGGAGAATTAGTGAGTTGGAAATGAACTCATCATTCTACCTATCTTTTAACTACACCATTGGCCTTACTGGGTCTCCAGCTTGCAGAATGCAGATTATGAACTACTCAGCCTCCATAATTTTGTGGGCCAGTACCTTATAGTAAGTCTCTTTATATATATATTATTTGTTTCTGTTTCCTCAGAGAATCCTGACTAAAACACTTATCATCAATAAACACAAACATTGCATATATATAAATGATCATAATTATAAGTAGTTATAAATTATCTGCCAGTTGTTTGGCCAGTTATTTTTGAGTAAGTGTTTTCTATGGAAAATAGTGTTGTTATGGAAAAATAGTGTTTTTATGGAAATTTTTGTCAGCACAAAAATTACCTACTATTAAATTTTGATGAGATTATCATGTGCATATTATTTTTAGTTGTTAGACATTTTAAAATAATTTCTAAGCTATTACATGTTGCTTTACCCACATGTCAGGATAAAAAGATAAATTTTAGAAAACAAAAATGGAAAGCTATCAGAGAAGTAAATGAAAGAAAAATCTTTTGCATTCTTTGAATACATCTTTGAAGAAGTAAAGAGACTGCTATAAAAAGATTTCAGAGTTATTAGTCTTAGTATAGTGTGGCACTAATATGTCACTGATGAAGAAGAATGTGAATTTAGCTTCTACCTCCATGTCAACCATAAGTGATAAATTCCAAGAAAAACTAGGATAAAATATACTTGAAAAATCCATTAAATCAAATATATTTTCTGAGAATTTGGATACTTGATGATGTCATTTGAATATTAAGCACTGGAAAAATTTTAAATTATCAAATGACAGAATAGACTTCAGAAACATTAATGAGTTCTTCTAAATTGCTAAAAATACACCAGATCCTAGGGACGCCTGGGTGGCTCAGTTGGTTAAGTAGCTGCCTTCAGCTCAGGTCATGATCCCAGGGTCCTGGGATCGAGTCCCACATCAGGCTCCTTGCTCATCAGGGAGCCTGCTTCCGCCTCTCTGCCTGCTTGTGTTCTCTCTCTCTGACAAATAAATAAATAAAATATTAAAAAAAATATATATATATATATATATACCAGATCCTTGTTACTTCATTACAAACCAAAGGATTCTATATATTTTTTTTCTATTTTACAAATTAGGCAGGGATGGAAAATATTTAACTTAAGGATGAGGAGGGACAAAACATAGGCAGCATTTATCAAATGTATTACAAATTGAAATCCAGCAAACTACTGAAGCTTCCTAAGTAGAGAATAAATTAGCGTAAGAAGAATATTGGCAATTCTCCGAATTGCCACTGATTGCAGTTTATATTGTTAGTTTTTGCCAAGACAATGATTGGTGTCTAGAGGACAATCCAAGAAGCTCTGTGATATATCATAGATTTTCTTCTGTTGCAGAAAGTCTATCAAAATGAACATTTGAGTTCTTTTATCCAGTGAAAGATATAAAGTTATCCCCCTTTACCACAGTTTCACTTTCAGTGGTTTCAGTGACTGGTGATAACTGTGATCTAAAGCAGATGACCCTCCTTCTGGTATATGGTCAGGAGGTCAGCAGTAGCCTAACACTATGACACAATACCTACATCATTCACCTCACTTCATCTCATCATGTAGACATTTTATCATCTCACAGCATCACAAGAAGAAAGGTGAGTACAGTACAATAAGATATTTTGAAAGAGAGACCATATTATGTAACTTTTATTCCTATCCTGATTTAATGCATCCACTTGGGCTCTTGGAATGTATCCCTTTTGGATAGGGGGGACTGTTTTACTCATAGAACAATATTCTTGGAAGATTACTTAAAGAAAAAAATAACCTTAATCTAGGCATAAAAATATAGCTTAAGTTGTTAGAGGTATAACAATATTATACATATAATTGAAAAAGAGAATGGATAGAAGATCAAAATGGTTAAAGGTATTTTGCATTTCTTACTCTGTTCATTATCTAAATTTGGTGGTAAACAATGAGGTAAAATATTTATTAATTCTGAAACATTATAAGAATTTCTTAGTAATAGTAAATGTTGAAAGATACTAAAAATTCATTTACCTGCATAAATTGGCAACTATGGTCAAAAAGGCAATGGGAAAGTTGAATTGGTGCTTTTGTGCCACAGAATACACGTTAGAGGATTCTATTCTAATGCTCTTTTAGAAATTGTTGAAGTATTAATAAAGATCTAGATTCTATGATGAAAAACACTTTAAAAATATATGCTTTTAGAATTTATTTGCTCTTGGGGCACCTGGGTGGCTCGGTGGGTTAAAGTCTCTGCCTTCAAGCTCAGATCACAATCTCAGGGTTCTGGGATCGAGCCCCACATTGCGCTCTCTGCTCAGCAGGGAGCCTGCTTCCCCCTCTCTCTGCCTACCTCTCTGTTTACTTGTGATCTCTCTCTCTGTCAAGTAAATAAATAAAATCTGAAAAAAAAAGAATGTATTTGCTCTTTACTAATGATATTTTAAGCAAAATTGATGTTACAAAGTGATGCATGAACAGAAGTCAATGCATAATCATTGCTAAAAACATTGAAGATATTATGAAATTCTTCGAGGAATACAAATTGTTGATGTTCATGAAAATATATTGATGCCAAACAAATTACAGACTGTAGTAATGACACAAGTCTCTAATTCAAAACCACAGTAGAAAAAGACTAAAGAAGACTCATTTTAAGTGTGAACTTCACAATCAGCACATCTATGATTCAAACATAATCTCAAAATCAATTTTTTTCTCATGTAAAATTCAATTTCTTCCTTACAAAACGTTTCCTATGTTAAGAAAATTAGATATTATACATTTAACATGGCATATATATTTACCAATGAAATTGACTGATGGATATAGTAAGAAATGTAGTATTTATAAAACCTCTACTTTTGAAGAACTTAAGTGCTTAAATTTTATAAGACCTAATGCAGTTTTCATTATAGTTTTGCAATATATTTGTACACAAATTTGCTAAATAACATAAAATATATAAAAAATTCCTTAAGGTCCACTCTGTCACATGACTCAAATCCATTTTTTAATAGAAAACAAATATTAGAGCAAATTGGAAATTGTAATAAACATTTACCTCCATGTAAACAAGGAACATAACTCTTTTGCAACAAATTATTATATCCTAAGTAAGCTTAAACTTTTAATAATTACAAATTCAAATTTGTTATATTATCTTCAAATTTCGATTTAATAGAATTTGTACAGAATGCCTGTATGTTTCTTATCATTGTTCTCATTTTTAAAAAAATAGTTTCACCCTTTCCTCAACTTGAAGAAGTGAGGGCTTTTTGTTTTGTTTAATTTCTTCAAAGCCAGTCAGCTCCAAATTCTCCCCTTTATATTTCAAGAGCCTTCTCTGCGAGACTTGGATCATACAATTTTTTTTTAAGTCACAGTCAGGTTAGAATATAGGATGTAAGGTAAGATGAAGGGATGAAGAAGAAAGTGCTGTTCTTTGTAAGTGGGGCCAGAGGAAGGGTGATTAGGAGAACTTTGCCTGAGACCACCATGGAAATGAGCAGGGAGAGGGGAGTTGCCTTAGAAGCAGGAATAGAATACTTGATTTTTTTAAATGTGCTGTGTATTTCCCAAACAAGAACAACAAAAAATGTCCAAAGTACTGTTTTAAAATTGAGATAGACTAAGGTAGTGTTAGTGCCAAATTGAAGGTTCCATCACCCTATCTCCTTTCTTCTCACCATTGAGCAGGAATGAAGAATTTGGATTAGAGATTGGATCAGTTTCTGGTAAAAACACAAATTACATAGTTAAGCCATCCAAATTATAGTGTGCAACTTTAAACTCATGCTGCATTAACATTTATTTAACACCTATTATGCTTTATACATGCTCTAATTCTTTTATATCTATTCAGTTAATGTTGATAAACATTTATGAAATAGATTTAAAGAGATTAAGCAAATGCCCAAGTCATAGAGAAATACTTGCCCTACCAAACATTTTTGTCCTTTGGACTTAATATAGAAAGAATTATAATTCTTTCTGGAGAAAGAAAAACAGATGAAAGTGAAGAGAGGAAAGAAAAAAAGGCCCAGGCAGAGAGAGGGAGGGAGGGAGGAGGAAAGGAAGGAGGGAGAGAAGAGAAGGAGGGAAACAAGAAGGTAGGAAATGATCCCACTACTTGGGTTTGGAAGTATAAATATTAATAAGAAAGATGTTGGAGGGAACATCCATTTTGGAGGGAAAAAAATGTTCTAACCTAAGTAATTTTGAAAATAAGTGGTATCTGTAATAATAAGGGTTAAAAAAAAACCAACTGTACAGAAATACTGTACTTTAGTTGAAAAGTCTCCTATGACAGTATGGGTTAAAATTCTGAGACCACTATACATGTAGAGTGGAATTAAACAATTAAGTAAATGGGTGTCAAGTGGTGGGATTAGGGATTGTGCATGAGAAATGGACATAGGCAAGAAATATCTGAGAAAGCTTGACCACTAAATGTAATGTGGAATCCTGGATGAGACACTAGGCCAGAAAAAGGGACATTAGATAAAAATGACATTAGATAAAAACCAAGGAAAGGGACATTAGATAAAAACCAAGAAAATTCAAATAAACTGTGAACCTCAGTTAATAATGATGTATCCATAGACTGTGGACTATGAGCAACAAACTGAGGGTTTTGAAGGGGAGGGGGCGGGGGTTGGGCGAGCCTGGTGGTGGGTATTGAGGAGGGCACGTACTGCATGGAGCACTGGGTGTAGTGCAAAACAATAAATCTTGTAACACTGAAAAAAATAAATAAATAAAATTAAAAAAAAAAAAAAGAAAGATGTGAAGTTCAGAACTTCTCAAATTACTGTCCACTTAGTCAAAGCAAATGATAACTGGAAAGGAAGAAAAAGGAGATATCCCCAAAGGATAAAGAGATTGTAAGGGAGTGATTGGATTCTAAAAGTGAGCTTTATATTTCTTTTGTTCTATGATTAGATTCTATTGTATGAGAGAACTTGTAGAAGGAATATTAGTAGCTTTTCAGAATTATAAAGACTAAGATAAATGCCACAAAAAGAGGTTGGAAATGTTAATTCCAATTTTCACCATGGTAATATGAGTCTAGAGAGAGTAGCATTATCTGATGGGTTTATCATAGATTGATGATGTCCAAACAGTGATGATGGATATCTCGATTTTAAACTTGAGGAAAAAGCAGAAACAGTGTTTGTCTCAACACTGACAATGGTCTACATTTTAAACCAATGACTTATATGGGAGGACATGGGACATGTTTGAATTTGCAAATTACACAAAACTGAGAGAGAAGTAGAATATTGCCTGGTAAAAACTAGAGGCAAGTTAATGTCCATATGTTGTTGCGATAAATATAGAAAGATAAAGTATAAACCAATCTGTAGTCAATTTTTTTTAAAGATTTTATTTATTTATTTGACAGAGAGAGAGATCACAAGTAGGCAGAGAGGCAGGCAGAGAGAGGAGGCAGCAGGCTCCCTGCTGAACAGAGAGCCTGATGCGGGGCTGGATCCCAGGACCCTGAGATCATGACCTGAGCCGAAGGCAGAGGCTTTAACCCACTGAGCCACCCAGGCGCCCCTAGTCAATTTTAAAAAAACACAAAACTTCACAAGTATCAGAACTATGAAACTTAGACCAGATGACCTAAAGCTCAATATGAATTGTTATTGCAATGTGGTTATTGGTAAATCTATTTTGAGCTTAGACTTTATTAATAAAACTACATTACCTTAAAAGAGAAATACCATAACTAGTTGTGAGACAGAGGAAAACAAGAGGGTAGATTTGGAGAGAGTGCCCGTCCAGCGTTCTAGAGCATTGCAGGCTCTTAAGAAGCCAAGCATCATGTCACATTGCCTTTTATTATTATTTAAAAGCCTATGTGGTGAAAAGTCAAGACACTCAGTAGGAGCTCAAGTTCTGTGGAAATAGCATTAGCAGATAGAAATTGCAGGGCACCTGATTTCTTACTTAATATAAGGCAGTATTTCTCACAGTCACAATTACCTAAAAGAACCTCTTCAGGAGGTATTGGTTTCCCATCACTGAAGGTCTTCAAATCAAAGTTTGAGACCAGTTGGGGGAATGTATTTAATATTTGTCACTTGTTCCCAAAACAGTGTTTGGCACACGTTACCCAGCAACAAAATCCTATTGAATGAATGCTTGAATAGAAAGAAGTTATTTATAACTAACATTTATGGAGTCCTCATTATTGGTCAGGCAGGGTTAATTTTCCAAATTTTATAGAAAGGGCCAGTTACTATTTAATTTCTGCAGCTCAGAGAAATGAAGGTACCACAGGGAAAGAAAAAGGAAGTGAGTGGAAGAGGCAGCGTTCTAGTTGTGGTATATAAGTCTCCTGAGCCTGTGTCAAGTTTCAGAAGGTGGTTAACTTAAATAATCTGTAAGGTTCTTTTCACCCAACACTCCGTTTTACTAATTAAACAGGGAGGCCATTAGACTGAGGTGGTTCTAATACCTCAGCAGCCTTTGTAAGCAAAGCCAAACTTGGGGCACCTGGTGTCTCAGTGGGTTAAAGCCTCTGCCTGCAGCTCAGGTCATGATCTCAGGGTCCTGGGATCGAGCCCCGCATCTGGCTCTCTGCTCAGTGGGGAGCCTGCTTCCACCTCTCTCTCTGCCTGCCTCTCTGCCTACTTGTGATCTCTCTCTATGTCAAATAAATAAATAAAATCTTAAAAGAACAAAACAAAAACACCCCAAAAACCTAAGCCTATAAGTGCGTCAGGGTTCAGAAATCAAAACACAAGAACAACCAATTACAGCCAGCTAGATTTTTCCAAACAAGGGTAATGCTTAAACTATAGCCAATCAAACAATTTCCTTGCTTTGCTTTTTCCTTTCCTCTGTGAAAGTCTCTTCCCTAGCTTTTGTCAGTGGGGTCCTCCAGCCACTTCTGGTTTGGCACTGCCTGATTGGAATTGGTTTCTGCTCAGAAAACTCTTAAAATTTCTAATATACTTACTTTATCTATTAACAATGCCAATAGGAAGGGCTGGAATTTACCAACACATACTACATTAGGTCCAATTTGTTTACTCTATTTGTTAACATTAAAATGGAGGTGTAAGGATTCGGTCTCTGAGACAATTAAGTATGTTGTGGGAATTTTAATTCATTCACAGGAAAAAGCACAGGACAGCAGCCAGGCAGGCTCACACAGTGTGAGTTCAAGTAGCTAGAGGCCAGGGTGGCTCTGGGGCATTATTATTTTGGATTCCTAGAAGTGTATGGAGATGGTAGAAGGTAGAGCCAATGACAGGTTGCACATTTTGCAATTTTGCCTGGTTTAAACTGCTGGTTACATTTTGAGGATTAATGCAGAGTGTCAGCTCTTGAGGTCAGATTTAATACCTTACTACTATCTATATCCTCTGAGCCTTGCACAATGACTTTCAGAATTGCACAAAGAATATGGTCAAGACAGAATAAATATGTGGCAAATACCATTGCCTCTGGGGCAGCTGAAATGGTGCCGGTATTAATCTGTAACTTGCTAGTAAGAAGTCCTGGCTTGTGATGGTAATTCTAAAACTTACTAGTAGCTTATCTTTAAGGTTTACCTCCTGTTTTGTTCTGGGAAGTATTGCATGACCTACTTCTATAGCTACCTTTGTTTGTTATCTTTTAAATTATTTATCACTCTGTGTGCCTTTTATAACACCCCTGTTGACAGATTCTAATGATCTGTTTAATTATCTGCATGTTCCTCCTCCATTCTCTGCCAGTTCCTTGACTCTGAATTCCTTGAGGATGTGGTAACCATGCTACTCATCTACATTACCCTCAATGCCTAGTAAAATGCTTAGCAGGTCATTAATACTGTGAAAGCAAAAATTGCACCCAGCGAAGTTACACAGGCAAGAAGACTTTATTTGAAGCTATTGCAATAGAAGAGAGGCCAGACTTCAGAGTGAGCTCAACTCTGCTGAAACAAGTTTGGAGAGTTTTTAAGAGCTGAGTGGAGAGATTGCAGGTCAACTTTCTCCTGTCTTCATGGCAGGAAGTGGTTTTACAGCTTAGAGCTAGGTGTCTGTCCAAGTGAGGCTCCTACCCTCCCACAAAAACTGGGAAACAGGGTTGCTATCTTCCTTGGTGATTACATTTCAACGGGTTGGGTCCTGGGTTCTTGAGAAAGACATTCCTGTGTTGTAAAACTTGCAAGATGCTTTTAAAAAGATTTCAAAGGTTAGATGGATTTATAACTTCAAACTTCCTGAAGTAAATTCTGTAAATAAAGGGAGTTCAAGGGCCTAGAGTCAGGAAGAAGCCTGTCTAAAGTTTAGTCAAGCTGAGGGAACATTAAGGCCACCTTGGTTTGTGCTCAGTGAAAGTTTGCTGCATGAATGAACAAATGAATAATAAACCTTATTTATAAATATAAACTTTATAATTTATTTCTTAGGATCTTAATTTAAATGTGTCAGCTTATAAGTAATATTTTTAAAAGCAATATAAATTAAAGCCAATTAAATAAGCCTTCTTTTAACTCTGTTGCTTACTTGATACTTCATTGTGCAGAAAATGCCACAACCCACAAGATAACGCATGGTGAATATGCATAATATTTTAAAAAATTAAAAAGACTCCAAAAACTTTTCAGCTAGAAGCATATCTTATAAATCCTTTCCTGCAGTGGAGTACACAATGGTATATTAAATGACTTTTAAAAATATATATATTTCTTAAGAAGCTGTTGTATTTTCAACATTTTTGTTTATTCTCAAATCAAAAGCATTACATCAGACTCTGAAACATGATGTATAAACTCTCTGTGGTAGCTGTGGCTATAAAGTAGGAATAAAAATGCCTTCTCTTCCTACCTTGATGGGTTGTTTATGAGGAGCAAATGAGAATATAAAAGCACTTTAGAACCATAAAAATGACTGTAGACATGTAAGGAATTATTAAAATGAATAATGAACATATAAAGTCAGTTTTGAAGGTATTTTTATTTTCTTTAACAATAATATCTAAAAATGTAATCAGATATAGAGAGACTCAGGCCATCTCCTGAGACATGGAAAATAGTATTTGGTCACCATTACCTTAAGATAATTGGTAAGTCTGAGTTAGCGATATATTTAGGTATTGGATTTTTAACAATAACTACAGTTAAAAACACTTCAAATATACTGATTAACAGTCTACCAAAACTTGATAATTTCTAGAAGAGTAATTATCAAGGAGATAGTATTGAAAGCTGGTTAAGATTACAGATTTTGTTTGGATTCAAGCAGTCTGTGTTCAAACCCCAAGGCTTCCAAATCCCGAGTCTATAATCTTGAACAAGTTATATGAACTCTTTAAGCCTCCAGTTTGTCATACGTGAAACAGGAAAACTGTCTACCTTCTATGACTATGAGGATCAAATACGATGGAGTATGTGAGGCTTTTGGCATAGTTATTAACTCACAGGAAGCTCTCACAAATTGTAGAAAATATACAGACACACATACAAGCACACTTGTGCATAATTTGATGTTATCATAACCTGTGCAAATTAACTTTGGTTTTATGTCATTTGAACTTCCAGTGGTCTTGAAATAGTTCAGTTTTTTTTTTAAGTTAAAATGGTAGTATTTTTCTTATAATCTTTATCAGACAGTTACTTGACATATAAATCTTTTCTATTTTTGCAGAATGTTCTGTTAGTGAAGAAATTTTTGTAAGTCCCATATAATATATCCTTAATTTTAAGTTGCTCTTGAAATAAAGACATTTTACCAAACCATATTTGGAGAATGTATCACAGGTACTGTAATACAGAAGCAATGATGCTGAATTGGAGTTTTTGAGACTTAGGTTTTTCATTTACCATCTGTCTTTGGGAGAGCCACTCATTTCCTAGAATCCCAGTTTACTGATCTGTAACCATTTAGATAATTAAAACCACCTGAAAGGATTATTGTAAAGATCAAAAGAGGTAATGCATTTAAAAACATTTTGTGGAAGTTAAGAACTTGTTTGAGCCATCACGCAGAAAAAGGATGGGCCCTTATCCAAAATTTGCTTTAGATGTCAAGACTGATACCAAGAGGGTATGGAATGGTTTATGTCTCACATAATGAGGTTTCCTGAGGAAAGCAGGACAGATTCTCTTCTGAAAATGGCTTGAGAAATCAGGAAAAAGAGACTGGCATGGGGTTTTATGGTGATTAGGGACTGGGCTAGGGTGAGGGTCGCATGGTACCAAATGAAATGTAAGAACACCTGGTTTTATTTCTTATCAGCTCATCCGGATGAGGGGCAAAAGAGGGAAGAGGAGAGGTAGGTCTTAAAAACTATCAGCTACCAAACTTCCATAATAGAGCCAAACTTTATCACAGTACAAATTATGGATTTTATTTTTAAACTGTGTGCCAGTATAGTGGTGTTGATTGCTGTCCATCAGCCTCTTCCTATCCTTCTCCTTTATTGATACAATAGATCTCCCAAAATAGAGGCTGAAACTGAAACCCACCAATGGGATCTGAGAGGAAGTGTGCTGGAGGGTTATTAGGAATGATTTTGTTTTCCAAAACAGGAGTGCAGAGGAGTCAAATGCTTCTTTTTTTCATCATCAGGATTTTTTTTGTGATTCAAAGCTATAATTGAATAATAGATTTCAGCATTATTCAGGAACATTTCAGCGTGAATCCAGAACATCCAAAGTGTTCCAAAAGGTCTGCCCTGAGTAACTTAAGATAAAGTTAAGTAAATGAAGGCAAATATGATGTTTCTTTGTGATATCAACTCATTTTAATAATAGTGGCTACCTCCTGGTAGTCAAAAGTCTAATTGTTAATAATGGAAGTACTTTGATTAATAAAAATGCAGTTAATTTCTAGTCACTTAATAAATGACTTTGTTGACTAGGTAGAAAATTTCAAATTATGGAGTCTGTGTGTAAAGAATTCTTGGCTGTGATCAGTTTAGATATACTGATTAAAAGTGACTCCTTTCTTCAGAAGTCAGCACTTTAAAAGGAGACTGTAATAGACAGAATAAAATGGCTCCCTAAAGATGCCATGCCAGAAATCCAAAACCTATGAATGTGTTACATTATATAGCAAAACACACTTTGGTTTGGTATGGTCAGTGAGAGAAAGAGAATTTTAGGTGGGAAGTCTTGCATTCTTCAAGGTATTAACACAGATTTGGCTGTCTAATCTTCATACCCATCATCTTAACCTTGAAGACTAGGGCAAAAATAATTGTATATAACTGACTTAATGTTTTTTTCCTCCTGCAAGTTTTAATGAGGTCTCATCATAGAGATATAACTATTGATTATCTGATAGTTTTCCAACCAAATGTTGTTTTCTACATTCTCAAGACCTGATTGCAATAGTTATAGCTTATTAATGATAGAAGATAACATTCACCCATCTTCTCCATGGCCTTTGAAATTCTTAATACACCAGCATGCATAATTCTTATGGAATTATTTTAATGTATTGAGGAGAAAAGTATTATTTTCCTCTTCACTTAGAGCCCAGAAAAATAAAAGTTTTAGATTCTTCTTTGTTCTTAAATCTGACATCAGCTGTTGTTTATTTTTTAATGTTGGTTATTAGAAT
Source organism: Procyon lotor (assembly GCA_028646535.1). Lineage (NCBI taxonomy): Eukaryota > Metazoa > Chordata > Mammalia > Carnivora > Procyonidae > Procyon > Procyon lotor. The sequence goes on from CM053604.1 coordinate 38,109,190, forward strand.
TATACAAGTGATGAGTAAAATATTTCAATGAAGTTTTTCTTTTAATTTTCAAGTATTCCTTCTATTTCAAAATTCTCTTTTTTTCCTTCCACTTTCCCCATTATTTCTTTCTGCATTACATTTGAGGGAGAAATATTGAAAGCTAAAATGCTGTTTTAATTGTTGGTGGATGTAGCTTCTAATGGGTATCCTTTGACAATACCACTATGTAAGGCTAATAAAAATGATAATGCATCATCATATATCTTAAGATTATACATCTAATTGCTCCATCCAATCAAGTGCTAAAGGACGTTTAATCCAGATACTGTGAAGGAAAAATCAAGAAATTCAATGTTTTTCTTTTCTTACTTCTCCATTTCTTCATTACATGACAACATTTCTGCAGTAAATGTTTGGAAAATTGTATGTGTGTTCTCAGATGAATAAATAGGAAACGAGCCTGGCTCACTTTTTCCTGAGAAATGGTCCCTGTCTCAGAGTCCCTTTCAAAGCCTGTATTGATCATTTTACGGTTATACAGGCATCCATGCATAGCTGAAACATGATCATATTAAGCCTGTTTCTTAGATACACAGTTTTTGCCAGTAAATTGCAATTCTGAAACCACGTCTGTAAGTTACTGTTTCTATCTTATAATACCATAAAATCTGGCATCTTGTTTCATCATTTTTGGTTACTTATTCCTTGCTTTATAATCCTTATCATTAACAATGAGATGAAGAAATCAGCAGATGACTTTCCCTACAAAACTCATAAATCTTATGAGCTTAGTTTTCCCAGATATATTCTGAGAGAACTTATGCCAAAATGACAAACTTGGCAAGTCCAGGTTATGCCATAGATGTATGTAAAGGAGAATCTTCTAATATTTTACTATTGAGTGATAACTCTGCACTCCTTGTGAACTTTAAACTCCTGTTACTGCTAATTGCCATGTGTCCTGTGTATGAATCAAAGTGTCAGCACTATATTGGTATCTTTAAATTCAGAAAATGCTGCACACTTTTAGAAGCTGTATTTCCTCATCTTCACCTTCTAGGGAGATTTTTATATTTTGATTCCAGCACATACCATAAGAAATCATTTTGGTATATTTTGATAATATATACCAATGTAAGTGGTGGGAAATGACTCCTGGTAGCTCATTTAATAATATCATTCATGGAATATCTAAATTATGCAGTTGGCATGAGAATAGCATTTTGCTATATAACATTTGTTTTAAGCAAACACAAGACCGAGTAAGTAAAGACCTGTTGTAACCACTGAAGAACATTTTTATATTCCCAGGAATAAAAACTGACTCACAGAGACAGAATATGTATTTTGGAAAGAGTGTTTTTAAAAATTTTAATCTGATAAATCAATACAGTTAAGTTCTACTGCAGTACTTATTCATTTCTCTCTTATAACAAAGTTACTCATTTTATATGTCTGTCTTCTCTACTAGAATACTTCACTAATTGAAGGGTATATCCTATTTGTTTAAAAGCAAAGAACAGGTATTGAATATATTATTGTGGAATTAAATTGAATAATGTTGGAGAGAGAGAGAAATTGGTGAAAGTTGAAAAAAGTAGACCGAAGTCAATTTGTGGTACTTAACATCAAAGCTTTATGGTGCAAAAGGCCATCAAAATAAATTGAAGGTAGTTACAAGTACCTCACTTACTTATGAGTGAGACTCCTCTCTGGCAACTTCAACCATACAGACTCCAGATGCACTGGACATCTGCTTTTCTGTTACCTGTCTCTTTGGGGAAATGGCCCCTCCTTCATTCTTGGTCTTTTGTGGTTAATATAGGGTTGATCTTACCTCCTGGTTCTAGGTATAAAAATGTCCTGTGCAGGCCTATGCAATTACAGCACCTTAGTGATGGCTTCAGGAGCACATGACTCAAGCCCAATTGATAGAAATCACACTCATAAGATTATGGTAGCACTGCTGGAAAATAACATCCTTTTCTTTCCTGGAATTGTTACTTCTCCAAAAATTTAAGCCTGTAACTGCCAGGGGTTATCTTTGCCATCTCATAGGAATAAGCCAACTCAGGAGAAAAATGAGAAGAGTGATATAAAGAGATACGCTGATGACTTGTTTAGATAACCCATCGAATTCAGCAACTCTTCTAGCCAGTTGTACCCCCCTGAACTTTGGACTTCTGACATTTGCAAATGTAAGAAAACTGGCCAATGTAATAAATAGGAAATGAACTTACTCTTTCTGAGTATCAGAGTCTAAAATATGGAATGTGCTGAATAGAACTAGATTGAACTGCAATGGGAAGTTCCTTTCCAAGGCTGCAATGTTAGCATATTTTTATATATGTAAGCAGAGTAGTTGCCAAATAGCCATCTATTTTAGATAAAATGTCAAAACATGTGTCTTTCAAGGTTGATATTTTAGATTCCTAAAATTGCCAGAATGTGTATCGCTTCAGATAAATGTGACTGGTTAGAACAAACATCATTCATACGTGGTGATCTTGGAGCTAGAGGTAGTAATTGGATAGAAACTTGGGCTAGTTCCCTTTGTGGATGGAGTGATTTCACTTATTTTTTTAACCTTTTCTCCATTTTTATTGAGAAATAATTGACACACATCTCTGTATAGGTTTATAGTATACAGCATGCTTTGATAGAGCTGAGTAATTTCTCTCTAAACCTGGGACTAACCACACTGTATTTGCATATTTGTCTCTTCTGGTATTAAATTCAGTAAAGTAATCAGCACCAAAAGTATTAAAAGAAGATCCATTCTTTACTCAGTATTTCGCAAAGAATGTCAACTCTAATTTTTAACCAAGGCAATAGTTCTTAAAATTGTTTTCCATAGAAGATGCCCTCAAAGCTTTCTCTTCAAGCTCCATTTTTCTTTCCTCACCAAAAATACCTCTCCAAATCCAGCTGAAGTACTCTTGGCTTTTTCACCAGTCCTGAAACTTCCTGGACCCATGGCTTTCTTTCCTTCCTTCTTTAATACAACGTCTTCCAGTGCAAGGCAACTCTAAGAGAGGTGTGCAGATTCATGCCATGCCAGAAATGTATGCTGCCAATAGCAATAAGGAAAGTACAGAAATTAAGAGGAAACATTTAGAACCTTTTATAGTATATCGATAGAGCTTTTATTGTTGTTGTTGTGGTTGTTTGGTGAATCTAGTAACAAAACATGGGCTTGATTTTTGCCTTTTTAAAAAATTTCATTTTTATATTATTGTATTTTAATTGTATTTTAAAAATACATTGGTCTGTGATAGGTTGTGTAGGGTAGGGGGAAGCTGGTCTTTTATCACAAGTTGAAGAAACATTGTTCTTGTTTCTTCCTGGGTTGATAATCAATGTCTTTAACTGCCTTTGCAGCACATACACCAAGCAAATAGAGAGGCCCAACACAAATGGTATTTTTTGGCCTTCTGGACAAGCATTTGTCTGATTATTTGTCTGCCTCTCATCCAGCAGTTGCCCTTTTCTAACTTCCCCAATCCTATAAAACAGCTCAGGAACAAAGCAAGTCTTTACATGGTGGGCACAACAGGAAAGGCCCAGAAGCCAAAGGCTTCTCTTTTACATCATTCTACGTCAAAGTGATTAACCGGAGGGAAACTTCTATTTAATTTATATTACTTTTCATGTATCTATTATTATCCCAGTTCATTTGATTGTGTCTGGTTTTAGAGTAAAAATCCCACAAACACTACAGCTATTGTTGTACTTTTAATCCAAATATGCAATATAGTCTACTTTAAAGTTCCTTTAATGCTTTATTGAGCTGTTAATTTCTTAGATGGCACTGTTTCTAAAAACAAAATGTTTATGTCATAACTTTCCTGGAAGATATATATTTATTTGTAAGGCCATTTGCATCCCATTTTGCAAATGGCTTCAAGTTGGCCTTTCACCCCCTCCTTTGTTTTCTGTAGGTATTTCCTTGGGACCTACATACTGTGCTTCCTTAAGGCTTTTACTATACAGGAAATACTTTGAATTATTTAGAAAGCATCTGAAAATAACATGGTTAGCCACTCTCCTTCTGGCATCAATTATGTCTCTTCTTTTTGCTCACATTATCCTTAGATATCAAATGTTGAGTCATACTCCTTGCCTGTGGTAAGTTGATCATTTTATGAGATAAGTAGGCTATATAAACCATTCTCTACTCACACACATCAGTAACATCTTTCTGTTTCTGGGGAAACTCATTCATATCTACTGCTTCAATTGTTATCACTATTCAGGTAGGTCTGAAATCATCTTCTTCAGCCTCAAGCATTCTCCTTGTTGACAATCTGAATTTTTGAGGGCCCCATGTATCCCTTTGCTTATGTATACCTGGGTTCCTTAAACACAGTACAGTTGAAATGAAATTAATTTCTTACACCCACTCTCATTCTCATCCCTAATGAAATACTATATTCTTTTTCTTTTTTTTTAATTTTTTCCTCCCAAATGTGTTTATTTTTTCAGTGTTACAAGATTAATTGTTCATGCACCACACCCAGTGCTCCATGCAATACATGCCCTCCTCAATACCCACCACCAGGCTCGCCCACCCCTCCACCCCCTCCAAAACCTTCAGTTTGTTGCTCAGAGTCCACAGTCTCTCATGGCTTATCTCCCCCTCTGATTTCCCCCCATTCCCCTTTCCCTTCCTTCTCACAATGCCCTCCATGTTTTTCCTTATCTTCCACATGTAAGTGGGGCCATAAGATAATTGGCCTTCTCCACTTGACTTATTTCACTCTGCATAATCTCTTCCAGTCCCATCCATGTTGATACAAAACTTGGATATTCGTCCTTTCTAATGGAGGCATAATATTCCATTGTATATGTACCATATCTTCTTTTTTTTTTTTTAAGATTTTATTTATTTGACAGAGAAACACAACGAGAGAGGGAACACAAGCAGAGGGAATGGTCGCGGGAGAAGCAGGCTTCCCGCTGAGCAGGGAGCCCTTTGCGGGGCTCAATCCCAGGACCCTGGGATCATGACCTGAGCTGAAGGCAGACACTTAACGACTGAGCCACCCAGGCACCCCTGTACCATATCTTCTTTATCCATTCATCTGTTGAAGGGCATTTTGGTTCTTTCCACAGTTTGGCAATTGTGGCCATTGCTGCTATGAACATTGGGATACATGTGGCCCTTCTTTGTACTGCATTGGCTTCTGTGGGGTAAATACCCAGGCTCATAGGGTACCTATATTCTTTTTCTAGTGGTCATTATTTTTAGTAGTGGTGACATCAATCTTCTGCTTGCCTGGAATACAATATTTATTCTTCTCCCTTTTTCCTTTATCTGATTAGTCAAAAGTCTTGGTTTTACCTCAAAAATATCTTTTGTATTTTTTCCCTCTCTTTTCTCTTTATACTTCTAGTCCTTTTGGCATGCACTTTACCTCTTGCTTTTAATTTCTTGCCACTCAGTTTCATTAGCCAGGCTACCACTAGGGTTTTCTTCCTAAATCACAAGTTGGTTCACAATGACATTTCCCCATCTCAAAAATGTTCCAGTTTTATGGCACTTGCAGAATAAATTCAAACTCTTTAGCATGAAATGTAATGCCTTTCAAAATATGTGGTTTAATATAAATCAAAACCTAAATGAATTCAGTATAGACCCCATAACCAAAACTTGCCATTTCACATGTCTTTATCACTTAGAATACTTTTCTTTCCAATCCTTTTCTTGCATGTCGTTGTCTTCCTAGACTTTCACGGCTTTACCTGAAATGCCTCCTTATTTCTGGTACACAAGAGGCTCATTCCTGTGAAATCCTAGGGAAATTGGTTTGGATCTCTGCTTTGCTTTGGTTTTATTATGAATATAGTGCCATTTTATCACAGATTCATTTAACTTACTCAATCTCTATATATGTGCTCAGAATCTCAATAGTACTGTTAATTAATCTCTACCTGCTTTCTTTTCAAACAAAGCATGAGTTTAGAGTCATGGATCTTAAGTTCCACATGTAGGTCTCAGTTCCCACAGGCTTTTGATGGGGGCATTGTGCTGAGTTATGGCTTGATTTGGCCCTAGTTTGGGAGGATATAGCATTTTTTTGTATGTATTTCAGCAATGTCCCAAAATGCTAGGCTGAAGATAAAGGAGCATTTCTCTGACTGTGCTGGACTAATTAAGAGATGTATGTTTATTTTCAGCATGGCATTCCCCTAAGGAAATTTTTCAAAAATTGAAAAAACAGCAAATCTCCAAATTTTTAGGTTTTAAATTTTTAGCTGTAGAGTTTGAACTTCCTAAGAGACCATATATGTCATTTGTTTCCTTTTTAGCATGTATCACAATGCTCTACTTATAGTATTTGATGCATGCTCTTTAAACTGAATTTATTTAGACTTTGTCTAAATAGCATGGGTTTCATAGAGATGGCAGATAGTCTCAAGTCGTTAAAATTCTTTATTCTGCTGTCTTTGTTAGGGTTGGAATTCTATATATTCTCTCCTTTGACATGTCATGATCAATTGAAACGTTCTTCAGGAAACTCTTACTAGAGCTTTTGTGAATTACTGGAATGGGGAGAAATCTTAACTTCTTGCTCTGGTAAATAAAAGTGCTAGTCTGATGTGATTGAATTTGCTTGAAATGCAAGAAAAATAAAGTTCACCTCAGTCTCCCAAAGAATCAGAAAATAGGGCCATGTAGCTCACAAATGTGGTGAATTCAAATTCACCAATTATAGCTGTGTCTGTCAGCATAGTCAGTCTGTTCAGTTTGATAGAAGATAAGAGTGATTTAATGTAGTCACATGAATATGCTTATTATATAACATATAATGTATATTACATTATAAATATATATACTCTCATGTAGTGTTATTATACGTTAAAATATTCATGGAAGTACATTCTCTCTATATATAACATTATCACATCTCAGTAATAACATACTCTCCTTCTCTTTGATGTTGTGACATTTTAATGCTGTCTCAGGAAAAGATGACACAGAGTCTTCTACAAGTTGTAACATTTCAATTTTACACTTTACATCTTTTGATGGAATTTCTTTTATAATCTGACTAATGTAAGGTTGTGTTGTCTCTCTTTACCACCTTTGATTATCCTTTCGGTGGAGCAAGGATAATGTCATCATCATCATTAAGCACTGGAAGAATTTCCTGCTGGTTTTTTAGATAATCACAATATTTTTCATTTTATCAAATGTACAAAGGTGGTTTCTACTTCTCTTTTTTTATTTCTTTTTTTTTTTTAAGATTTTATTTATTTGTCAGAGAGAGAGAGAGACAAGCAGGCAGAGGGAGAAGCAGACTCCCTGCAGAGCCACGAGCCTGATGTGGGACTTAATCCCAGGACTCTGGGATCATGACCTGAGACAAAGGCAGGTGCTTAAACAACTCAGCCACCCAGGCATCCCTTTCTTTTTATTTCTTATTTTCAGTGTTTGGGTGGAGGTGAAAAAGAGTTCGTAAAATAAGTATCCTGAATAGAGCAACCTTAACTGTATGTCTAAGTTACATTTTTTCCTAGTAGTATTGTCTCATGTATTTTTTAGATAGGCCTCTGCCATGGAAATGAGGCTTTGAATTTAAATATTTATTTATTTCAAGTAGATTTTTTACTTCAAGTAGATTTTTAAATCTCATCAGCATTTTAAAAACATAATAGCTAAGTGCAGTAACTATCAGAAATCTAGCCTAAGACTGGAAGCTTATGGTTATTAGTGTTTGGCCTGCTGTCCTACCTAATATTTTCATTCACATTTTAATTACATTATTGAGAATGTATTAGGTTTTTTTATACTAATACTATTTTGGGTTGCTTTTGTAGATCTTTTCCATAATTGAAATATGATAACTATTCTATGAAATTGTTTCATATATCAAATCATGTCTGCTGTGTTTGTATCAATGTCAAAGGAATATGATTAGTATCCAGACTGCTTTAGAATGACAGTGGAATCTGAATAATTAGTTGGCCACTGAAAGGTCAGCTTGACCACTTCCTCAAACATTTAGGAAAGCACATTATGTTTGTCATAAAGTACTCCACTATAGCTTTGATTATTTATTTCTTACCACCATTATGAGGTCAGTAAGAATTATCTTTATTACTATGATTCTACGATTAGAAGGCCTGAAGGATATGGAAATAGATGGAAACTGTGGTTGAACGAGCTACTCAAAGTTATAACCAAGGTCACAGATACAATAGAAATCACATGCTTAAAGACCTATGAGTTCTTTCATATTCAGTCAAAGGAGGCAGATTACCTCTTCTATGTGGTGTGTTTGCAATATTTCAGCCTGGATTAAAACAATATCATATTTATATAGCACTTTTAAATTTCATGTCATCCAGTTATTAAGCAAATATTTCTTTGGTGCCTACTATGTGAACTGTATTATGAAGGAGTGTGTACATCAAAATGTCACATTTTGTGTCCCCAAGGAGCTTCATATATACAGTTCCTCTTAACATAAGACACAGAGGAGAGAAAGATACATAATAACTTCTGAAAGGAAACATTGGATCAAAGATCAGAGTAGGCATTGATTTTCCTTCCAAGTGTCTCTTAAAACTAATCTTGCCTTCCCAAGTTCTGATGTAGGCCTGTGATGGGGCCTATAACCACCTGGACAATGAGACGACTTAGCTTACTTTTAAACTGATAATCTTTAGGGGCTCTTGGGTGGCTCAGTCATTGGGCATCTGCCTTTGGCTCAGGTCATGATCCCAGAGTCCCAGAATCAAGCCCTGCATCAGGCTCCCTGCTTAGTGGGGAGACTGCTTTTCCCTCTCCAGCTCCCCCATGCTTGTGTCCCCTCTCTTGCTATCTTTGTCAAATAAACAAATAAAATCTTAAAAAAAGTAAATTGACAATCTTTAAATATTTGCTTAACAGTTGAGTGGATAAGAAAATTAATTTCCTACTTATTGAAAGTATAAATCTCTTCTAGTTTCAAAATAAGCTATATATAATCTGTCAGAATGAGTGAATCTTGGTTCATAGTCTCAGATGTGAAATTTAATGTTTTGAAATTTTGAAATTTTAAAATCTTTCGTTTAATTTCTGCTTTTGTTTTTTTTAAATTAATTTTTATTAACATATAATGTATTATTTGCCCCAGGGTACATGTCTGTGAATCATCAGGCTTACACATTTCACAGAACTTAACAGCACATACCCTCCCCAATGTCCACAACCCAGACACCCTATCCCTACCCCCCCACCTCCCAGCCTCCCTCAGTTCGTTGCGTGAGTCTAGGAGTCTCTTATGGTTTGTCTCTCTCCTCATCCCTTCCTGTTTCATTTCTCTCCCTCAACCCCCGCAAACTCTCTCCTTGCCTCTCAAATTCTTCATATCAGAGAGATCATGTGATACTTGTCTTTCTCTGACTGACTTATTTCACTTAGCATAATACCCTCCAGTTCCATCTATGTCATTGCAAATGGCCAGATTTCGTTTCTCTTGATGGCTGCATAGTATTCCATTGTATATATATCATGTGTCTGTTGGCCATTTGGATGTCCTCTTTGCAGAAATGTCTGTTCATATCTTCTGCCCATTTCTTGATTGGATTATTTGTTCTTTGGGTGTTGAGTTTGAGAAGTTCTTTATAGATTTTAGATTCCCAACAGCATTTGTTGAAAAGACTGTCTTTTTTCCACTGGATATTCTTTCCTCCCTTTTTGGGATGGAATGTTCTGAA
>CM053604.1:38119379-38191293 GCA_028646535.1 Procyon lotor
GGCTTTTATTTCTCCCAAAAGAGATTCTCTAATATCTTCTATGCTTTTTTCGAGCCCTGCTAGCATCTTAATACCTGTTATTTTGAACTCTATTTCCGACATATTACTAATGTCCGCATTGACTAGGTCTCTCGCCATCGGTACTGTCTCTTCTTTTTTTTTTGTGGTGAGTTTTTCCACCTCATCATTTTGTCAAGGTAGGAGTAGATGGGTGAGAGAGAAAGAGTCTCTGGAGTTCCGCAGTTTTCACTGATTAACTAGGTCTTGGCTGGATAGTCATGCTGATCTTCTGGGGGAGGGGCCCATTGCCGTGGTTCTCAAATGTCTTTGCCTGAGGCAGAATTGCACTGCCCTTGCCAGGGAATGGGCCAAGCACTTTGCTCAGGTTTGCTCTTGGAGTCTTTGTTCCCTGAGTGCTTTCTGTACCGCCCTGGAGGCCGGGAATGAAAATGGTGGCCTCCCAGTCTCGGACCCAGAGAAGCCAAGTGCTGGGCGCCGTGGTACTCCACACACCATCAGAGGAAAGCCGTTATCATTCGCATCTCCCTTGTCTGAGGCCCTCGCTCTGTGCTCAGCTAGCCTGTGGCAGAGCGCTTCTATCTGTGGCGCGCGGCCCTGTCTGGAGTCCCCAAACCAGCAGATTCCTGCTGCACACTCCCACACCACTCCTCCCGGGGGAGGAAGGAGGGGGTGTCTCCGGAGCTGCCTCCTGTGGGGTCCCTGCTTGAAATACGGCAGCCCTATATGAACTACATGTCTCAGTTCCTAGAGTCCAAGGTAGGCCTATGCAGCATTGCACGGCTCCTCTGCTGCCGGCTTCTCTGCCCCAATACCTGGGAGCCTGCCGCACTCCGGCTCCCCTGATCCCTCCATGACCCCGCGGGTCCTGAAGCCACACTGTTCCTGCGAGGGCTGAACCCCTCTTAGCTTCCGGAGCTACGTCCCTCAGCGGAGCGGACTAGAAGTTCCTGATTTTGTGCTCCAGGCTCTGCGGCTGCTGGGAGCCGGTCCCTCCCCCTGGGGTCTCTTTTTCTGTCGCTTTAAATTCACTTTTTCCACACGTCCTACCTTTCTGAAAGTGGTCGATTTTCTGCTCCTAGAATTGCTGTTCTTATCCTGTTCTCTCTACCTTGTGTTTGCTGGCTTTTAGAGTGGTTTTCTGCCTCTTTAGCTGGACTTCTGGATCCCAGTGCTCTCTGTGCCTCCTACACCTCCACCATCTTACCTTGAGACCCCTAATTTCTGCTTTTGAATACTTGGTTAGTATTGGACTGATGAAAAACTCTTGGCCTTCCAGGAGTTCCTGCATTCCCAGGGTTTTGCATGGTGACAAGAGAGGGATAGAGGATATTAGATTTTCAGGTACTGCTACAAACTGAGTATTAATAAAAGAAATGGAAAAAAAAGTAAGAGCAAAGTGTGCACAGATTAATAACTCAGAATATTATGTCAGCCACATTCTCTTTCAGTAAATTGTTGTATAGTCATGAAAGTTTCTTACTTAGGCTTTTTTTCCCAGTGCTGTCCAAGATTAGGCCTGATTTTTTTGTCCTAGATACTATCTACCAAACTCTGGAAGTTGAGTAAGGTTGAGTAGATTCCTCACCAGGAGATAAAGCCCCATTGCCCCATGAGATTCTTTATTTTCCTAGTCCTGGGTCTCTAGTTTCACCCCACTTTCTAAAGTTCATAGACAGGCAAGCAGAACGCCCCTTGCAAGACTGGAAAGTAGGGGCACCTGGGTGGCTCAGTGGGTTAAAGACTCTGCCTTTGGCTCAGGTCATGATCTCAGGGTCTTGGGATTAAGCCCCGCATCAGGCTCTCTGCTCAGCGTGACTCCCTCTCTCTCCGCCTGACTCTCTGCCTATCTGTGATCTTTCTGTCAAATAAATAAATAAAATCTTAAAGACTGGAAGGTAAACAGCTATCTCTAGTTTATGCCAGCCACATGGAAATTTTAGGTGCTAAGCTGACCATGGCATTATCACTCACCTAAAACCCTACCCTTATCTTCCTTTCTTTCTTTCTTTCTTTCTTTCTTTCTTTCTTTCTTTCTTTCTTTCTTTCTTTCTTTCTTTCTTTCTTTCTTTCTCTTTCTTTCTTTCTTTCTTTCTTTCTTTCTTTCTTTCTTTCTTTCTTTCTTTCTTCTTTCTCTTTCTTTCTTTCTTGAGAGAGAGTGAGTAGAAGAGAGGGTTAGAGAAAGAGAGAGAATCCCAAGAATCTACATACCCAGTGCAGAGCCTGATGCAGGGCTCTATCTCACGACACCAAGATCATGACCAGAGCTGAAATCATGACTCAGCCACTTAATTGACTGAGCCACCTAGGCACCCTTACCTTTATCTCTTTCTTCTCAGACTTATAATTTTCTACCTGGTCTTTGGACTTCTCAGACTGACACATCACCTCATACCCCCTTGTCTCTGTTTAAGTTTGCCCCCAAAGAGTCCTGGAAAAAAAAAGAAAGCCTCTAATCAAGTGACCAGGTCCTTACACCTCCATGTATCCATCACAGGAGGGTGTTCCTGCCTCTGTCACCCTTACCTGATATAAGTGGAGAAATTAGAGCAAAATGGCACTAGACTCTTATGGAATAGAAAGGCTCCACTCCAGATCTGACTCTGGATTTCTGAGATCATACCTATGATCCTTAACTTCCACATCACTAGTTGTGCCCTCCCAAACCCTGTGTACAATCCATTATGCAATGTTTACTCTATAGGCAAATCAAAGAAGACTCCATCCATTTTTCTAATTGCTAATTGCTGCCCTAGGATGTTCACTGTCTAAGGCCAGGCAGCTCTCTTTGAAACTTTCCTACATAGGTTTTCTTTTTCAGCACAGCCTCCTTGCCAGCCGTGCCATAAGCATGTCTCTGTTGTGTTCCAAGGCCGGTTTCCTTAGAACACAACTGGTGACTCTAGCACTCCCAAACAAGTTTCCTCATATCCATGGTATAAATCTCATTCTGTGAGCTCAAGTTTTCAGTAAATATAGCTTCTCCATTCTCAATAACTCAAGCACATTTTTGACGCAAGGCTGGCAGAAAACTTAACATTGGTCTCTCCTGGGGATTTAACCATCTAAATTATCAGGAGTATCAGAATCTTTAAGGAACTGAGAGGAAATTAAGAGGAACCCCCGTAGGTAACTGAGAAGTGTCAATGACCCTGTTTAAAAGACTTCTTCAGATATTCTCATGCCATTCTACGGGTGTAAAAAATCTTTTATAAAACTGGGCCTTGCCACTTCTCTGAAGAAATATCCCCTACATTCAGAATTAATAAATTCAGAATCCACAAATCTCTGTCCCTCTCTCGCTCTCTCCAATTTCCTGCATTAATAGTTTTCTATACCAAGAAATCCTATTTCTTGGGTGAAAAAAACAGGATGAAAGAAAACACCATGAGTAAAATCTGAAAATATTTTCTAGGTACATGTGCGGCCAACTAAACATGATTTTGTCAATCTTTGTTATTTTCACTCATCAGATATACAGGAAATGAAATGACCATCAACTTCCTTTTTTCTTTTGTTTTTTGTTTGTGTTTATTCCCCTTGTTAGCTTTTTTTCCCCACTTCTTCATAGGTTTTGGTTTCTCTTTTGTATGCTTTGATAATTTCCTGAATATCACTATTTCTTTAGAAGGAATTTCAAAGGTCTTAATTTAGATAATAAAATAAATCTTTCAATTTGTGCTATATCCCCTCTGGTTTTATAATTTCAATTGATCACAATTTTGGACTTAGGTTTTCATGGCTGGATGTTTGACTTATAGTTACATCTCCCAATTTAAACATCTGACCTGAAACAAACAAACAAACAGTATTCTGGTCAAAGATAGGAGTCACTGAAAATTGCTACTCTCTAACTCAGAAGGAGTGTGATCTATGCTCATCTTGCCATTTTGTTAATTGTGTCATAAATCTTTTCTATTTAACTTGTATCATATTCTCAGTTCTCTCCAATGATTATTTTAGCACCTTTTCTGTTGGTATCTCAGGCATTTGCCTGACTGGTCCATCCTATATCTGACCGTTTGGTCCACCCTCATATCTTGCTTGGACCATTGCCTCTGGTTTTGCTTTATTCTAACCATTCAACCACAAGGCCACCAGAGTTAAGTGTCTAAATTCAAATCTAAGCATGTTACTGTCTTGCTTAAAACCCTTCAGTAATGTCCCAGAATCTATGACAGTGAACTACATAATATACCTGCTTAGATTCCCCTGAATGTCTTTAAAAGTTCAGAATACTAGGCTTTGCTATACATGTACTGACTGAGAATTTCTGGTGAGACTTGGAAATTTGCATTTGCATTTGAGCAAGAACCCAGGGAAATTCTTATGCCCAATAAAATTTAAGAATCACTAGTTTCAAGACAGTAAAAAAAAAAAAAATCATTAAATATGATTGCCTTGCTCATACTTCAACTATTATTTTGGACTCTCTATTCAACTATGCTTGATTACATGTATTTTCCTACTTCTTTTATGCCTTCTTGCTTTTTCACAGGCCATTCCTTCCTTCTTGAATGCCCATTCTTTTCTTTTTATCTGTCTAATTCCTACTTGTTCTATCAGAGGCAGTTGGAACAATTCTCTATCTATGAAGCCTTCCTTGACCTCCCACTTCCCACAGAGAACCATTCTCACCTTTCTAGGTGCTCCTATCACACTTAATAAATACTATCATTACAGTGAGAAAGAGTTCAAGTTAAAGCTAGTGGGCAGCTGTAAGCATTGTGGCCAAAGACAAGGCATGAACTAATGGACCTGACTCTTTTAACTGTGAGTGTGGTAACTATATTTTATCCATTTTTTGATATCATTCACTACAATGGCTGTTCAATGTCATATTGAAGGCATTTAGTAATTTTTTGAATATACTAAAAATAAATGTGTAGTAGGAAATATGATAGGACTTTTTCTGTTTCTTTAAGCCAAAGCTGAAGAAAAAGTCACAAAATGCATTCTATTCTAAAGATAGCTACCAAAAATCAGTGCTGTATTTCTCCTCCCAGACCTCACTAAGTAAATCAGTTCTCCTTTTACGACTCACCACCTTAACCTTACTTCCTGCACAATATATCTAAGAAGGGTAGGGACGCAGGAGATTAAAAAGTGTGTTATCAGTTGGGGTTCTTGGGTGGCTCAGTCAGTTAAGTCTACCTTTGGGTTAAGTCATAATCCCAGGGTCCTGGGATCCAAGCCCCAAGTTAGGCTCCCTGCTCAGTGGGGAGCCTGCTTCTCTCTCTCCTCTGCCCCTCACTCTCCCGCTGTTCCTCCATCTGCCCTCCAACCCTGCTTCTGCTGTCTCTCACTTTCTCTCTCTCAAATAAATTGCAAAAAAAAAAAAGTGTGTTACCAACATTATTGACTTCATGGGAGATGAATTGCGGATGGTAAGAGGCTTTTCGACCATGAGGATGAAAGGTAGGCACTCGGCCACCAATTCAAATGATGGGGACACTAAAAGAATCCACATATACGTTTACTACAACAAAAGAGACTGATGTTCTTCCTTGTTTGAATATACACTCAGGCAGTGAATTTCTGACTTTCCCTCTGCCTTTCTGCACAGAGGAAAAGAATTGGAGAGGAGGGGCAGGGTGAGGTGGGGTGAGTGTGAAGCAGTCTGTATGCTTACTGGCATGATAAGGATGTGTGAATTTTTTGTGTCAGATGTTTAGTAGGGAAGGTTTTTAGCCATCTCTGTGAGAACCAGCTCAGGAGGACTGATAGCCAAGGGAGAAGACTTTACATTAGGTGGGTAGCTAGGGGTGGAAGATGGGAAGACCATGGTGGAACACAAAGACCTTGAACTTCACTACAGAGTTGGGGATGCTCTGACAGAGGGGTGATAAAGCAGGAGATACACCTGGCACATAGTGTCAGTGTTGGCCAGCAAAGCAGCATAGCCACTACAGAGAGAATTTCAGCTATTCACGGTTAATACCAATGTTCACCCTTTTCCCTTCCGTTCTGCTTATTTTCATTATTAGAGGAACTACTTCCTGGAAGAGGGAAGAAAGGGAAGGATTGAAAAAGAGACACATTTCATTTCCAATTAATGTTCCTAAAGTCACAATTATAGTGAACAATGGGAAAGATGAAAACTTTAAATAGATTACCATGTGGAATTTTAAACTGAGTTGGACTGACCATGTCCGGAAAGCTTAGAAGTTTCCTAGGATGATCATTAAAAAATCTGCTTCCCACTGGGGGATAGGAATTCAACAGAACATTTTGGAAAGCAGTGATAAAAAAAATATTTTACTTATTTATTTTTATTTATTTTTGAGAAAGAGAGAGAAAGGAGAGTGCATAAGCCGGGGAGGAGAGGCAGAGGAAGAGGGAGAGAATCAGGCAGACTACATGCCCAGCACAGAGCCCGATGCAGGGCTCCATCTCAGGAGACTGAGATCCTGATCTCAGTCAGAATCAAGAATCTGATGCTTAAATGACTGAGCCAACCAGGTGCCCTGACATTTTATATTTTATACCATCAAGTTGAACTCTCTTTTTAAAAATTCAGTTTATGGGGCACCTGGGTGGCTCAGTGGGTTAAAAGTTTTGCCTTTGGCTCAGGTCATGATCTCAGGGTCCTGAGATCTGAGCCCCACATAGGGCTCTCTGCTCAGCAAGGAGCCTGCTTCCTCCTCTCTCTCTGCCTGCCTCTCTGCCTACTTGTGATCTCTCTCCTCTCTGTCAAATAAATAAATAAAATCTTTAAAAAAATAAAAATAAATAAATTAATTAAAAATCTAGTTTACTTGAATGAAAATAATGAGCTGTAGTAGGCAAAGGGAGTTCACCATGGGCTAGTCATACCTCAATAATACAATTTCACTTTCCAAAAGTGTTCCTAGAGATTTGGAAACACCCAAGTCCAATCAGGATGAACAAGGAAGCCTCAGGATAAGAATGGAGGTAACAAAACTTAGATTTTGTACAAGGGTATAAGGGACTTGAAGTGTCAACCACAGTGCAGTGGTGTTATATTGAGTTTAGAAAAGAGAAAATAGGGGCACCTGGGTGGCTCAGTGGGTTAAAGCCTCTGCCTTCGGCTCAGGTCATGATCTCAGGGTCTTGGAATCAAGCCCTACATCCAACTCTCTGCTTAGTGGGGAGTGTGCTTCCCCCTCTCTCTCCGTCTGCCTCTCTGCCTACTTGTGATCTCTCTCTGTCAAATAAATAAATAAAATCTTTAAAAAAAAAGAAAAGAGAAAATAAAAACAAATTTTTGGTCAGTTTTTACTTGGTGTTCCACATTCAGGAAAGGCGTTGCATTTGAAATAGAGGTTAAGAGTTTTGCATAAAATAGGAAAATTCTAGGTTGGGCTTTGTTGTCAAACAGGACTGGATGTGCATTCTGGCTCCACCCCCTTAAGCAGTGAGACTTTCTCTTGACTTCAAATTTGTCCAGGGTTAGTGAAAATAACACCCATAACCCACTTTGGATTGTTGTACAAATAAATGAAATTGTATTTACATATAATATGATATCAGACACAGTAAAAACACTAATAAGTGTGAATTTCTTTCCTCCTAAGGCGAGTGTTTTCCATTGCTGGAAACAGTATTAGTTCCTCACATTTTCTAATGATGAAGTCTCTTTCAAAAAGGTCCATCTTCTTTAACCACACCATCAAGCTACGTTTACATGATAAATTCTGCCTTCCAGGTGCTTTGATTCTGACAATGGGTGATTTGAATGGTGATACCAGTGTAGGTTTATGAAATCCAGAGTTCTATTCTGTGTTAATGAAGCATCATTCTTACTGCATTTGGTTAGTCACACCCTGACTTGATTCCTCAAAGCCTGATCAGTTCTTGTAGAAATGGTCAAGTTAAATTTCGGGATTAGCAAAGCTGGAGGCTAGCCCTTAGAAAGTGGTGACCACATGCAGGGGTGACTTCCCGTTCTATAGACCCACGATCTTCGTGTGCCACATTGCTATTGCCTTTCTCGAATTGCTCTGTGGAACCACATTATATCCTTCAGAATAGACAATCTTGGAAACAAGACAATTCTAGAATGTGTCATGAAACTACCCCTATAATACAGGCGTGCACAAAATGGCAAGCTCATCAGGAAGGATAGTTAGGCAGATTAAACAGCAGGTACACTCTTCTCCTCAGGGCAGAAAATGACATGAAACTGCAAGCAAGGCATTAAGGAAAAAGGTTCACAGTGGTAAAAAATTGTTAGCCACCTGCCAATTCAGCACAACAGCAGGTGCACATGTTAAATGTCCACACAATCAGAATGAGTTTTTAAAGCTTTTGCATAGTTATAATGTCACTTTTTGCCCTTTGGAAAGAAGACAATGCTGGAGTGCATCGTGTGTTGTAAGTCTTGTCTTGAGAAGAAATATTAATTTCTTAAATTGAAGATAAAATATTTTTTAAAATTCTAAATAAATCTATGGACATGGATTTTTATAATAAACTTTCAAAATCTAACCTTTTCCCTCCATTACAACATTCTAAAATGGTTAGGAATTATTTGGTTAGCTCTGCTATTATTTTTGATTTCTTATACAAAAATAATTACTTTTACCCAATTTCTGCTTGATTGTATTCTTTGTGGTTTGCTGATGACAGATTTATTACAAATATTACCTGCAAAGCTAGGCTTTCTGAGATGCCCCTGGGATTCCATGTTGGGACCTTGTCTGATTTTGGGCTTCGTTTGCCTTTGTGTCAGAAATTATCATGGTATCTGATAATAAATATTTTTTCAATCATTTCATTAATTACGTTGCTTAATAAATTTAGAGCATGACTTTAGGAGGGTAAAAATTTGAGTTGCAAAAAAAGTTCATGAAGTCATAGATGTTTTGTGTTGAAAAGATGTCAGAGGTCATCCATCTTCTTCATTTAAAAAATAAGAAAATGAGGACCAAGAAGGTGAAATAACTTGTATAATATTTTTGGCTAATCATTTAAAGAATCCAAATATAAAAATGGTTTTATTTCAATATATAATTTTCAAGTATATAATCAACATCATACTAGAAAACTTAAATATTTAAAGAACTTAAGATAATCATTTTTTACATCTTTAAATCATTTCTGGATCACACAGTTCTCTGATTTCCTTTGGTGATTTATAATATCAGCATAGCAACCACTTAACCTCAATTGAGCTTAGAAAAGTCTAAGCTTTTCTTTGGTATTTTATCTAAGATAATGTCTTATAATATATATACCTCTGTATTCACAGCTAATGTGGATAAAATATGTCTAATTTTAAAGAAAAAGGCCCTTAAAACTAAAATATTTGTATTCTGGCCCTCTGCAGAAAATTTGCTGACCCTGCTCTAAACTTTGAGAAGTATACCTGTGAGATCTTCTGATTTCTTTCTTAGCTTCCAAATAAAGTTTATCTAAATTCATTTCTTTTTCAAGCTTCTAACTTGGTCTTTTGAAACCAGGTCAGAGCTAGAAAAAGGATCTCAGCAGTTAAGTGACAAATATTTAAATAATCCATTAATAATCTGTTAGATGTGACCTAATTTTATAATATCAGGAAAATAAATATATTAATTATTTCTTAATCCATTCAGTAAATTATTATTATTTATTATTTTTTTGAGAACCTGATTTATGCTAGGAACTGTGGTTTTTCACTGGTAACTTTTATATAGCCTACATTTTCCTGGAGTGATTAATAAGTAAGTAGTCACATAAATAAGTTAGTTTTGATAGTAATCTTATGTTTTGGAAAAAAACAAAACAAAGTAAACCAAAAGCATAGCTAGTAGCTCGTGAAGGGTAGGGGAGTACCGTTAAAATTTTTACTGACATCTATCAAATGAATACAGAGTGCCAGGTAATATTCTGTGCCCTTTATACCATTAACTCACTGAATATTATTAATCTTCCTATGGGGTAGATACAATTAAATCCATCTGACACATGAGAAAACTGAAACAAAGAGGTCCTGTACCTGCCTAACATCACCCCGCCGACACAGGTGAAGCCAGGATTTGACTCTAGGAAGTAGAAACTCAGAATTCACCACTCTCCTGGGTGATCAGTGATTTCTCTGAGTTTACTTACTAAATAAGAACATAGATCAAGCCATTAAAACTTCTTGTGGAAGAGATTTCTAGGCAAAAGGAATAGCAAGATTATGGGATGGGGGCTGAAATGACCTAGGGCTGTTTGAAGACTAAACAGTAGTGTGGCTCTAGAAGGAAATAGGGGGGAAATAGCAGGAAATGATTTCAAAAAATAGATCAGCATATGGCCCATGGAAAAGAATTTAGATTTGATTCTAGATATGATGGCTTTTTACCAGGAAATGTCTTGAAGTGATTTATGTTGTAAAAAGGCTGTAAGAAGACAAGAGTAGAAGCAAGATATGGAAGAGCCTGCCTGCCAGTTGCCTGCCCAAGATTTGTTTTCTCTGTTTTTTTCCTGCTAACATAACCCCCATTTTTTTCAAATAGCAATGCACATAGTAAAAATTACATTTCTCAGTTCCCTTTGCAGCTTGAAGTAGTCATGTAACTGCAATGGCCAGTAAGAATGAAGCTGAAGTCTCTGGGTGGGACTTTGGGAAAAAGCTCTCTATATGGAGCTGACTCATCCACCAGAGGTTTTCCCTTCTCCTGCTGTTGCTTCTTCCTCCCCAGAACATGGAGGTAAAGGGTGGAGATGCAAGGACCAAATTGCAACTATAAGGAGATAGAGGGTGGAAGCTGTGATTCAAGGATGTCTGAGAGACAAAAAGGGTTGGGGACCGTGAACTATTACTACGTAGGACCTGGACAAGTACATTCCACTTCTAGTTTCATGAAAGAAAAATCAGCTCCAATTTTTTTTAAGATTTTATTTATTTATTTGACAGAGAGAGATCACAAGTAGGCTGAGAGGCAGACAGAGAGAGAGGGGGAAGCAGGCTCCCTGCTGAGCAGAGAGCCCAATGTGAGGCTTGATCCCAGGACCCTGAGATCATGACCTGAGCCGAAGGCAGAAGCTTAACCCACTGAGCCACCCAGGCACCCCAGTCAGCTCTAGTTTTATCTAAGCCACTCTTATTTGTGTTAGTTTTCAATATGCAGCCAAGCCCATTCCTTAAATTGAAAATAGAGATAAGTCAGAGAGTTATCAAAGTAGTCCAAATGAAAGATAATGTTTTGGACACAGTGGTATTTATGGAGCTGATAATTCAATGTAATGCTGGTGTGGAGAACACCCTGTGTAAATATTTACTTGAAGGAAACAATGAATAAATACATAAATGAATAATTTACTAAAATGATAATTGAGGTAGTTAAAAGATCACAAAACCAGAATTCATCATGATTGCAGTCATATTAGAGTATATATAATAAATAATATATAAAAGGGAGAAGAGTCATGTCAATCTTATATTAATGCCTTTCTAGTTAAAATATGTAAATGACCAAAAGATTAAATTTAGGTTTTAAAGTTTGAGTTGGTCGTAGGTTCATTTGGAAGGGAAAATGAACTTAATCCATCTAGACAACCATATATATGTGTGTGTGTGTGTGTGTGTGTGTGTGTGTGTGTGTATCTCATATGTCATATATAGGCAGCTTCTCAGAGACAGATCAGCATTTAAATCCTATCAGACAGGTTGAAACTATGCCTTTTCTGAATGCTAAGGAGACAAAGTCCTTAATCTCTTCTCTCTCAGTCTTTCCTGCTTTCCTAATCCATAAGCCACACTTGCCGGAATGAAAGTTTGGGTGGTTACGTTGACTTTTTAATCCTCCTTTTGGTAGTCAGTGTGCTCTCATCCACTGTCTGCTTTATACATTAGGGAATTCTATAGACCAAGGGAAGTATTCAGGAGCAGTGGTGGCCTGGGTAATTTAGAGATGCAGCCACCTGATTTTTCAGTGATTCTTCAGTGACTTCACTTCTACTGACAGAGGTAAAAGAAAATGCTGAAGTTGTCAGTCCACTTCTATTTTTTATGAGCAGATTTTGTACTTTTTGGAGCTATGGGATGCAGGTGCATTGCAGGAATGAACTTCATGTGCCAATCTGAAAAGCAATCCTTGCTCTTTCTTGTGATAGGAGTAACACTCATGGAACATTTTTCACCTGAGGATGGCAAAGCACCTCATTAAAATAGATTTATTAAACCTCTAGGGCCTTCTGTAGAAGAGGGATGGTCAGCTGTTATTTATCAAGGTGGCAAACCTGGGCAAAAAGGAATCCAAGTGACTAGCTCATAGTATCAAAATTTGACAAACTTTATATGCTTTCTGCCCTGATTTTATAACCGAGGTCAGCACAGCCATGTGGCACAGTGGTGTTTTAAACACCAGTAGGTAGGCACGGAAGGGGGAAATGCTAGACACAGGATCTTTCAACTTCTATACTATTGACTTCATGAGGCAGATAATTCTTTTTTTTTTTTTTTTTAAGATTTTATTTATTTGACAGAGAGAAACACAGCGAGAGAGGGAACACAAGCAGAGGGAATGGTAGCAGGAGAAGCAGGCTTCCTGCCAAGCAGGGAGCCCGATGTGGGGCTCGATCCCAGGACCCTGAGATCATGACCTGGGCTGAAGGCAGACGCTTAACGACTGAGCCACCCAGGCTCCCCCAGATAATTCTTTATTGTGGGATGGACCTGGGGGTTGTCTGATGTGTTATAGGATGTTTAACAGCATCCCTGACCCCACTGGATGCCAGTAGCATCCCCCATTGTGACCACCAAAAAATGTCTCTGGACATTGCCAGTGGCCCATAGGGGACAATATGCCCACCCTCCTGTCATTAAGAACCACTGTGTTTGATGTAAACTGAAAAAGAGGCCTAAAACCACATCTGGATTCTAGAACTGATACTTCAGAAGAGGATCTAGTTTCACGTATAGAATGTCTGAAGGTAAGATGCAAACACAAGCCTGATTTAAACAAACATTGTAATAAAACAGAGGGTTCAGAGCTAAAAAAGTTTTCAGGTGGCAAGTAATACTACAGCCATTGGAGGAGGCAAGTGATTTAATTTGAATGATCCACTCATTCAGCCAAAGTGGAAGAAAGCTTACAAAAGATAAATGAAGTCTCAGAGCCTTACAGAACAGACGGGATAGAGACCCAGGTGAGTCAGTCAAGAAATAGTGGCATAGAATGAGCTGAAAGAGTAGGATGAAAGCTTTCCATGTTACTTCTAACTGTGCCAGATGGTAACTTCTGAGGCTGAACACACCCCACATGAACTGCCTGGGGAAGGGGTGGTGCTGAGACTGCCAGGGAAAGATACTGATATTTATTGAGAGGGGCAAGGGCGGGCAAGGGTGATGATTGATCAGCTTCCTCCCTTTCATAATTAGTGATTCTTGCCAGATAGTCATTTATCCCCTGGGTCTGCATTAAATGGTGAATCTAAAATAACAGGGAGGAGTGGTAATTTTTTTTTTATATTTAAGTATCATTTAATCATTTTAAAAATAGTAACTATAAGAAGCATTATTATTGTTGATCTTGTCACCTAGTGTGTGGGGCTGGCAATCCATTTCATTCTGTGTGACTAATTGTGAGTGTCTTGAAAACACCAAAAGTGTTTTTTCCCATAGTAAAATATTCTCAGACCAGTTTAGAATTTATATGGGATATAGTAATTTTTATAATTATCTGTCATTCATTAATTCATCCACCCATCCAAATTAACTACAAAGATATTTTGAGCATTTATTGGTGTTAGACACACAACACATCAAACTGTGGGGCATGCAAATGTAAATAAGCGTGATCCCTGACCTCAAGTAGATCACAGAATCTTAGAGATAAAATATTTAATTGTGACAGTATTAATTCATGCCACTTGCAAAAATAGTACAGGTAGCCACAACAAAGACATAATATTTCCATTAAATCTTGAAGAATGATTGCTGCTTCACTGGATGAAAACATAGGTTTTAGGACATAGCAGTCAGGACCCGCGGGGAATACAAGGTGTGAAAGATCTCCTGATTAGAGAACAGGAGCACAATTGACCTAAACAGTTGGAGTGAAGCTTAGAAAAGTGGGTAGGGGCGAGTTTGTGAATATTCTTATTCCACGTACTAAATGATGTAGACTTTGACTTTTCGGCCGAGGACTTTTACAGCAGTGGAATGACTTGACCAGGTTTGTGTTGTGGAAAGATCACCCCGAAGGTAGTGGGGAAGATTTACTAGGCTTTACACATGTTAGTAGCAGAGAGACCAAGAGAGACCTATTAGCCCGGCTGTTGCAGTAGTGGATGTGACAAATGGTGATGACCTGAACTGAGTCAGTGACAATCGCATGGGGGAAAGAGAATTGTTTTGAGATATGTTTAGGTAGTAGGAGTAAATGGATTTGGTAATTGTGTTGATTTTATGTAAAGATATTAAAAACAGAGGAATGAAGGACCAGTGTTCACTGAGCCTGCCTTTAGGTCTACATGATCTACCCATAAAGAGTTTGGCATTATAAATAATCACCCAGGATTTTTGGGGGGTATTTTTGCCAATTGTGTGTATGTGTTTGTTTCCTTAGCTTTGATGTAGGGTGTTTCTTTTGGTTTTGTTCGAGGCTCAACACTCATTTCCTCTTTACTATCTGGAAACAGGCCCACTGACCTCTCCCTAGCATCTCAGCTCAAACTCTAACATGAACACATATTATCTACTCAAAAAGAGTTACGGCAAGTTTTTGTGTTGGATAACTGGATTAGTGTAGGTTTTTTATTCATGAGGGAATATCCAGTTGCAGATGTGTAATACCAGTTACAAATTTATCTGGTAGGTTAAAAATCAGTACAGGGAAAAATGCAAATACAAGTATTCTCAAGTTCTATATTTAGCCACTGAACTCATTAGCATGAAAATGATCTTGAGAGACAAGTGTATAGAATAAAGAAAGATAAAAGATAGAAATTAGGAAACAAGTATTTTAAGGTTTTGTAAAGAGGTAGGGTAAAATGCTGGAAGAAGAGGGAATTAGTAATGGAGTTAGTAAGAGAACTACATCCTGAGGTCAAGAGGAAAAATAATTCTTTTTTTTTAAGATTTTGTTTATTTATTTGAGAGAGAGAGAGCGAGAGAGTGAGAGAGATCATGGGAGGGGAGAGGGTCAGAGGGAGAAGCAGACTCTCTACTGAGCAGGGAGCCTGATGCGGGACTCAATCTTGGGACTCCAGGATCATGATCTGAGCCAAAGGCAGTTGCT
Organism: Procyon lotor; assembly: GCA_028646535.1. Taxonomy (NCBI): domain Eukaryota; kingdom Metazoa; phylum Chordata; class Mammalia; order Carnivora; family Procyonidae; genus Procyon; species Procyon lotor. The sequence goes on from CM053604.1 coordinate 38,134,571, forward strand.
TAACCAACTGAGCCACCCAGGTGCCCCGAAAATAATTTTTAGAAAGCAACAATGGCAAGTACCTCTGAGAGATCAAGCAAAATAATAAGAATGTCCACCAGATTCTGAAATCAATGCCCATTTAGATTCTGAAATAAAGAAGTACCTAATTATATTATCAGAAATCATTTTCTTAAGTAATAAAAGCAGAAGTCATCTCTGTGGATTAAGGAGGGAATGGTAAGTGAGAAAGTGAAGAAAAAAGTATAGTTTGTTCTTTCAAGAACTTGTGCTATAAAGTGAATTACAATGCAAGGATTATGCTCTGAGAGGAATAGATGACCCCAGAAAATATATTTCAGTGGAAAAGAATACATATATTCAAGTGCTAAGAAGAAAAGTTCAGAGTCCAAGAAAAAGGGGATATCATTAATCAGGCAGGTGCCTGAAGGAGCAATAGGGGAATGAGATCTTTAACATAGATGGGACTGTCTTGGAGGTGAGATTCTCATAAATGAGAAGAGAAAGAATAGGTATGGGGAAAACTAGTAGGCTGGTAGATATGAAATAGATTAGTGTGGATGTGGTAGGAGGAAATTTGATGGAGTTCATATTTCATAGCCTTTTAGATTCTCAGAAGTGTATGGGGCAAGATAATTTGCTAAGACTTGTAAAAATGTAATAAGGACCTAGATAACTAAAAAAGAGGGATGTTTTAGAGAGAAATAAAAGTAATCTTAAGCTTTATTGGAATTCTTTTTTTTTCCCTCAAATCATGGATCAAAAGCATAGTTGCAGAAGTTGAAATATTTGTTGGTTAGGTCTTGGGATGGAGATTAGCAGCATGAATTCTTCAGAAGAACAAAGAAAATGAAGGGGGAATTAAACTTTAGCCTTTAAATCTACTGATCAACTTTACTCGCATTACCTCATTTAGTCATCACAAAGTTGTTCAGACATAGACATTATTTCTCTTGTACTAAGAATCTGGAGTTGAAAAATCCTAGTGATTTAGAGAAAGTCACAAGTTCTAAATGGCAGAAACAGAACTTTAACCTATGTATCTATTATTTTATATTCAGTGCTCTTTTAACCAAATTTTGCTAGGTAAGAATTAAGAATGATCTAAAATTATCAAGCAGTGGGCCTAGATAAAGTGAAGAAAGCAGATGAAACATAGACAAGGGCTTTTGAAGGAAGAGACTAGAGAAGGGTCAAGGAAAAGGGTAAATGTCATTGAATAATTGGTGCGTTTGGAGCATAACCATAGGGGATATAAAAGAAGAGAAGCTATAGCCAGAAAGTGGGATTTGGAAGGTTGATATTTCAAAGACGAAGAACATCCAAATGATAGAATATCCTGATGTGAGGTCCTAAGAATCCTTCCTTAAATTGTAAAGCTGCATTATGCTGGATTCTGTATGTCAAGGAACAATGATATCGGGGGTGTTGATTTAAGTTAACCAGTTAACCATGTGAAAGCTGAAATGGTCTTAATGATGAAATAACTTAGGTTGGCAAAGAGGATGAACCTCATAATTGAGGTATCAGAGAGATAAGGGATAAAATTCTCTTCCACTATTAGATGTTACCTGTGCAAACTTAATCTTTCTCTCTAAATACTGAAAGACAAGAGCCTCAAAAATAGATGGAGAATAGTTTTAGTTTATGTTTTGTTTTTAACCAGGCTTTACTTTCAATCAAATTTCTACTCCCAGTTAATTTTGCCTTAAACTACCCCCCAAATTACTTTTTTTTTAGAGTCTTCTAATATGTTTTGTCTAAACCCAGAAACACTTTTTTTCAGCATTAGTACATTATAAATCTCTTTAGTTCACTTCAGGTAACAAGTGAAAATGTGGAAAAACTGTTTTCTTGCCCCTCTCAATTCATTCTGAAGTCTAGAATAGTGGACTAGATTAATCCTGCTCCATTTATAGTACCGCACTATTAACCAAAACTGCTTTTTTTTTTTAAGTCTAATTATGTCTCAACAAACCATAGATAAATGGTTTTATGATACGGGTTTTATGCTAAATCAAATCACTGAGAAGGAATAAAATCTCTAGGTTTCTACTTACAATATTTCTCATAATTGTTAGAGAGGAAGATAATTTTTCTAGTGGGTGCCAAGGATATGAAAAGTCTTTTTAATTTTTCTTTAATGGAATCAGAAAAGGGGAACACTAAAACCAATCATAAAAGTCCACTAGTGGCCCTAAGAATTTCCTATGTTAGAAGAATGAGCCCTAGGCACGTGTCAGGTGTGGCCTCTGACCAGGAATCATCAGTTTAGTTGCCTTTCACTAGTTACAGGGCCAACACACATAACTCTAACAGTTATTTTTTCATCATCACATCATCATCACCTGTGAGTGCCTTCTGGAAGTCAGCTCCTGCCAGAAAAACTAATACTACCACTATTAGTGTAAAATAGGATATCACAAATTCATTTAGTAAATGGCACTTATAATGGGAGTTAAGTTTTATCTTTTACAATCAGAGAACACATTAATAGCATCTTTCCTTGGGCAAAAAGGTTGCTTTTAATCTCTAATCTATTAATAATTCTCGTGTATGCCCTACAAGTTCATTTTGTTCTTTGGATTTGATCTTTTTTTTTTTAATTTTATTTCTTTATTTATTTATTTTTAAATTTTATTTATTTGACAGAGAAAGAGAGATCACAAGTAGGCAGAGAGGCAAACACAGAGAGAGAGGGAAGCAGGCTCCCTGCTGACCAGAGAGCCCGATGCGGGGCTCGTACCCAGGACCCTGGAATCATGACCTGAACCGAAGGCAGAGGCTTTAACCCACTGAGCCACCCAGGCACCTCCTTTTTTTTTTTTATTTAATTTTAGTCAATATTTTTTCTAAAGATACTATAGCAGGCCATCTTTTATCACCATTCTTGAAAATACTACTTCTTCAGATTTTGTTTAGATTCCTTTTGTGTTTTTAATGATCAGGTTAGATAAAAAAGAACCAAGTTGGTGAATTAAAGAGCAGAAGGATAAATTTAGAGATTTACAATTTTCTTCTTATGTTATTGTAAAATGAATGGGGATAAAAAAAATCAGTGCTTTGGGTTGATAAATATATGAAGTAACATTTCAAATTCACACCCATGTAACCGTTGTGGGGAACTTTTAAGTATGGAAAAGGGCAATGCCAGTAATTAAACCAGAGTAGCATTGCGGGATTAATCCAAGATTGTCCTCCATAAACCACATGCACAGTCAGCCTGCTTTTATGCCCCTTACCCCATTCCATGCTATTTTTTTGTGGTTATTTATGACAGTGATTTATCTGTTTTTGGGGAATTGAAAGTTATCTGAACTGGCGTTATTTCTCTCTCACTCCATTGTATTTGCTGTAGTGATTTGTGTGTAGTAGTACATCTTCCAAAAGGTGGTTTCCCAATAAATGATACATGTTTGAAGTAGGTAGGAGCACCCTTTACTACAGTGTGACCAATATATAGTTTCACATCAAAGAGCAGCTTCTGACATCCTACCTCTTTCATGTGTGCAATAATACTTTTAGAATTCTTATTACCCTCCAGAGCTCTGTCCTAATTTTTTTTAATCATAAGCTTATTATCTGCAATTATATATATGCTCCACTTAGCTTCCAGTTGTAAAGTATATAACGTCCTGTCCAAAATTTACCCAATTCCACAAAATCAAATCCTTCGTATCTCTCTGAAACATTTTCATTCTCTTCTCTCGGCTATAACTAATTCAATTCACAAAGAAATTACAAGTGAAGAAATACTTATTTTTCAATTCCATTTGGAAATTTCCTGAAATTCTAGACTTTAGAAGAAAAAAATCATCTTAAATATTACTTAGGTCAACTGCCTCACGTTTGGATGCTAGAAACCTGCTAATTAAAATCACTTGTCTTAGATCAAATAGTAGCAGAAAAGAGACTTAAATCAATAAATGATGTACATTTATATTTTCAGACTGTGTATGTGGATTGTAAAGATTTCCTAATTAAAAAAAAAGAAGAATCTTTTTAGATAGTGCATCACCTACAATGATGAAAAGTTTTGGGGCGCCTGGGTGGCTCAGTCGTTAAGCGTCTGCCTCCGGCTCAGGTCATGATCCCGGGGTCCTGGGATCGAGCCCTGCATCGGGCTCCTTGCTCTGCAGGAAGCCTGCTTCTCCCGCTACCACTCCCCCTGCTTGTGTTCCCTCTCTCGCTGTGTTTCTCTCTGTCAAATAAATAAAAAAAAAATCTTTAAAAAAAAATGATGAAAAGTTTGACTATAATGGTTTAACCAAATAAAAACTTATGTTTCTAGATAAGTAAGTCTGCAAATAAGTGTATAGTGATGACAGAGGAGCTTTAAAACACCCATATTTCAGGCTCCTATTGTTTTTCTGTTCCATTCTCTCTTGCTTGTAGGTTAATTCTCCTAATTTCCTCATAATCTCAAAAAACCTACCCAATTTACAGATTTCTATATAATTTTCAGGCAGCAAGAAGAGGAAGGAATGAGGAGGAAGTACAGTACCTATACTTGGAAGGCAAAACATTCCCAGAAGTCTCCAGGAAACTTGTGTTGAATCTCATCGGCCAATGAGATGGCTGTAAAGACAGCATGGGGCCTGTGGGCTATTTGGTTTTTAAACTGGCACATTACCACTCCAAAAACCCATAGTAATTTCCTAAAATAGAAAAGGAAGAAATAAGTGTTCATTAAGCATCCAGCAGTGTTTGCTATAATTTGTTTAAATAATAAGGGAATTTTTGGAACTATCTTAGTATCTCTGATTTAATCAGAATCAGACTCAAACCATGGCACCAAGAGTGGCACCCAAGAAAACCTCAGTGTCATTCTGGTATAGACATCGTTCTCACTACTGGACACCACCATCTCACAATGCAGGGACTTCATAATTATCCACTCTCTACCACATTCCTCAAGGGACTAGACCCAAGCACGCCTAACTTGCAACTTATTTTCCTGCAAACATTTGGGTTTTGTATTGATTATCTGCAAAACTTATATACCTGCTGACTTGATTTAATAAATTCAGTCAAACTTGGTTGATAATGACTAAATGAGGCTATCTTGGTATGTTACCACTTTTTACATCACAGGTTCTTCTGTGCTCTTATGCAATGAGTAATGTGCAGTATTTAAGTTCCACTGCAAGGCATTAGTGAAGAGATATTTTAGGAGACAGATTTTTTTCTAAAGTCCCTGGGAGAACATCAAACATGGAGTTAACCTTGGCCTTATCATATGTATGTGACTTATCATATGAAAAGAGCACATAGTTTTGGTTTTTGGAGTTACTAGCTTTAGATTAATATTCAGACACGACTACCATAATGGGACCTTGGCCAAGTGTCTACAGTCAGTGTTTCCCAGGTAAAATGGGAGGAAGTAAGTCTTCCTCAAAGGGTTGCTCTGAAGGTTAGTGCCAACTACATATTTGATGACACTATCATAAAACGTAATGGGCTACATGCCCTTTACATGCTCGATTTTATTAGTAAAAGATAAAAAGAAGTAAATTTAAAAACAGATGCTCACCTTTCTTTAAAGGACAGCCCTGTCAAGCCTTCAAGCTTTGTTTTAAACGCTAGTTGCTTCCCTCAGATGCCTCTAGTGAAATCATTTAACATTTCTGGGTTTCAACTTTTAGTAACAAATAGAATTACTTGCTTCTTGATATCAGGAAAAAGATTTGGTTAAATTAGTGTTTAAGAATAAAAAAAGGTAGGGGTGCCTGGGTGGTTCAGTTGGTTGAGAATCTGACTCTTGATTTTGGCTCAGGTCATGATCTCAGGGTCCTGAGATAGAGCCCTGTGTTGAGTTCTGTGTTCATCATGAAGTCTGCTTGAGGTTCTTTCTCCCTCTTCCTCTGACCCTCCCTGCCCTCCCTGTGCACTTTCTAAATAAATAAAGGATGCCTGGATGGCTCAGTTGGGTAAGCATCTGCCTTCATCTTAGGTCCTGATCACAGGGTCCTGGGATCAAGTCCCACACCAGGCTCCCTGCACAGTGGGAGCATACTTCTCCCTCTCCCTCTGCCTCTGGCCTCAGCTCATGCTCTCTCTCTCTCTCTTTCTTTCAAATAAATAAATAAAAATTTTAAGTAAATAAATAAAATCTTTTACAAAAAGGATAAAAAAGGTAAACCTATGTAAACCTACTAGTTTCCTAGGAGCTGCACAAAAAAGAGGGATTACAGTGGGAGAAGAGAACAAAACCAGGAGAACAGAACCAAACATTTCTGGCCAAAGCAAAGATCAAGGACATGCATTAGAAAAAAGTTGAAGTGAGAGATTGGAAAAGGGAGAGTGGTATAAAGCTTTACAAGGCAGAATCAGTGGCTTTAAGATCAGCCAAAGAAACTGGCAATACAGTACACCAACATCTCCCTTTACTATATTATAGGCATGGGTTTCCAAAACTGGTTGAAGACATCTTGTATGTAACCTTCACTTGGCTGCAATGAGTTGAAAGTAACAGAGAGAATAGGCTATCTTTGCCCTTTTATGAGGTCCTCTTTTGGAGGCTTTTCATATGTCTTCCTTCAAGGTCAATATACCTAATTCATAAAAATAGAAGTCATATTTAAAAAGGAAATGTGCTCAGTGTGGAGGGAGGCAGGGTTCTGTCATGGTATCATTCTGTTTTGTCCTGTTCCTCATCCACCACAATTTTAGGAGCACAGTATTATTGGCTTCTCCTTCTTCCACCTTGGTTCTATTAGATCAAAGACTGACCTTTGGGGACATTAGGATCATCTGGAGGACTTATGTATGCGACCTTACTTAGGAGATCCTTTGTCATATATTATGGCAAACAAAGTTTGGCAGGGGATGATTTCTAGTGATTTGAGAAGACAACAGTGTCATAGTTTGTGAGCTTTCAGATTTTTTTTTTTACAGCTTTACAGACAGAAATGAAGAATGGCAGTGATTTCTTTGTTGCATGCTATCTATTGTTGAGTGTCTACTATGTATGTATATGACATGGTGTGAAAACCATTAATGTTATTATCTTTTTATATTTTCATTTATATTTTTCATATATATTTCATTTTGATTCTATAATGTAGATCTTGCTTTTTTGTGGATAAGGAAGCTGAGACTCAAGATAAGTAACTCACCCAAAGTTATACAAATAATCCGTGTTGGAAACAAGGTTTAAACCCATGTTTGGGTGCCTCCAACATTTTTGTAGCTAATGACCACATATACTGCCCTTTAGAATACCCTTTCCATCAAAAATACAACAAACAACAAAAAAAGTCCAACAGTTCTAGGAAGGTATTACACATTCCTTGAAGATAAATATTCCTCTCTATATTTCTGGGGAAAGTATACCACTAAACAAACATCAAAAAACCACTGGCATGTAGGCAAATTCAGTCACTGATTGAGATTAGAAAGCAGAGTAGGTTGACTTAACTAAAGATTAAATAGTATTTGATATGAATGTTGGTAAGAACTCAGAAATCTAACCTTCATCACTGAAAAATAAGCCCTTTCAAAAAGAATCCAGGTAGGAGGGCAGCATATTGGCAAAAAAATATTTGGCATTTACAGCACCCACATGAAATAGAAGGTAGTAAAAGTGAAAAAAGAAAGCAGAGAGGATATTTCAAATTATTCTCGTATATGTGTTTCATGAACAAAAGCACGGCTCATTATACCAGCAAAACATTTTTTAATTAAGGGTCTGTTACTCTTCAATATTCAATGAACTATAAACCATTCCAAATTGCAGTTAGTTATAAATAAACTGCATCTTCTCCCGCTTTGAATCTTTTCAATTGACTCAGCATGAAGAAGACTGCCCTGAGATGTTGCTGCAGTATCTAAGGCAGATTAAAGATTCCACTGCATCTTTAATCCATAGTTTTTTCTAGTTTTGACTTTTCAGATACTTTCTGAAGAGCCGTGACTACCTCTTCATGTACAGGGTCCAGAGGTTTGATTAACAAGTCCCACAAAGTGGATGAAAAGCAGGAGGTAAACTGCTCTATGTCATGCCCCAGAAGCAATTTGCATCATATTTGAGGCTACCTGCCTCCACCAGTGAATGAGATACTCAAAGATGATTTCTCAGCCTTTGACATTTTAGAACAGCTGAAGGCTGGAGTGCCATTAACAGATGAGATTTGTTCAAGTTACCGCATTTTCCTATTCTACCCAGTTTAATTGGCATGTCAGGCTATGGATCCATCCTGTGATAAAAGGCCAAATGTCTACTGATTCTCCCAGCCTGACTGGTGAGTTTTAAGGGGCTCTGGAGTTGCTTATAGACAATGAGACAGACCATTCAGTGAACCTTGCTATTGAAGTTGACAAAGAAGCAGACTGAGTGTGGGGAGGAGTGTTTCCACATGCATTATTCTAGTTGTCAGACACACTATCAGAAGGATGTGAGGCCACTAGCTTATACAATGCCTTTCTTTCTTTTCTTTTTCTTTTTCCTTTTTTTCTCCTTTCTTTTTTTTTCCCCTCCCTTAAGAATAGAGCAATTAAATGTAACAAAAAATCCAAACTTTCTTGGATAAGACAAGATTTAAGTTTATGAATAGAAAAAAAGTTTTAGAAGAAAAATTCATTTCTAGTGAAAAAATATATACCCTGAAATCAGGGTTTTTGTTTGTTTCTGTTTTGACTTTTATTCAGCTGTGCTAATCCTCTCTCAGACAATGTACCCTTCCTGTTGTACGTGTTCTGTAATGTCTGCTGTTGAATCTGATGTGGCCTGATGAGTTGTTTTGACCCATCATATCTGCCACGAGATGTTTAAGTGATAGGGTCGAACTGTTAAAAGGACCAATTAAAAATTAAATAGTAGGGGCACCTGGGTGGCTCCGTGGATTAAAACCTCTGCCTTCAGCTCAGGTCATGATCTCAGATCCTGGGATTGACACCCACATCAGGGCTCTCTGCTCAGCAGGGAGCCTGCTGCCTCCTCTTTCTCTGCCTGCCTCTCTACCTACTTGTGATCTCTCTCTCTCTCTCTCTCTGTCAAATAAATAAATACAATCTTAAAAAAAAAAAAGGACCAAAAGAAATATGTCGAGTTGCATAGGTCAGAGGCATTTTCCTCCAGGAAATGGACAAGAAGGTAAGGACAGTAGGGATTTCTGGAAACACTAGGAAATTCATCTGAAATATCTCTGCATCCAGGGTCATTTGATCAGTTATAGATAAGGGAATTGGAGCCTATCATGAGTTCAGGTGATTAAAGGAAAGGATGAACAAATGCCAGTGAAAGACTCTAGGATTGCATAGTCACAAGGTCAACATTAAATCCCTTTTAATAGCTCTGATTCAGTCACCTCTCCCATTTCCAGAAACTCATCTTCCTATTAAGTGGAATATATGAGCATACATCTTTCTTTTGGGAAATGGTTAGCTATTTTATCCAACAAAGCTTATGAGTTGATGCCATTCCAGTTTATTTTGTACTACTTCTTTTACATTTCTTTATCCTTTCCTTCTGTCTTCCAGTCAAGTCAATTTTTTGATTGTTACCTAAACATGTCTTCTGTTTCTGTCTTTTCTTATGCTGTTCTGTCAGTTCATATGCCCTTTCTTCTGTCTTATTCCATCTGTTAGATCCTGGCTAATGTGGTACCTCTTTTCCAAAGCCTTTTCTGATGTTCCCAGGCAAAATAAATCTCTTTCTCCCTTGAATTTCTCTTGTGTTTTTTCTCTCTCTAATAGAATTTGCATTTTACCTTATATCATGGTTATCTCCTCTACTTTAGAAAAATCTCCTTGAGTGTCCCACCCTTACTATGAAATTATATTTTAATAATCTAGCTATAATTTCTATCTTGTCAATAGAAAACAAAATAAAAAAAACAATGAAGATTTTCCAAGATGCTATTTTTATTTATATTTTATATTTTTAATGTTACATAATGACATTCTGAAATGAGTGTATGGTAATGATGAAATAAAAAGTAGCTTAAATGGAAGGTATATCTGGTTAGGAAATTGTGTGTACCTAGCATAAAATGTCAACCAGTAAGAATTCAATAAAATTTTAGTTATTTCTCATCATATTCATTAGTGAGTTTATTGGGAGATATAAATTACAAGACATTTGTTGATGAGTTACTTAGAAGCTATAATATGCAGGGCACCAAGGCAAGGATATAATAAGCTATCTTGGGTTTTTACAACAACCACGCATGATAGATATTATTATCACAGTTTACATATGATAAAACCAAAGTTTATGAAAAGTAAATGACTTGCTAAAGGGCATGTAGGAAATAAATATAGCCAGCCATTCCAAAATCTGGCCTTAAAAATGCTGATCTTCAAAACTAACAAGAGAAATCTTAGGAAGGGGTGAAGATGAGGCAGCTATTGAGGAAGAAATACTTTTCTCCTTCATTTATCAACTGATTGATTGTCTGATTCATTCATTCATTTGGCAAAAAAAATTTTTTTAAGATCAGGGTATGGGAGAGGTAGAGGAAGAAGCAGACTCCCTGCGGAGCAGGGAGCCAAAGCCAGGTGGGGCTAGATACGAGGTCCCAGAGCCAAAGGCATCTAGATGCTTAACCAACTGAGCCACCCAGGTGCCCTTCATTTGGCAAATATTTTTGAGTCCCATATTAGCCACTGTTCTAGAGGCTAGGATACATCAGTGAACAAATGTATTTGGTCACAAAACCGTGGCTGAATTTCTATCTATCACATTTACATTTGAGGCAAAGGGAAGGGTAAAGGGAAGAGACATATTCTAGTCTCTCCCTTCTAAAGGAGTATCATTGGTAGTCATTTTTAAACCTTTTTCTGATGGTTTGCTGGCCAGTACTTAATACTTAATCACATGATAACTCCCATCTGTAAGGCAGGCTGAAGAATGTAGTTTTCAGTTACACACATTGATATTGCAACATGTGTTTAGGGTTATATTTGTGGAGAAAAAATATACAGTGGCTATTGATAGATGGCTAGCTGTCTCTGACTCTCCTCTCTAAAACCACTATACACAGAATAACCAGACTGATCTGTTAGTACCTGTCTGGCTGTTAATTGAAATAGCCCAGGACCTAAAAAAGGATTCCCAGCCCATAGCTGAAATGCCTGTCCTTTCTTCTCTATTTTCTCCTCTCTGTCTTCTCTTTCAGTCTCTTTCAAGTTCATCATAGCTTATTATAAAGAGCATGTCCATTCGGTTTCATTCACTATTCTCTTTTCAGCTCAAATAAATTATACATATATCTGCATAAACAAGGACAAACCAAGATGTCAGTTGTAGATACACAAGAGATATAAATTATAGGAGAAAGGGAACTAAAATAAAAGGAAAAGAATAAAAAATGATGACATACAAATGAAAAAGTCTAAGTTAGATTTTAAATAATAGCCAAAGGATAGGACATTTTTATATTCCGTAGTTCAAGTCATTAAGAAGTAGAGAAGGATTTTGTAATCAATATAGTTTTCAAAGAAGGAGATAAACAAGGGATTGCCCTATTTCATTATTTTCATTTCATTTCATTATTTTAGGGAAAATTTTTTACTTGGAGAAATGGCAAGATTAAAAAAAAAGTTACCCTTAAAAGTGAATGCCATAATAGCAGTATAAGAAACAGGAAATCTGAAGGTATTGAATGTGTTTTGGATGTTTGAGTTAATATCTATCAGCAGCTGTTTCAGTTTGTTTTGAGGGAACAGCTGGAAGTTCACAGGTTTAAAAGAAAAGATTTAGAGGAAAAAATAGAAGCAAATAGACAAGATGTGTTGGTCATTAACAACCAGCTATGGTTTATATTGTGTATTTTAAAATGGATTTAATTAAGCTGGTAGAGCAGTGTTCCTCAGGCCTTGCTAATTAACTAATAAAGCCCCCATCACTTCTAATTGTCTTGAACAGAGACAATTACTACAAAAATGAAACAGTTGCTGCTAAAAGGAAATTCAATGTTTCTTAAAAATAACAACAATTGGACAATGTAAACAAATTTGTATAAGTCACTCACATGGAATAACTAGCTTATCTGATTTGAATTTGGTTAAAGAACATGAAACATTAATAAAAGAAGCAATTAATGAAGAATGACAGGAGTCATATATAAGTGCATACATATATATGAAATAGATTCATTAACTGTATTCATACCAGCACTTCTGTAATTGATTGCTTTATTAATTGTTTAATTAAATATCTCCTTCCAAAGAAAAAGGAGACACCAAGTGGCTTCTGAACAGATATTAAAAAACCAAATTGATGTAAATGAGAAATGATTGTGACAAAAAAGTTAAAAGAAAATAAGTGGAACCAAATGTGCTTATTAAAAAGTACTTCGTAAGTATCCATGATCTTGGTAGCTATTGGTGACAAATTTGGTTCTTCTAGCTAATGTAAAGAAGGAAATCTGGTAAATCACATAATTCGCTGTCCATAAATTTAAGAGCAATTCAATATCTTAGGAAAGGCATAACTGTAATTAATGCTAAAATCAGGTATGAATTTTTTTGAGGGTTTTCATATATAAGTATTACTATGTATAACAAACTGAACAATATATTTATCAGCATATTTCCAGAATGTTTCAAAATGAAGTTCCAATATATTCTAATGGGATTATATTAAAACATAATTTAATAATCTATAAGTAATTCAAAGTCCATATATCAGTCTTCCACATATTTAACTTAAATCTAGGGGTATATTTTACACTATTTGAAGAATGCATGAATTGTACCCACTGAAGATAATTGACCCATAGATATTGGTTCAATTTATGTCATCAGAGATGGTTGACAACAGATAAAGGGTATTGATAACCTGTATATTGACCCTACTATTTATTAGTAATAAAAATTAATAGATTTTTGAGTTGTTAAGCTTATTCATATCCTAATATTTGTTTGCTGAGTTCTTAATGGTTCTTACTTAAGAGAGTAGAAAATGACTTGATGATTAGCCTTTGGGGAGGAAAGGGTAAGAAAAGCTCACCTTTATTAACTACTGTGAACAAGAATCATTAGTTAAGTTATATACTTTTTTATGTAGAGTAAAAATTCATGTACAGACTACTGATATTCCTGTAGTTAATGGATATTAGCAGTTGTACCAACTGGGCCACAATGGGGTCACAATGAATGGTGTTTGAATAAAACACTTTAAGGCACATGTCCTCAAGGTTTTTAAAGTTTCTTTTACAATAAAAGGCACACAACCAAGGAAAGATATATAAATATGCTTCTTGATATTTATAGAGTTGAGTATTGAAATGTTAAAATATCTTCCTAATCGGTGACCTGTGACTTCCTTCTTCATTGTATGTTTTTATAGTGTTTCTTTTTCTTTTTCATAACAAACAAATATAGAAGGGAGTAAAGTATATGTGATATATCAATGTGACTAGATTAATCCCAATTTATATAAAAAGTATAGGTTTTAAGTGGGGGGGGCTCCTAGGTGGGTCAATCAGTTAAGCACCCAACCCTTGGTTTCAGCTCAGGTCATGATCTCAGGATTGTGAGATTGAACCCTGCATCTGGCTTGAGGCTGGGCACAGAGCCTGCTTAAAATTCTCTCTCTTCCTTTTCCTCTGCCCCTCTTTCCCACTCATGCCAGTGCTCGCACATGCTTTCTGGATATTAGAATTGTAGCACATAATAATACAAATTGTCAAAGATCTGAAAAGTCTGAATGAGTAAATTATTTTTTATTTATTAATAGAAAGAAGTCATCAATGTATTGTGTTCATCATTCAGGCTTCAGGGTGATAATAGAGGTGACTCATAAATGTCTCTCATTCACTCTACTAGACTCCTGTCTTTCCTACCTTCTCAGTCAGCAATTATTAATGCAATAGTTCTTTGACCTTACAAAACCAGTCCATTGGCTCCTATATCTACTCTCATTCTATCAGTTCCCTCTATATTAACTTTCTTCCTATCCCAGCTTAAGATATAATGTTCCAACACTTCACTCTTCTGTTGTTACCCTCAACTACCTTGTTTCGCTGTCCTACCAGTATGTAGACAACTTGAGTTGAAACAAATTAGTGAGTCAAGAAATATATTCTAGATACAAAACAAATAAAACCAGTAGCATTTATTGGTCTTCCATTAAAAAATACTTACTGATATATAGTTAGCTTTATAACGAATCAATTAATAGTTATGTTATAATATTACATATTATATTATATATGTTTTAGGTTATTTTTAAATAACAATATTTCACAAATATGCTGTATATAATATATATTAATTTCAGTTAGTTTATTTCTGCCTTTTACTATTTAATTTTTTTTTAAGATTTTATTTATTTATTTGACAGAGAGGCGAGAGATCACAAGTAGGCAGAGAGGTAGGCAGGGGGGGGGGGAAGCAGGCTCCCTGCTGAGCAGAGAGCCCGATGCAGGGCTCAATCCCAGCACCCTGAGATCATAACCTGAGCCCAAGACAGAGGCTTTAACCCACTGATCCACCCAGGTGCCCCTACTATTGAATTTTTAAATAATATTTCAACATGTATATTTAATATATTAAAAAAATTTACATTCTTATTTGCTTATTATATGGAAATTTAAAATTTATCTTAAGCCTTTTTAAAACCACATGCTTTTTTCTTCTTCAAATAATATATTACATTCCTTTCTACTTTTCTGATGTGTATTATTATGCTAAATCTTAGAAAGCTTAGAATGTCTAAATTAAAATAAATCTTTTACTTAGTATTATTTTGATAAAGAACTGGTTGTAAGATCCTTAAACCCTCCCCCACAAATCTCATGCTATTGGAAAAGAACAATAAGTGTGACTATAAATTCCTAAACTTTTTTTCTGATATTCTCTTTCCAGTCATGGTCAAAAGCAGCACTTCTTTTATACAAATATATTTATATTTGACTATAGTCCATATTTTAATTAATGAAAAATCCTAATGTAGTGTATAATTCTGAGTTCTTTAGGGAATCCAATATTGTTTTGAAATCATTCAAAATGGTTTTGGAGCCACATTCTTCCAGGACATTTCCAGTCTGCATAGCTAGTGTAGGCACTCCTTTCTTTGGCCTGAATTTCCCATGTAAGCTGACACTCTCAACTTCTACCTTCTTATCAAAGGTGCATTGTCAGTGGTGAATAATGTTTTCCTCAAGCTAGGTATATATTTTTTCCATTGTAACTCTAAATTGTCTTTGATCATGATTCCCATTTAAAAAAATATTTTTGAGCAAAGCATTTCATGTAATCTAAGCATGCCATGATTGGAGTAATCACTTCTGAGAACAAGTTAACGCAAAGATAAAGGGGCCAACCAAATGATTGTCTAAAGGAAAAGAACCTTTGGATCTTTTTGCTGATACCAAGTAAACTGATCAGATGCAAATGGATGGGGACTTCTGCACTCTTGGAATATTTATATACAGCACTCAGGCTTAGAAAAAGGTTCTCAAGGAAAACACCTAAGCTTTAAGACCATTCTTCAAGGTCAAATATATGGGCTTAGAGGCGCCTGGGTGGCTCAGTGGGTTAAACCTCTGCCTTCGGCTCAGGTCATGATCTCAGGGTCCTGGGATCAAACCCCACATTGGGCTCTCAGCTCATCAGGGAGGCTGCTTCCCACTATCTGCCTGCTTCTCTGCCTACTTGTGATCTCTCTCTCTCTCTGTGTCAAATAAATAAATAAAATCTTAAAATATATATATATAGGCTTGCAAATGTTTGAAAAAAGTAGTACTAAAATGAAAGAAAATTGTGATATTTGTAATTTATACTTTCCTGATTCATCAAAGATCATTATTAAAATGACAAAAATAAATGAAGTGTGTTCTATAGTTTATATTTTTATTGTATCTGAGGGCTAGCTAACTTGAGGAATAAACTCAAAAACAAATGAATGTGCAGACTTTCAAGATCGAATATAAATGAGAAGAAAACATTTCCACTTCTAGCTTTAGGCTTTTAAATAAACTTTGCTGAAATAGTCACAGTTGATATAACTGATGGATTGAACAATAGAATGAAAGCAGGTGAAACTGAGGGTGAAGTTGAGTGATTACTACTTTTAAAGCTTTTTTTGCACAAGCTAAGACAATAAAATAAATAAATCTCCTGAAGATGAAAAAAGATGAATTCACCTGTGTATCAATCTACCATCAGAAATGAAAATAAAGCTGCTTAACAATAAAAATTCTCCACAAAGGTATATTTTTAATTTAAATTCAAGTTAGGCAATGTGTAGTGTAGTATTAGTTTCAGGAGTAGAATTTAGTGATTCATCACTTACATAGAACACCCAGTGTTCATCACAATAAGTGCCCTCCTTTATGCCCATCACCCATTTAGCCCATCCCCCTACCCACCTCCCCTCCACCAACCCTCAGTTTGTTTTCTATATTTTAAGAGTCTCATATGATTTGTCTGCCTCTCTGTTTTTATCTTATTTTATTTCTCCTTCTTTTCCCCTATATTCATCTGTTTTGATTCTTAAATTCCACATATGAGTAAAATCATATGTTTGTCTTTCTCAGACTGACATATTTCACTTAGCATTATACAACTCGTTCTATCCATATCCACCTCATTGCACATGGCAAGATTTCATTCTTTTTGATGACTGAGTAATATTCTAGTGTGTGTGTGTGTGTGTGTGTGTGTGTGTGTGTGTGTAGTGTGTGTGTACACATATATCTTCTTTATCTATTCATCAGTCAGTGGACATTTGAGCTCTTTCCATATTTTGGCTATGGTTGATAGTGTTGCTATAAACATTGTGGTGTTTGTGCCCCTTCATGTCAGCATTTTTGTATCCTTTGGATATATACCTGGTAGAGCAATTGTTGGATTATCGGGTAGTATACTATTTTTAACTTTTTGAGGAATAAGCATAATGTTTTCCAGGGTGACCGCACCAGTTTGCATTTCTACCAACAATGCAAAAGGGTTCCCCTTTCTCCACATCCTTGCCAACATCTGTTGTTTCCTGAGTTGTTAATGTTAGCCATTCTGACAGGTGTGAGGTGATATCTTGTGGTTTTGATTTGTATTTCCCTAATGATGAGTTATGTTGAGCATCTTTTCATGTGTCTGTTAGTCATCTGGATGTTTTCTTTGGCAAAATGTCTATGTATGTCTTCTTCCCATTTCCTAAATGGATTATTTATTTTTGGGGTGTTGATTTTGATAAGTTCTTAACAGATTTTGGATACTAACCCTTTATGCAATGCCATTGGCAAATATCTTTTCCCATTCTGTCAGTTGCCTTTTAGTTTTGTTGATGTTTCCTTCACTGTGCAGAGCCTTTTATCTTGATGAGGTCCTAATAGTTCATTTTTACTTTTACTTCCCTTGCCTCTAGTGATGTGTCTAGTAAAATGTTGCTATGGCTGAGATCAGAGGTTGCTGTCTATGTTCTCCTTTAGGGTTTTGATGGTTTCCTGTCTCACATTAAGGTCTTTCATCCATTTTGAATTTATTTTTGTGTATGGTGTAAGAAAGTGGTCTATTGTTATCCTTCTGCATGCCACTTTCCAGTTTTTTCAATACCATTTGTTGAAGAGATTGTCTTTTTTCCATTGGATATTCTTTCCTACATTGTTGAAAATTAGTTGGCCATAGAGTTGTGGGTCCATTTCTAGGTTCTCTATTCTGTTGCATTGATCTCTGTGTCTGTTTCTGTACCAGTGCCATACTGTGTTGATGATTACAGCTTTGTAATGCAGTTTAAAGTCCAGAATTGTGATGCCTTCTGCTTTGGTTTTTTGTTTTTTTGTTTTTTCCCCCCCACATTACTTTGAGTATTTGGGGTCTTTTCTGGTTCCATACAAATTTTAGAATTATTTGTTTTAGCTCTGTGCAAATGCTGGTGTTATTCTGATTGGGACAGCATTGAATGTATCGATTGCTTTGGGTAGTATAGACATGTTAATAATATTTATTCTTCCAATCCATGAGCATGGAGAGTTTTTCCATTTCTTTGTATCTTCTTCAATTTATTTCATAAGTATTCTATAGTTCTTAGCATTACAGATGCTTTTACCTCTTTAGTTAATTTTATTCCTAGGAATCCTAAGACTCCTATCTTATGGTTTTTGGTGTAGTTGGAAATGGGATCAATTCCTTGATTTCTCTTTCTGCTGCTTCATTGTTGGCGTATAGAGATGCTATAGACTTCTATGCATTGATTTTATATCTTATAACTTTGTTGAATTCCTGTATCAGTTCTAGCAATTTTGGTGGAGTCTTTTGGGTTTTCTACATGGTATATCATGTTGTCTATAAAAAGTGAAAGTTTGACTTCTTCCTTGCCCATTTGGATGCCTTTTATTTCTTTTTGTTTTCTGATTGCTGAGGCTAGGACTTCCAGTACTATGTTGAACAACAGTAGTGAGAGTGGACATCCCTGTTGTGTTCCTCACCATAGGGGAAAAGTTCTCAGTGTTTCCCCATTGAGGATAATATCAGGGTCTTTCATATATAGCCTTAATGATGTTGAAGTATATTCTTTCTAACCTACTTTCTTGAGAGTTTTTATCAAAAATTATTCTGTGTTTTTTCAAATTGTTTTTCTGCTTCCATTGAGAGGATCATAGTATGGTTCTTATCCTTTCTTTTATTAATATGGTGTATCACATTAATTGATTTGTGGATATTGAACCACCCCAGCAGCCCAGGAATAAGTCCCACTTGATCATAGTGAATTATCCTTTTAATGTACTTTGAATCTGATAAGCTAGTATTTTGTTGATTTTTCCATCCATGTTCATCAGTGACATTAGTCTGTAATTCTTTTTAGTGGGGTCTTGGAATCAAGGTAATGGTGACCTCATAGAATGAGTTTGAAAGATTTCCTTCCATTTCTATTTTGTGGAACATCTTCAGCAGAATAGTTATTAATTCTTCTTTAAATGTTTGGTAGAGGTCCCCTGGGAAGCCATCTGGCCCTGGACTCTTGTTTGTTGGGAGATTTTTGATTACTGATTCAATTTCTTTGCTGGTTATGGGTCTGTTCAAATTTTCTATTTCTTCCTGTTTCAACTTTGGAGGTTTATATGTTTCTAGGAATTATCCATTTCTTTCAGATTGCCCAATTTGTTGGCATAAAATTGCTCATAATATGTTCTTATAATTGTTTGTATTTCTTTGGTGTTAGTTGTGATCTCTCCTCTTTCATTCATAATTTTATTTATTTGAGTCCTTTCTCTTTTCTTTTTGATAAGTCTGGCTAGGGGTTTATCAATTTTGTTAATTCTTTCAAAGAACCAGCTCCTAGTTCCAATGATATGTTCTACTGTTTTTGTTTTTTTTTTTAAATCTGTATATCATTTATTTCTGCTCTAATCTTATTTTTTTCCCTTTTTCTGCTGGTTTTGGCTTTTATTTGCTGTTCTTTTTCCAGCTTCTTTATGTATAAGGTTAGGTTGTGTATTTGAGAGTTTTTCTGGTTTTTGAGGAAGCCTGTATTGCTATATACTTCTCTCTTAGGACCACTTTTGCTGTGTCCCAAGGGTTTTGGACTGTTGTGTTTTCATTTTCATTTGATTTCATGTGTTTTTTTTAAATTTCTTATTTAATTTCCTGATTGACCCATTCATTCTCTAGTATAATGTTCTTTAAGCTCCATATATTTGTGGTCTTTTCAAATTTTTTCTTGTGGTTGACTTCAGGTTTCATAGCATTGTGTTCTGAAAATATGCATGGTGTGATATCAATCTTTTTGTTTTGGTTGAGGCCTGATTTGTGACTTCAGTATGTGATTTATTCTGGAGAATGTTCCATGTGCACTCAAAAAGAATATGTATTCTGCTGTTTTAGGGTGAAATGTTCTGAATATGTCTGTTTAGTCCATCTGGTCCAGTGTATTATTCAAAGGCATTGTTTTCTTGTTGGTCTTTTGCTTAGATAATCTGTCCATTGGTGTGAGTGGGATGTTAAAGTCCCACACTATTATTTTATTATCAATGTGTTTCTTTCTGTTTGTTATTAATTGATTTATATATTTGACTGCTTCCAAGATGGGGGCATATTTACCATTGTTAGATCTTCTTTATGGATAGACCCCTTTATTATGATATAGTTCTCTTCTTCATCTCTTATTACAGTCTTTGATTTAAAATCTAGTTTATCTGATATAAGTGTGACTACTCCAGCCTTCTTTTGATGTTCATTAGCATGATAGATGATTCTCTACCTTTACACTCTTTCTCTTTCTCCCCTTTCCTTCCTTCCTTCCTTCCTTCCTTCCTTCCTTCCTTCCTTCCTTCCTTCCTTCCTTCCTTCCTTCCTTCCTTCCCTTTCTTTCTCTCTCTCTCTCTCTCTTTCTTTGTTTCTTTCTTGTTAGAGTTATGAGGGTGAGAGGCAGAGGCAGAGGGAGAGAGAGAACCTCAAGCAAAATCTGTGCTGAGCATGGAGCCCGATCTCACAACACTGAGATCATGACCAGAGCCGAAATCAAGAATCAGCCACTTAACCCACTGAGCCAGCCAGGCCCCCTCTACCCCCGCACCTTCAATCTCAAAGTGTTTTGGGGTCTAAATAACTCTCTTGTAAGCAGCACATTGATGATGGGTCTTGTTTTTTTCTATTCTGATATCCTATTTGATTCATGCAGAGTGATTATTGTTAGGTATGAATTTAATGCCATTGTATTACCTGTGAAGTCACCGTTCCTGCAGGTTTTCCCTGTTCCTTGCCAGTCTTTGTTGCTTTTGGTCTCTCTTTCCCACTGTAAGGGTCCCCCTTAATATTTCTTGCAGAGCTTGTTTAGTGTTCACGAATTCCTTTAGTTTTTGTTTGTCTTGGAAACTCTTCAGAAAAGTGTTTTTTAATTAAAAATCTATGCCTTATATTAATGAATAACAGAATATATTTGGAATCTTTTTCAGAGTAAAGCAGAAATTAATAGTAAACATATGTAAATATACATATGGAGACATATATACATATTCTCAAAAGCCTGAAGAACAGAAGGGCTCTGTTGATTAAGTATCTGCCTTCTGTTCAGGTCATGGTGCCAGGCTCCTAGATTCAGGCCCTGCACTGGGCTCCCTGCTCAGTGGAGAGTCTGCTTATCCCTCTCTCTCTGCCCCTCCCCCTCCCTACTCATGCTGTCTCTGTCTCTCTAATAAATAAATAAGGTATTTTACAAAAATCCTGAAAAACAGAAATTCTACTTTTGAAACATCATTAAGAAATAGTTTTGTAGTATTTGGAGGCAGAAATTTCAATTATCTTTAAAAATAATTTTCTTACTGTTCTATATATCTAAAATTTTTATTTATTATTTAATAATCTCTCATTTTTAAAACATCACATTTCAGAATATTATACATATGTCTTTTATGTTGTTTCAAAAATGTTCCTTGTGAAGAAAGAATCTCAAGAAATGTGTATTTTAGGTGGTTTTTTTTTTTTAAATAAGGATCAATATCATCTTTACATTAATCACTAACATACTAAAGGTCAGAATTATCTTTCTTATTCCCATCCTTGGTCAGAGTAATTCCATTCCTTATAGGATGAAATTCACATTCTTGATTTGCCTTTCACAGCCTCCTCTACCAGTGTCATTTCCTGCCTCTCTACTTTGTTCCCTCTACTACAGTCACAGTGAACTTCTTAAATTCTATGGACATACTGGCATCTTTCACAAATGTATATTTATTCAGATTATTTCCAAGCCTAGAAACAGTCTCCTTTCCTTTTCTGCTTCTCATTTTTACTTTCTCCCAATCTCCTAATTCTTCTGTCATATAAGGCACTGGTTATTAAAGTGTGGCCAATACGTCACTACCAATAGCATCACTTGGGAAAATGCAAATTTTTAGACCCTACCCCTGATCTATTATTAAATAAAAATCTCTGGGAAAGGACATAACAGTCTGTATTATAAGTGGTCCTCCAGATGATTCTGATGAGAGTTAAAACTTCAGAACCAACGGTGTAAGGTGACCTAGGCAACCAGGTCACAACTTAATAACTCAGTGTTAAGGAGAACCAGAGCAATGGCATCTTGTTTTCTTGGAGTCAACAGCTGATCTAGTGGTCAGACAGTAGATCTACAGTTAATGACTCTCAACCTTGGCTGCACTTTGAAAATCACCTAAGGAGCTTTTTAAACAAACACTGTAACCTCATGTCCCCAGAGATTCTGGGCTGGGATTCATTCAGCCTGGACACTGAGATTTTGAAAAGCTCCCTGAGTGATTCTAATGTGCAGCTTTCTCAATTACACCATCTCAAAATTACCTCAGAAGTGACTGTTCATTGTCACCTGCATAAATGTCTCTGCTATGACTGTGATTCAGCTCTTTTCTGCTGTTAGTTTTCGCTGATGCTTCTGTTTCTGTCATTTCTTTCAAGGCTTTGCATTCAAAGCTCCAAAAATAAAAATTCTGTCACAATTCAACATGGAATACCCATTTTAAATAAATACATCATATTGAGCCTCCACAGAATTTGTTCCAGGGATCCCTGTTGATGATTGACCTTTGGCTAGGGCACGGAGCTAACTCCTGGTCCAACCAGAATGTGGACGAGATAGCAGTGGTGTCAACTACTCATTTCAAATGTTAGCTTCTCCTGGCAAATCCAGTTTCATCTTTTTATGATGTTTTTAATGAAGAATATTGTTTTGTAATTATGTGTTTTTTTCTCCAAGTATATTATAACCCTCTTGATGCCAGAGATACATTTCCTTATCATTTTATGTGTTCCACACAATAGCCCCCAATATGAATATACTCATACTACTCACACCTGGTTATGTATGCCCAATAAAATGTGTTCTTATAAAGACATGTGAATTTGATGCAGCAGTAAACTCTTTTCACTGTGACTATAGATCCCTGATGAAAAATAAGTGTAACAAAACTTTGCTATTGAAACTTCTACTAATATTTTTAAACCTTTTAGAGCTAGGCAAAAGAAGACAACCACATAACTGTCACTTACTGTTTTCAATATACAAGTTTCTTCACCTGCAAGCTTCTTTGAAAGGCAAATTTTTAGACCCCATCCCTGACCTACTAAATCTGAATGTGCATTTAATGAAATCCTCAGGTGATTCATATGCACTTTAAAGTTTGAGAAGACTGATTTAATTCTCATACTTAACCAATTGTGTTAGAGCTAAACACTGGGTTAGAAATATATTTGTATTCAATAGGTCATATTTTATTTATTTGCTTTATTTATTTATTTCCCTCCCAAATACTTTTATTTTATTTTTTCAGTGTTAAAAGATTCATTGTTCATGTACCACACCCAGTGCTCCTTGCAATACGTGCCCTCCTCAATACCCACCACCAGGCTAGTCCAACACCCTCCTCCCCTCCAAAAACCTCAGTCTGTTGCTCAGAGTCCACCATCTCTCATGGTTCATCACCCCTCTGATTTCCTCCAATTCACCCCTCCCTTCCTTCTCACAATTGCCTCCATCTTTTTTCTAATGCTCCACACATAAGTGAGACCATATGACAATTGACTCTCTCTGTTTGACTTATTTCACTCAGCATAATCTCTTCCAGTCCTGTCTATGTTGATACAAAAGTTGGGTATTCATCCTTTCTGATGGAGGCATAATATTCCATTGTATATGTGGACCATAGAATAGGTCATAGTTTAATAACTTATTCTAGTAAGTGCAGCTATTTTGCATATGGAGTATTTTTTCAGGTTTTTTTTCCTTAACTGTGGTGAAATCAGTAAAAGGAAAACAATACTGAGTTTTAACAAATGTAGTATATTTGCTGTCTATTCAAGCAACTTCATTTAATAAAATTTCTCTTTGTGTTTCTTTCACTCATTATATATATTTCACTTTCATAAACCTTAAACTCAAAGAGAATATACTTATAAGACTTCATCCCATTTTGAAGGTCTTCAGATTATTATACCTATAAAAGAATGGCTGCACCCTAGTTCCCTGGCCACTTAGCAACTTTGCATATCTCTACATTGGCCACAAAGGCAAATTTCAACAGCAGTCAGGCCAGATCCCACCACCTATGGCTAGGTACCTTTTAATAAGCTTTCACTGGCCTTTTCCCATCTGCCTCTCTCTTTTGGGGAGATGCCCAATCTTGCTGGATGCTTCCATGAATTGGTATAGAATTGACTCTCCCACAACAGGGAAACCAACCACTCATCTGGTCCCTCCAGGATGGTGCCATCCTGTGGAATTTGGGAAACTCACTCCATGTTGATATTGCTTATTACATTGTCTGTGTAAGTAATAAATGGTCATAATCATTTGAGGTCTGTTATCTCCTTTTTGGCCTCGTCTTTGGTAGAATGGTAAGAGAAGCTGCTGCTGCTTACACTTTCTCTATTAATTCAGGATGCCTCTATATTGAAATTGCATATATTTTACAGTTAAGTTACAAAATGTTGCTAGATATTTGTTTCTGTCTGTATTACCTCTTTAGAATAGGAAACAAGAATATTGCCAGGAGATTTTATATAAAATCATAAAAATTCTTAATGTTTTACTTACTGATTGACTTCAACTTAAGACCAAATTAACTTTTCAGTTAAAACAATTAAACAATGGTCACACATAATTCTAGGTGTGTTTTTTCTCCAATACTATTCATAATAAATCCGGGGGAAGGGGGGAGTTAGTTTTAAGTCTTTCCTCTTCATTTCCTTTTTCTCTGTGCTTCCCTCTTGAGTGTGTTTCCTCTCCTCTTTTCCCAAAATTAGTTATACAATATTAAGATGCAAAAGACTAACATGGCTTATTGTGCACCTACCCCAAAGATATGTGTAATTTAATGAGACAGAAGTCTAAAGCAAGAAAAATGTAGCACTTTTGAAAAGATAGTGAAAATAAAATGAAAATTTGAAAAAAATCATCTCTGACATAGCTTTTTTTTTTAAACTATTTTTCTACTTATTTGAAGCACAGTAAAAAAAAAATTGGTACACTTTGGAAATTCAGTGGCATCTGACATAGCTTTTTATTATACATTTGTAGTTCCTCTCCTTTTCTACCTGCCAACAACATATATGGTTGTAATCAATGTATATACCATTTGCGTTCCACTTTTAACCCCTGACATTCCTTATTTCTACATTATCTTCATAGTAATGACTAAAAATTAGACACTCTCTTCTATGTGCATACTCTCACTTTTTTATATTTGGTTACTATATATATTTGGTTATTTTATATTTAATTGTATATTTTATATTTTGTATTTAAATATATATTTTATATTTATTTATTTTATATAAATATTTTATATTTGGTTATTATATATATATATTTGATTATTATATATAACACTATGATTAATATCCTTTTGTTTGTTTAACCCATGTTTGGTTTTTTCCTTCTGTGGCATTATTTCCTTGGGCCGAGTTCACATGGAAAGTGAACTGATGTTAGCTCTGGATATCAGTCCTGGTTCAATCACTTATAATGTGTATGACCTTGAGAAATCTTATCTATAAAGAGGGTGATATGAAAGCACCTACTTTTTTGGGTTTACATGAATTTATATAAGATACATGTAGATCTCACATAGTGCTCTGCAATAGGAAATGCTGAATAACTATTACATATAGTTATTATTATTTTTATTCCAAAGTACAAATATTTTAAAATATAATTTACTGATTTAAAATTCCATCTAGTACTTATTATTTCACTTTAACTACACCAGCACTAAAATTATCATTTTAAAACACAACCATCCACACAAAAAAATCGTTAAAAAATAAAAAATAAAATTCAGCCCTTATAAATGCTGTATGTTTTTTAATGTCACTTTTTCTAGCAAATGACAATTTTTTCTGTATGTATATTTACTATTCTATTTCATCTTCTATGAATTACTATTCATTTGTTATTTTTATTTTTTGAGGGATAGTTATTGAGTTGATATTTCCTTAAAAATTTGAAAACTTTTTATCATATTTGATAATCCCATTAGTTTAATTTCATTATTTTTCTCATTGCCTAGTTTGTCTTTATATTTGATTTAGGTATGTGTTCTCTTTAATATTTGCTTCCTCTCTATCCCCCTACAAATTTCTGTTTAATATAAAAAATAAAGTCTTAATTCCTATCCTGTGATGTTTTGCAGTGTAAGGAGATAAACAAACCAAATAACCGTTGTTGTTTTTATGTTCTTGAAGGGCTGACATGTGAAAAGGAGATTATATTCATTCTCCAGAGGATGAAAAAACACTAATGAGCATCAACTTTGAAGGGACTGAATCCATCTTAATATTTTTTCTTTTCAATTTTTGTGTTAACTTCAGAGCTAGCTGTAGATGGAATTGGAATTACTTATCAATGAAAATCATCAACATAAGCTTAACCATCCCTGAGCAGAGACTGTAGAGGGTACTCAAGTGTCAGATGGTTGATTTGTGTAAATAATTTATTCTTAAGATTTATTCTGAAACAATTCCATGGTTTGTGTATGTCTCTAATTATATTATCAGGTGTTATCAGTTAATTTCCTGTCTCAGACCACTATTTCTATATCAGTGAATCAATGTATAGTGTTCTGCACTGCATTTTTGCTTTTTTTTTTTTTTTTTGTATATTTCTTCAACTTGACTGTGATCTCTTTGAGAGAAGGGACTATATGATTGAGTCATGTGTGCTTTTAATATGTATTATAGTACCTGATATATACTAAATAATAGGTGAATATGTCTTGAAAGAATGGAAGAAAACATACAATGAAAAAATTAAGAAAAAATATCTAAATGTGTGGATACTTTGTTGGGACACAGCAATCTTTGTAGTTTTTCTGAAGTCTCACCAGCTAAATCCTTAGAAAAGGAAAAAGTCATAATTTTCTCTTTTTTTTTTAAGATTATTTATTTATTTATTTGACAGAGAGAGATAGAGAGCACAAGTAGGCAGAGCAGCAGGCAGAAGGAGAGGAAGGAGCAGGCTCTCCGCTGAGCAGGGAGCCCGATGCGGGACTCGATCCCAGGACCCTGGAATCATGACCTGAGCTGAAGGCAGCCACTTAACTGACTGAGCCACCCAGGTGCCCATAATTTTCTCTTTTTATAGAGAAAAATTTATGTTTTTGGTGTATATATCCCATATCATGAAATACATAAAAATTCTGTCTCGAGAAAAAAAACATATTATGCCTGACAAACCACATGTGGTTCAGTTTTTGTTGTTTTTTTTTTTAAAGATTTTATTTATTTGACAGAGAGAAACACAGTGAGAGAGGGAACAGAAGCAGAGGGAATGGTAGCGGGAGAAGCAGGCTTACTGCCGAGCAAGGAGCCCGATGCGGGGCTCCATCCCAGGACCCTGGGACCATGACCTGAGCCGAAGGCAGACACTTAACAGCTGAGCCACCCAGGCACCCCTGGTTCAGTTTTTTTTAAGAAAAAACTTGTAGGTAAATGAACCATATTTTTTCTCATTGACATCCAGAACAGGAAATAACATCTCTTAAGATAATGAACATGGGGCATTTTGCCAAAGTATATTAAAAGTTATAAAATTCCACCTATACAGAAACTTCAGTGTACAACTTCAAAAACAGAGGATTCAATTTTAAAGCATGCTAGTGTAAAACTAACTGGTAATAGACAGGAAAATACAGCTGAATAAATCCTGGAATAAGCTCATTGAATAACACAGTCGGACACATTAGATCCTTTGAGTAAGGGACTGATACCCTCGGCTGCAGAGAGGTACCTTGCCTGATGTCATACCTCTTCCCACTGTGGCTCACATCAATACCCAAATATTTAGGAACTATAAAGACCTGATTTTAGCCCAACTAGGGACAATTCTGTTTTTTTTGTCTTTTATATTTTATTTTTTCAGTATTCCAAGATTCATTGTTCAAGCACCACATCCAGTGCTCCATTCAACATGTGCCCCCTCAATACCCACCACCAGGGTGACCCAACACCCCACTCCCCTCCCCTCCAAAAAGCTCAGTTTGTTTTTCAGAGTCCACAGTCTATCATGTTTCATCTCCCGCCCCCCAAGTTGGGTACTGCTCTGGGAAGCATAGACTTTTTTTTTTTTTTTTTAATTTTATTTATTTTTTTTTTTCAGTGTTACAAGATTTATTGTTTTGCACCACACCCAGTGCTCCATGCAATATGTGCCCTCCTCAATACCCACTAGGGACAATTCTGAAAGGCCATTCCAGCTCCAGAACCCCCTGAGTTTTCTAAGGTTGTTAGACTTAATTTGCAATTGTATTAAGTCAGCTTGGATTGATATAGCAAAATACCAGAGACTTGGTAGCTTAAACATATGACATTTATTTCTCACAGTTCTGGAGGCTGGGAATTTTAAGGTCAAGGTACTGGCAGATTTGTTTTCCTGGTAAAAACTCTCTTCCTGGCTTGCAAATGGCTGCCTTCTCAATGTACCCTCAGATGGGAGAGAATGAGATGGAGAAAGAGCCCACGCTGGTCTCTTCCTCTGGGAAGAATACTAATCCAATCCTGGGCTGCACCCTCGATATCTAATCTAAATCTAATTACTTTTCAAAGTTCCTGCCTCCAAATACCATCACATTAGGGGTTAGAGCTTCAATATATGCATTTTGGGGGCATGCAAAAATCAGTTCCTAATAACAACTCAACTTCTCTCCCTGATTATGTTTTCTTTCTTTCCTTTCTTTATCCTTAACATTGTGCACATGGAAATCTTTCTCAGAGTCTGTATTTCAAAGAAATCAACGAGCAATAGAAATCATCACTCTTTTTGTAGAAAACATTATAAATAAAAAAAACAACTTGAGATAATACTATAGAAAATGATTGACTTAAAACTCTATTTACTATTTTGAGGTGCTATATAGTATCCATGATATTTGTGACTATGAGACAACTTTGTAAATTTAATATATATCATCACAATTTAATTGTCCATACAATACAATCATACCTTACAAATTCATTCTACATTTTTCCTCTACTCCAGTTATTTTTATAGGGACACATTATTTAATGGATATTAAACCACAATTCAGTCCTTGAATTAGTCTTGAAGTCATCTCTCAGCTCTTTCATTTGTTAGCAAGATTTAAGCTAATTTCTTTGTATCAACATTTCCTGATCTATAAAATAAGAGTATACTTTGTAAAATAAGAATGTCAGAATTTCTGTTTTTGAGTAATTGCTGGGAAGTCAAATTCTTTTTGGAAACTTCTTAATAATTTTAAAACCTATGCAAGCATAAGGATGATTTTCCTAACAATGTTATTGTTAAAGCTTCTTTAAAGGAATTGTAAATAATATTAAAATATATCTGCCAATAGAAAAATGGTTTTCTACAGGAGCTGAGGATCAGAATCAACAGATGAATTTTAGTTAAAATTAATTTTATTTCTAAATTCATTCTATGAGGCCAACATTATACTAATACCAAAGCCAGACTAAGACACTACAAGAAATTAAAGCTATAACCAATGTCCTTTGTGAACACTAATGCAAAAATCTTCAACAAAACACTAGCAAACTGAATTCAACAGCATATTGAAAAGATTACACACCATCACCAGTTGGGATTTATTCCTGGAACACAAGGATCATTCAACATACAAACACTGATCAGTGTACTATTGTATATGAACAGAATGAAGGGAAAAACAACACATGATCATTTTTTAATTGATGTAGAGAAATTATTTGATAAAATTGAATATCCTTTCATGATAAAAACACTAAAAGGCTTAGCAATAGAAGAAAATTACCTCAATATAATAAAGGCTGTCTATATAAAACCCATGACAACATTGTAATCAATGGTGAGAGACTGAAAACTTTTGCTCTAAGATCAGGAAGAAGAAAAAAAAGATCAGGAAGAAGACAAGAATGTTCACTTTTGTCACTTCTATTCAACATAGTACTGGAAGGCCAGCCAGAGCATTTAGACAAGAAGAAGAAATAAAAAGGTTATTGAAATTGGAAAAGAAGAAGTAAGATAATCTGTCTTTGCAAATGACATTATCTTAAATATAAAAAACTGAAAATTTCACAAAAAAACTGTAGAACTAAGAAACAAATTTAGCAAAGTTATAGGATACAGTATTATCATGCAAAAATCAGTTGTTTCTACACATTAACTATGAACTATTCAAAATGGAAATTAAGAAAACAATCCAATTTAAAATACTATCAAAAAGAATAATATACTTGTGAATAAACTCAATCAAGGATATGAAAGCCTTGTACATTGAAAACTACAAAATACTACTAAAAGAAATTTAAAAAGGCCCAAAATAAGTGAAAAGTGTTTTATTGATTAATAAATCAATAAGTGTTTATTGATTAGAAAATTTATTATTAAAATGTCAGTACTTCCCAAAGCAATCTTCAGATGTAATGCAATCTGTGCCAAAATCCCAGTGACTTTTTTTATAGCAATAAAAAAAATCCATCCAAAATTTCATATGGAATCTCAAGAGACTCCAAATGGCCAAAATGATCCTGAAAATGAAGAATAAAGTTCTTGATTTCAAAATTTACTAGAAGGTTACAATAATCAAAATGGTGTAGTACAAAGACTGACATATATACCAATGGAATAGAATAGGATGCCCAGAAATAAACCTTTGAATGTACTGTCAAATTATTTTTGATAAGAGTGCATTAACATTCAATGGAGAATGAACAGTTCTTTGAACAAATGCTTTTGGGAAGACTAGATATCCACATGCAAAACAGTAAAGTTGGATCCTTATCTTACACCATATATAAAAATTAACTCAGTGAACAAAAGACCTAAATGTAAGAGCTAAAACTGTAAAACTTAGAAAAAAGTGTAAGGGAAAATTATTTGTTGAATATGAGACCAAAAGCATAAGCAGCAAAGAAAAAAAATAGATAAGTTGGACTTTATCAAAATTAAAAATTTTTGTGCATCAAAGGATTCTATTAACAGAATAAAAAGGCAACCAAAAAATGGGTAAAAATATTTTCAAATCATTTATCTAGTAAAGGATTAATAGTCAAAATATATAAGAACTCCTTTAACTCTACAATGACAACAACCAAACAACCCAATTAGAAATGGGCAAAGGACTTGAATAGACATTTCTCCAAAGAAAATATTTAAAAGGGCAGTAAACACATGAAAAGTTGCTCAATATCAGTAGCTATTAGGAAAATATAAATTACAACCACTATGAAATATCACTTCACACCTTTTAGGAGTATTATTATAAAAAACAAACAAAAACACAAAATGAAACAAAAACCAAAATAACAAGTATTGGTGAGAGTGTGGAGATTGAAACCCTTGTGCATTGCTGATAGGAATATAAATAGTGCAGTCATTGTGGAAAATGATACGATGGCTATTCAAAATGTTAAACCTAGAATTATCATATGATCCAGAAATTCCTCTTCTGAATATATATTCCAAAGAACTGAAAGCAAGGACTCAAACAGACAGTTAGTTGTATACTAGCGTTTACAGTAACATTACTCATAATAGCCAACAAATAGAAGCAATCCAATGTCCATTGGTGAGTGAATGGATAAACAAAATGTAGTATATAACATACAATGGCATATTATTCAGTCTTAACAAAAAGACATTCTGACATACTACAACATGAATTTTGAAGACATTATACTAAGTGAAATAAGCCAGTTACAAAAGACCACATATTGTGTGATTCCACTTATATGAGGTACCTAGAGTAGTCAAATTCACATAGACAAAAAGTAGAATGCCAGTTGTCCATGGGGGATAGAGGAGAATAGGGAGTTATTGTTTAATGGGTATGTAATTTCATTTGGGGGAGATGAAAATGTTCCAGAGATGGATGGTCATGGTTTTAGAGCAATTGAATGTACTTAATGCCACTGAACTGTACATGGTAAATTTTAACATGGTTAAAAATGTTGAGCTTGGTAAATTTTATATTATATATTTTTATCACAGTTTTTCAAATGTAGTTTTATAAAGGTATATATTTCTACAGCCTATCCAGTCCCTACTAAATCAGAATACCTGGAGTGAGTTTCTATGATCAATATTTATTAAAAGGTCCACAGGTGATTCTTATGCAATTCATATTTGGAAATGTCTACTATGGACTATTTGAGATTTCTTCAATTTCTCTTCTATTCTGTATCCATTCTTCAATGTAGCAATACATCTAAGATAACTTTAAAAAAATACTAAGAGTAGGATTAACTGAACTTCTCATGTCATGCTTTATTATATCTTGATTCAGAATTCAGAATTACATTAACTGTGTTGAAGAAAAATTTAATTACTCAATGGATCTCATTTTAATATCCTATTATGTATAGTATTGGCTGCCTGTGGTTAGCTTTAAAGGACACTCTATTATATCATTTTTATGGTCTGGAAAAAGGTGACAAAAGTATTATCAAAAACTGCATTTATTCAAATATATCTGTAATAAATTTATGGCAAAAGTATAGTTTCAAGATAATTAAAGCATCATGGTTTGACAAAAGAGGACGAGACTGGAATTTGGAAATACTTTGTTCCACCCCCAACACTACCACTATAAGGAGCACACAACCTTTGGTAAATCACTCACCTGCATGGTACCCTGAATTTTTATTCATTAAGAATGCTTTGATGTCTTCACTTCTGTATCTCCTTTATTTCAAATTTCATTTCCTTCCATTTTATTCTCTTTAAGTTAACCTTACTACAACTGTGACTACCTCTCAAACTCACTACAAGCTTATCCTACTGAGTTTTGTCGAACCTCTGTGAGCAAACTCTGCATCCTCAAACTTTCCCATAACCCTTCACTAACCTTAGTTGAAATCTTTTTTTGGTGGGGGGTGGGGGGATGGTGGGCAAGTAACATCATATCACCATAAAGTCTCCATTAAAGATTGCCCCTTCTCTCACTTGTGCTTGTTCATGGTGGTTCACATAGTAAGTGCTCAATATGTTTATATGATAGTTCAGACAGTCACCACAGGCTGATGGCTCAAGAGCCAAGGATGACCTGAAGTTTTCTGATCTTCCAGTCGTTTGCTTCCCAAATAATGGAAAGCACATTGTTTTCATTTGAATTGCTTTCCAATATCAGAAAGTGTGAAAATTTTCCTTTAAAAATAAGAATTTCCAGCTTCTTTGAAATTGGAACACTGGTAGAAGAGCACCCATATTCCTGTGTGGCAACTGGTACATGAGACTAGTAGTAGCTGTCCTCCTAAAGGAAGCTTACATTATCCACTTCACTAAAGTTTGCACTATTCCCTGTTCCTTCTTTGTGTCTCAGGTGGAAGTCAGTTCTGATTTACCAACTCATATTTTTCTCTTCTTATTGATGTACATCTACTTCCAAGCTCCATAGGCATTTGAGTTTCAAACTTGTCCGAAACACTGTTATTCAGTGCCGCTATTATCCTGCGAAATTGTCATTTATACTATCCATGTTACAGCGTCATCACCCCACTCTTATCTACTACGATATCCAAAATATTTGTATATATTTATTGATATTTTCTATGGTCTTATTTTCTAAGCTAGCTTTTCCTAAACTGTTCTACAGATAATTTAAGTATGAACAGATGTTCCTCTAGAGTAGAGGAATATAATTATGCTTGGAAAAAAATGAGGCTAAACAAAATTGAATGGGTCTTTGAATGGGGCTTTAAATGCTACTCTGCATTGTAGATATCCTAGAAAGAAAAGCAGTCTACAGAATTCCCTAGTTCATTAAACTATAAAAAACAAAGAAACAAACAAACAACAACCAAAAATCTTTGGTATCATTTCTCATGGATTCTTATCAGTTGGGACAGAATTTGAGGTCATCTCATCCAATTCCTTATTATACAGATGAGGAGCCTGAATTCTGGGAAGGATAGTAGATGTCTTGCCATGCTTATGTTGTGCCTTAACTCCATTTTTTTATGATCCAGCCTCATGCTCTTCAACTACACAAACTTCCTCTTCTTCACTTCCCACTTTTTCTCAATTTATCAGCCTCTTTGTGAAGTGAAACCTTACTGCACTTGCTATCTTGCTTGGAGAAGGGACAACCTTTTTAACAGCATTTTACCTAGCTCATTGGAAGAGTGATTTTTCAGCTAATGTGGTCTGAAGAGGAAGGAGGGATGCTAACACAATCAAAAACACCTGGGAGTCTAGGCAACTTTATAAAATACGCACCCTGTATCCCTGAATCTTCTCATAGACATACTGACTCTTGAAGGTTCTGGTAGTCTCTTGAGGGGTACATGGCCATAAACATTTTTATTCATTGCTTTTATTACTAGATGTGACTATTTTGTCTAGAGAAGCATTTACTAGAAATAGCCCATTCCACCTGATTTTGGAATGAGGGATTTTGAATAAAATGTTTTCTCCTAATAAAAAACATATCGTAGCAGACAGCAGATAGATGGAATTTGGGACTAGACATTCAGTAGAAGAAACAGCATTCCAATCTAGCTTTATTTGTATGTGACATTAGAATTTATATGAAGCTTCTACATTGAAGTGTTCTTTTTTGGAATTTGGTGTGGTAATTTCACAGGTGTGTTTTAAGGATTATTTAAAAAAATATCTAAAATGCTCACTGCAGAGTAGTTCCTTTCTAAATGCTATTCCCTTTCTTCTGCCAGTTAGGATGATTAATGAAATAAGCTACTGTTAGTTTCCTTATGGGAGGAAGAGGTTGAGGATTAGGGCAGTTGTTTCCTGAGAACATATTACACTGCTCTGGAATAAGGTGTTATTTGCCCTGTAAATGATGACTTGTTGCTTTAGCAGTTCTGTAGGGGAGAGGAGGTCTTGCTTTCTCTCAGCAGTCCATATCAATCCCCATACCTGAGTGACAGAATGCTGTGCTACATAAATACTGCAGAGTGGATGTTGCTCTGTTATTTACTCTGAAGAGAAACATTGATCAAATTCAGCATATCTGTACTGGTGATTTATTATTCCATTTTATTCTCTTACAAGAGGATTAATGATTGAGGGAAAAGTCCGTTCAACTATTGGAGAAATAAATATCTATGCTACTTGGTTATTTTATTACACCAAAAGAATTTTAAGTCTTTAATGTTACCTTGGGTTTAGGATAGTTTTGAGCAAGAAGTTTCAAATTTCCCCAACAGTTTTGACTGAAGAGGTCTTTTCTATTAAGTTCTTTTGTTTTTTTGTTTTGTTTTGTTTTTAATATTTATTTATTTAACAGAGAGGAGAGAGATCACAAGTAGGCAGACAGGCAGGCAGAGAGAGAGGGGGAAGCAGGCTCCCCACTGAGCAGAGAGCCCGATGCGGGGCTCGATCCCAGGACCCTGAGATCATGACCTGAGCTGAAGGCAGAGGCTTTAACTCACTGAGCCACCTAGGCGCCATATTGAGTTCTTTTGTAATTAAGGTATAATGTCCTGAGTTCTAAAATTTACTGTTGTTGTTTAAAGCTTATAAATAAGTCATATTCATGGAAGCAGTTTTAGGCATAGACAGCTGGAACTCTGATCTTCTGAAAAGAAAGAATTGTTCCTACATGATGAAATAGAAGGAGGACTAGAGAGAAGTCTCACCTTGGGAAACCAAAATCTACAATGCAAGAGTGGAGCAGATGCCTCCCATCCTTTAGGTTTTACCTTTTTCTCAGCAGTCAGTGGGTCTATAATTGATCTTGTTACTTTAGCCCTGGCACCTAATGCATTTGGAGATTGGATACTGAATATTGATCAAAGCCGCCCTACTTATGCTGCCCCTCCACCTGCTCCTTGATCTCACAGTTGTTTGGATGCTCCATTTTCTACCAAATCTGTCAAGCACTTTCTGCTTTCTCTTCTTTCCTTGTCTATTCTAAACTTAATGACTAATCTCTTGAGCTACCTTCTCACCAGAATCTTTAATTCCCTTGTCCCCTTAGCTTTCGGTTTGACCTAGTCAGAAAAATTTCAGTCTTTGGTTAGTGCTATAATTCTCTTTTATGTTTGCACCTGACTTGTTGTCAGCTGTTGCAACTATTCATGCCCTTTAGCTAGACTCAAACACTGATCATCTGTCATTTTACATGGACCGGTCAGGGTTTCAACCATTTTTCTTAACAATAATATTAACCTTCACGATACTCTTCAGTTATGCTCCGTGTGATAATCTTGCATTCAATGCAACTGGAATTCCTTAGATATGTTAGTTGGGTTTGACACATATTGCAAAGAGGACTTAACCTACTGCAGAGGGGCAAAACTAATTAAAGACCTATGGGCATTTTAATAAAGCATACAGGAGCATTTTAAAAAAGAGATAGAAAGGTATAAAAAAGTAAAATAAAATGCTTTTTAAAAATGTCTTCAAATGTGGTCTTTCTTTACTTTCCCATATTTTCTCCCATCTCCACAAATACAACAATATCCATCTTTGCCTCCTTCCTTAATTTCAGGTCTTGAGACTTGAGATCTTTATCTTCTTAAATCATCCACTTCTAGGGCTAAAAACAAAATATTTTCCCTGTCTCATGTATCTTTCCTGTATAATCACTCTTGGCTCCTTTTTGTCTAGAAACATATTCAGGTATTTTCTATTCCTCAAAAGAGCCCTGCTTATATCTTCTGTCTCTTTTAGGTTACCATCTACCTTTTCTTTTACCTGTATCACCCAAACTTCTTGAAAAAAATGGTTACCACTCCTTTCTATTTCTATTATTTCCTTCATTCTCCATTATAATTTGGTTCTTGTTCTTAGCTCACTACCAGAATTACTCTTGCCAAAACCATCAATAATTTGCTAACACTCAAGTCCAAAGGACAGCTGTAATATTTCAGACTCTTAATCACAATATCCATAATAATATTCATATTAATGAAACAAACATTTACTGACACTGGTATGTCTTGATTATGCTATGCATTTTATACTTATCTTATCCTCATAGTGACTCTATTATTATCCTCACTTTACTGACAAGGAAATTAGGAGTCAGAGATTATGTAAATTTCTTGGTTACACTGTTACTAAGTGGCAAAGCCAGAGCTGAATCTGAATCTCCTTAAAGT
The DNA here is from genome assembly GCA_028646535.1 of Procyon lotor. Classification (NCBI taxonomy): domain Eukaryota; kingdom Metazoa; phylum Chordata; class Mammalia; order Carnivora; family Procyonidae; genus Procyon; species Procyon lotor. The sequence continues at coordinate 38,171,507 of CM053604.1, forward strand.
TCTGCATCCCCTTATCTTTTGGGGCCCTGCACCCTCTTTTTTTCCATTGACAGATATGACTATACCATATCTGTTTTCTTGGCAGATTCCCCTCTTTCATTCATCCTTTAAACATTGGTTCTAGATCCTTTTTGCACAACATAATACAATGAAGATATTTTTAAGACTACAGGTATTATGGACCCACCCCAAAGGTGGAATCAGAATACCTAGGATAGAGATGTTATGTATACCTAGAAATGTGCATTTTAAATTCCTGCACTGATTTAAAAACTACATGATCTCTTAATGATCTCATCTAGTCTCACAGTTATGCCCAACACCTACAAAGAGATAATCCCAAATGTATTCCCTGGCAAATGTCTTTTCTTTTTTCCCTTTCCTCAGTTGTTGGTATCCAATATATTTCTGTCTGCTGAACAGTTTAATCTGTGTCCTGCAGGAAATTCATCATTTCTCCCTGAAGCCCTTGGATAAATCAGGACATATAGATATTCTTTCTCTAGCTGCTTTGATGATTTCCTTTACCTGCAAGATAATGTTTGAGGCTTTTAACGTGCAAACCCATGATAATCTGTCCTCTGCTTACCCTCTATCTTTTTTTGTCCATTGTTTATAACGCAGAATTTATTCTTCATCTTTGCGGAGTACTTGTAACTCCTGTGCATACATGCTGGGTCCTGCCTCTTATCTATTTGCTATTGCCTATCTTTAATGCTTTTTTAAACTTGTCTTACTCCTTTTAGAGTAGTATAAGTACCACCTCTTCCTGGAGTTATCTATTAACCGTCTTTTCTATTAGCTACATGTTTTGGTTAAATGTGCCTCCTTTCCATAATACAGTGTGTATACTAACTACTGCACCTCTATCTGCTGTTGCATTGAACTGAAGTAATGGTATACTTCCCACCACTTGTTGCATGCTAGAACTAAACCTGAGTAGCCCTGGCCATTGCCTGGGGATTTGCTGATTTCTCTCTTAGGGTTAGATGTTGATTTTAGTCAGTTTCCCAAACTTGACTGGGCAACACTTTGCCTTACTCCTTCTTCCTATGGACCAGATAGCTGAATTCCCAACTGACTTGACCATACTGCAATTATTTATCATAATTGCTTAAATTCTGATGAAGAGGACAAATAAAATTTAGAATGGGAGACAATAAAATGCCATAGCAGAAGTAAAAGGAATGTTAAGGGAACACAGAGAAATAACACTTTGCCTTTGCTACTGAGAAGGTGTCTGGGATGTATTCCTAGATTAACTGAATTTGAAGTTGGGTCTAATTTCATAAAGGTAGATACTTTAAGTTTCTGGAAAATTTGAATTATGCTAGAGGTGCTATATTTTCTTTAAAAATGAATTGATTGCTGTATAGTCATTTTTCTTAAAACCATGATTTTTTCTTTTATTATTTATTTATTTATTTTTAAAAATTTTATTTATTTGACAGAGAGAAACACAGTGAGAGAGGGAACACAAGCAGGGGGAGTAGGAGAGGGAGAAGCAGGCTCCCTGCTGAGCAGGAAGCCTGATGCGGGGCTCGATCCCAGGACCCTGGGATCATGACCTGAGCTGAAGGCAGACGCTTAACAACTGAGTCACCCAGGCGACCCCTTATTACTTATTTAAATTCGATCAGCCAACTATAGTACATCAATTGTTTTTGATATAATCTTCAACGATTCATTAGTGTGTATAACACCCAGTGCTCATCACATTGCGCATCACATTGCGTGCCCTCCTTAATGCCCATCACTCAGTTATCCCATCCCCCCACCCCTGTCCCTGTCCACAACCCTCCATTTGTTTCCCAGATTCAAGAGTCTCATATGGTTTGTCTTAAGAATAAACATTGTTAAAATGTCTCTGTTGCCCAGAGCAATTTTTTTGATGCTACACATTCAGAGCAATCCCTATCAAAATACTACTGACATTTTTCACAGAGCTGGAACAAACAATCCTAAAATTTGTATGGAACAAGAAAAGACCTCGAATCATCAGGAGAATGTTGAAAAAGAAAACAAAAGCTGGGGCATCACGATGCCTGACTTCAAGCTATATTACAAAGCTGTGATTAGCAAGACAGCATAGTACTGGCACAAAAACAGACACATAGATCAATGGAGCAGAACAGAGAGCTCAGAAATGGACCCTCAACTCTATGGTCAACTAGTCTTCAACAAACCAGGAAGAATATCCAATGGAAAAATGATAGTCTCTTCAATAAATGGTGCTGGGAAAATAGGCTAGTCACATGCAGAAGAATGAAACTGGACCATTCTCTCGCGCCATATGTAAGTTAAACTCAAAATGGTTGAAAAACCTAAATGTGAGACAGGAATCCATCAAAATCCTAGAGGACAACACAGGTAGCAACCTCTTCAACCTTGGACATAGCAACTTCTTGTAAGACACATCTCTAAATCAAGGGAAACAAAAGCAAAAATGAACTATTTCTTTTTCTTAAAACTATGACTGTTTCTTTATCATTCATCTGTAGTTTCAAAGAATGTTTAATGTAGTCTATGCACAGTTGCAAGCATGGAGTAACTCCGGGGTCCTCATCAATATTTTATTCCATTGCATTTGGTCTTGTTGACCACTCCCATTCTCATAGTGCTAATATTTCCACACTGCATGCTAAATGAATAGCATCCTTTGAATTTGGGTAATATAGTATCCTGGCTGGAAACAACAAATAAATGTATTGTGGAGCATTTGGTATAGAGCCAATTCTGGGCTAAGTCCCCTATGCATTTGGAAATACAAAAATATGCTTTCCTCAATCGAGTATTTGTAGGTAAAGTTATAGAAACAAAATTTACAATATGTTTTGACAAAAGATAATGCACCATATTATATAAATAGATACTACATTGTTAGGCATGATGGAAATTGCTAGAAGGCAGAAGTCAATGTAAACTAAAATATTCAAATATTCTGTTAAGTCTTTTGGAAATAAAGTAGGGTGTATATCATCACGGAAAGGGGATGAGTAATGCAGTACAAATTAAGGCCATAGCATATGAAATTGTACAAACAATACCAAAATATGGAAACAAGTTCAGAAAATCTCTCAAAATGTACTTGTTTGTGGTCAGCAGAGGATGCTGAAAAATGGTCTCTCACTAACCAAGGCTAATGAGATCAGTGTTTTGTTCACTTATTTATTCTTCTCACCATTTAATATCTTACTGTGTCGTAAATAGCATCCAGGTTTTGAGAAAGAACCATCACCCGTGGGCATCAAGGCAAACCAAGTAAACATTTATAAGGAGCAGTTAGTTCCTTTCTTCCTGGCCTTGATTTTATTTACTCAATTAATTATTTAATCTTAACAAGGAACATAGCCTCCCTGTGCTCTCTTCATCCCTTTGAAGTAATCAGCAGTGAAGGAAGGCAATGCAGTAAATGGATTCTGTATGGAGGGATAAGAGAATTGTGGATAACTGTTGTTTTAAGTGCCATGACTATAACAGCACCAGCTTGATAATAATAATAAAAAAGTAATTTATACTGAGCACATCTTGTGAAAGGTTATTATACAGAGAATGATGACTGGTTGTTCTCCATCACAAGTAGGCACAGAAAAAGATGATCTGGATTTAAATATTAGTAGACTATATTATTGAAAGAGATAGTAATATTTTCCCAGTTAGACTTTAACATAAATAAGAATGATCATTCATCTGTCAAGAACATTTTAATTTGAAGTCTATATTTGGCTAGGGGGATAGATTCAAAAATTATCTTGTAGAAAAATATTATCACTATTTCTCTTTGTAACTTGGAATCCTAAAGAATTGATTCCTAGAATAGTAATTAATGTGTTTAGATAGTGCTTTACATCATTATTTTGTTTTCTTTTTGAGATGGATGCTTGACTCCCTATATTCCAGTGGAGTAAATATACCTGCAGGGATTACAGGGTCTGCTCAATGCCACACAGCTAATTAATAATAGTGTAGTAGGAACTCAAACTAGGTCTTCTGACACCAAAGTCAAGGCCTAAGTTGTAGCTTTGCCAAGAAGAGCTCTGGCAATATATTCTATAATGACCCTCAAGTTATAGATAAAGAAGGTGAGGCCAAGATAGCAAAAATTACAAAAATTTAAAAGGAACAGAATTTGAATCTCATGTCTTCCACACAAGTGTGCATTACACTAACTACAACTCTATTTAACTTTCTCTTATATACAAAGAGGAATATGAATGCGTGCTTATGCACCCATACTCTCCTTGCACACCCAGTTAACAGTGGGGACACAGAACTCTCCTCCCACTGCTCTTTGTCTTTTAGTAACAGGACAAAATATGAATCTCAAAGAATTCATAATGTTGTCCTTATCTCCTGTCTTCTAAAGATAGAGTATTCATCATGTTGATAGTCTACCAGGCTTTTGCTGGTAAGTGTTAATATCTGATATTAGTGCTAATAGAGGTCAGAGGAAACCCTGAAGAAACCATCAATAGAGTTAACTAATGTTTCTATTAGGAAAGGCATGCAGTGCATTTGTGGAAGGAGGCTGAGGAATGAGTGAGTGAAATACCGGAGTCGGGTGGGGGAGTAGAAATGGAGAAGGGATAAATTTGTAAGCAAGTGCTAGACAAGAGGAACTGTCAAAAGAAAGATGACTACAGAAGGTTTTAAGGAAATTTTGCTCTGTTTGTGTAGTTTAATTCCTTGTCTTTCTTCTTGACCTTGCGTCACCTTTACGAGAGAATTCAGTAAAATCCTGCATTGCTCTTCAATGCCTTTAAAGTCAGAATTACATTTTTGAGGTAATGAGGTAATAAATACTTCAATGATCACTTTATATGGACAGGAAGCCCAATTCTTTTGGCTTACTTATATTTACACCTTTAAACACCAGATCTCATGCCTAATGTTAAATTTTTATTATAATAAAATACTAAATAATTTTATAATGTTTTATGTATGCTTGAATGTATGTATGCATGTATGTATGTATTACTTTGAAAACTGAAGGGCCCATCGCTTTTAGCTAGAAAAGGGTATTATGGTTTCTCTTTCTCAATATGTTTCCTATTCTAGTTTGTCTTCCTGTACTGTACCCTGTCTGTTAAATTTCTGGCTTTAACACTTCATGCTTAAAAGCTAACTTCAAAATAAAATCTATACTCCTCTTTCGGCATATAAAAACCATCATTATGCAGATACAACCCAACCAGTCATCTCTGCTTCTAAAGGGCATGGGCCAAGTGTGCTGAATATAGGATACATTATACTGCTTAAAATTCTCTAAGCATGCTGCTCTTCCTTCTTGTCAATGACCTTTGCATTTTTATATATTTTTTTCTGTTTGCTTTTTATTTTTCATCTGATGACTATAACTTTCAAAATGCAGCTCTAATTCCTTTTATGCGTCTTCTCTGTATCCTCAAGGCACAGAGAGCTACTGTCTTATTTGTGTAAATTGAAGTTTTGGAGTATCCCTTTTTTATGGCACATACCACAATATTGTGTAGTGACCGTCTCATTCCTATCTGCTGTTGGATTTGAGGATAGAGACCATGGTTTTTTTTTCACATTTGTTTGCTTAGTACAGCACATGACTTATAGTAGGCACTAATTAAAATTTTGCTGAATTATATTTGACTTCAGAGGGTCAAAGAAATTTCTTGACCTTCTTAAGCAAATTATCTGGTATTTCTGCCCAGATCATTTCAGGGAAAAAAAAGAAACATCATACATTATAATTCTAGGAGCATATTCCTCCATTCCTTCATGTATGCAATATGATTGATAGACTTCTCATTGGAAGTAGAATTCTTCTAAGACTATTCCTTTGTCATCTATTGGAGAAGGTGGTCTACAGAAATCTGGTTTACATAGAGCCAACTTTTCTGAGATTTTGTGTTGTAACATATTTTGAGAAGTAGGCACCACCAAATGGAGGTAGAGGTTAAGCAAAGGAAGCAGGAAGCCCCACGTCATAGAGTGCTGAGTACTATGTGAGTGATGGAGAAAATGAGGATGGACAGCACCAACATCTGTAGGACCACTACTGATTTCTAAATTATAATTCATTTAGATTCTAGAATTCTTGCTGTGTGTTCTACTGGTGAGATGGCCTAGAACAGAATCATTCCATTCATCTTAAACCCTACCATCTAAAATCTTTAAAGAAGTGAAGACTGGTTAATGTGATCAATTAAATGGGGGAGAAATAGGGCAGTTTGTGTAGTGTGTTAGGAAGAGAAAATGAGGTAAGGGTTGTTATCACATGTGTCTAATGCCTCCCTAGTGCCTAGTTTATAATAGTTTTAGGTCTATTTTAGCATTAATTGTCTCCAGAATCCCCTCTCTCCTGGGGCTTCTCCTTTACAATGTATCACCAGAAATGTTTTCCAGGGTCCTCTTATAATTTAGTTCCTGAAAATGGGACCCTTTTGTGGCATTTTAAGAACCATTTACCTTCAGGGAACCAGAAAAAGGAAATGTGTCTTATCTCCACTGCTGACCTATTAATTTCTGAAGTCCAAAGTTAGAAAGCAGTGAGAAGTAGTAAAATGCTTTTTGTATTCTCTTTAATATATCTCCACCAGAACATTACATATTTCTATAGGTAACCAGACACCTATCTGTAATATAAAAGATACTGCAGCATGGACCTGACAATTGTTATGAAAAAACAAACAGCTACTGAAAAGTCATTTGCTCAGGAAAATTTTACTTTGCTCTTGTCAGTCCCTCAGCTAATGTCTTATGCTCTAGAAGTTGCCCTCGTTGCTTAGAGGAATCCTTTGTTGCAAATGTACTATAAGCTGATAAAACTCGATCTTGGAGTCTTTTATTCTATGTTTGATATTTCATTAAGAAGCACAGTGGCAAAAAAAAAAAAAAAAGTCACAGTGGCTTTTTCCCCCTCTTATTCTTTTTTACCTTGGCCTCTGATGGTGATAGCAAGTATCTCTCTTTTAATTTAAGTATAATTGAGCTTGAGATTAGCTGCTTACAGATGCTGGTAAACCTTGCCATGTGTTGCCCAAGAACAAATTCTAACTTCAGTTTGAATAGCACCTTTCACATCAGTGCCTCAAATTGCTTCACAGTAATACATCATCAATATTTCACAATGTGGCATCACTGAGCAGCATATTCAATGATTCAGGCATCACTTCAAATAATCTAGAGAAGCAACAACCAGAGGAAAACAGGTCTTTTTTACTGTTCAGATAAAAGATACAGGTTTAACATTTTCAAATGTTAAATCTAAATATGCTTAAATCATATTTAGAAGAACAATCCAGTAGAAAAGTGCAAAACTGTTCCAGAGGCAAAAAAAAAAAAAAAAAAAATCTGTTCCAGAGGCACCATTCATATTTGCATCAGTAAATTCAAATCAAACAAATATACAAACAAGTGCCTGCTGTATACATAAGTATTTACCTAATATTTCATTTGACACCATAGCTTTGAATAAAATCTATGAAAACATTTTTTAATTAAGAGTAAATTGTTATTTTACTTGAAAAATTAATTAATTTGAAAACTAATTAATGATGAAAAGTCCTAATTACTGCCTGGGAATGCAAAAGCTAGGAACAAGAAAAGTCAGGTGTATTTCTTTTTCTTCCTCCTCACCATATCCAGTACTCATCTTAATGCCTCTGGAATCCGTATTATTTCTTCTCATCCTATTACATATCCATAGTCCAGGTACTCCTTTTTCACTTGAATTATCTCAGTATTTATCTGACTGGTTTCTCAAATCTGGTTTTGCCTGGGTATCCCACCTTACTATTGTATCTATTCCTCACAGTAAAGGCCAGAATGAATTTTCTATCACTTAAATGGACAATGTATCTCTATTCAGCTAAAAATACTTTACAGTCACTCTTCATGGATCTCAGGGTGCTTAAAATCCTTAGCATGGTACACAAGGCCTTTTATGAATTGACCTCTCCTTGCATTTCCACCCAAATATCCTTTTATTCATAAGATGAGTACCCACATTGCCCAATACAGTGAACTCTTCATGGTTCCCTCTCTGTTATATCTGGATTTTTGAATGCATTAAACCTCTTACTAAAAAGATAATATTCTGCTTACTCAGTTTTCTCCCTCACTAGGGCAGGATCTATTGCATTCAGTCCTTAGTGCTGATACTTAATAGGCAATTCCCGATCTCTGAATTGAATATAACTTAATATGAAGCAATAAAACTTCTATGCCACTCATATCTTCTGTTAATTGAATAAAGCTAGATATAGGCTACAATATCTAAATTTTTAAATCTTAACATTTTACAGAAATTATGAACCTCTTCTAGAATCTTTTGAAAGCAATAGATTCTCTTAGCCTGAGAAAAGGCACAGATACTCTTATGTGCACATTTTTTTAATATATCTTCAGAAAGTTCATCATAATCTTGAATTCAGTTTAGGGGATTTTCAGCTAAAACCCCCTGCCTGCTCTAAGGCATTCTCATGTTGATAAACATACCATTGGGGAATTTGTTCATTTGGGTTAACTTGCTCTGTCTCATAACAATTTAGAGAATCATTGAATCTCAGTTTTGTAAAACATTGTAAATATTATATAGTCCAATTTCATATACCTCATATTTGAAATATCTCTATAATGTTTATGCCACTTGTTTTCCCCTTTTCATGATAAATTATATTGTTCAGTTAGAGTGAAATCACAATCTCCTAAGCACCACATCTACTTTGAAAGATCCTAACTGTTTAAGAATTATCTGAGACTTCCAGTTTGAACTCAGACACAATAAGAGCTTGAAAGCCATCACTTTTATCTTTAAAATAAGAAAAAGCTGGACAGACTAAAAATCAGTAACTTCTTTTGGATCCATCAGAGAACTGAGATCAAAGATCCAACTATCCCCTTGAAGTCTGGTGAGATAAGAGCATCCAGAGTCATAGCTGAGATCTGCTTACCTGGAACAGAAGCCACTGGAACCACAAACTGGTAGGAACAACGAAATACTAATTCTGATGAATTTCTGGAGACTGGGTGTAGGCTAGTATCAAGAGTGAGAAACAACTGGGGACCTTTGTCTTGGGGGGTTCCTCACACTATTTTGACTTTTATTTCCAGAAATTCTACAAGATTCCCATGGTAAAGCCTGGAAGAGGATGCCTTTGCAGCTCCTGCAGGAAGAGAAGAGTAATCACTGTGAATGGACCCAGAGCTTTCTCCTTAACAAAGGCTTACTCTCTAGGGAAGAAAACTTTACCAGATTTGTACCCTGCTTGGGAACAGACATTGTTTCCACTTCAGGACCATCTAACCTTACTGTCTCACCAAAGTATGCAGGGAAAACAGAGTCAACAGGTGTTAGGGCTACAAGGAAATAGACTGTGAACATTAAGGTAGGAAAGAGTTGGAGGGGGACCTGTACCACTGGAGAAATAATTTTGTAGGTCACAGCTTAGAGACATAGGCCAGCCAAGAGGCTGAGATTGAATCTGAAAATTATGTAATGTTTCCACCTATTCACACCTTATCACCACACAAACATGGCTCTAGTAGAGCAACAGGGGATTACAGCTCAAAAAGTTGTAAGATACACTCTTTCTCTCTGGAGATGAATATTTATGAAGTCCCAACATCAAGAGGGAGGACAAAAATAAAGACAAGAGAGGAAACTGAACCTTCTATAGCTTAACCGTCTTAAGCCTTAATCATCTATAGCTGTAGTAAACATTAAACACAGCCCTAAACACATCTAAGCAAACATTAAACACAGCCCTAAACACATCTAAGCTAATTATAAGACGCTAAAGTCCTATTTATCTCAGTTTCCATTACCTGATAAATATATTTAACTTTCAACAATTTATTTCAACAAATTATTATGAGGCATGTCAAAAGGGAAGAGGAAACATAATCTGAAGAGAGGAAGAAGTGAATTTAGATATGATACAGATGTTGGGATTATCAGACAAAAAATTGAAATTAGCAATGATTAATATGTTAAGGAATCTAGATGAAAAGATAGACTCTATCCAAGGACAAAATAAGTAATGTGAGCAGAGAGAAAGAAAATCCTAGGAAGGAATTAGAAGAAAATACTGGAAATTAAATACACTATAACAGAAATGAAAAATACTTTTAATGAACTCATCAGTAGATTTGACATAGTTGAACAAACAATCAGTGAGCTTGAAAATAGGTCAATAAAAACTTTATAAACTAAATGGAAAAAAACAATAACAAAAAAAATACCAGGACGGAACATCCAAGAGTTGTGGGACAGTTTAAAAGGTGTAACATATAAAAATTAGAATTCTGAACAAGAAGAAAGAGAATGGGGCAGAAGAAATATCTGAAGTAATAATGGCTGAGAAATTTCCAAATTAATGACAGACACCAAGCAACAGATTCTGGGAAGTTCAGAGACTATCAAACTGACAAAGAATAAATATAAAAAATAAAACAAAATAAAAACAAAAAATGACCCAAAAACCCACAAAAAACTCCTACAAACTTGGCATATCATATTCAAACTGCAGAAAACCAAAGAGAAAGAGAACATTTTGAAACACTCCAAAGAGGACAACAAAAACACCTTGCTTATGGAGGAACAAGGGAACAAAGATTAAGAATTAATTTTTTTTAAAGTGAAACATAGTCTTGCCTTATGATCCAGCAATCATACTCTCAAGATATTTACCCAAAGGATTTGAAATCTTATGTCTATAGAAAAACCTGTATGCAGATGGCAATAGCATCATTATTCATAATTGCCAAAAATGTGAAGCAACCAAGATTTTCTTTGGTAGTGAATGGATAAACACACTGTGGTATAGCTATGCAATGGAATATTATTGAATGATAAAAAGGAATGAGCTATCAAGCCACACAAAGACATAGACAAATCTTTAATTCATATTGCTAAGTGAAAGAATCTAATCTGGAAAGGCTACATGCTGTATGATTCCAATTTATATATTTTATAAAAGGAAAACATATCTAGGTTTTACAGTGTTTTGGGTAGAAGTCGAATAGGAGAAGCAAGGGAATTTTTAAGGTTGGGGAAGTATTCTGTATAGTATTTTAATGGTAGAAACATAACATTGTGAATTTGTCAAAAACCTATATGATTTTACAGGCCAAAGAATGAACTTGAATGTATGAAAGATTAAGTACTTAGGCAGTTAAGGAATTTCACTATGGAATATATAATATGAAAAAGGAATCTGTCTGTGGCACAAATATATAAAATAGTTCACTGAAGGTAGTGGAAAGAATGGTGCTCGTCAATGCAATTTTGGAAATTAGTGGAGTTGCAAAAATAAATCAATTTCTTCCAGTTGATAAAATTTTTTCCCATGGTCATATAGGTTAACAATTTAAAGATTAAGGAAGTATATAGTGGATGGGGGAGCCGTCAGTTTTCCACTGTTGGAGTGGAAGTTTACAAATAAGCAAGTTGAAGACCATGATCCACGTGGGAATGGATTATAGTTTGGGACATTAATGTGAACTGAAGTTTTGGCTTAGATAGATACGTGTTTATACACGAGTTGGTACACCATATGTATTTCCTTACTCTTTCAGCTGAGAAGCACTAAAAACAACAATACTCCAGTAACAATGAACACATATAGCATCTAGAACTTTGTTTTTAGTGTCATTCCCCAGTGTAGTGCCAGAAAGAAAGAGAATGAACACACACACACACATACAAACATATATACATACACTAGTGTGGTATGTTAGAGGGATATAGGTGCCAACTGAAAGAGCTCCATTATAATTGCCAAAGTTGAAACAATTTGAATATCAAAATAAATAAATATTGGAGTATAATCCAAAGTGTAAAATAACTCTCCATGACTCCATACTGATATAAATGACTAAATAAAAATAATGTAAAATAAATAAATAAATAATAAAATAGCATAGACAAATTTGCCATGAGGAATTCCAAATAATTTTATGTACATACTCTACTCTCAAGGAGGTGGAGCGTAACTCCTCAGTCTTTAAGTGTGAGCTGCACACAGTGACTTTCTTTCAAAGAGTAGAATATGGAAAGAGAGGGAAAAGTAATTCTGCAGTGGACATACCTGACAAACACTATCCCAGCCAGAGGCAGGTGATCAAGGTTAAGGTGATCTGTAGAGACAAGTCACATTGATAGTTTGTACCCTTGGTATGATGTGATAAGAATGACACTTTACCTGTGTGATCTTCTTCCCCAAATCCATATCCCCACATCTAATCATGAGAAAAACATCAGATAAATCCCAATCGAGGGACATTCTATAAAATACCTGACCAGTACTCCTCAAAATATCAAGGTTATCAAAAACAAAGAATATCTGAGAAACTGTCACAGTCAAAAGGAACCTAAGGAGAGTTGACAAACAAACGTAATGTGATTTGCTGGATCAAAACCTAGAACAGAAAAAGGATATTAGATAAAAATTAAGGAACTCTGAAATAAATATGAACTTTAAAAAATAATAGTTTATAAATAAATATTCATTAATGATCACAATATACTGTACAAATGGTAGATGCTAAAGATGAGGGAAACTTGGTGTGGGATACATGTGAGCTTTCTGTACTATTTTTGTAACTTTTCCACAATCTAAAACTATTCTAAACAAAACTTATTTTAAAAAGTTAATGTGGAAGATTGCAACATATGCATATAATTTCGTATAGTTGAGTTCACTGACAAGCCATTCTTTGCTAGTTAACAATTAAATCCAGTGTAAGCAGTTTTTCTCATTGCCCTTTTCAGTCTGTTGAGAAATGAACTTGGCTGAAAGATAAATAATGCTGTTTTTTTCTTTTGTTTATTGGATGATCTGCTTTTAGCAGAATTAGAATTAGATGTCTGAGTGGTTGCCTATCCTTTTATATATTCTGAATTAGTGCCAGTTTTGTGATTTTTATATTAAAAACAATCTGTGGATCTACATTCTCTATAATGTTAGGGAATTTATTACTTGTTCTCACAATATCACAATTTTATACTTATGTACTTGATCATCTCAGGCAGTTATTTTTTGTTTCATTTCTCCCAAGATTGGCTCCTATTTCTATTATGTTATTTACCAAAGTGTGTTGTATCCATATGTTTTTCTATCACGTTTAATTATGAAATGCCTGAAAGTAATTTTTTCTATTAGCAACTATTACCAAACTCCCAATATTCTGTGGCATACAGTAACAAGCATTTATTTATTCCTGAAACTGTGAATTGTCTAGGAGTCAATTGATCTAATCTGAGCTTAGCTGGTATACTTCTTAATATGTCTTTCTTTCTCCCCCTGGGATTAGAAAACTAGTCCAGATACATTTTTCTCATTGTGTTGACCAGAGGTGAAGAGAGCAAGTAGAGACAGGAAAGGTTTCTTAACAACTAGAGTTGAAAGTAAGGCACTGTCAACCCTTCCTGTCTTTTTCCATTGGCTGGATCAAAGTATATGGCCATTTCCAAAGTCGGAGACAAGGAAGTATTCTCCATCCACAGTGAGAGAGCACTCTTTTCTAAGGATGGGGCACCTGAGTGTCTCAGTCAATTAGGCGTCTGACTCTTGATCTTGGCTCAGGTCATGATCTCAGGGTCATGGGATTAGGCCACATGGGGCTCTGCACACAGTAGGGAGATTGCTTGAGATTCTCTCCCTCTCCCTCTGCCTCTCTCCCTGCTTGTGGTCTCTCTTTCTCTCAAATATATAAATTAATTAAAATCTTGAAAAATTTAAAAAAATAAATTTTTCAAAAGATAGTATCAGAGATGAGAAAAGGAAGACTAGAAACACAATTAACGACTGTTTTTTTTTTTTATTCACACTTTTCTATCTTCTGATCTGAAAATATCCCTGACACATGGCAGGTATTCATTAAATTTTTGTTGAATGCATGGATGAGTGAATGTTTGGCTAAGTAGTGAGATACTTCATTTTCTGTGGTTTATAGGTACCAAGGGATGCACATGTATTTTGTACATAAAACTTTCAGTGACTTAGAATCATTCTAACATTGTCATATTATCTTTATGATTCCCAGTCAAAAAAAGTCTTGGTGGCATCTATGAAATCTATTAAATTTCAAATATTCTGCTTATATTTTGTGTTTAAAAATACAGCCTATAGTCACCTATCCAAAAATTTTTTTCTGCTTTTTTTTAGTAATTCCTTTCCTCATAAAGTGTGTGCATAATAAACTTCCATGTTTTCTTGTGAAATTTGAAAGACTTCTCATCATGCTGCATGACCTCTTTTTAGAAATAATCTTGCCATTATCAATAAGATGTCAATGAGTAGAATCTTTACATTGATTTTTGTCTAAGAAATGTTTTCTTATGTTGTTCTTATTTTCTTTTCTTTGTTTTTCTTTCAAGCAAAAGAAGTAATAGCACTGTTTGACACACTATCTTCAATTTTCTCTGACTTGCATCTTGAGATTTTGACAGAAAACATGTTACAGAGATCCAGCCAATGCATAGAAATATATTGATACCTCTAGGAGGTGAAAAAGGTAAGAATGATACTAGCGACCATCAGGTGATATCTGAGGAAGTACCACTGTTTAGGTTTTAAAATCAGAGAAGACTGAGGGGTAAAAATAACAATTATACTTTTGCTAAAGATGGTGGCTACTGCAGTGCATTAATGAGATCCACCTTTGGGACTATAGCCATTCCTATTCCTCTTTTGGCTAATGGCCCGCACAGGCATCCCTTTCCAGGCTGCCTCACCAATCACTCTCCCTACCTCCAAGGGAGTTTTGCATCCAATGACTGGTTTATACAGAGTGCAAAGTCCTGGCCACTGGCTTCAGTCTGAGGTGACTGTGAAGGACTAGAGCTCCCCGGAGCCCAGCTAAAGCCTCTAAGCAACTGCATCTCAGTTGGACTCACCTTCTTCTCAGTCCTGCTTGCTTCTTCTCTTTTCAGGCATCGTTCTCTAGACCAATCCTCAATAAACCTCCATCCAGCACTTAAATCTCCATCACGGAGTTGGCTTCCAGGACGCCTGAATAAGCCACTACCTGTAAGGATTAATTCCACTCACTTATGGAGGTGTGGAAAACTCTGTCCCCTGTCTTTCCCTTCTTGTCATGTCACATTTATACTACAAAGTAGTATATATTCTCTGGAGAGTCACTTAATTGGAGAATTTTTTAGCCTGACACATGAAGTGATACTCAGCTACAAATATTCAACACAAAGGATAATTAAACAACTGTTTTCAAATTCCACACTACATAGGGGGACTTTTCACAGCCATCGATAATGGCACACAAATGTATTGTGTACAGAATGTGAAAGTAAAACACTGACATACTAAAAATATGTAAATCTATGTCTTGATCAACAGATTTCTGTAAGTCTTAAAAATAAGAATGGCAAAAATAAATGCTACAGGGAGTTTGAATTACTGAGTATGATACCCAGAAAAAGATGATCAATTATGAATTGTGATACTATTTCTAGCTATGGTTTTTTTTCAGTTGAATTTCTTATCAATAGTTGCAACATGTTTGCCACAAGAGTGAAAAAGAAATCAGCAGGTTTTTAGAAGAGAAGACAATTCTTTAATTGGACATAAATAATAGTAGTTATATAAATATGCTCTAGTCTGAAATAGCTGAAGAATATATAGCATTGTCCTGAGGAATCAATATACCTTCCAAAGCACCAAAACTCTTCCTAAAATGAATCTTTAATTTCATAGACTCTAGTTAAACTTTTTTCGTCCATATTAAAATACACGTAACTTTTTAATGCTGCTTTGTAAACTTGTGAGGGGAAATCTATCACCCATGTTAATTACCTTAAAATGAAATTGTGGCTTTGTTTGGCATTTGAAAAAGACAGTACTTTACACAAAGCAAAGAGAAATCAGACTCAATTATACTCAGTGACATTATATGTCATTGAGTACAAAATATAATAGCTATGAAGTAAAACATGGAAGTTTCTAGTTTAACTACAGAAACACGGCTTATATGTATATGCATATATACAGTTACCTAGGTATAATTTCGTGCGTAGTTGTAGGAGCATGCATGTATGTGTATAGTTGTGTGAGGCACATGCATATGTGTGTGCTGTTGAACAATAAATTAGTCTGTACTAGGGCAGCAGAAGGAAGATTCTACATATCTTAGTCTAGGATTAAATATTGATTTCCCTAGAAGGTAGTGAATTAGAGAATGAAAAAATATTATTAAAGTGTCGGTACTATCATCAAGCTATCCAATACATTTATTGAAGATATTTTTATGTTTGCTTTTAAGACAAAACACTTCCTTAAGTAGAAAAAGAGCTGGATCCTTCCCATGAGAAGTTTATATTCTAACAAAATCATAAGCATCCTGATTTATACCACATTGATTAGCATAATGTTAGCAACATAAATACTTGAGGACTCCTTAATCCAAGCTTCTCTCCCACAGCCACCAGGCAAATATTTGAACAGGATACCTGGATTCATAACTTGTATTTTTAGAGACTGTCAACATTCACAAGAAAACAAAAAGAAGCCCTCTGCAAGATGGTTCTGGCTCCCTCACTGATTACATGCAACTACTCATAGAATGATTTGAGGGGCACCTGGGTGGCTCAGTGGGTTAAAGCCTCTGCCTTCACCCAGGTCATGATCTCAGGGTCCTGGGATCGAGCCCCACATCGGGCTCTCTGCTCAGCAGGGAGCCTGCTTCCCCCTCTCTCTCTGCCTGCCTCTCTGCCTACTTGTGATCTCTCTCTCTCTGTCAAATAAATAAATAAATAAAATCTTTAAAAAAAAAAAAAGAATGATTTGATTCTCTATTTTTTTCCTGCTACCTTTCACTTCTTTCCCTTTCTCCTTCATTCTCTGTCTCTACCCTCCCCCTCAACAGGAAGAAATTTTACCAATTACCCACTTAAGGTATGCTACAATAGGGTATACATTATGCAGACTGTTGAAAATCTGAGCCTGGAATGCACCATTGCAGATCTCCAGGCCATATCTCTGTAAAGATGACAGTGCTGACACTCGAATTGTGGTCCCCTTCCACTCCTGCCCCCAACCCCACTGAGCCTCCGTTGCTCTGTGGTTCCACAGTTTGACACTAAGGTTAATCTAGATGACTATGGCTAACTAAACCCTCTTTGCCTCATATTCTTTCCCTCTAGCATCCAGCTGAAACATAACCCCATTCAGCCATCTTTCCTCTCCTTTATGCACATTTCCACATGTGCAACCACAAAGATCATATTCTCCAGCATCAGATGGTACCTTGGCCTTGAACAACGATCGTTTTACTCATGCTTGCTTAATTCTGCTCTGCATAGTGATTGCATTAATGCTTCACTTGTCCCCCCCATCTCTCGGCAGACTTTACTGTCTTACTTCCTGCTTCAAAACAATTGAGGCTTCTAAGTATCAGATGCCTCATTCTCCTGCCCCCAATTCATTGATATCAGAATGTGTCCTCACTCCCTTTCCTATAATCTCAAAGGAAAGGATGGTAAGCAGCACCAGTTGCTACAACAGGAAACCCTGAAATACCTTAGCCCTGTGGTCAAAGCTACGTGTTTCTGTTTATTTTACACATAATTGCCAAATCTTCTTTGTTTTGTTTTGTTTTTTGACTCTCACGTATCGTTTTCTCAACATAATGGTGGTTGGCTTAAAGACTGCTTTCAATGTGCAGGGAGGCTACAAGGTTGTCCTGTGTTCATTCAGGGACCTACAGCTCAGGATTTCCTTCTCTGGTTGCTCCTCAGAGGACATGCACACAGTATTCCTGACCACCAGAATGACTGATTTTAGCACACTCTCTTTGCCTGTCTTTTCCCTGGTCTTCCCATTAAGCTTCTTGCAGGTCTTCTTGGTATCACACCCAGCTGTTAGACTTTATTAAATTCTAGCTAACTGTTCCATTGTTTTCAACAATACCCTAGATTATACTTTGTAACAGTCTGAACCAAATAAAATTATGCTGTTTGTGGCGAGCAGAATGTTACCAGTCTTTCAGGCTTTCTCCACCTTTCCCTTGGATAGATAGGAAGGATGGATGCAGCATGGTACAGAACCTTTGCACTACAGAGCAAAAGCTGGGGGGATTGGGAACTCAGTCTTCACCAAGTTCCTCACCTGCATCCTCCCTGTTTGTGTGACGGTGTGTGTTGGCCCAGAGTGGCAACAGAAACTGGTTCTGTGGTGTGGCTGCCACTACCACACAGTATAGATCTGCAGCCCAGAGTTGGGGGGCTGGGATCGGCTATTTTCTGGCTGTCAAATCTACCCAAAATGGCTCTTGCACTCCAGGAGCGGAGGAAATGGAATTTGTATTTTGGCTGCTGAGCCCACCCCAGCAGCTCTTTCTTACCACGGAGACTTAAAGATACAGGGAATTGCATGTAGTCTTTATTTGTATCCTCTCTATGTAGAAGAAGTTGAGAGTAGGGAAATTGGTCATGCTGCCCTGATGCCACTGCCTGCTTGGTGTGGGCCCTTCACAGCATGGAGCTCTGGGAAGTGGGGGGGTGCTGGTGTGCCCTGGCTGGGGAATCCATCCAGCACAGCTCTTCCACCTCAGGGATCTGAGGGAGGTGTGAACTGCTGGAACAGTCTTCTGCAGCACAAAACTGCAGGGGTATGGGGGGAGCCCTTAGCTTGAGTGCCATGCTATCCCATTTTTTTCACTAGGCTCCATAGATTATGTTGAATTAATGTTTCTTGAATTGTTGCAAGCTCTTTGATCAATCTCCAGAGAAGCCAAATGACTGGCTTTGCTAATTTTTACTAGTTAAGTGGATGTCTCTCCAGGGGGTAAGTTTCCTCAAGCCTCTTACAGTGCCATTCTAGAAGTCCCACCTCTAAACTCCTAGTTTGTCCAAATATCTGATTTTCTATTATTAATATCACTAAACGAATCCGCTGCACAGCCAAGAACCCAGCGATAAGCTGTTTTAAGTTTTCCTGGATTTCTCAGTTTACTTCACCTCCATAGCCAATTAATGACTAATTCCTGCCAATATTACTGCCTAGATATGTCTTAGATTTATTTCTCCCTAGTCCTGCTATCACTGTTCTACTTAAGCCTCTCAGCTCCTCTCCCCTACCTGATTAGAATGGAATCCTCAATAGTCTCCATGCATTCATTTTTGACCACCTTAAATCTATTCTTACTACTCCATTCAGAATAACCTACATAACATGTGAATCATATAATCACCTGCTGAACACCCTTTGGTGACTTGCCTATAGAATTAATTACTAAATTCTATCGTGGTTTTATGGCCCCACCCATAAAGATTTTCTGCAGTATCTACAGTCTCAAGTCTTTCCACTCCTTTTTCCATGCTTGCCTTTTATTTCCTGGTAATGAAAAAAATATCTCTGTGTTCTGCTTATATCATTTATTTTACATTTTCATTTTGTTACTTTGTCTGGAATACCTATCCATCTTCTTTTCTCTTGATAATTTTTAGTCATTCTTCAAGACTCAATTCAGGTATTTTGTTCCCCAGAGAGGCAATCAGGATCCCCAGGTTAAGCTAAGTGTCCCCTTTTGTGCTTCTCTAAGCCTTAATGAGAACTTCTTTATATCACCAATTTTATTACCTGTGGATGTTCCTCCTGCCATACTCCATGAGTTCCTTGAGGCAGTTCTTTTCCTTCAACTCCTTAAGGGCTTCTTATTTTTCTGAGGATGGATAGTAAAATCTTTATGATGACCAGTAAGTCTCTGAGTAATCCACATGAACTCTTTTCTTGAGGCCTTTGCAGATGTTGTTCTTCAGTTTGGAATGGCCTCTCCCACTCTGCCTCTTCTCT
>CM053604.1:38191793-38223226 GCA_028646535.1 Procyon lotor
ATAAAACGCACCAAAGTGAAAAGAGTAAAAATAATGTGTCTCATAGTCAGTTACTTCTGTGTAACCAATCGCAGAGGCTGACTTGTAATTATAGAAGAAAAATGTAAGCAAACAAAACTAAAACAGGGCTTTATCATTTCTCCGATAAGATTAGGTTTAGTTCAAATAAACCAACAAACCAAGAGATTTAAAGAGAGACGAACATAAAAAGATTGCTTATGAAGCTATTTCCCATGCTCTGTTGGTTCACATTTTCATTTGTTGGGGCCTGTCACATTATGTCCTAATGTAATGGCATCTTTGATAACACGGACAAGCGCACATAGAGCAGTGACAGCAAACTGGCTGATTTACACACTGCAGTTGGCGGCATCGGAATTAACTTCGCATGTGAATTTTTGCTCCATCTAGGCCAAATGCCATTCCAAAAAGCAGCCTCATTTGAACCTCTGTGGTCTACTTAATATGCTCTGGATTTCAGTGACCGTGGCAGAACAGAGGCTGAACACTACCCAATGTCAAAATGTGTTTTCCAGTTCTATGTCAGAGTCCTTTAGCACTGCAACATTTGTAATTTCTGAACAATTCCCATAAAACTTAGGGGTTGTTGACCTGAACTAAACTCCCTATGGCTAGCAATGTCATTCTCTCTCTCGTTTCACTTTCCAGGTTGATAAAAATCAATACTTTCTCTCATAGAATTCTGACTTTCCAAGCGGTGCTCAGGTTCATGTGAAATGTGTAGAGCAGAAGGAAGGAGAGCCGTTATTTTATCATCCAGAACTATTTCCTGTGTGCATTCAAGCAGAGAATAATGCTAGAAATGTTATGAGAAATAATAATTTTGAAATTAATCAGTTTTGGATTTTTTTGATGGAGTGTAATTTTTAAAACATAGTTCACTGTGTCATTAACATCTAGCTTCAGTTAAAATACCGTTAAAATAAAATCTTGGAGTGTAATGCCCATTATTAACTCCCATTCTATATTTGATTTCAATTATTGCCAATTTATTCTTAAGGAAAATTAAGTTTATAGCTACTCTATGCTTAAAAAAAAATTTTAGTGCTAAAAATAACATAAAGCTGTGATTTCCCTCTTGGTTTTACTTTGTATTCTCCTCACCAAGAATGAGGAAAAATGGGTTTGCTGGAGA
Source organism: Procyon lotor (assembly GCA_028646535.1). Classification (NCBI taxonomy): domain Eukaryota; kingdom Metazoa; phylum Chordata; class Mammalia; order Carnivora; family Procyonidae; genus Procyon; species Procyon lotor. The sequence goes on from CM053604.1 coordinate 38,192,950, forward strand.
CTCCTCATTTCTTTCCTTTTGGAAGAAGCTTTTCATGGCATATAGCTTTTTGAAAATTAATGCGACTGGAAATTTTGAAAATGGTTCCATTTCCTATTGTCTGGACTGGCAAAAGATAATTTTATCTTTTCCACATGATAAGTCACTTCCCTGCCATGCTCTAAGAGTTGGCAAATTTTTTCCTATAAAGCACTAGATTGGGGGCACCTGGGTGGCTCAGTGGGTTAAAGCCTCTGCCTTCAGCTCAGGTCATGATCTCAGGGTCCTGGGATCAAGCTCCTCATCAGGCTCTCTGCTCAGCGGGGAGCCTGCTTCCCCCTCTCTCTCTGCCTGCCTCTCTGCCTACTTGTGATCTCTCCCCCCTCTGTCAAATAAATAAATAAAATCTTAAAAAAAAAGCACTAGATTGTAAATATTCTAGCCTTTGTGGGTCCTATGTTCTCTGTATCAACTATTCAACTTCTGGCATCTTGGGGTAAAAGCAGCCCATTGATAACATTTAAATGAATGAGTGTACCTGTATTCTAATAAAACTTTATTTACAAAATTAGGTAATGGGCCAAATTTGGCCTCTAGGCCATAGTTTGACACTCCCCAATAAAAGATAATGATTCTCAAACTTTAGTTTTGAGAATCATCCAAGAGCTTGGCCCAGACCTATACTGGGGTCCCAGCACATACCTAGTGAATAGAATAGATGCATTCTGATTCCATATACATAATATACATAAAAGTAGAATTCCTGTATTTCATAAGAAATAATAAAGGGAGACTAAGGGAGTATATGAGTTCCTGGCAACTTCCATATCATAATATTCTAAAGTGGAACTCTTTAGGAAAGACATGTTTGTAGAGAATCCAGGGAGGAACAATCAACCTCAGAATGTAATGTGGAGAAAGAAGAGATGGGGGGAAAATGTCATTAAACAGATTCAGAGCATTTGTACTTAATGTGATGGGGAAAAAAAAATCAAGAGTGTTAGTTCTACAATGACTGTGGCTTAATTGGATTCTTTTAATAATGTGAATAGAGACTTCTAAGTAAACCAGTGTGAGATTCTTCAGAATCTAGGGAATTACCTGTGTATAAAGCTGGATGTAATTAATCAATTCTGCTATTAAACCACAAAGACCTGTTACATGGTGGTATGTGGAATGGCAGATGGAAGGCAAGCCTAGCATTTGCACAACAGAAGACAACACAGTAAACCCAAAAGGAATCCTACAGGTGGGGACCCAATTCCAGGAGGTATTTGGTATAGGAACAGAGCTGAACTAACACATACACTACATTTGTCTTCTTTACTGTTATATGGCCACTGTGCCTGGCATGAATACTCATTTATATTAAGTAAATATCAACTGACTGTCTGACTCAGGACCAGGGGACTGCTAGTATAAGAAATATACCAGATTGGGAAAAAAAAATTGTGAGCTTTTTTACACCTGTGATATAAAATTTAACGTTTATAAAGCTATCACTGAAATACATTTCCATCCCATGTAATTAGATTAAATGCACAGTGCCTTTAAGAGTTTCAGGGCAAGCCCCACTGCTTAAGCTACTTACCTTATGCAACTCAGAAATCCAGATTATTCTAAGGAGGTTCATTTGCAGTTAAGTTAGAGAAGAATTTTTCACCAGTATTTTACCTCATTTATATTTCTAAGGAAATCTTTTACCACTAGGGACCAAAATGCAGTACTTATTTTATTTATATGATTGTGTTATGACTGACTTTTATCATTTTTATATACACATTAAGTATTTTAGTTCCAGTTGATTAGCTAACAAACTATATCAAAACTATAAAGAAGGCATTACTTATTCAGTAGAGAAAATATAGAATAAAGGAACATTACTTTGCTAATGCCTAGCATGTGAGAAGTTTGCTTTAATGCAAATGTTATAATTATCAACTTTAAAAAATATTAGATTTCTTTAAGCAAGCAAAAGAATCGCCTTACCCTTTTAGATCTTTTTTTCTAAGGAGCTGGAGATAATTAAAAAAACCTTACAAACTAATGTACATACATCAAAAATCCAAATAGAAATGATCTTTTAAGAAAGTAAAAAATCTGTTTCTTTTTTTTTTTTTTTAAGATTTTATTTATATGACAGAGAGAGACACAGCGAGAGAGGGAACACAAGCAGGGGGAGTGGGAGAGGGAAGAAGCAGGCTTCCCGCTGAGCAGGGAACCCGATGTGGGGCTCCATCCCAGGACTCCGGGATCCGGACCCGAGCCAAAGATAGATACTTAATGACTGAGCCACCCAGGGGCCCCACTAATCTGTTTCTTACTGTTTCTTCACTCCACACTGTTGCATTAACTAGAAATGACTTATTTTCTCACCACAGAGTGTATCTCACCCCAGTTCCTCTTATTCCTTTACTTGCCTGATTCAATTCTCAAGAGAAGACTCTGGGAAAGACTTGAACACTATATGCACATGGGAACTCCCTCTGAGTTCCTCTTTCCCATGAATCCACATGTATCCTCTTGTACACTACAATGCAGTTATGTCCAGAGTAGAGTGCAAATGTCTTTTTTTATAAATGACAGAATACTATACACCCCACTTTTTACTCCCCTCTTTTTTCACTTAACGATGTATTACAAAGATCATCCATACTGGTATACAGAGATAGTTAACAGTCCTTTTTAAAATTTGCACAGCATTGCATAGTGTGAATATACAAGTCAGCAATTTGGGTTTGTAAGTGGTGCCGTGATCATCCGTCTCCTACATACATTTTCTTTCACATTTCTGCCAGTGTGTGTTTTAGGTAGATTTTTGAAAAATTGCAGATTCAACAGATAGAGTACATGCGTTCCTTTTGCTAAATGTTGACAAACCAGCTATATCTGAGAGTGTTTGCTTTTCCACACTCTCACCTAGAGAATATGCTTTTGAGAATACTTAGACTTTTCCAACCTGACGGTAGATGAGTATGTCAATGTAGTTTTAGTTTGCAGTTCTCTTATTACCAGAAGACTGAACATCTTTTTCTTAAGGTTAAGGTCGATTTGCATTTCTTTTTCTGGAATTATCTATTTTTCTAATGGTGCTGGCCTTTGTCTTCTGTTTTTAGAGGCTCTTTACATATTAGGGATATCATCTCTTTGTGATAGAAGTTGTCATTATTTCCCAGTTTTCCAGTTATCTTTTCTTCTTTGCTGACCCGTGTGTTGGCATACAAGAAATTTTCTTTTTAAAACTTTATTCAATTAAAATTGATCCTTCCTTTTATTGATTTTGGATTTTATGATTCATGTCATAATTAGTTAAATTTCCTCCACTCAAATTACAGAGAAAATCACATATTTTCTTCTATATAATTTCTTCTACTATATAATTTCATTTACTTACATTCTGTTCTCTGATGCAGAGGAATTGCAAATTAAAATTCATCCAATTATATTGGTTTTTTTTTTTCCCTATAAGGATCTTTAATTATATCAATACCACTTGTTAAAAAGAGTAATCATCCCCAGAGATATGAGGTGCTGCCATTATTATATTCTGAATTTCATATACAATTAGACTATTTCTAGGTTTTCCATTCTGATCTTTCTCCCTATTCATGCACTGATACCAGATTTTATTTTTAAAGTACAGAGGCTTTATAGTGTGTGTTGATGTTTAGTGGCTATCATTGCAGTAATTTTTTTCCACTGTTTTCCTTTGCTATTCTTATTTGTTTTTTAAATTAATTCTATAATCAGTTTAGTTTCAAAAATATAAAACATCAACAACAAAACTGATAAATTAGAATTGCTTAGTTTATAAATTAGCATAGGGAAAACCAATATCTTCAAGATGGTTAGCTTTCTATCCAAGAATATCACACATTTTTCATTCATTTAAGTCTATTTATGTGTCTTTTAGGAGTATTTTATGCTTTTATAAATATAAATTTTAGACATATCTTGTTAATTTTATGTCTAAGTCTTGTGTTTTTATGGTTGCTACTTTAAATGGCATCTTAATTTCTGTAATATCTTATAATTGGCTTCTGTTTGTATATTTGAATTTTAATTTATTAATTCTATATACACATATCCACAAATATAAGATATATTGAGATAGGTAGACGATAGATGATAGATAGATGAAAGATAGATAGATAGATAGATACGTGGATAGATACATGGATAGATACATAGATAGATAGATAGATGATAGATATTCTTGTCATCTACAAGTAGAGACAGTTTGGTTTCTTTTAATTTTTATACTTCTGTTTGCTTTCTTTTTTCTCATTGCATTAACTAACATTCCAGAACTATTTCAAATAGTAGTGGGGATAGTAGGCATCCTTTTCTTACTTCCTATCTTTAGTGAGAAAGCTATTATTGTTTCCTTTTTAAGTAAGATTTTGTCTCTTAGATTAATACATATACATTTTGTCATATAGTTCATTACAGTCAGGTGGTGACCAGCAATTCCTACTGTTAAGAATTTTTAACATGAATCGGTATCATAAATTTGTAGAATGTCCTTTTCTATGTAAGTGCACTGTCTGTTTCTAGAAATATTTTCTTTGCTTAGCTTCCAGAACCTACTTAGTTTCTTCTCTTGCCACCCTGATTTGTCCTTTCTTTGCAGTCCTAAAATCTTTGATTTCCAGAGTTTGAATGGCTCCAGGCTTATCGCTCCATCATCTTCTCCATCTGTCCTTACTGGTGATATTCTTTAAGCGCTTGACTTTACCTCACATCTATACACTGGTGACTGCCAAATTTATATCTGGCAGACTTTCCTTCTGAATTTGAAGTGATTATATTCATCTGCTTACACATCTTCTTCTTTTGGATATCTAATAGCTATCTTAAACTGAATTACTGACTTTTTCTACCTCAAAACTTTTCATTCATGTAGCCATTTCTCAGTTCTTATTTTTTTGTAACAAACACTTAAATGGGACATATAATGTGCGAAACACATTTCCAGTGATTTATTAAATATTATCTCATTTAACCCTCATAATACCTTTGTGAGGTAGGTACTATTGTTATGCCCATTTCATCATTGGGAGTATTGAGACACGGAGAAATTAAATGGCTTATCCAGTATTTCCCAATTAGTAAGTGGAAGCTGTCAAGTGAAACCTGAGCAGTTTGCACAGTGCACACTCTTTACCACTACACAGTAAATTCTTCCTTTTGCCCAGGCCAGTGAACTTGTAGTTATCCTTAACTCTTCCATTTTGTTTAAATTCCCCAAGTAGTGTACTAGCAAATTCGAATGACTTTTCCATCAGAATATATCCAGAATCTGGGGTGCCTGACTGGCTCAATCAGTAGAGCATGCAACTCTTGATCTTGAGATTGTAAGTGAGCCCCACATTGGTATAGAGATTATTTAAAAATAAAATCTTAAAAAAAAAGAATATATCTAGAATCCATTCTTTTCCTTATCCATTTCAAACACCTTTTTTTAAACCATTATAATTCCAAACTGTTTTCCAAAATGGCCCTACCGATTTACTCTCCTCAGGAGCTTCCCCTGCTCTAACAGGTGTCTGTAGACCTTTCCTGTAAAGGACCAGTGGGTTTTTTATGCTACTAACACGCTAATACATGTAGTATGCTAACTACATGTTAGTCTTGAAGGGCATACAGTCTCTGTTGGACTACTCAGCTTCACTGTTGCAGTGTGAATGCAGTCCACACAACACGTTCACAAGTGGTGTGGCTGCAGCCCAATAAAGCTTTATTTACAAAACAGACTTCTGGTCCATGGGTTAAGGGCACTTGTTACATGTTCACACTTCAACTTACTTGAACTTCAGAATCATAATATTGCACAATAGAAGCTAGTCACACCAGGTGTGTGTGTGTGTGTGTGTGTGTGTGTGTGTGTGTGTGTTTATGTTTGTATTACATTTACTTAATGTTTAGAAGAAGGCAGGACTAGTAATATATTACTTAGGGATAATCTGTTTCTTTATGAATGTGCAAGTGCTTAACCTAAAATTCATGATCCTGACTATTTGGTGAGGATTCGAAGCATTTGAAAGGAACATCTACAATGCTTCTAGATTTATAATAATCTTCTGTTTCTTAGCCTGGGCAGAAGGTAGCTAGGTGTTTGTTTTGTTATTTTTCTTAAAATGTACATTTATTTTATAAACTCTTTAATGCATGCCCTAATTTACAATAAAAAAATTAATGTTAAACCATTATAATTTCTCACATAGATTTTTGAAATAGCTCCAAACTAGTTTCTTGCCTTTTACACCTTCTGCTTCTAGAATGTATTCTCCACATAGTTTCTGTTGCCTCACTTCAGGGGTACAACAGATAACATCTGGCCTCTGCTCAAAACCTTCCACTGTTTTCTCATATTACTTGGTTGAAGACCAAAGTTCCTAAAATGGCTTAAAAGCTCCTACATAACATAGCATCATTAATCTCATCACTCACTCTACTATTGGTTGGCCACACTGCCATTCTTATAGTGCCCTGAATATACCAAACATATTCTCAATTTGGAGCTTTTACAATTGCTGTTCCCTCTGCTAAGTACAACCTTATCCTGGATATCTGCATTTTGCTCTCAACTTATTTCTTTCAATTCTATACTCATAGGTCACTTTCTGAAAAAGATATTTCCTAAATGGTCTTACATAAAATAGAAATTTCACTCATCCCTCCCACTTGCCTTTTTTATAGCATTTATCATCATCCGAAATATTATATATGTGTATTTATTTTGTTATTGTATACTTTCAGCATACCCCAGTTGGGTACTTTTATTGTGTCACCACTGGACCTCAGTCCCTGAAAAAGTATTTGGCACAAAATAGATGGCTCAGTATTTATTAGCTGAACAAATATGTAAGTAATATATATGGTTTCCTTAACTTAGCTGACTAAAAGCTCTCCTTGTGGAACATTCCACAGTGCTAATATCTCATGAAGCACTATTTAGGAAACTGAGCTAAATACTAGGCAATGGTGTTTTTATTTTAACTTGATAGGAAGCCTATTAATTTCTATTTTGCTTTATTCTTGACTACCTGAAAGATGGTATTGAATTAAGCAGTTTTCTCCTGACTCTGTTTACTCAGGCCTCAACTGCATGAGTGGATAGCATCCAGAACTATTCCTTTATCTTTACCCAAATTCAACCAGACACCGTGTTATGTGCAATAGGTATCCCTCAAATATTGGTCTCATTTTATTATGATTTTATCTTCAACATACTCACTAGGTTGGTTAATGGAATCCAGTTTGTAAGCCAACTCTTAGATTCATTTGAGGCCAAGAAGAATCATTGTGTTGAAATGGTTTAGGTGGCTTAGTCAGGGCTCTTACAGAGTGTCTTTCCTAAGTCATGATTGCCTAGGGCCAAAAAAGGTGAAAGACAGCATGAGTGACACACATTTTTCATCATTGACTTAGAAGGTCAGTTCCTTGACATTATTTTTTTTTTTTAATCTACTCATTATCTAACAAAGAACACTATTGTATATTGGATACTCCAAACAAATTTGTTGTTTGCATGATTATTCTGTGAATGCTAAAGAAGCATTTATTTGTATCCTGAGCATGAATCTTATACCTCTGTTTCCTAGGCAACTTTGTCCTTCATAAGAATAAAAGATCGTTAATCCCTAATATATTGCTAGATAAATCTTTCTGTGGCACCCAAATGTCACCTGTTTATATATCATAAACTAGGGTTCTGTAAGTTACTTTATGAGAGAAAAACATCTCTTTTCCCAGTGTACCTTTCTTGTGCAAAATAAAAATAATTTATATTTTTCTTGGGGTTAACAGGTGTTACAAGATTCTTCAAAATAATTCATAAAACACTGCTGAAATCTAGTCACTCAGTGTGAATTCTTGTTGAACTCGAAGTCCACTTACCATTTTCCTAACTGATAAAATCACACTGCTGACAGGAATGAGGAGAGATACAGGTGAAGAATTCACAGTGCCTAATTTTTAAAACAAAGTTTCCCAATGGGATGTTTCATTCTCAAACAAAAACATAATATACCAAAGAAACAGGTGCATGTTGATATTTCATTATATTTCCAACAGTCAATTCTTGGCCTCTAGGGCAGTGATTTGAAGTAGCAAGTGAAAAGCACTCAATTTCAAAGCATTTAGCAAACTTCTTTTTTTATGTTTATATGTAATTGTTTCTTCTTCTCAATTCTCAACCTAAGTGTTGTGTTTGATAGTTTTTAGCAAATTCCTTTTAACTGAGGGTAGCCATATTCACAGACCTTGTTTCTATAATCTCTGTGAGTTTAATCATTCTTTACCTCAAAAAGAAAATAAATCACATACAATTGCCAATGAATGCCTGAACAATGGGTTAGTCATTACATTTTTCTCATTTCTCCTTTTCATTAAAGTACATCACTTCAATTCATCAAATCTGTCAGCCAAGCCACTGGGAATCTGATCTAAAAGCTGTCATCTCTGATCTAAAAGCTGTGAGTGTGGTGATATCTGGCAGACAGTATGGTGTCGTGGGGGCCTGAGCCAGTGCAGTGTGAGAAGTAAGGATCTGATGTTAGCCATATTTGATAGATCTGGATTAACATCCCAGCTTTGTTATTTACTACATGACACCTTCTCCAAGTCTCAGTATCTTCCTCTATACAATGGAGAGAAAGGTAGCTAGTTTACAGAACTGTTATTTCTTAAAAGAATGTTTGGCATATAAGAGGGATATCTAGATAAGCCATTTACACCTAAATTTGAATAAATAATTTGTTTTGTTCAATTTAATGTGACCATTTTGTATGAAGTCATCAGCACACTTTTTTTTTTTTTTAAAGATTTTATTTATTTGACAGAGAGAAACACAGCGAGAGAGGGAACACAAGCAGAGGGAATGGTAGCGGGAGAAGCAGGCTTCCCGCCGAGCAGAGAGCCCAATGCGGGGCTCGATCCCAGGACCCTGGGATCTGATCTGATCTGAGGCAGACGCTCAACGACTGAGCCACCCAGGCGCCCCCATCAGCACACTTTTTATGTTCTCTTCTAATATTGCAATATACAGAAATAAACATACAAAGTCTACACACAAAACATGCCAAAAACACTTAGCAGACTATCACAGTATCTTTATTGCTTTGTAATTCATTCTCCTCATACGTCACCAAATATTCTTCCACATGTCCAAATCAGACTATGTTACTTGCTTGCTCAGAATCATTCAGTGGTTCTCACTCATCTACACTAAAGAATAAATCATAGTCACTGAAAACCTAACCATAACATAACATCCCGGCAACATTGCTCCCTGATAAACTCATACTACTTCACAGGCAACTCTCTATGAAGTCTTTCCTGACGTACCAGGCAACTTAAGTTCCTCTTTTACACCCCCACTCTATTAAAGCAAACAATACCTTGTATTGAAGTACATGTATGAGGACATGAATTAGGACTCCAAGACCCATTGATAGGAAGCTCACAGATGCAATTTATCAGGGTTGCTTGATTTGTAAAACTGTGGCCACGTACGTGTAGTTAGAAGAAGCAACCTTGCTGCACTAATCATATATATGGAAGCACCTTGTGTATAGCTAGTTTACTTGCAGCAGCCAATCATAAACTTCTAAAGGCATAGGCCTTGTCTTGAATGGTTATATACTTAGCATAATCCCTGACACATGTAGGGAAATAATAAATATATATTAAAGAATAAATGGGGGCAACTGGGTGGCTCAGTTGGTTAAGCCTCTGGGTTTTTATTTTGGCTCAGGTCATGATCTCAGGGTCCTAAGATTACGCCCCAGGTCAGACTCTGCACTGGACGTGGAGCTTGCTTAAGATTCTCTCTCTCCCTCTCTCTCTGTTCCTCCCCACTCCCAGCACTTCCCCTCAGCTTGTGGGCATTTGCACTTTCTCTTTCTCCTGCAAGAAAAAAAAAAAAATGAATGGACATTTTGTCTTACTTGTAACATTCAGTTTTTTTGTAACTTATAACAAAAGCAGTTTTAAAATAAACATTTTATTTATTTAGGAAAAATATATGGAGTTAAAGTTGTCTCTCAAATAACTCAATGTTTCATATATTTGAAATGTGAAAAGATATTTAGCTAATGTTTGAGGTAATCCTTGTTTAACAGAAGAAAATGAAAAAAGAAACTCATGAACATTGTGTATGGAATCAAATAATTTTATATGAAATAAGTAGTTGATTAGAGAAAAGCATAGCACATAAACTTAACCATACTTTGCTATAGTAAGACCTACAGGGCCCATCATCTCTAAGATTACTTTCTTAAGGTACTAATAGAAAAAAATTGAGTAGAACATGGACTTGAACTACAGTGATTTAGAAATGTGGTTTCAAAGGAATTTTCCTCCAATTAGCATAGCAAATTTTGGATTTCCAACTAGGTCAAGTAACAGAACTATTTCAATTTTTGTTTTCTGCTTTGTTATCAGGGTGTGTGTGTGTGTGTGTGTGTGTGTGTGTGTGTGTGTGCATTTGCTAACTACATCAGGAAGTCCTCTCTACCCTTTCCATATCTATAAATTTCTTTCTCCACAATGTCCCTAATAAAATATTTTTGGATGTTGTTGGGGTTAGGAACTTTCTCTATGGTGATTATTTTATTGGGATTTAGGTACCCCTTAGGCTTAAATTGAGTTGGAATTAACTCCTTGACATGTTGATAAGTCATGACACTCAGTTGAACCCAAAGCCTTTGTCAGTCCATTTCAGTTGTCCATTAGGGTACGGTATCCTCCAGTTCTTTATCAGGAGTGGGGCTAAAACATTTTGTGCCATGGGATGCCATAGGTAGTTTTTTCTAAAACCCTAAAGATCAAAGCCTTTTTTTGGTGATGGAGGCATTGGCAGCAGCAGTGAAGCACATAAGGCCTCTCAGGATCCCAAGCACGGATCTCTTCTTTCACACACATAGCTACTTGACGGTCGTATATATAGCACAGGAGATCAGTCTATCTCCCAAGAGCTCCATAGAATGGATCAATGCCTGACTAAAACAACTAATGGTCACAGAGGGTCATTCCCTTGAGCATGTTATTAGTCATGATTTTTTTTTTAATCAAACGTATGATTCAATACAAGACACAAGGAATCCAAGAGACAAGGTACAAGCTGAGACAGAGTACCCTTTAAGAAGTGCCCTAATCCATACTCCTGTCCCTAAATGCCAATTGTTGAAACTTGCAATTTGGTTCCATAAATCTAAAACCAAGACGTGGTAGGACTTTGTGAAAGCACCACGGTGCAACTCAAAACCCACACTTACCAGTAGGCGGCAACACAGCTCAAAGTGCACACTAGCCAGCAGATAGCCCCTCCAAGGTCATGCTCACTGGCAGGCAACAAAACCAGTTTGCAGGTGGTGATGGTCTTGGTCATCCTGTTCACAGCAGCAGTTGTTTTATATTTGCCCTATGGAAGGTGGGGTCAAATTTTCTTTCCCTAAATTGGTTCAGATGTCAAGACAGATGATGCCCCCAGACACTAAGAGGACATGAAAAGGTTTATTTCTCACAAAATGGTGCTCTTTGTGGGAAGGGGCAGGACAGGTACCCAAGTTTGTTTGGATTGCTTCAGCTATGTCAGAGTTGATGGCTTTGGTTTGTGTTATGGTTAAGGGATGGGTGTGGAGGGAATATCCTTGCCCACAGACGAGGGTTTGCATATTGATCTTACCTACGGGTTCCATGGGAGGGAACACCAGACTTTCTTATGTGGGGCAAGAGAGAATGAAAACAGGGTGGATCTTGAAAGCTATCAGTGGCCAAACATCAAAAACAGAGTCAGACTGTTTATTACACAAGTTGACCATTTAATGAAACTTCTGATTTTTAATGTTTTCCCAGATTGTGCAAAGATCTCCAAAGATCTTTTTTTTCTACTTCAAACTCAGAAAGAGTCTTATAAAAGACAGTAATACCCTTCTTTCTCAACTTCTCTCCACATTACCTGTAAGAATTTTTTAAAGGTTCCCAAGTATTGCTTATAATTACTTGCTCAGTGTTTTTCCTCACCACTCAATTATGAGCTCCCAAAGGACAGCAATAGCATTTGAGTTTTGCACCACTGGTACATGATGGGCATCCAAAAAAATCTGTTAAATAAGTTTAGTATGTAGCACTTTTAGTTATCCATTACATGGAAAATTGCTAAGTGAAATTGACTCAAAGAAAAAAAGACCACTCCTTAAAAATCAGTAAAGCACACAATGCAAAAGCAAAACAAAATGAAACTCACAGGTTTTGCTCTTAATATCCTATGTTGTCCTGGATAAACCATATAACATCTTTGAACCCCATTTTCCTAATTTGCAAAATGTGAAAGTCCTTTCCCTGAAAACCTATATGCATGTTCTCCAAAATTTTGTCTCTGGAGGAAATCTAAATGATAAATTTCTACTCAAATATTAAGAGGACCTTGTCTTTCCTTCACCTGAACAGACTTCTTTAATTGATAAGTGATGAAAACAACCAGAGGGTATTAGGCTCAAATGTTGGATATACAATACATTTTAAGGGGAATAGAATGTCACCCCACCTAAAATTGAGCTCTGTGTACCTAAATGAGAGGTCCTCTGGGCCCTCTTAAGTGGTGCCTCAGAATCATTGCTTATGCACATCAACAAACATCACAGAATAATTAGGGAGAGTAGAAATCATTATAATGTCAGCCCTTCCCATTATTGAATTGTAACCACTCGATATGGAACTGCCTAAAGCAATTGCTGAATGCAATAGATCCAACTGTATCTCCTTCAGAGCCCACAGAACCATCCTGCTATAGCCTGCGGGTTCCACACAAGGCCCTTCCCTCAATTAGGATTTAATCATCTTGGAGAGCAGCTGAGAATTTCAATCATTATTTTTTTCCAAGGTCCCATCAATCTTGTCTGTTGAAATAATTTGATTTTTTCTTCCTCTACAAGAATACTAAATCTTTTTAGTGGAAAAAAAATGATGGGGGGAAATAAAGTGGAAGAAACTAATTTTTATAGGATATTTAAATAAAACTCCTAAAGAATTGTTGTTTTAGAGCACTCCATTATGCCTGTACTTTAAGGCTTTAGGAACAGGAAGGAGTCTTTTTGAGGGCTTCATTACTTATCGCTCAATGCAGTAGTTTGGGCCAAATTTGCCACTCAGGTCTGGATGTAGCAAGATCTGCAGTTAAGAGGTAGGGATTTAGAGACACATGGCTCTGGTTTCAAATCCCAGCTTCACCACTTAGGAACCACAGAACTTAGATTTATTTCTTGCCCTTGGGACTCAGTTTCCTTTCTACCTAAGAAGGAAAAATAATAGTACCTACTTCAAATGAAGACTGAAAATTAAATGCAGTCAATGATCTTAGAACAGTTCCTGGCACATATAGTGTTTAAAAATAGTAGTTATCATTTTTATCTCTTATTCCACATTACCTTGACACACCTAGCTTCAGTTCATCATGATGAAAACTAGGTCAAAAAAATGAAGTAAAATGGATTTCCCAAAGATCGAGATCATCGTGGGAATATCTAGAATTAGTCATCATTCTCATATTTTGAAATCATAGTGTTTCACAATCCAAGTGTACTCCTTAATCTCCATCGCCTATTTCACCCCCCCACCTCCCCTCCCCTCCAGTAATCATCAGTTTGTTCTCTACAGTTAAGAGTCTGTTTCTTGGTTTGCTTCCCTCTCTCTCTCTCTCTCTTTTTCCCTTTGCTTGATTGTTTTGTTTCTTAAATTCCACATATGAGTGAAGTTGGATCCTCCTTATTTTAAGGCCATCAGAGAAAGACAGTTCACAAAACTTCCTGACTCAATGCTCACTCATCATTTCTGTCAAAGACTTTGTTTCTTCTTTAGCTGTAATTGTGTATACTTTCAAGACATTTTCTTAAACTCGAGCCTTATGAAGGACTACAGCGCCCTCCTTGCTAACCTAACAGCTCACATGTATTTAAGACTATTGTCTCTGCCTTCCAACCAAATAAACAGCCATGTCACCCATTTTTCTCAGCACCATTTTTCTTATCTTCTCAAACTAATGGTAGTGGTAAGTATACTCATAATTATAGGTAACATATAATAATAAACCTGTGCTATAATGATCAAATCATTTAATCTTCACTGCACTCCAGTGAGAGTAATTACTGCTATCCACACTTGACATCTTGGAAAACTGAGGCAGAGAACATTTAAATGGTTTGCAAAAGTTCATGTAACTAATAGATACTAGGCCAGGATATAAACCCAGAATGTGTGTTCTTGTCCATTAAGCCTCCAAATTACTTTCCTCAGAGTGAAAACCTTTCTCTTCAGCTTATCATTTCTTTGGGATTCAGTTGTGTGATATCGGCACTGTCTATGATAATGCTAAGTCACACCTGATAGCCTGCATTTTGTGAAGGATAGGGTAAAGAAGAAATGAGGACTTCTGCTATTGGCCAAGGCTTGCACTTCTTTGATTCAACCAGAAAAACCATAGGAAATATATGAAACAATTATTTTTTAACATGAGACTGCAGGCAATACAGATCCATTATATCCAAGAAAAGTAAAACATTAGGCTAGTTTAGGATTACCTTACCTCAGTGCCTAAAAGCAGTTTCTAGACTGCCATAGGAGGAGGGTAGGTGGGAGGGAGAGATCCTAAGCAGCCCAGCAATCACCCTGGTGAGAACACAGAAGTCAGAGTATCAGAAGGCAGGGTGGCTAGAATGTGTAGGGCACAGTATAGGAGAAGATGCTGAAAGAGATCTGGGGATTCACAGACAGGTGACTCTCTGATCCTTGGCTGGGTACTTATTTGGACACTCATGAGGTGAATCCACATAATAACACGGAGGCAAAACACTAAAAAGTAGCATTTGGAGAACTTACACTGCTTGCCGTAATGATTCACTATAAAGACATAGTAATTAAGGACACCTGGTGGCTCAGTCATTAAGTGTCAGCCTTTGGCTCAGGTCATGATCCCAAGATCCTGGGATTGAGCCCTGCATCAGGCTCCCTGCTCCGCGGGAAGCCCGTTTTTCCTTCTCCAACTCTCCCTGCTTGTCTTCCCTCTCTCACTGTGTCTCTCTCTGTCAAAAAAATAAATAAAATCTTTAAAAAAATAAAGAAGTAAACTTACAGTAATTAAGAAAATGTGGTATTGGCATAAGGATTGACATACAGATCCATGGAACAGAACAGAGTCCAGAAACAGACCCAGAAGTCAACTCATGTGGTCATTTGGGTTTCAACATAGTTGCCAAGGCATTTCAATGGGAAAAAAAGAAATCTTTTCCACAAATGTTAACAATTGGATATCAATGTGGAAAAAAAATAAATCTCAACCTTTACCTAACTAAAATTAGTTCACAATGAATAAAAAACTAAACCACAAATCTTTGAAAATGAAACATAGGGGGACACCTGGGTGGTTCAGTTGGTTAATTGTCAGCCTTCAACTTGGGTCATGATGTCAGGGTTCTGGAGTCAAGCCCTGCATGGGGCTCCCTGCTCAGAGGGGAGTCTACTTCTCCTGTTCCCTGTGCCCCTCCCCGCTTACTTGTGCTTTCCCTCTCTCTGAGATAAATAAACTCTTTAAAAAAAAGAATAACTTTTCAAGAACAACTCTAAGAATCTTTCCTTTTACACACTCAGAAATCTGATTTCTCTGATGCATTTCAAAGTAAGTTGTGAACATCAGAGTAATATGTTTTAGCAGTTTTACATTTATTTATGTATTTTTTCAAATAAAAAGTGTATATATTTAAGGTGTACAAAATGATTTGATGTATATATATATAGTAAAATGATTACTATAGTCAAATTAGCATTTGAACAATTTCAGCAGTTAGTCTGGTGTAAGAATAGGGGATCCTAAAGGGAGGTGACTCAAGAGAGCACTGTCTGGCTTGCTGGGGAGGAGCTTTTAGTGTAAGAGAAGAGGACTTTTTCTTTTTCTTTTTGGAAGAGAAGAGGACTTTTTGTTGTTGTTCATTACTTCACCATGACTTAAATAGAAATGTTTCGATTGAGTGACCTAAAGTTCTCTTTGGTGTCTCTCTGCTGGGAAAGGAAGGTCCATATGCTGAATAACTGGCAAAGATTCAAATTCTGAACTCTTTATTTGCATTCCCAGCGACCAGTCACTAACCAGGGTTGATGAATACAGCTTGATAGAACATATGATGAAAATAGGTCAGCAAACATGCAACACATGCCCAATTATAACAAACTTTTCTTGTAATTGAATAAGTTCCATTTTTTTCCTTGACAAAAGGAGTTTTAGATGATTGTTTTTATTTTAGTGGTAAGGGAGTTAACTCACATGGTTTTGGATGGTTGGGGATGCATTTAACATTAAAGCTAGGAGCTTAATCTCACTGAATCGTAGATAAGAAGACCTAACAGATTTCCCCTCACTTCTTTAGAGCCCATTGGGCCAGAAGAATAATTATTAGTGTTAGATAATTCCTTATTATCCTCTTAATAGTAAGACTCCACTGATGAGTAAAATAATAGAAGATAATGGGAGAATGGAAATAAAATAGTCTCTTTGCTATGAGAAAAGAGGCATACTGAGTGATACTTAATATGTTCTGCTTAAATCACAAGCACAAATTTTTATTGTTTCAGCTACAAAAGACAATTAATGGTGGCTTTCTTGGTGATGAAATAGACAGTGATAAGTAAAGAATAGACATAATTTACGGGTATTTAGGGTTTTTTTTTTTAGGGGTATTTTCTTATTCACATATCTCTACAATATTATTTGATATCTCTTACAGTTAGAGTAAGAAACAACATGTAGCTAATGGTTAAAGGCAAATAGTCTTTTGATTTATATTTCCAAATTTTAGGGTTTAGTCAATTGATTTAGTGCAAATATTTTAAGTATTCCTTTTATAATCAGTATCTCAGAGGGAATAATAATCAATATAAGTTTGTAACTTTCCAAAATATCATTTACCTCTTGGTTTGATAATCGCATGTTTAGCAGCTTAAAACAGTACACATTTATTATTTCACTGTTCTTGGGGCTCAGGAAGCTAGTCACAGAGTAGTGGAAACCTGTACTCAGGGTCTTATAAAGCTGCGTCAAGATGTGGCTGGGCTGCATTTCTATGTTGGGGATGAGGAACAGTCAATTCACTTCCAGGCTCGTGAAGGCTATTAAAAGAACTTATTTTCTGGTAGGTCTACACCAAGAACCTCGCTTCTTGCTAGTTATCTGCTGGAGGTTGTACCTGGCTCCTAGAAGTTGCTCACAATTTATAGAGGCCACTCACAGTTCCTTGCCCTGTGGCTTTTCCAACAGGGCCATTTGCTTCATTAATCCAGGAAGGAGGGTCTTTTGAGAGTCTATTAGTAAGACAAAGTCTTATATATAGTTACACAATCACAAAAGTAGATTTCATCACCTTTGCCCTGTTCTGTTGACAAGCCCCACCCATGCTCAGGGGGAGGGATTGTACAGGGATGTATATACTGGGAGGCAGGAACCACGGCGGGCCGCAGACCTGGAGTCTGTCTGCTACCCCAGCTAATGCGATGTTGTCACAGCCAGACAAGAGCCCTGTGGCACGATGTATCTCCTTTAGAATTTACCTACCATCTAATTTTCTTTACTCTTGCTAAACATAAATGCGCAAACCATTCTGAAGAATATTACCCAAGTTAGAAAATCCAGAACAACTGTGATGAGCTCTGCAATTAAGATATTTTGTGCTTGAGTTGCACAACACACTTTTTAGAGCATTTACTTTTTTTTTTTGCTTAAAAGTATCCTGAGATATTCTGAGATTTTTTAGGGCAAGTGCTATTACATACCTATTACAGGAAAGGAAAATTAGGTTTCATAAAAGATATGAAACTAGACTATAGTCCTGTCCATCCTTTCAGTGAATTTCACTAACTTTGAAAATATGACTGGAATCCTCTTCCCATATGCTTTTTACCCAGCAATTATAAAACTAGGTAGAGAAATTGAAACTTCCACATAAATATAGATTTATTTGGTGGCAACTTAGTCCATCAAACTTTATTTAACAATGTAATTTTGAAAACAGTAACAAAAAATAAAGCTTGTGATTTCTATAAATGGAGCTTATTTTTCCTTTTTGAAAAGAGAATATGGCATTTAGATGATTAAACTATCTTCTGCAATTGTGATAAGGCACAGTGTGTTCTATTTTATAGCTTCTATATTTTCTTGTTATAAAAATAATACTTTCAATTTTGTTAAATAAAATTCTATCAAAACAGAAAGAAAATGTTCTTTTCTATGCCACAATTTCTACTTTAATGAAACTTTGGTATGACTTTTTTCTGCTTTTCCTCTATAATTTCCTCCAGACATTGAAGAGAGATCAATGTTTTGCATTTCACTCATCTTTACCAAAAGAATACAACACTGTCCACTTTGAAACACATTTAAGAATATAGTATATACTAATACTGAGTTCTGCAAGAAAAACAGTTTTTTCCTTATCATTAACTTCAATGAGCTAAATCTAATTTCTCAGTCATGCTGGGCATTCATACATATTTGATATATTAATTTTCAGATATCAAAAATGTCAGTAATAAAATAAATGTGCTTTGAAAATTTGTAAAAAGAAGGTGTCAAAAGCATCAAAGATGTAACAATTCTGTTACATTGTTACATTGTTACACTGTTACAATGTTACATTGACTCAAAAACTCATTTACTTTTCACTATGGCTCAACTTCCATAAACACCACTAGGCTTTGCTGCCTCCCTAAGGAGCACATTGCAATGAATGGCTCATTTATCGGCTTTTCTTTTAAGTAAGGGAAATATTGGCAGGTGGAGTACCAAGGAATTTTATTGTATCATACAGTTTGGAAGCACTTTGGTAAAATATTATGAGACAGTGTATAGTAATTGCATGAATTATTCTTCAAGCAGTAAAATGAGACTCAAAATGTCAACTAGCATGAGTGACAATTGTTTGGATGTGGAATGAAATATTCTCTCCACTTCAGTTTCGCTTGGTTGTTCTGTATTAGAAAGTACTGGAAGAATCCAGCAGTATGATTAAGAAGACCGTCAAAAGGAATGTCTTTAGAGGAAGCACAAACTATTATTTACGTTGATACAATGGTATAAAAATCACAGCCATTAAGGACAAAGCAAAGGAAGAGTGAACTAAAGGTGCAAATCTGTGTGAAGGGTGTGGACAGGAAGATGTTTTCCTGCTATTACATCTAGATTCTAAGACTCTATAACTGATATACACTTGGAAAAAGTGATGATGAGACATTTTCTAATAATGACATAATTCTAATCTATCTTGGCTGCTCATCCATCAAAGCTTTGTTTGTGATGCTTTGATTGATGGAATGAGAAGGAATCATTCACTACTTTAGTTAAAGAGTGAGGGGTCAGATTCACTTTAAAAATTGCATTCTGCTTTCAAGATAAAAATAAATATCTCTTAATCAAATGGATGCTATCAAATAAATAGCTAACATATAACAGATCCCGAGGTCTTATTGATGGGGTTTTGGAATATAGGTGAGGTTCAGTGGGGTAAGGTATGGAGCTGACGACCAAGAAAGACTTCTTGAGACATCTTTGGTGCAAAATGGTGGCTTTATTAAAGCACAGGGACAGGACCTGTGGGCAGAAAGAGCTGCTGCCCAGGGGTGGTGAGGGGTGGCTGACTATATACTATGGGGTTGGAGGAGGTAAGGAAAGGGAGATTTCAAAAGGATTTTCATTTGTTAAAGAAGACTCACAGGAGGCCTTGCCATTGTCAAGTTAATGTTGTTTTTCCCTCTATCGAGGTGTTAACCTGAAGATATTGGGAGTTTCCTGGAGGAACTTGACACTGCCTGGTTCATGTATCTGTCAATGGGCTGCAGGTTATAAGGACATTTAATTGTATCTACATTCCCTTCTGGAAGCTAGGCCTTTGATAGAAATGCTTTTTGTTCTTGTAAATTGCTAAGACATTTGTAAACCAAGGGAGACTCCTGTCTTGCAAGATTGTGACCTCTGTAAGTTTAACTATCTGTTTTTCCTTTCCTTAACTTTAGGGCAGCCAGGAGTGCCTGAGAAATGTCACATATATCCCATCTGCGGGGGAGAGGCAGGTTGTGGGATGTCACCTTCTGCTTTGTCCTCAGCTTGCCTTCTGTTCCTTCATCATTGTGATAGCATTTAACACTGCCCAAGACAACAGGTACGAGAGCACCACCATTAGATGATAGAGTTAGGTCTTTATCTTTTAACCCCTTTTAACTGATGCGCCTGAGGCACTGATGAGAGTGCCAGGATGTGGGTCTCTGAAATTCAAATCACACCTCCATAACCTTGGGATTCTGGGTAGCTCCTTCAGAAAGTTTTTTGAACAAAATTATTGCCTAGAGCTAAGATTGGGGGAGTTAAGAGGATTAGAAGTAGCAGACAAATCAAGGGTAAGGTTATCTGGGCTAACTTGTGGGGATGGGCATATGCAGTAAGTGAGGGGCAATGTCCATGTACAGCAAAGTTCCATTGAAGGTGAGCAGGATGAAATGGATAGTGTGTATGTTTATGGACTCTGTATTGTGACTTGGAGCAGAGCAACAATCATAAATATTCCAGAGAAAGGCTAAATTCATGAGACTAATATATCCACCTAAGGAGAAGATGTAACAAATATTCATGATATATAGTCATTCATATTGAACAATTTTAGAGTAAATGGACACCGTAACTGATGTGGAGAACAAAGGCAAGAAGGAAATGTAGATAAAATTAAATTTTCTTATAACCTGGAGCCGACTGACAAATACTGAGGCAGGCGGACTCTGACATTCCTCCAGAAACTCTCAACTGTCTTAATGTTAATGCTTTGCTAGAGGGAAAAACAACTTTAGCTTGACAATAGCTAAGCCTCCAACAGCCTGTAAGACTTCTTTAACATAAGAATGTCCTTTTGGAAACTTCCCTTTGTCTTTACTCTCCTCACCCAACTCTAAAGTATATAATCAGCCTTGCCTCAAAACCCCAGTGTGGCTCTTTCTGGCCACAAGTCCTGTCCCCATGCTTTAAGAAAAACCACCTTTTGGCACCAAAGACATTTCAAGAATTCTTTCTTAGCTGTCAGCTCTGAACCTCACCACTTCAAACCACATCATTACTGGAATATGTAAACACTGTGATTCATGGAATCCTATGGGAATTTTTCTACCTTCAGCTTATTTAGAATCAGACTATGTTATTGGACACAAAATGAGATGTATTTGAAAATAGTAAATAATATTTTAACAAGTTGTTAAATTAGAACATTTGATTGAGTCACCAAAATCAAATAAACATGATATGCCAAAATGAAGAGCAGAAAATGCAAAATTTTAAAGGAAATATTTGAGAATCAGTTACATGATCCCTTGCCAAAATTGGTAGTATCAAGCATCAGGTTAGTGGACAATGAGATAGAATTTCTTTGGAAGGCTCTATTGATATCTTTTGAAGTTTGGGTCCATGAACCAACAGCCAAGAAAGAATTCTTGAGATTGTTTGGTTACAAAAAGGTGTTTTTATTATAGCAAGGGGATAGAACTCTTGGCAGAAAGCACAGCGCTAGGATTGTCAAGAGTGACTGATCATACACTTTGGAGTTGGCGGAGGTGAAGACAAAGTTTCCTGAAGGATTCTCATACATTAAAGAAAACTTAACAGGATCCTGAAGGCCTGGCTATTGTCAAGCTAAGGTTGTTTTTCCCTCGAGCAAGGCATTGATAATAAGATTGGGAATTCCTGGAGGAACTTTGTACTCTGCCTGCCTCTAGTATTTATCAGTGTGTTGCAGGTTATAAGGAAATTTAATTTTATCTACATTTCTTTTGCCTTTGTTCTCCACATCACTGTCATTGGCCTCACCTTCTAATCCAAGTATAGAGGGGAGCATGGCTTGTGACCGTTACATTGAAAGAGCAGGAATAAAGGATACCTTGGACTGGTTTCTGCATCCATCTGAGGTACCTAAATGGACAGGGAAGTGGTTCTGGGAGATGGGCCTGGATTCCCTGAGCATAAGAGGGCTAAGGATGAGTGACTGTGTCACTTGCAGCTGATGTGAACAATGGTAAGGTCACAATCGAGTAGAATTATTTCAAGTGCTGACCAAGTGAGTTGCCTAGTGGAGCAAACAAACTCAGCACAAAAAAGATTGGATGTGAATTGCCAGACTCTGAAGAAGGAAGTGACGTGCCTGGCCCAAATCAGAGATACTGCAGGTGAAAGGACCTTAATGGCTGGCACAGGACCAACAAGCTGCCCACACAAGAAAAAAGTCAACTTTAAATAGCAGCCAGGTTCACAGAATTTAGAACTGGCTATGACAAAAACAATCAAGCACAAATGTTGCCATCTCTAATGAATATCTTTCATTCCCTGTGCTCCAATTTTAAATTATTAAGAAATTGTGGTTAGCAACAGAGTGGAAGAAGAGAGGGAAGGAAAAAAAATAAGCCGAATATGCCTTCTTCTATGCCTATTTTTCTTTCTGCTATAGGCCCTAGCATGGAGCAGAGTAGATGTAACTTTGAATGAAAGTAGAATCTTGGATCATTAAATTAGTCTAGATATGCTAAGAAATGAATCAAGTCTATGTATTTGTTGCTTTAAAGAAATATTAAGTTATCTAAGTTTTTTGTTATTTATTTATTTAAAGAATGACATTTATTTTGAGAGAGAGAGTGCGAGTGTGAGGGTGTATTTAGTTCAGAGAATTGGACTTGGGGAGAAGGGGCAGAGAGAGAGGGAGAGAGAATCTCCAGCAGACTTCCCACTGAGCACAGAGGCCCAAGAGGGTCTTGATCTCATGACCCTGAGATCATGACCTGATCAGGAACCAAGAGCTGGATGCTCAACCAACTGAGCCACCCAGATGCCACTTAAATTATCTGTTTTGAGCACTAAGCACATTTTACCCAAGGTAGGAAAAGCTAGCATTCTGGAACAAGGGTAAAAGGCCAGGGAAGAAGAAAATAAAATGGCTTTGGGATTGGATTCCAATAATCTTTAGACATGAAAATGGAACCAGGACTTTAAGGAAAATTAAATGAAGACCAGAGTTTTAATTATTATAGGCGTTCTGACTTCCCAAGTCCCACTGTATTTGATGATTTAAAGCAACCATGCTCTTACAATCTAGGAGTTACCACATAAATCATGGCATTGCTTGGGTTTTTATCCAAGAGAAGGTGAAGAATTTACTAAACTAAATGAGTTTCAAAGAGAAAGTGGGGTATAATGTCTGTGATTATATACATGCATCATGATTGTTAAGACCTACCAGTTACAGGGCGCCTGGGTGGCTCAGTCGTTAAGCGTCTGCCTTCGGCCCAGGTCAGATCCCACGGTCCGGCATCGAGCCCCGCATCGGGCTCTCTGCGTGGCAGGGAGCCTGCTTCTCCCGCTACCATTCCCTCTGCTTGTGTTCCCTCTCGCACTGTTTCTATCAAATAAATAAAATCTTAAAAAAAAAAAAAAAAAAGACCTACCAGTTACAAATAAATAAATAAATAACAACAAAGTCATCCCACCAGAAGCTGAGTTTATATTCACCACATGACTCAGGCTCTGAACATTTATGGTCTCCATTTCAATAAGAACTTGAGTTAGTCCCTTGATGCTAAATTACCATTATTTGACAAAAGGAAATTCATGCTGGTCAACATCTTATTGATATTGAAAAATACCTGCTTTTTCATTCTTGGGGATTTTCTTTTCTCTGCACCTCCAAATACAACTCTACGCTCAGTGCAATGCTATTTAATTTTTTTTTTTTGGCAGCAGGAGGGCTGCGTTATGTACTCCTTTTACAATCTGAAGAAATTCCTTTCCCTACTCATAAACATGTACATATGTACTTAGAGTTGATCTACTGCTTTTAGTGAACATATCACTCCTTGTTTCTTAGGGTAAAGAAAATGTGGTATGTACATAAAATGAAATAATATTCAGCTTTAAAAAAGAAAAAAATTCTGCAAAAGGCAACAACATGGAAGAGTCTTAAGGACTTTATGCTAAATGAAATAAGCTGGTTACAGAAAGATAAATATTACGTGATTCCATTTATATGAAGTATCCAAAATAGTCAAATTCATAGAATCAAAGGGTAGAATGGTGGTTGCCAGGGGTTAGGTGGGGGGTTGTAGAAAGCAGGGACTTACTAATCCACAAGCATAACGTTACGGCTAAAGCAAGATGAATACATTCTAGAGATCTGTTGTACGACATTGTATCTATAGTTAACAATACCGCATTACACACCTAAAAACTTGTTAAAGAACTAGATATTATATTAAGTGTTCTCACCATAATAAAATTTCTAAAAAGGACTAAACATGTTCCCCAGGCCCGATCCTTCAGCTATGTCATCCATCTCTCTCATCTCAGTGTTCAGTAAGGTATGGGTACATGACCTAAGCCAAACCCAATGTGCTACTTTTATTAGCCATGGTTCTCCAGAGAAACAAAACAAATAGGACATTTAGAGATATATAGAAAAAGACTTATTTTGAGTGAATGGCACCACGTGAGAAGCCTCACAATCTACCTTCCACAATGTGGTGGCACAGCAAAGTTGATGGTGTCATTCCAGTTCAAACTCAAAGGCATGAGAACCAAGGGAGCCAATGATCTAAGTCCCAATTGGGGTCCAGAGGTCCAAGACCAAGGAGTGATGAAGTTTGAGGACAGGAGACGTCCCAACTCAGAGAGCCAATTTATCCTTTCTCCACATTTTTTCTTCTATTCAGGGAGGGTAGATAGCCCACTGTAATTGTTGAGGATTATTTTCTTTACTGAGTATACCAATTTGAATGCTAATCTCCTCCAGAAACACTCTCACACATATATCCAGAAATAATGTTTTGCCACCTATCTGGGCATATCTTAGCCCAACCAAGTTAACACATAAAATTATTCATCACACCCCTCCATGGAACTTTCTCCTGAGCTATTGGGATGGTACTCTTTTCCCCTCAGATTCTCAAGTGGCAGGTTGTGAGTCTTGAGCTGGTGGAGATAATTTCTGCCACCTTTCAAACGTCTGTTCTGAAGGTAAGGAAAAGACTGAGCCCTAATGTCCTTTGTGCCTCAGGAACAAGAATTTCTTAAAGCCACTGTACTCATTGATTTTTGTTAGCATAAGCTAAGAAATTCTCTTTTTCATTTAAAAAAGTTTGCATTTGAGTTTCTTTTTTCCTGTAACACACATACTAATTGCTTTAGTTTACTTATAATTTCATGGGTTTCTGTTTCCAAGAAATTCATTAACCTTCCAACCCAAGTTAAGAAAGCTTCTCTTTATGTGAATTCTTAAAATGGAGTCCTGAGAATCAAGGAGAGAAAAAGAAAATGTAACCAAAGGAGAGAGAAAGATAAGTATCTCCCAATTCTTGAGTATTTCTCAATTCCCTAGTATTCCTGGTTTACCTCCGTTGCCTCTGAGGAAAAATCATATCACATTGACATATTGAAAAATCCAGGAATATATTAATATTTGTGGGAAAAAGAATAGATGGTTAAATACAGTCAATTATTGAATTTATTTATAATTATACCCAATTGTTCACTGCAATGTCTATTTATTTATGTATCAGAAACCACTTAGTACATAAGTAATCGAAAATGTCACATGTATGAATAAATTGTGCACATAAGTTAATAAATTTATGAGATGCTCAATCGTGAATGCCATATGTATTTTTACAAATTCGAGGCTGCTTCATTGTGTTTCTTAGAATGCTAGAACATTTTTATCCTAAAAAGTACATGAAGTATCTTCTTATGGAAAGTAAAGTTTTTGGTCATAGGGTAAGGAGAGGATGGTTTTGTGTGTGTGGTGTGTGCATCTCTGTGTGTATCTCTTTTTTGTGAGTTTAGATTTATGCTATGAAAGAAGAATTAGTTTTTGAAGGAGAGAACTCTCCCAATGGATGGAAAAGGGAGAACTCCAAGGTTTTTCCTAAATTGTAAACAAATGTCACCCATTGAGAAACAACTAGCAGACTATGACATAATAAAGATAAGTTACACATTCCCAGTGTGATTAATATCACAGGTAAAAATTTTTAAATCTTTCCATTATGATAGGAATGACTGTGTTTTCTACAGTCAACTCTTTGAGTGAGTTGTGATAAGCTTTCCACTGAACACTTTTCCTTTTGGAATATCATACTCCATATACTGTCTTAAGTCATAATTCAAAGCACCATTATCTCTTCGCAGGGCTTCTGCTATGGCTTCCTAAATTAGTCTCCCTACTTCCACCCTTGCTTCTTAGTCTGTTCTCATTAGCCAGAGCGATCCTGTTAAAATATAAATCAGACTGTCATTCCTGTGCCCTATCCAAACCTTTTCATGGCCTATAGACTTTGTCCTCCTCAGACACTTGCTACTTCTCTTACTTCATCTTCTGATGTTCTCCCTTTGCTCTTGCTCTCTCTTAGCTAATACTAGCCTCCTCGCTGTTCCTTCAATTTATGCATTGTGTACAATATTCTTCCCCTAGACACTAACATGACTCACAGTCTTACTGCCTTCAAGTCTGCTAAAATGTCATTTTGTCAGAAATACCACCCAGATCACTTCCTTAAAACAGCCACTTCCCACCATTGTCAGTTTTTTTTCCCTCTTATTCTGACATTTGTTTGCTTCTTGTCCATCTGCCCCCACTTCAGTACAAACTACAGGAGGACAAGAATTTCATTGTGTTTATAGCTATATTCCTAATTTTTGGAAGTGTGGAACCATGATGAAAATCTGTTGAATAAATGAATTTTCTTCAAACAGAAGTAACATGTACTGATTTTATGGTATAGGCACCTAGACAATCTCTAGCAGACAAAAATACTAATATCTAACTTTTACCAATCCACCTAAGACAAAATTCAAGGAATTTGTAGGAGATTACACATTAAAAAGATAGAACCAAGTCCAGAGATCCTGTCTTCATAGTTACCTCTTTTTCTATTTTTCTTACGTCTTGTAAGGGAGAATCAGCTGGACATACTTCCAAAACATAAATCAGTAAAGTTTCTGACACTTGACAAAAGGGCAGAGAAATAAGCTGCCTTATTTATAAGAAGCTATGCTCAGAGTAAAAAAAAAAAAAAAAAATCCGTGTGGTAGAGACTAACCGTTAAGTGTGATGTAACGGAGTTTGGGGGCTATGCCACAACACAATCAGAAGTTAGCTTCCAAACCCATTCTAGAATGTCATGAGGCATTATGCATTGTTAAAGAGCTGCAGCTCCTTCCCCAGAGGAGATGCCATCTCTGTGATGGGTGAAGCAATTTTCTCTGCTGATCTCAGAAGGTTCTTCAGACCTTGCATTCATTGTGAATGTGAATGCAAGATATTATGAGTGTGAAACGTTAAAAAACAATAACTAGTTATTCATGCCACTCAAATGTAACTGGTTTGCAGGAAAGACCTAACTTCTTTTCTGAAGTGGTGTATTAAATTAAATTAAATACATAGAAAAAATATTAGTTATCTTAGGAGCTGTGTAATTATAGATTGACTGTCAATTCATTTATTACCTTTCATTCATTGTGCTCAGTACAATCCATTATAGTTTATACTTGAACGCAAAGCAGATGCTTAAGCACATTTCACTTCATGCGTCCATTTCTGGCTATGCTGTCTGCCACAAACCCCTCACTGTTCTTACCTGTATCCAATTCACAGAGGAGTATGGTAGAGTGCACAGGGTTGTTTCTTCCACATATCTTTCTGTCCCTAATTCACCATTTTTCTCCTACTTGTGTCATTGTCTTTTATTTTTAAGCCCAGTAAGATAGAAATAAAAACCGTGTTTTATTTGAAGAAGTGATTTTGATTAAAGAAGATTAGCTAGATTGAAGAGGGTAAGATAGAGATAAAGAGCTAGGGAAGTAGGGGGAGATGAATAATAGGAGAGGGAATAAAGTGAAGGAAAGGTAAAAGAAATGGGAGACTAAAATGTGGGGGTGAGGAAGAAGTGAGTTTTGCAACTGACTTCGCCAAGGAGCTTATGTTTAAAAGAACTTCCTCCTTAAGGCCTCTTTTTCTCTAAACACATAGGAATTCTTTTGTCTCCATGAGGCCCAATCCCCAGGGGTTCACAACACAGTTTTTCTTTTTTCTTTTTCTTTCTTTCTTTCTTCCTTCTTTCTTTCTTTCTTTCTTTCTTTCTTTCTTTCTTTCTTTCTTTCTTTCTTTCTTTCTTTCTTTCTTTCTTTCTTTCTTCCTTTCTTTCTTTTTCTTTTTTTGAGAAGATGGAACACCATTAGAAGGATTAAAAAGGGGATATATGATGAATTTTTTTTTTTTATATTTAGGAAGTTGTGTCAGACAATGCCTAAGGTTTTTTCCTACTTTAAGTCATAAAATTTTCATTCTGACTTTTAACCTCACTTATTTTTAATCCTAAATTATTTTATTCTCTTTTTTTCTGTGTTATATTAACTCAGGTTGTTGGGACATTTGGCACATCAATGCCTTCTGTTGTAGAATGATACCTGTGAGGGTGTCTTCAGCTTTTCTTGACTTTGAACTTTTTTTGACTCAGCGCAATCAAATTTCAGTGCAATGAACTTCAGTGGAACTGGGGTGCTGATATTCAATCCAAACCCACTCAGTGGTAGCCCAGTGTACCTAGTCTATATTTTATTAGGGCTTCAGATTAGAGACGAGATATAACGCTGAACATGACAGACATGTCTTCTGTCATCCCAGAATTTTAGATCTCATGCAGGAGACAGATAAGAAATTATTAAAGTGAGATACATGTGGAAAGGAAGAAATGCAAAATGCAGATGTATGTAAAAGACTGGCAGTCTCTGAAGAAGTGACATTTAAGGTGAGATCTGAAAATTAATAAAAGTTATCAAGTGCAGGACAGAGCAGGAGGAAAATTCCAGGCGAGGGCAGGCAAAACTCTAGGATAGGAAAGATCACAATATATTAAAGAGCTGAGGAAGCGTTGCTGGGGCAACAAGGATGAGACAGACCACGGCATCTAATTGAAGTGGAAGATGTAGGCAGGGGCCAGAATACTGAGGTCTTAGAGGGTATGAAAAGGATTTTGCATATTATCCTGATGGCAGTAGAAATTCACTCCAGTTATTAAGCAGATGAGTGACATGACTGACTTAAATATTTTTAAAATTTCCCTAGATCTTCAGTAGAGAGTGTATTGGAAAAGTTTAAGAATAAATACAGAAAATCCTTAAAGTGTGGTTGCAGGATAGAATTGATGGTGGCTTGACCCCACAGATTTAAGTTGGGTTGGAGGGAAGTCAGTAGCTTCCAGAGATGTTTCAGAGTGACTCAAATACTAAGAAATTCAGATGCTTTGGAGGAAAGGGTGACCTGAATCATTGGCCAACCTGAACTATCTGGATTCAGAATTGAAATTTATTTTCTGATAATTGTCATAGGATTAATGGAAAAGGGGGTAGAATACTGGATAAAGAATATATTTCAAAAAATGAGGGAGGTACAGTGCCCAGCTACATAGGAACTCTCAGTGGACACACTGTGTCTAAAGGTAGTTTTCACACGGACGTCTGTCTGCACAAATATGGTAGCTCTAACATAGTTCTTACCAATTGTTCACTGCCATTCCAAGAAGTGTTAACTGTTTAAATACCTCATTCGTACCATCGTGATTGCTTTTCAGATCTTTCTAGTCCAAGTATCAACACTTCTTTCAGCACCAGTTTTTTCTTCTCATATCCAAATCTACTTAAAATCACTAGATAATTGACTTTTTTTAAATGAGGAATAAGATATACACTATTTTTATGTCTAATAGTCATTTTTCTAAATGACTCATATATTTACATTAGAGTTCTAATGTAGACACATAATAATTGGTCTAATATAGACATGTAACAATTCCGCAGGCTAGGTATGTGGTTTTGTATAAAAGGTTGACATTTTCTTCTATCACGATGCTAGCATTCCAAATTTGTTTAAGTAGAGGCTGTTGAGTGGGAATTAAAGTTGCATATAAATAATTTAGAGAAGTGATGGGCATTGCCGAGATGGACCAAGGGGTTGCAGCTGAAAATTGTGCCAATTAAAAGCTGCCACTTTTAGTGAATTACTTAATCTCATTAAGATGTGGTAGTTAAATCAAATGCCATATTTCAAAAATATCTGATTTTTTGTAAATCACAAAGAGATGATTGGCAATTCATTCATGACTAATACAATGTTTTCTTTATAATTTAGTTTCAAACATCCTAAACTAATTGCATCATTCAGATGAAGCACTTTAGAATCAGCTC
>CM053604.1:38223726-38282826 GCA_028646535.1 Procyon lotor
GGGTTGGGGAGCAGAAACATTTCTGATAAAGAAAAGAACAGTTGTAAAGCCTCCAAACAGTGAGTGAACCAGAGACACCAAAAGGATATGGATCCATTCTTAATGACCTGTACACAGAGTGCATCATGGTGGAAAGGAGTGGGGCCTCCCCTACCATGCTGACGAGTTGGCCTCTACATCATATTCAATGAGAGAAGCTCTTCTGGCTTTCCCTGGTGGTCAGGAATGCTGATAGAAGATAAATAAAATAATGAAGATGGAAAACTTTCAAATCCACCAAGGGAAATAAACTTATGTTGGATGGGAAATACCATGCCATTGCAATTTAACAGTAGCAAGGACTCACATAAGGAGCATGATGTTGAAATGACTGAATCTGAAGGGGCACATGGTATAGAATGTATGTTCATGGCAGAAATCCCTGATGACTTTACTTGAGCAACACTTGGGTGGCTCAGTCAGTTAGGCATCTGCCTTGGCTCAGGTAGTCCTGGAATGGGTTAGATATGGGGCTCCCGGCTCAGCGGGGAGCCTACTTCTCCCTCGGCCCACTGCTCCCCCCACTTGTGCATTCTCTTTCTCTCTCTTTCTGACAAATAAATAAAATAAAATCTTTAAAAGAAATAATGCTACTTCAGAGCAACTTTTAATTTTTAACTTTTGGGTAATAGGTATTGTGTAAATCTTGATGTTTCTTTTTTGGGTTGGCTGAGAGTGTAGAGCTAAATTGGAAGCCCTACCAATGTAAGAGAGAGGATCGTTTTGTTATACCCATAGGATCAAACTGCTGGTTTTCCTATAAAGAGTCCCCGCTCTTTATTTATTGGTATTTATTATTTCATGATACCATCATATTTTCTTTCAGTTGTGATTTTGTGTGTATATGTATTAAAATGATAATAGTAGCTACCTAGCATTTACTGAGTACTTACAACTTGCCAGGCATTGTTATAAGTGATCTCTTATTTCAAAAAGAAACTGATGCAATAGGTACCATCATGATCGCTATTTTAAAGATGAAGAAACTGAGGCAACTTGCTTTGTCAGGTATGGTTGCACCACTAAGATGTAGCAAATGTGTGCTTCTGGGCCAGTACCCTCAATCATTTCACTATCCACATTTTTTTGCTTTTCCTAAATTTTCAGAATTGAAGTGGGATATGACTGAAAGGTACTAAAATGCTGTAGGGACCCAGGGATTTACTGACCTGCATGTTTTATTCCATTTTCCTTAAAAAATATTTTCTGATTCAGAGATTTAAACATATGTTTTTTTTTTTTTTAAATATTTTATTTATTTATTTGTCAGAGAGAGAGAGAGAACACAAGCAGGCAGAGAGGCAGAAGCAGTCTCCCTGCTGAGCAAGGAGCCTAATGTGGGACTCGATCCCAGGACCCTGGGATCATGACCTGAGTTGAAGGCAGCTGCTTAACCAACTGAGCCACCCAGGCATCCCTAAAAATATGTTTATTACATATTCTCTTTTTTATATTTTTTTCTTCTGCCTCTTTAATTCACTTGAAACATATTTGGTTAAAAAATGCTATATATGTTACCAATTTTCCCCATTTAGTAACCTTATCTTTTTCATTGATTTGTGTTGCCAAGTTTACCGGATAACAAATTATAGCCTTTTGGAGGGTGATAGGCTTCAATTGATTTGCCTGGCAATTCTTGTATTCTTTTACTTTCTGTTGATTTGTATTAGTTATTATCTCATTTGCATTTCATATGTTACTGCATTGATTAGAAATTACAGAAAATGGTACATAATCATGATGGTATTGCTTTAGTGTTTCATTTTTAATTAAAATAATGGTTCTTATAACATCAATTACAATGCTAACATAATGCAAGGTGAAAGCATTCCATCTATTTGCCGAATGTAATGGAGTTCATAAAGGCATACCTGGGACTTAGACCCACGCCTGCCTAGCTCCACAGTCCCTATTTATAAGTGCTATTCTATACTTCATCCAGGAGTTTCAGCACCACTAATACTTTGCATCTATTTCAGTGTTTTTATGATCATCTCAGTAGAATGCAGAATATGAGTTAAAGACACAACAGGGCAATTCTTTTAATATTTTTGTCATATTTTTAAGGTTTTGAGAAAATACTAGGCATATTTATACCACATCACTTATATGTTTTACTGATCACAAACTGTATCATCATTATTGCATTATATACTCTTATCAAGTTTATTAAACACTTAATTAAGTATAAAAGAAAACTCTTAGATGAAATCCACTCTTCTTTCCTACCATTCTTTCAACAGAAGTAGATTAGAGCATGCTGTCTCTAAAGGTATATTTATTTGTAATATGTTCTCGTTACTCTAAATTCATTCTATAGCTTCTTAAAAGTGTGGATATTAACAAGCTATCATTTTTATTTTACATATGCATAGTATAATATTATTAAAATACATGTGCAAGTGATTCTGTGTGTACCAGTCATGGGACTGTCTATAGGCAGCTTGGACTCCTACAAGTAGAAATTGAAATTACACTAAGAAAATAGAAAAACTCTAAGTGCCCTAAATGCACAGTATTATCATTATTATTCTGTGAGTGTGCTTATACAAATAAAAGAAGCCAGAAATGATGATTTCAAACTATCTCCAAGTATTTTAACCTAATCATAGAGTTTCTAAACTGTATATTGTAAACTTCCAGTTTTAATAGTGAGATCTGCCCCGTGCACATCTCTAAATCAGCTCCTATAGCCTTCTTGTTATCTGATTTGTCTCCTACTTACTAAAGGCATTCACCTTTTGCAATTCTTTTTTCAGTGTTCAGTACTGGTTCCTTTATTTTCTCTGTATAAAACAGATCACTTACTACTATTCTGTTTCTGGCAGTGAGCTAATTGGACTATTTTCATTATGCCATTTAATCCTCATGAACTATTCTGGATTTTGATAGTATTATTCCAACTAATAATAGACTTAGAAAACTTAACTGCATAGGACATACAAAGAAAAGCCCCATTGTTGCTTTTAAGAACTTAGTGCCTCCAATGTGCCCAAAGCCATTTTAGCTAAATCCAACCCTGCCTAAGATGAAGTATCCCAGTTGGGCAAATGTCTGCTCTAATATTCTGTAGACATTAGACTCAAATACAAAAAATTCAAGGGAACCCTTTTGATACTACTTCTTTGAACTGTCTTCTTGACTGAAGCTTATTTATTAACGCTGTCATCTAGAAAGTTTGGGAAACACACTATGCATAATACCATGCAAAGATCATTTTTCTTACATAAATCACTATTGTTGTTTGTTTGTTTTTGTTTTCCTAATATTTCCTACCCTCACTGTCCTCTCGCATCTGGATTATCACCATAAATTTAGTTATGATGATCACTCTGTAACCATTCTAGATAGTTACACATGTTTAATACCAGCACCCCAGTCATTATTTCCTTCTGGCCATATTTTTGTATTCAAAAACTTAATGTTTCATTTACCACATCATATTGACCATTCTCAAAATTAAGACTACGCTTCTAAAACTGGAATTGAAGCTACTTCACAATAGGACCGGTGGCTAACTTTGAAAACCTATTATTTTCTACTTGTTGGTATTAACTTTAAAGCAGGTATGTTCTTTTCTTTTTTTTTTCCCAAATATGTTTATTTTATTTTTTCAGTGTTACAAGATTTATTGTTCATGCACCAGGTATGTTCTTAAAGCAGACTTTATACTTCACCATTTTCCTGTCTTTATTATTAGTATTTTCTCATTATATGGCCATTTCAACCCATAATTCAAGATTCATCTGGGTCCATCTCCTCTGTGAAGCCTCTTATGGACACAGTGGCCTTCCATCTTCAGTAATTCTCTTCACATCTTTCATTAGTTATTATATCTGTCAGGTAACCTGCAAGTGTCTGGAGAAGAGACATCACATATATACTTCTCTGTATTTCCTATAGCATCTAATATAGTACCAGGAAATAGTAGATTTTCATTTTATGTTTGTTGGTTGATCGACTATTGATTGAACAAAAGCAACATAAGTGCTCCTTCTTGACCTTTAAGACCTAATATAATTATAATATGGGATTGTCTTTTTGCTGGAGGATCCTTGAGGGATTTGGAAGTATTCTTAAATCATGAACCATATGAATGAGTTATGGACACAGCTCAGAATCTTTTCCTATAAAATGAAGATGTTGTTCTATAGTATCCATTACATTTCTTCCTTCTCTTACCTTCTATTCTGTAGGAATGCAGAGAAGAAAGATATTAACATGATGACATGGAGAAAATGGGAACTTTTTTTAAGTATTAAGGAACTTAAAAGGTCATGGAACAAAAGGAAAGGATTCTAGGTGGTAGGTGGTAGGAGTCCCACAATAAGTAGCTGAAAAGAAACAACAAATAGTCTATATATAAGTGTTGTAAGAAAATTAGCCTAGTGTAGCTGCAGGCTTCTCAAATTGCTGTGATGGAACATAAGCTTGGAGAAGTACTGTTGGGACAGATCTATACAGTACTTCCATCAAAGACCTGCAATGGGAAGGTACTTAAGATGCAAACTTAAAGGATTTTAAAGAGAAAGGCTGTATAAGTCACAGTAGCACTCTTAGGAAAAAAAAAAAGTTTCAGACATTACTTCATGGTTTTCTGCTTTGCAAACCTAGTGTGCATGGCTCATGTAAGTGTCTGAATGTAACGGAAACAATCAGCTTTCTTTCTTTTTTTCTCTGTTGAAGTCCTTCAACCTATTTTAAAAAAGAAAAACTCCAGAACTTCTAAATTATTTTAGCAAGTACACAATGTGTCAAAGGTCCCCAGAGTTGACTTGGAGAAAGCTCTGAACCTGACTTCAACTAATAAAGAAAGATTTCAAGTATTTTATAAGTGCTTGCTGTATTACCTGTATCAGCGACACAGCTGGAGAAAATTACCCCGGAAACAGGGTAAGACCTGGTGGTACAGAGCGTGATCTGAGATTGATTGTCCAATAGTTCATGCAAGCAGTATCATCTATGCTGGGATGAACTTGCACTGGTAGGAAGAATATTATTGAAAGCCGGCAGAATCATTATATCCATTTCTATGAAAAATGAAATACTTAGGTGGAAGGGCCCATAAGGAATGGCTAGAAACTGAAACATATAAATTTTGCTTCATGAAGCTTTTTACTGACTACATTATATGTGTATATATGTGTGTGTGTATATATATAGAGAGAGAGAGAGAGGGAAAGGGTGATGGACTTTACTGATTTCATATCCTAAGTGGTGATCTATCCAGTTACCCAAATTACTTGGAGCATGCTCACAATTTTATTTCCACAGACAGAAATACAAGATTTATGTTTTCCTGTAAAGAGTTATTTATTCACCAAGTAGTCATTTCTGTGCTTACGGAATGCATGAGAGATATTGTACTTCTTAGATTGTCCTAAGTAAGAAAATACTTAAGATTCTCTTCTAATGAAGAAGATGAAATTGTGACTTTAGTCTCTTTGCTTAAGAATGTTCCTCTTGGAGGCGCCTGGGTGGCTCAGTGGGTTAAAGCCTCTGCCTTTGGCTCAGGTCATGATCTCAGGGTCCTGGGATCGAGCCCCGCATCGAGCGCCGCATCGAGCCCTGTATCAGGCTCTCTGCTCAGCAGGGAGCATGCTTCCCCCTCTCTGCCTGCCTCTCTGCCTACTTGTGATCTCTCTCTCTCTGTCAAATAAATAAATAAAATCTTTAAAAAAAAAAATGTTCCTCTTAGATCCACATGTTTTCCCTGCACAGTTGTTCACAGTATCCAAGTGCAGTTAATCTCTCTGTTTAGTGGACATGGGTATTTTTGCAGGGCCTTAAAAGTTTTGTTGGTTGCCAGATCATTAATGGGCTATGAATTATGCAATAAACTTCTCCTGTACCAATAAAGAAGAAGCCAGCAGTGAAGTCTGGCCTGAGAATAGATGAAATGCAACAATAAAGGCCATAAACACATTTTTTCATTTGGAAGTCTTATTAAGAATTAGAAATAATTCATGTTCATATGGTTTTGTATGGCAGAGATGCTGTAATGAAAGAGTTGCAGGACTTTTAAAAAATTGAAAAGGAAAAAAGGAGATCATTGGACTTGAAATAGAAGCCGTGACTGGGAAGCAGGGAGCCCTCTGCCTTTGTTTTCTTCTTCCTATTAAAGTCTTCAGCTAGTAAAAATTACACCTATAATCACAAGATTATGAACCCATATACAATTTACCAGGCAGTTATTTTTCTAAAAAATAAACAAAAGAAATAAAAACTTATTTTTTCTAAAGCATTTTCAAGCAGTGTCATCTTAAATTTACATCAAAAGATCTAAAAATGTATTTTGTGTTTGAAGCTGCTTTCACTGATGATCGAGCTTTGTGAGTCTGAAAGTAAAAGAATGGGGGATGAATAGCATTTCTTCGTCAGCAAAATACCAATTAGAAAGTTGTGGCTGGAATTGCAGTTCATTTTGAGCTCTTATGTGAAATCCAGTCATTTTATTTTTGGGTTTCTACATAGTGGGAAAAGCACTGGGAATAAGTAAGTATAGTGCTTCAAAGTACTGGTAGGAGATACATGTTGTTCATATGCTCTGGTTCTTTTACTAATTAAGCTTGGGATAAATTAGTTATCCTTCTATGGGTTGAATTGTTTCCCCTCCCTCCAAATCACGTGTTGAAGTTCTAACCCCCAGTATGTCACAATGTGACCTCATTTGGAAATAAAGTCACTAAAGATGTAATTAGTTGAGGTGATTAGTGTACCCCCTAATCCAATATGACTGATGTTCTCATAGAGGAAATTTGGACACAGAAGTGCAGTTGGGGAAATAGAACTTAAACTTTTGTCCCTACTCAAGAACCCTTCCACAGAGGTAGTATGAAAAGAAAACAGTATTATTACTGAATGTGATTTAAACTAGAAGGAGAGGTGCAACACGAACAATCAGCTAAGAGATTGCAAAAACGGAAAGGAAGCCTCACCCTTTTGTGTAACGAAGCAGATGTTACTGCACATTGCACACACATTTTCAAGATAAACAATGACTAGTCAAGTAGGAAGACTCGATGGCACCTTTCATCACACAGAGTTCCTGCTAACTTTACCTGGTAATTGGGGTGACAGTCTGTGTTAGCCAGTTGGCTCTATCTAAAAGGAAAACAAACTTCTCATATCTTTATGACAGCAGGTAGTTTTGCAGCTTGGAACAAGGCTTCCTGCCGAAACTGGGAGCTAGGAGTCTACCTCCCTTGAGTATTCTCCTTTACAACACTCAGTAGAAACCAACCCTCCTGACATATTGATCTTGAATGTCTAGCCTCCAGAATTGTGAGATAATACATTTCTGTTGTTTTGGCCACTCTTTTTTTTGATACTTTGTTAAGTTAGCCCTAGCAACTAATATACCCTTTATATTTCAGTTTCCTCCAGCAACCTGGGGTGGGAGGGAGTTGGGGAGGCATGAGAATCATAAAGTAGATATGGTGACACCGTCTACTTCAGAGAGTTAAGAAAATTAAATAAGGTGAAGCACATAAAATACTTAGCAAAGTGCCTGGAGCATAGTACTCAATACCTCTTACCTGATATTACCATTCTTCTTTCCTTGAGCAAATTACATAGTATTTTTGGTTATAAAACCAAGAGGTTAGACAAAATTCTCTCATTTACTTTACATCTTTGAAATCCAATTTTTCTATTCTTTTCTTTTTTAAAATCGTAAGCCTCTTTTGTTTGCTTGACTACAAATCAATCAAAATTATATTATCTACTGTTCAAGGCCACATACTCATTGAATATTTCCTAAGGAATATACATGTGAAAAATTAACTAGGTAGAGTAATGGAAATATAAAGGAATATTTATGATATGAGGTAATGTGATATAGAGGAAGCACAGAAGAGAGAGAAAGCCAATCTGGGGACAAAAGGGATAAGTGAAGACTGAACAGATTAGATGATGTCTACAGTGGGATTTGAAGGTTGAATTTATCACCAGAGAAAGAGCAGGGATAGTCACTCCAAGCCCACGGAGCAGCAGGGCCACCCAAATAATTAACAACATAGAATATTCCTATTGCTGTGATTATTTCTGGAGTCTAAAATTATAGGGAAAGCAAGGGGAGATGTGGTTCAAAGGAAGGATATTTGGGTCTGAGTATTCCAGAACAAGGGGAGAATGGTGAGTTAGAGATGGAAGCTTAAAAACAAGACAAAAACTGAGAAGGCAATGCGGCAGGCAATAGAATTTTGAATAAAAATAATATCTAACATGTATTGAGAGCCATGTGCCAGGTCCTATTCTAAGGACTTGGATGTCCATTAACAAACATAATATATATGGCAACACGTTTTGGTAAATATTTTTATCTTCACATTACAGGACAAGACACTCAAGCACTGAGAGCTTAGGTACTATGTCGATGATTATATAAGCTCGTAGCAGAGGAAGAATTTGAAACTCTTATCATTTTGGTTCCAAAACAGAAAAATGTGTTCACATCCATTATACTATAGCAAAGAGTATCAGGTGCCTTCCACAAACTACATGGAGAGAGCTAGACCAGAAAAGATGGTAATCCTCATGGAGGAATCCTGTCTCTTTCATGGTGCAGTTCAGATGCACATT
The DNA here is from genome assembly GCA_028646535.1 of Procyon lotor. Taxonomy (NCBI): domain Eukaryota; kingdom Metazoa; phylum Chordata; class Mammalia; order Carnivora; family Procyonidae; genus Procyon; species Procyon lotor. Next base: position 38,232,349 of record CM053604.1, read on the forward strand.
TTCTGCAATTTTCCTGGATGCCTGCCACTAGAAGTCATCTCCCTGTTTGTAAATTCAACTAGTACCTTTTTTAAAAAAAAAAGAATGTATGGTTTATAAAACTTCTAAAATCTGTGCCAAAGTGACCATATATCATATGACTGCTTTAGCTTCTTTACACGAGTTAACACTTTAACAGTATGAACTGTATGTGAACAGTGTTTTGAAAACAAGAGGTACAAAATGAGTATCTGGTGGATGAATGACGGGAAGGAAAAGAAAGGAAGTAAGGCACCAGCATTGTGTTTTGGGAAACTGTGAAGGAGCTGAATGAGTGGTAACTGAGTGACCTGAGGCATTTTCCAAATAAGTGGGGAAAGCTGGAAAATAAACTGATTTCCACAAGTAATTCTCCATAGATTTAGAAACTGATAGCACTGGGTTTTGGGATTAGGGGGAGGGACTGCAGTCAGCAGGGAAGATGGGATAGGGCCGGTAATTTCCATCTGGTATCCTGAAGGGCTGGGTAAGCAAGGGTGGCTATAGTGAGACTACAGGGACAAGAAGGCATAGAAAACATTATTTTTTTAAAAAGCAGCAAAGGATTCAGAGACTAACTTCACCCATTGTGAGGCATTAGCTACAATGGATTAAATTTTGCTAGCAGAGTGGTCAGAGAAGTTTTTTGTCTGATTATGTAAGGAGTACTTCAGAGAGGATCCGATGCTTAGCTGATATTTTTATTTCCTCTCCTTTGATACGCATTCTCTAATTCTTACTAAAAACTTCATTGTTGTGTGACTAATCTAAACAAACATTCTAACCATCATAGAGGCTTCTAACTAAAGCAAAGGTCAGGGATGATAAGGAAACACTGTCCTTTCATAGAAATTCAAATGTCTCACTTAGCTGGAAACCATGTTTTGACCTTTCCTTAGCACATTTTCTGTGACCAGCCCTATTCAGGTTTGTCCCAAGTCAGCATCCCACACAGAAACGGCTTAGAGTCCTTGCTCTCATTTCTTCTTGGCACAATGTTCTCAGTTCTTGTGCGTGGTTTTCCCCTAGTACATTAGTTCCAGTTATCTGGCTACTCTGTAATGCTTCCCCTGAATTGTCATTAAGAACTAATTATGTATGTGAGGTGATGCTAATGGAATTTGCTACATGTCAAGAAACACTTCAAGATTTTTCTGGAACATGAGATTTCCACACACTGATCTCCCTTTTGTTTGATAATTCAATGTCAACGGGGAGTCTTTGAGGAAATTGATTGAGAGACTCTTCCACGATTAAATGGAAGATTCAAATCTGCATCTTCAGTGGACAAATAAAAGCACATCCCTTAACTAGGAGTTTTTATTCTTTATTTCTCACTTAGCTCTGCAATTTTTTCTTTCCATTTTCCTAATGTTTACACAATTCTTCCCTATGTTCTATTCCTGAAGATTTTCTTTTTATTGTTACTTGTTTTACTTTAAAACATAATGAGAATGAAGTTGAGGGAAAATGAAACCATATATAACATTGGAATTAATTTAATTTAATTTATGGAATGATTTTAATTTAAAAACTTTCAATATGGGGCACCTGGGCGGCTCAGTTGGTTAAGCACCCAGCTCTTGGTTTTGGCTCAGGTCATGATCTCAGGGTCCTGGGATCAAGCCCCATGTTGGGCTCTATGCTTGGTGGGGAGTCTGCTTGAGAATTCTCTCCCTCTTCCTCTACCCTTCTCCTTTCTCTTAAATAAATGAATACATCTTTAAAAAATTAAAAATTAGAAATTTTTTAATATCCAAACAAACTTCTATAAAAGAAATAGGTAGAATGCACATATTTTGAAGACTTCTAATAGGATAGCAACTGTATGACTCTTACTTAAGTTGGCACCTCCATAAGGTGGTTAGTCTATCTCTATTTACAGACAAGATTAACCTGAGAGTCATAAGATGAAATTGTATAGTCTGTTCAGAGCTATCCAAGTGACATAGGTGTGATTTGCACCCAGTTGTCAGACTTTAAAGTATTTTGGTTTTGCTTTAAATGCCACCCTGTTTTTCATCTTCATGAGGAGCAATATACTGTTATAAAAGAGAATTAGAGGGCAATTGTATCATAAGTTAACAGAAAGGTCCTGAACTAGAAGACTTGGTTTTAATTTCCTTCTCCATTACCAACTGTTAGTGGGACCCTGAATGGCTCACTTTGATATAAAATTAATATGGCATTAATATGCACACTCTTGATGTGAGAATTTAATGAGGGAATGTGCATGATCATGATTTATAAATTCTAAAGCTTTATATAAACTGATTCTATTATTATACAAATTTTAATATAGGTAATTCCTAAGGAGATTAAATCATCACAATAAGATGTGAAGATTTATATTTAAATCTGATTGATAACTAATTTTATAATGTCAGTTATTATAACATAATATTTAAATGAAACATATGATCTCAAACTAATTTTGTTATCCCTAAGGATTACTCCCTACCTTTTTTAAAAATATTGGCATAAGAATTTTATTGTATTTTGAGATATGTGTTTAATTTTTCATGTATTTTCTCATTTTGAATTTGTTTTCTCTTTCTGAACTTACATAAAATTAAATGTTTAATGTTCTCAATATTTTATAATTTATTTGTTTAACTATAACTTAGGAAAACACATTCATACTTAAGAAAAATATCCTTATAACTGCTATAGATTTTACATTCTTTTAATAAGGAAAAAAAGAGAATGAGTGTAGTAAATAAAAATCCTACAAACACACACACACACCACACACACCCCAGATAACAGAAAATGGGACAGGGTCTGGACTGTTGTATAAATCAGTTTTATTCCTCAGAAATATGCATTTACTATAGCTTTTTTTTTTTTAAGATTTTTATTTATTTGACAGACAGAAACACAGCGAGAGAGGGAACACAAGCAGAGGGAATGGTAGCCGGAGAAGCAGGCTTCCTGCCGAGCAGGGAGCCCGATGTGGGGCTCGATCCCAGGACCCTGGGATCATGACCTGAGCCAAAGGGAGACGCTTAATGACTGAGCCATCGAGGCATCCCTATAGCTTTTTATTATATGTTATTTATTGCTTTAAAAATAATATGATTTATTATTAATTCAATAATTGTGTCCCTGGTCCATTATATACTTTTTTCTTATTTTTAATTTAATTTTATTTTTTCAGTGTCCCTAGATTTCATTGTTTATGCACCATACCAAGTTCTCCATGCAATACGTGCCCTCCTTAATACCCACCACCAGACTCACCCATCCCCTCACCCCGCTCCCTTCCAAAACCCTCAATTTGTTTCTGAGTCTGCAGTCTCTCACAGTTCGTCTCCCCTCCGATTTCCTCTAATTCACTTTTCCTGTCCTTCTCCTAATGTCCTCCATGTTCTTCCTTATGCTGCACGAGTAAGTGAAACCATATAATAATTGACTTTCTCTGCTTGACTTTTTTATTTTCTGAATGTAACAGTGACAAGAAATCTCAATCAGTGATATTTTGAGAATACAGGATTTGCCAAAGGATGGATAATGATCTGTAGATAAAAATTACTTTAATATATAAATATTGTTATGGTAGTTATTTTTAACAATGTTTATGAGATTATATAACCTATATGATTATATTTTGCTTGTTATATTACCTAATTCCATGTAAGGGGACATGATCTGTGGCTGAAAGCCAAAATCTAGCAGATATGTCACTGGGCATGTGGAAGCATCCAGCTGACTCTGACACATAAAAGGCTCTCAGTAAGTGTTGAACCTAAAGAGAGGAGAAGTTTTAAAGGATTTTCTATGTGAATAAGGAGAGCTTATCTTTTAAATTTAGAAATTTGGCAATGGATGTGCGTGGTACATTATAATGAGTGCAATCAAAATAGTTTTAGTGAACAATAGCATTACGTCTTAGGTACCGATTGACCCATTCTTTTAGGAAAGATGATGACTAAGAATTAACCCAAATGGACAGAGAGTTTGGTCTGCTTGTGGTGAAACAGGCTTTAATGCATTGGCAAGGGACCCTGCATTGGGAAATTATTTCCAAAGCAAATAATTTTGCTTTGGGAGGAGAATCAATGATGAGGGCACTATTTTTCTGTCATGTTCCATGTAGTGTTTAAAAGTATCGGAGGGCAACAGGGATAGTATATTGTTCCAAGTGTACTTCTTGGCTTTAACTAGTGCTTTATACCACAAGGGACCATTCAGGTTTTGGTGATACTGTTTTCTAAATAGGCTTGCTGTCATTTTATCTTGCCAGCCCCTAAACCCTCTGAGCTTGGCTTATGCTTTTGGTTTTCATTCTGGCACACAAAGTATTTGCCAGCACAGGCTTCCAATAGTTTCTTCTACTCTGAGAACACCAATACATTCTTTGAACTTTATCTTTAATTACAGTTAGACAGAGTTAGCATTTTTATTTATAACACAAAACATCTTTTTTTTCTAATGCAAAACATCTTTAAGAGAAAGGAAACAAGTAAAAATAATGAGAAACAAGATTACAAAAAAATCTCATTATGTGTTGATTCTCTATCAGTATAAGCCAAAACATAGTATGTATAGGAAAAACGATACTATCTGAAATTCTGCATTTCTGAAATGCTTATTCCTATATTGATTAGGTGATTAGTGTTAATAATAAGCCATGGAGACTTGGGAGATGTTACTGGGGAATTTATTATTCATTGTATATGTACTTAAGGCACACACCTATCTTAGGCTAGATTTGTAATAACTTGCTGGAAGAATGGGCTTGGGGGAGTGGAAGGAATTGCCTCCTAGGTCCTCTCTGATTAATTGGGGAGATTGATCAAAATAATGAATTTTATCATATTTTTTTAAATTGCCTAGAAACAGTAGAATTCCCTCCCTTACAGAAATTTTAACATTTATTTTTCAAGTTGAGATTAATAGGTGAATTCAGTCAAATTTTTGTGTGTGTATATATGATTACGCATTTATGATGAAATTTAAAATTCTGTATGGATTTAGTTTGCTAACAGTAACCCTAATGTTCCTGAATTAGGATGTCTTTAGAGGGGTGCCTGGGTGGCTCAGTTGGTTAAGTGGCCCACTTTTGATTTTGGCTCAGATCATTATCTCAGGGTCCTGGGATAGAGCACCCTCCCCCACAACCACCAAGCCCCTGTTGAGCTCTGCGGTTAGCATGGAGTTTGCTTGAGATTCTTTCTCTCTCTGCCCCTCTCTGAACTCATGCTTACTCTCTCTCTTTCTCTCTAAAATAAGTAAATAAAATCTTAAAAAAAAAAAAGAAAGTCTTTGGGAGGAGCCAGGTACCTGCCAATAGGACTGATTTCAGCCTTATTGTGTCTCTGGGGTTTTATTCAAAGACCACAGCAATTACTTTTCTACAATACCATAGTGCTTCTGATTCCTAGAACCCACTTTCATTATGGCATCTACATGTTTTCTCAAAAAATTGCTTTAGAAATAATAATTTGCGGGGCGTCTGGGTGGCTCAGTGGGTTAAAGCCTCTGCCTTCAGCTCAGGTCATGATCTCAGGGTCCTGGGATCAAGCCCCACTTCAGACTCTCTGCTCAGCAGGGAGCCTGCTTCCTGCCCCCCCCTGCCTGCTTGTGATCTCTCTCTCTGTCAAATAAATAAATAAAGTCTTAAAAAAAAAGAATCATTTGTGGGGACCATCAAGAGACAAATATTGAATATCTAAACTCTAGTCTCTTACTTATCCTTTCATTTACAAAGCTTCTTTTTCTGGTCATCAACATTTGAAGTTCGTCTTTGATGACTTGATGGTGTGACTTTTTTTTTTTTTAAAGATTTTATTTATTTATTTGACAGAGAGACAGATATCACAAGTAGGCAGAGAGAGAAGAGGAAGCAGGCTCCCTGCTGAGCAGAGAGCCTGATGTGGGGCTTGATCCCAGGACCCTGAGATCATGACCTGAGCCAAAAGCAGAGTCTTTACTCCACTGAGTCACCCAGGCACCCAATAGTGTGACTTTCAGTTTAATCATTTAAGAAACTTAAGCAGTTTAAGAAATTATCACTAAGAAGCTACCATTCAAATTTAATTTAATCGTTCATTAATACTACTACTACTCATATTTTACTATTAATCGATACTGCTTACATTCTGTACATAATATGCCATGTGTTCAACCAAATATTCTGCATGCATTGCTTCTAATTCTTATGCCTGTTCTGAAAGATAAGTGTTACTATACTCTCTCCCTCATTTCACATATTGGATAATTACAGCTGACTGAGGCTCAGGAACTTTCTCACTCTGTTAATTTCCTGCGAGTACCACATACTGTGCAAGACCTTTGGGATACATTAGGTGCTTAGCGCAAATTACTACAGACAGGAAAGCATGCCATCACTCAAAGGTCTGGAACTTTTGTTCCACTGTTCTGAAAGAGCAGCTAAGATGTTTTAACCTTCAACTTTGTTACTTCCAAATGTCTATGTTGCCTTCTTTGTATCCATTTTCTTTCAGTTACCAGTTAAAACCAACTCAATGTGGTTGAAGGAGAAAGAAGATAAAACCAAATAAACAAAATTGAATTTTATCTGAAAGACCCTGGAACTGTTCAGGTAATTGAAGAAAGAGCCTTAGAAACCTAGAAAATTGTGGGGAAACTATAGCTGAAACCATCACTCACAAGCCAGTATTTAAGGATCTTTGCTGTGAAGTCAGGGTACTTCCTGAACTCAGAAATTGGTTCAACTTCTTTTTGCCTCAGTAATATTTTCCCTGCAGAATTAAATGCACTCAGAGATCAGTAATAATAAAAAGAAAGCAACATACAATCTATGCATAACATAGTAAATTATTATATCCCCCCAAATTAGATGATCATTCAAGCAAAATATGTCACCTATGAGGAGGAAAAGTTCAGAACCACAGACTACAGCAGCAGCCCATGCTAGATGTGATGGCCACTATATCTACAAAAATCTTCAGGGAAAGAAGTGTGGTGACATTTAATAAAAGATAAAAACAAGAATCTCATTAAGAACAGCCATTTTAATATAAATCAATTTATCAGGACTAGGGTGAAATATATTATATCCATAAATGTGAATGAACTAAACTTTTCTATTAAGAGAAAATTATTTTAGGTTCAGATCTCAACAAAAATCTCAACTCTTTGTCATTTGTAAGAGAAATATGAAATGGACTCAGAGTGGTTGAACATGAAAAGACTAAGGAACAAAATAATAAAAATGAAGAGTATCTTAATATTGTAAGTTAATTTCTGATGTAAAAACCAATGTACATGACTAAGAAAGATTTAAAAAGAAAAATGCATAATCTAAACTGATTATCTTTTATGCTATACATGTAGAATAGTTTATCACATCAAAATGTATAGGCAAACTCCTGAAAAAAACTGAGACAAAGCCATGCCTAAGAATGCATATATTCTCATCTCAAGTCACTCTCACCTAAAGCCGATGACCTGATGCACTGGTTCAGCTGTTGGGGAGAATTCTCCTTCCCACTGTCTTTCAGCAGTACCCTTAATTGTGCCTGCAATTCATTCACATCTGATTTGGGCTGTGTACACATAGTGAGTTAACATAGGTGTAGAAGAAGCTCAGTCTTTTTCCTTCTCATTCAGCTGCTTTGTGACACACTCAGCTATAAGTACAAGTTCAAAGAGGGGTGCTTCTCAGGCAAAACTTACTTGTATGCCTTCTGGCCCTGCTCAGGCTCATTCCCAGGTGTATTATTTCTATTTTATGGTGGACGGCTACTGAGCAAACCTAACTTTATGATTTGGCAAGTGCAATGGAATCTGGTTTATAATGGCCGCAGTAGGTGAATGGTCACATTGTGTCTTACGGTCAAGCATTCCATTTCTCCTAGGACCCATTAACATGTCAGTAACAGTTTCTCGAAGGCCAAATAATTCTCCGTGGAAGAGGCCATGGCCTTAGTCCAGGATCCCATGAACCAGTGTTGTGATTCTCGCACTGGGGTTTGCCACAGCTCCATCTGGCATCTTTCCCCAGCACTTACCACCAACATCATAGTGTCTGCTGGATAGGATGACTCATCCAATAATTCCTGAGTTTGTTGCAGAATTCTTCCCTCCGTGGGACTCACTCAAAGCTGGGGCCTTCCCTGTCACCCAGTGTACAGGCAGGCTTACTATTATAAAATGTGTTACTTGCAAATTCCAAGAGTGCTGTGCTTCCTTCATTGTGGTAGGAAATGAGTGCTAAAGTAATTTGTCATTCACTTTGACATTGCATTTGATGATTGGGGCTCTAAAAACTTCACAGAAGTTCAGATCTCAAGCATTCATAGGGTTTATCTCCCACTCCCTGCAGATCCCGTATTCACCAAGGACTTCAGCATGCCAGCCACCTCTTGCTCACTTTATCAATAAGTATGATGTCATCGATGTAATCAGTGTAAGTTTTTTCTTAAATCTGATGGTTTACTCTCCAGACTATATTATGACACTGGGCAGGAGACTTCAAAAACTCTGAGGCAAAAACCCTACAGATGAATCCTTTCTTCTAATGGAAAATAATGCATTCACTAAATCAACAGCTTTATTAATTTGTTCTGGCAATGATGCCAAATTTAGCATTGTGGCTCTGATCGGGGCTACTATTTGGAAGAAGCGTGCAATAGCCTTCAGTCCTTCAGGATCCATTCAGTTTCTGCAGGGGCTAGATTTATGAATTAAATGGAGATATGCTAAGGGGCTACAACCCAGGCACCCTTTAGGTCCTTAATCACATCACTGGTTTCTGTTATTCCCTAGGCTTGTGATACTGTGTTTCATTCATTCCTTGGGCAAGCTAGGGAGTTTAGATTTAGAGATTTTCACTTGACGTTTCCTTGAGCTCTTACCTCACAGGACAAGAACACAAGGTGGGACATACATCAACTGCCAAGCTTATCATTTCCGGTGATATATATGGAGTCTCCAGAAATAACCGCTGTGTAGGTCTACAGATTTGGTGGGCCACTGGGAGTGGGACTTTTGTGAAGACTCTAATATTACCTGACCCCATAAATCCCTATGCTAAGAGAAGAAGGGCCATGATGATATCTCTGCCAAATCGGACCCTGTGTCTTATAGTACTTAAAATAGCTAGGTACTCCTTATTCCTTAATGCAACTTGAGTTAATTGCCATAGTTCCCTTTGAGACTCAAGGAATCATCATGGGTGTTACAGAATATTTCCTCTTTCAGCCAGTGGCCTCCAGATGTGAAAATTAGCCTGGGCATGAGAAGTAAGCAAGGGATCATACTTTGGTATTGCAGCAATAACCTTTAGCCTCTTACTCCTCCATTTTTGCCGCTTTCTGGCTGCAGATGTCATAGAAGTCATGGCACCTTTGTTGGCTACCTGTCCTTTTGCCTCTCTGGTTGCCATACTCAACAAATCATTTCTAAAACTTCCTGCGTGTCAAGCCTCCTTATCAGCCTTGTCTCCTTTAGCAAATTTGCAGTAATTATGACCTCCTGGCTCCTGACAATTAAGTCCTGCCACTTGACTTTTACCATTTTGAGGCCATATCATCCTTATAGATGTTCATGAGCCCAGCTTTGTGGTCACCACTCTTACCATCATCGTTGGCCTGCAGTCTCCATGAAATTCTATATCATGCTGATGCTTTGGTCACCAATAGTTCCTAAAAGCTTTGATGAAAGATGTGTCCTTTGGGTCCTCCCATGGAATATAGTCTGATGAGTCTTCTGATCTCACATATATATTATTCCAGCATGCCTGTAACCCTCAGCATCTTTACTTGTTTCTCTGCCATTTTCCAGGGAAACTGAGATCTTTACTCTTTTCTGAGTGCTTTATTATCACCTTTTCTATGTTTTAAAGGGTCATGCCAACAGAGTTAGGCACACCCCTGGCGTTCTTGCTGGACTGTTAATTCCATGTCTTTAGAACACATCCCCAAATCAATGAACTCTTATCCAGTCTTAGATTCTAAACACCTTGATCAAGATCCAATGCTAGCTATATTTCCCTGGCTCCTGCTGGCATATGCTACCTACTAATTTATGTAATCCTTTTAATGTAGTCTATTTTCTTTTTTGTCAGTCACAGAATATTCTCACACAGAGTCATTAACTCCATTTTAGAATCTATTGCTCATTGTAGGCCAGTCCCAGAACCTCATCTAACTGCCTGTTTTCTCTGACCATTCTGGGGACACTTGTGATAGTCCTAAGTTTTCTGAGAAGTGGATACCAAAATGGGATTCGATATACAAAATATTTACTAGGAGACATGAATGGGAAAGAGAATGAGAAGTGAGCCGAAGTTGCTGGCCAGAAACAGGAACCTGCCACTCATATTTGACCCTTACCAAGGAGAGAGGGAAATACAGGTTGGAAGGATAAGTCTTAGATTTCAGCACAGTTCTGAAGAGGAAGCTCAGCCAGGCCAACAGAAGGTCTTCAAACAAAGTCACTGCTATATCCCTACTGTGCTCAGTTGCTGGTTGGGAGTAGCCCATGGGATGTGTGGCTCCAGAGCAAATGCATGTTGGATTGGAGAATGTAGAGCTGGGGCCATCACTCAGTTACATTCTTGAAGTCAGAGGTTTGCTAAGCACATTTTCAGGTCTGGCACGGACTCAGCACATGTGTACATCCACACAGATACATTCATCCTCCCATACAAAAACACATTGGCGGAGCAATTGCACTTATGAAAATTTACTAGAATATAAACTAGTCACTCGTGTTTGTTATGCTACATCACAATATACTCTATAATATTATTATGTGGCATTGGTAATTCTGGCTCATGGCAGGCATGTAGTCACGCTTGAATGACTTGAATTTAACAAGTAGGAAATCTGTTCATAATTCACAATGTTAATTCAAAATAAAAATCATGATCTAGTACTAGAAATGCTAAACACGCATTGGCTAAAAAATTTGTTTAGCTGTTTTAGATTTAAAAAAGTTCGTAGTAAAATAGGGATAGTTAGCTTATCTATGTATCTCTTTATCCTTAGCATTGTATCTTATAATGAAATATCAGGAAAAAAAAAAGAAATATCAGAATTTCACAATCAAGGTGGAGCAAAAATGTTTAATTGTTTTAGTTAATTAATTTAAAATTGTTCTAGAGTTACCAGTGCTGTAATTAGTTGTAAAAAGATAAGATAGTAAAAGAAAAATATTTATTATTGGCAGTATAGTTATACAACTCAAGAGAGTGACATGGGATATTTTGACGATTAATGAGAATATTCAGTAGTGTAGCTGCATCCAGTATTTACATCGAGAAGTATTTATCTTTCTATATACAAACAAATCCAATGAGAAAATATAATGAAAGAAATCACCTCATTTACAATAGGTAAATAATGTATAAAATACTTAGAAATAAACTTCACAAGAAGCAAGACCTATGTGAAAAACTCCTTATAAAGCTACTTAAGGTCATAAACTAGAGCTTTAGTAAATAGGAAGACATAATCTGTCACTGGTCTGGGCATGTGTCCTGTCTCTCAAATAATGTATTGATTTAACAAGGTAACCTCCAAACACTGATTTTTTAAAAAAACAGATAATCTTATAAATTCTTATATGAAAAAACAAAAACAAAAAAAAAGAAAAGAAAAAAAAACTTGCCTAAATAACCAAAAGTTTTCTGAAACTGGAGAATAATACGAGCAATTGACAAAAGACCTTACTGCTTGTCCAGGATCTGATTAACATAACTCTCAGTGACAAAACTGACCCTTGTCCCATTTCTAAAGTTATAAGGTCAGCAAACTGTGTTAACTTAAGATGTTGAGAGTGATGGATAAAGAGTTGCTTTCAGTCAAAGTATATCATGTGCTTTATCTCAGAAATCTTTTCATTCATTTTTGCAGCATTCAGCAATTGTTTGTTCTTACTCCATGCCAGGCTCAGTTCTTGATGCTAGGCATAAACTAATGAACAAAACAGATAGTTCCTGCCCTCCTGCCGTGTACATACTATTGGGGATCAAGCAGTACTGTGTAAGTTTAAGGGTAAGAAGTGCCCCAGCCTGGGTCACCTGAGTGGCTCAGTCGGTTAAGTGTCTGCTTTCAGCTCAGGTCATAATCCCAGGGTCCAGGGATCAAGTCCAGCATCAGGCTTCTTGTTCAGTGGGGAGCTTGCTTCTCCCTCTGCCTGCTGCTCTCTTCTCTTTCTCTCTAGCAAATAAATAAATAAAATCTTAAAAAAAAAAAAAAAAAAAAAAAGAAGTGTCCCCATTAGTGGCGGAGGTTTCCAGCAAGAGACCTTTCCAGACAGGATTGTGGTACCCTGACCTTTTGCATGGTAAGTCTGCATCGAAAAGGAGGATAGTTGAGCTTCCTCAAGTTCTGACTTTCGGCTTTCCCAGCCCCGTATTTAGGATCTACAACTGCATATCCTTTCTGTAGACCCCAAAAATTAATCCTTTACCTCTCACTGGAGAATAGTTTTGCCCTCCCTCCTGTAAAACCTACTGAGCTGATTTCTTTATGTGTATCTTTAGTCAAATTTTTTAAATTTACTGATTAAAGTCTCTGTCTTGGTCTCTCCAACCAGCATTTGTCAATTAAATGGTTTATGCAGGGAACTATTCTTAATAAATGTTAAAATAAGTTTTGGAGTTACAGTACATAAAGTTGTATAACTGATTCAAAAAATAAAAAGTCATAGCAATGGAACACAATGGAGGTCAGAAATCTATTCAAACAAATATGTGATGCAGGTGGCATTGATTACAGTGGGTCAGTCATTCAAGTAGTGTTGCTGAAAACTTTGAAAAAGCCTGCAGGAAAACAATAAAAAGTTGTATTCCTTTTTTATTATTACTGTGGGATAATCGTTATCCCACGGTAAATTTCCAATAAACTATATATCTTATTATTTTTTTCTCGTGGTAAGAACACTTATTGTGAGATCTATCTTCTTAACAAGTTGTAAGTGCCCAATCCATTGTTGTTGACTGCAGGTACAATGTTGTGCAACTTATCTAGGGACTATCAATCTTACTTAACTGACACTGTATGCCTGTTGATTAAAACACCCACTTCCAGCCCCTCCCCCACCCCCTGCTTCCAGCAACCCTCATTCCACTCTTTTATTTTATAAATCTGTCTATTTTAGATACCTCATATAAGTGGTATCACACGGCGCTTGTGACTGGCTTATTTCACTTAGCATGAAGTCCTCCTGGTCTACCTATATTGTCCCATGTTGTAGATTTTTCTTCCCTTTAAAGGCTGAATATTATTCCAGTGTATGTCTATATATCATATTCTCTTTATCCCATCATCTTTAGCTTGTTTTCACAACTTGGCTATTGTGACTATGCTGCAGTAAACATGAGAGTGCTAATATCTCTCTGAGGTCTGAATTTCAGTTATTTTGGGTATATACCCAAAAGTAGGATTGCTGGATCATATTGCAGTTCCATCTTTAATTTTTTGAGAAACCTCCATACTCTTTTTCATAGCAGCTGCACTATTTTAATTCTCATCAATAGTGTACAAGAATTACAATTTCTCCACCTTCTTGCCAACACTTGTATTTGTTTTTTGTTTGTTTGTTTGTTTTTTCAATAATAACCATTCTGAGGGATGTGGGTGATATCTCATTGTGGTTTTGAATTGCATTTTCCTGATGATTAGTGAAAATTAATATTAGTGAAAATGAATATAAAATGGAAACCATAAAAAAAGTACAAGAAGAAAATATTGGAGAATTTAATTGCATTTATTTCTAAGCATTGCAAAATATCCAGAAGCAACAATAGGGATAAAAGTTGAGTTGAATTGCATTACAAAATTTCTTCATGGAAAAAAAAATTCCTTAAGTCAAAACACAAGCAACATTGGAGAATCAAAATATTTGCAACACATATGAGGGAAAAAATACTAAAATATAACGTGGCGTTTCTTACTTCTGATATTTCTTTCTTGTGACTCCTTTGCTTTTAATGGTTGCTCTTTGGAGAGTTCAAGTGTATTTTGCTATTATGTTTACATTGATACTCTTAAAAATGACTTGTAGTTATAAAAAGAATATTTGCTTCTTCCTTTTAAGTAATTTAATTATAGTAAGTTCAACTTTGGTTAAGATGAAAATAGAACAAGTTCACTCTAACTTTGGCCTTTACAATTTTTTGGAAGTTTAATTTAGAAGGTTAAGTAAAAAAAAAAAAAATCACTATTTCATATTTAAATAAAGATGTAAGAGATACACTTATATGTATATGAATCTACCTAATGTTTAATCATCTTCAGGAGAAGATAAATCACCAATGAGAAATAACATGCAAAGTTATGATATACTTAAATGTCAATTTTGTGGACAAAAAGGAAAATGTAGGCTATTTAGAAAATTGAGATATGGTCTGCTATTTATTTTGCTTTCCTTTCATCCAATCAGTATTTTGGCAAAATATTATTTTTGAAAAAATCACCTGGATATTCTGTAAGTTCTGATTTTGTATCAAAGTGTCAAAGAAAAAGAGAGAAACTAGGAACTCACCCACCATAAAGAAAGGAATATGTCATAGTCACCAAAATAATATACCCATTTCTCCAACCTGAAATAAAGTTGCAGTAGTATTGGCATGCTAGAACTATTGTGTTCTGACCAATATAATGGATTTTGATTAGGTAAAATTACTGGGGCTTTTAAGACTTACATCTTTCTTCTTAGATAACATTATTGTCACTGCTTCTTAGTAGATAATCTTTGATATATCTGAGTATTTGCCTATCACTTTATTTTTTCACAAGCTGCATTGTATTGTTAATAATCATGGACATTTTTAACCAGTCCCCAAGTAGTTAATGGTATTACTATGAAGAAAGATGCATATTTCAACTTGTAAAATAGAGATTGTGCCTTTTTTCCTTTTTGTATTCAGAAAAACTCAAAACGTGTTTAACTCATTTTACACAGGAGACATGTTGATATGATTCCAAGAGTGACACATTTATGTTGAAAGATTATGTACACTATATATAATTGGTTTAATTAGTAATTTCCTTACCTATGTCAACTTAGCCATCAGATTGATCTTTCAAAAATAATGATCAGATCATGTTTATTTCTGGTGTTTAAAACTTCCTACTATTCACACAAAGTTTCTAATGTTTAACCCACTTAAAAGCCCTAACTATCTGGAATCTGCCTACTTCCACAGTCTTAAACGGTTGACACTTTCTCTTACTTCCTCACTTCCTAACTTCTAAAAATTCTAGTTACAGTAGTCCCTCTTACCTCTTATTGTATGATTCTTACCCTTCTTCTTCTTGTGATGATGTGAGATAATAAAATGCCTACATGTTGAGATGAAGTGAGGGGAATGACAGGTATTTTCATGTAGAGTTAAGCCATTATGGACCTTCTGGCAATATGTCGGAACCAGGATCATCCACTTCCTGAGGCGGTTGACCACAGGTAACAAACCTTGCAAAGCAAATCCTTACATAAGTGGCACTATTGTATATTGTTCTTCTGCAGCTTCTATTTTGCTTCTGTTTTGTTTTTTAATTTCTTGGACTGTTCACAGACTCTCTCATCTCAGGATGCTCACACAGTCTCTCCAGAATTCTCACTAAAATAAATCTTCATCTTGATTTTTGTTAAGGAACTGTATGTTCGTGTTTCTGGTCACCCAGACTTGAGAACTTTGAGTTGAAATTTTTTAGAGTTCTGTTTTTTTAGAGCTTCTTAATCATGTCACATCCCAAATGTTCTCACTTAACCTTCTTCCTTTCTTTGTCACTATACTTCTTTCCCAATTGAGGATCATATCTTCCATTATTTTAGCAGACTTCTACCTAGGATCCTGCCTCAAGACTCTTTCTTTCAATCCTACATTCCCAGGTAGATTTTTCCTCCCACTTAACTATTTTTGGTTATTTTAAGCAATTGTTCAAAAATCTTTCATTACCCACAGAACCCTTTGAATAAAAACTAAATACCTTTTTTAAAAAAATATATTTATTTATTTATTTTAGAGAGAGACAGAGAGAACAAGCAGGGAGAGGGACTGAGAGAGAGGGAGAGAATCTTAACCAGACTCTCCGCTGAGTTCAGAGCCTGATGTGGGGCTCAATTCCAGGACCCCAAGATCATGACCTGAGCTAAAATCAAGAGTCAGCCACATACCTGACTGAGCCACCCAGGTGACCCCAAACTACTTTTAAAAAGCATTTTTAAAAGTTCTGTAACTTATCTCCTACTATTCTACTATTTCCTTACATAAGTCATTTGTTCTACATCTGAACATTCGCTGGATTTTTTGGATACATTTCTTCACCTGCCTTCATCTACTCCCCACATCTCCTATGACAGTCCTTTCTAATTTTTAGAGGAGTCCAGATACTGTAAATTCAGGTATTACACAGCTTCACTGAAAACTCTGAGTGATATATAATCACAGTTTGAAATGGCTATTTGTTTCAAGGCATATCTAATACCTTGACAACAATTTTTATCTCACAACCTTTATCAATTCTGGTTCCATAATAAGATAATTTCTCTTTTGTGAGACAACTGCCAGTCCTCTATTCAGACTTTATGTTTATTTTCTACTTGGTAGTTTGCCTCCTTGATGCCAGTATTTCTTCCTCTATCCATAGTTTTTGCTTTGTGACTTTGCAGTTCTTCAGACTTGGGGTCAAATATACTTTCATCTCTCTTGACTTTGAGATTGGCTCTGTGGCTTGTTTTGGCCAATGCAATGAGATTGTTGCAGAAGAAGAAGCAGAGC
The DNA here is from genome assembly GCA_028646535.1 of Procyon lotor. Classification (NCBI taxonomy): domain Eukaryota; kingdom Metazoa; phylum Chordata; class Mammalia; order Carnivora; family Procyonidae; genus Procyon; species Procyon lotor. The sequence continues at coordinate 38,249,090 of CM053604.1, forward strand.
CTCGCAATTGCTGAGGCCTAATGTAGAACTTCCCAGCTGAGCACAGCCTAGGTTGTTATTGAGTTTGGGGGTGGTTCTTAATTCAGCAATAGCAATCAGATTCATCCATACTAATATAGTTTTAGGTTATACTTCTGTTATTGCAGCTATCATCTTACTCTGACTATATTTGACAGAGGTAATTCATTCAAAAATATTACATGCCCAGACTGTTATTTTTTTTTTTTTTTTTTTAAAGATTTTATTTATTTATTTGACAGAGAGAGAGAGAGATCACAAGTAGGCAGAGAGAGAGAGGGAGAAGCAGGCTCCTTGCTGAGCAGAGAGCCCGATGCGGGGCTCGATCCCAGGACCCTGAGATCATGACCTGAGCAGAAGGCAGAGGCTTTAACCCACTGGGCCACTCAGGCGCCCCCCCAGACTGTTATTTTTGAATGAATTAATTAAATGGAATATTTCATGTATATTTTATTATTTATTTATTTATTTTTTAAAAAAGCTTTTATTTATTTATTTGAGAGGGAAAGAGAGAAAACACAAGCAGGGGGAGCAGCAAGGCAAAGGGAAAAGCAGGCTCACTGCTGAGCAGAGAGTCCGGATATGGGGCTCAATCCCAGGACCCTGGGATCATGACTTGAGTCAAAGGCAGATGCTTAACTGACTGAGCCACCCAGATGCCCCTATTTTTAATATTTCTATATATACCCCATCTGGGGAGAGGTGATTGCTTAATCATCATTGAATTTCTCCAAGCACCTTCTATACTCAGTACTCTGCACAAAATAATTTCTTAGTGCTTGTGGAATGAATGGACTTTAAACTTATAATATGCCAAATGATACAAATGTATATATAAATTTAAAAATATTTTTGACTATCAGGGGGCATAATAGTTCTATAATTTGATCACTGATTCAAAAATTTAATTAAAATGGTTATTTTTAGTTAATTTATGTAGTGATTTTTGAAGATTCTCTTCTGCACTTAAAGAGTGGGAGAGTACACCCATGATCATGGCAGCCCTGTTCACAATACCTAGAAGGTAGAAGCAACCCGAGTGCCCATTGACAGATGAATGAATAAGCAAAATGCAATCTATCGGGGCACCTGGGTGGCTCAGTGGGTTAAGCCTCTGCCTTCAGCTCAGGTCATGATCTCGGGATCCTGGGATCGAGCCCTGCATCAGGCTCTCTGCTCGGCAGGGAGCCTGCTTCCCCCTCTCTCTCTGCCTGCCTCTCTGCCTACTTGTTATCTCTTTCTCTCTGTCAAATAAATAAAATCTTTAACAACAACAAAAAAATGCAATCTATCTACACACAATGGAGTATTACTTATCCTAAAAAATGAAGGCAGTTTCTACACACATTACAACGTGGTTGAGTCGTGAGGACATTAAGTAAAATAAACCAGTCACCTAAAGACAAATTCTGTATGATTCCACTTCTGTGAGGTACATAAAGTAGTCACACTCACAGGGACAAACAGTAGAATGGTGGTTGCTTAGGGCCGGATGAGGGGAGGAATAGGGGTAGTTTTAATGCATATAGAGTTTCAGTTTTACAAGATAAAGAGTTCTGGGGATGGATAGTGATGGTGGCTACAGAACAATATGAAGGCGCTTACTGCTTCTGGACAATATGCTTAAAATTGTTAGAATGGTCAATTTTTGTGCGTATCGTAGTAAGAAAAATGGGGAGAAAAGAGTAGAATAAAAAATTTTATTAGCTACTCATAATATGTAAATCAGTGGATATGATAAGGCTTGATTAGATATTTGAATCTTGATTTAAGTTTGATGCCACTGCCAACATTTATTTGTCAAAGTTCTGTGTGGTGAATGAGGAAAAAGAAGCTTTACATAAGAATTGCCCTAGAGTGAAACCACGTATCTGTGGTCCAGACTGTGCCCTGAGTCTGACACATGGCCGAAATATGTTGATCCCTATGGCAACAGTTTCCCAGGGCGGTTGAGAGCCCAGGCAGGGTTTCCAGTTCCAATTCCAACACTTACCAGCTGTGTAAAGTTAGACAAATTGCTCACTCTCAGTTTCCTCATCTCTGTGTAAACTAATAGATTAACATACATATACAGCACTCAGAAAACTGCCTGGGGTGTTGTAGATATCACAATATCAGCTATTACTGTTCTTGCTGAGAAATCTTGGGATTAGAATCTAAATTCTACCATCTTGCCTAAAAGTCTGGCAATAATGATGTTTTAGTAAAATATTACCTCTTCTTTCAGGATCATGTTGATTCTGAAGGAAGGACTGGTGTTTTGGAGGAATGAACATGCCAAACTCTCCTCCCTTTGACTTATTTCTGTGCCACGAAGTAAGTAGCTGGAACTTCTAAGTGCTTATCCAGTAGAGCCTATGCAAAGTAAGGGACAAGGATTTATAGCTCAGAGCCTCTTAGTTTCTATCTTAAATGTGCCCAAATCTGGAGTAAAGGGGGGAATGAATACTTTACCATGATATAGGTATTTTGGCCTCTTTCTCTCCTTTTAAGTGCACTTTCCAATAGTCATCTCTCCTCCTTAATCATTTAAATAATTGGCAAGCGCTGTGGCCCTTAGCAGAAGGTGGGAGCTTATTTATGGCTCCTCTTTGTCTGTAAAGACAAAAGAGAAGAACAGATGAGATCAGATCAAGGAGTACTTTGTTTTATAATCTCTCCAGAGAAATCTAGGAGTTCCCTCCCTCCATGATCATATTTCTTATTGTGAAGCACTAATGAAGACACTAATTAGTCGTTCAGCACAGGCTCCTCTTGGATATTTTCAAGACCTCTTCTTTCCATTTTGCATATGCTTCTCTTGTATGTTTCCTGATGCTCTTCCTAAATTCTGTCTGTGAGATAGAAGAGAAAACCAAAGCAATGGCAGTTCTTCCTCTTTTTTAAGACGTAATATGTGTCTAAAAACTCCTATTGAGTGCATGTCAAAGAAAATGTACTACAGTCAGATAAACATTAAATTGGCAACACATCGGGTAAAAACAAAGCGCCACTGATTATAATAAAGCTCAAAGATGAGAAGTCCAAATCTTCTCCTGATAGATGTCCTAGCTAGAATATTTATGTTCTCATTAGCATATTGTAATACTGAGTGCAGAAAGTGATATGACAAAGAAAGTGTTCTCAATAATTAACACCAAACCTGTGATTCCCAACAGCTCTGATTTCCTGCTTATCCTAAGTTTGAACTGCATTGGATATATCATTGATTTCATTAGATTCACTGATTTCATTACTTCAGAAATATTCGAGAATACTTCTGTTCAATACATTCTTGTATAAATGTCATAATAATTAAGAGTTTACCAAATTCATCAAGATAAAAGACAAATGTGTTGAACAACATAGTTAATATGAAAAATTACTTTGGAAGACTGGATAAATGGATCCAACTTAGCATTAAGAATCTTGATATAAATTATTATACACACACACATATAAAGACCCGCAAAAGTACAGTTTTTGAGAACATTCTAGGGTTTTAGCTTACTCTATATTCATTTTGAGTCAACAATATTATGCACCAATAAATAAAAATATAAAACAAAAATTAATAGAAACTTAGAATGTAGTCATAGAATTATAGAATAATATGCTTCTGAGGAAACATTAATAGATTAGAATGGATCCTTAGAAGAACAAGCAGGATAGTGAGGAGCTTGAGTAACAGTTTGAAATAAAAAACTTTTGAACTTGAAAAACTGAAGCCTTAGTACAACAGTTATTTTTCAATATTGGAATTATTCTGCATGGTCACAGAGATTATATATCCAACTGTTTATGTATTCATGCATTAATTTATGATTTAATTTATTCAGAAATACTCATTGGCACATACCACAGACTTATTATGTAATCATAATACAATGATGAACACAAGAGACATGGTCCCCGGTGTGTTCGAGATTATAGAGTGAAAGGATTACTACCATTGGCCGAAACAAAGTCAATACAAGCAGATATCAGATAAATATAGAAAAAATTTTCTCAGAGTGCTCCCAAATGGAATGGAGTCCTCAGGGCTGATGTTCCTCTTTCTGTTTTTGTTACTAGAGGGATTGCATGCACCAGATGGCCACTTGTTTGGAAATTAAAACAGTGAGTGCAAGTCCTTTACTAAGTCTCTCTTTCCATATCATTTTATGAATATGTCTTTACTTTAGTTCCTTTGTTGAAGACACTTTAGTAGGTAGAACTCAAAGGAAAAGTTATGATAATAAATTAATCAAACATGAAGCATTTTTTTCAAGAATAAGCTTAGGCTAAACATGATCAATAGCATATCCTATTTTTAGGCTTCCTATTTACTTATGATAGTCTATCATTTTTTAGTTTTCAGAAAAATTTAACCATAAAACTTCCAAATTACAAAGATTGTTATTATGCTTTTTGATAGGGAATGGAGAAAATGAAAATAGGACAGAAGATTTCTATTCTATGGCAAGTAGAATTTATAAGAAGGGATTACTCAGGTGCAGGTTACAAAACCCAACTCAAATTCATTTAAGATATAGGCAGTGGATTTATACATAACTATGTGGAAGTCTAATGATGGTTAATGGTTAAAGGAACAAATATTGGTACTTTCCAACCATGCCATCAAGTATCTGCCTTTTTTCTCTCACCATCTCTCAGCTCTGCTTTCCACTGTGGTGATTTTATTCTCAGGCAACCTCTCTATATGTGGCAACAATGAGATCCTGTAGTTGATTTAGTCTTATAATGTCCAAGGGATTTTGCAATATTTGATTGAAGGAATCTTTCATCCATGTAATATCCTTTTGATTCCCCCAACATGCTTCTGAAGGGCCCTCCTTGTGTCCATGCCCAAGTTGGGTTATATGCCCCAACTTATGATGGAGATTGTAGTAAAGGTGGGGGTATGATCAATAATTTCATGCTGTGGGGAGGGATAATTTCCCCAATAGAATGATTGCTCAGGAGGCAAAAATATGTCAGAGGACTATTAGAAATACTCTGCTGCTGACCTCATTAATTTTGGAGTTTGCATGATTCAGCTGGATAAAGATAATATCAATAACAAAAGTTCATCATCAGTGGAGAAATTTTACATGATATTAGTTCAAGCCTCATATTCTTCTCCACGATCTAAAAACAGGTTAAAAACAGGTAAGGATCCAAAGTCATCCTAAAATTACTAAACCAGTGAGATAGGTGCAGTCAAATAAAAAAAATTATCTCACAACTTTCTCTGAGTATCTTTCTGTACTCTTAACAGATTTCTGTCTATGTGAATAAGACCTCAGTGATGTCACTTGGTCTGTACTTAACCTGCTCAGGTATCAAATGACAATACTTCATATATATTAAGATTTTTTTTCATGTAAAGATGGTATCTAATCTTCGAAACATCCTCTTGAAGATTACAGGCATTATCCTCATTCTCTAGGTGAAGAAATGGGAAGCTTTCAAATGGCTCCAAATCACTAGCTAGTTGAGAGCTAAGTATAATAATTCTAACTAACACTTCGGTGTTCTATCTGCCAAACCCAGAAGGCAAAATGTTATGAAAGTTTCTTCTTTGAGTCATTTCAATTCAGTTCAGCTCAATTTGATTCACTAAGCAGTATTAAAAACCTACAATGTGCTCAGTGTCATTCTACATACTCTGGGCAGTGCAGAATATGCATAAGGCAAAATCCTTGATCCTTAAGTGTTTCATAATTTAATTGCAAATATAACACATAAACTCAAGGAATAGTTGCGTAATATTTTGAGTTATCATATACTCTAATTTGTAACTGGAAAAAGTGATAGAGATAATAAGTGCAATTGTACTTAAGACATTATATAACAAAGTTTAACATTAATTCTTTTATATACAGAAGTTTTCCGTAACACAATTTTTGAAAATTGTTTTTGTAATTTATCCTTTCTAAATTAGTTTGTGTATACCTAAAGGAAGACAACCAAGGCCTTAAGTGCTGCATGCACAATGGTGAATAAAAAAATACCTTTCTGGTCCTCATAGAATTACAATTTACAGGAGGAGCTATATTAAGCAAATATGTATACTGACCAACAATACACCTTATTATATGTGCTCTGAAGGGAAAATCTAACTTGCTAACAAAAAGTATAACAAGGAAACTGACTTGGGTTTAGAGAAAAGGATTAAAATGGCTAAGGCAAAGGCATTTAAGCTGAAACCTGAAGAATGAGTAAAAATTTGTCAAATAAGGATTTGAGGTGAAGGAGAATCCCTGGAAGAAGAAACCTGAAAGATACACTGTCCCAGGGAATAGCTTAGAACAGGTAAATAAAACAAAGACGTATCTAGATACACAACAGTGTGGTTTCTTGTAACTCGTTCTTTCGATTTCTGGGGCAAATTGGAATCTGACATTATGTTTGTTCAGAAAATTAGTGGGTGTCTAGGGACTAATGAATAAAAGGGAAAGTTCAAGATCAAAGGGAGAAAACAGATGACCATCAAGAATTCTTGGATAGGATTGTGTGAGACCTCTAGAAATCAGAACAATGAGATATAAAGATCCATAAGGCTGTGCTCTAAGGAAAGGCTTTGAAGTTACTTGTGGATATTTTAAACTCAATTCACTAGCTGGTAGAAATGTACTATAGATGTTGAAATATCTTCTTCATGGTATATTGTCTCATTAGCAACCTTAACATACTTAAGAATAAATCTTACAATTTTGTGTTTTTGTATCAGTACTTAGAATATTGCCCTATACAGAGGATATGTTCAGGTAAATTTTGTGAATTGGTTGAAACAATGATTTCATAGGATAAGTTTAGTAAAAGCTGATCTAAGTAACATGATGTCTGGAGTAGGTATACGCTTTCAAGAAATTGGTTATAATGGTTTTCCATTAATTGCTCCTTTTGCATCATTGCATCTTGGGCACCACAGCACTCATCCCTCTGCAGCAAATTAAGTCTGTCATTGTGAGCCCAGGCAGTGACTGTGCTTGATTTGTTTGTATTCACAGTATCTACAAAGTATGTGGCATGAAACTAGTGCTTTATATTTATTGAGTGGCAGAACGAGCAACTAAATGAACAAATGAATCAATGGAAGAATCCAGCCAGCTAGGATTATCAATTGGTTAAAACTGATGCAGATGAAGAGAAATACAAGAGAAATACAAGAGAAATACAAACTGTATGACCCATATTAGTCACTGAAGAATTGTGTGCTGAATAAATAAAGCTTCACTGAACAACACAGACATGATTTGACCATGTACTAGATATATGAAAAACAGTGATGAGTTGAAATATACAGACGATTTATACTTCCAGTGGATTTTGAGCTTTTACCCGTGTGAGAATCACCTGAGGTCTTTTTTTTTTTAAAAGCACATTTACTGAGGCCAACTCATAAAGGTTCAATTCAATAGATTTAACAAGAATACCAGCACTTTTAGTGCAGGTGGTCCGAGACCACACTTAGAGATATTTTGCATTAAATATAAATGGTAGCATCATTTACTCTATTTGAAAAATTGAAAGGAAGATAATTTTGTTCCCTTTGAATTGGTAAAGGAGCAATTTAAACAACCCAAATCTTCTGGTCCTCTATAACAAAAATCTGTTGGAAGAAAGAAACAATGTATGATGCTAATTTCTACCTTTGATTCTTGACCCAGAGAAAAGCAGCATGAAGTGTAAGCCGACTCTCAGTATCATTCGTTACTTAAGCACCTTTAACCAAGTATTTTGGATATATTTCAGCAGTTTAAGAACTAATGTACTGCACAGAATCCTGCTGGAGCTTTCCTTATACCTATGGTTTCACAAGCAATTATGTTCTTAACACCAGACAAAGGTGATCAAAAAGAGAAGGTCATGAAATCATTGTAAGTAGCAAGGCTAAATGTCTATCTAGCATGGCCAATTTGCAGCAGAATTTCCAAAAGTGTTGCTATATTCCATTGAAAAGAAACAGGGGACAGGGCCATATGAAAATGAATTGTGGGTCTGTTTGGAATTCATTACCACATCTTCTGGGAAGAGCCAGTTCTCCCACTCCAGCCATGTGGTTTTAGTGGGACTTCTGTGTTCTCATATGACTCCAGGTTTTGTGGTGATAGTTAATTTCAATAAAAATAGCCACCCAAAGCACCTCGGATCTTCAGAGGTATGTCCTGGGAGTCTTTAGCTAGGAATGGAGAAATATGTTCTTACCTCATAGGTAATAGTGAGATGGATATACCATAGCAGTTTAAAGACTAGCTTTGCCAAGGAAAACCACGAACATTTGCCTACATAAGGGGGAATGAGGAGAGAAGGAAAGGGAGGGGAGGAGAGCCAGATCAATAACCGTCTAGTTCCTTGGTCCTGGTGTCTTGAAGACCATTTGCCCTTATTGTGGCTTCATACACTTTATAAGAACTCTCTCAATCTGCCTAAATTAATCTGAGTTGGATTTAAAAAAAAATAGGCTTTAATTTTTAGAGCAGTTTAAGGTTCACAGCAAAATTGAGCAGGAGGTCCAGAGATTTCCCATACACTCCCTTCCCCATGCATGCACTGCTTCCTCCATTATCAGCATCCCAACCAGAGTGGTTAGTCTGTTCTAAGTGATGAACCCACATCGTTGCATCTTTTTCTCCCCAAGTCCCCACTTTACATTGGGGTTCCATCTTGGTGTTAGAGAGTCTGTGGGTTTGGACAAATGTAGAATGGCATGTATTTATCATTATATTATCATTGGGAGTTGCCTCACTGCCCTAAAAATCCTCCGTGCTCTGCCTAGTCAATCCTCCTTTTCCCTAAGTTGGGTTTTTGACATTGCAACCAAGGATTTCTAACAAGTTTGCCTATGAGGTCATTCATCAGTGATTCTATCGAATTGGACCTGTTGTTTGGATTCTGGAGAGTTAACTTTTTGGAGGAATACTTCTTATATTGTGAAAATAATTTAAATTTAATATAATTATACATTGCAATATAAGGGAAACTCCTTGAATGAAAGAAAAGATGAAAATCTTGAGGGCGCCTGGGTGGCTCAGTTGGTTAAGTGTTCTACTCTTGATTTCGACTCAGGTCCTGATCTAAGGATCATGAGATCAAGCCCTGCACTCAGCAGGGAGTCTGCTTGAGATCCTCTCTCTTCCCTTTCCCTCTGTCTCTCCTCCCCAGCACTCTCTGTCTCTCTCGAATAAATAAATATATATTTATCCAAAAACCAAAAAGAAGATAAGCTTTTATCCTTCTGCTTCCTGCCTATACTACCATCTCAAAAATAAACATTAAAGAAACAACATTATAAAGGCCTTGGATAGAGGAACAACATATCACTTTAAAATCCCATTTTCTTAGATATGCTTCTATTATACTTCACTGGCCAGAAATTATACTTTTAATTCTAATGATTCTGGACCAAGGTCTATTTTAAGTGTCTCCTTATGTTGCAGAAGTATTTTGCTTAAATCTTCTCTGGATTATGTATATTTTATTAAGTTATTCATGTTTTCCTGTCTCAGTAACAAATGATCCACAGTGTTTTTTTAACAATCATAAATAATCTGTTCACTAAATGCCCAAACTTTTGCAAAATTCAATCCCTCAAATCTCATTGTCTTAAATTTAAAACTCACTCATGCAATTATCTGAAGTTCATACATCATCTTTGATGATGTTCTGGTTCCCCTGCCACTTGGTGAATGATGATTACCAACTTCTCATTGTCTTCCTGCTTTTACTGTTAAGATTTTTCCTTCAGATTTGAGGTTTTCCTTTTGTCATAAATTCCTATTAATTGTTCCTTGATACCTTCCTATCTTTGAATCTTAAAACTGTTTTACAATCTGACTTTTTGCTTCTATGACCCAAGGCTACCTACTTACTTTTTTTCAAAGTTTAGGGAGAAAGAATATGTCAGAGAACATCATATTATGTAAGCCCACAAGAAGAAACAGATTATCCCCAATATTTTAGAAAAAGGAGCTCCATTCCTCCGTAGACTTCATAAAACAAGCATACAATACAAAATAACTGGGGAGAATGGAAAGGACAATTTCTAACATCAAAGTTTCTGAAAAAATGGAGAACTCAACCTTGTATCTGTTTTCTCAGAATTCAGTAACTGATGGAGATGATGTAGCCAAGAAAGGTGAACAATGACTTAAAAAAGCATGGAAGCCTAACAGGTGAGGCTTCTATATATAGATATATTTTTTTTTTCTTTCCTTTTTTTGCTGTACTGGTTTGGAGCACATTACTATTTTGCATAAAGTGGACATATACTCTTCAAACCCTAATAAAATGACTTGTGAAATATACCTGAGATAATTTCCCATTACTGATAACATTAGGAAAAGGTGAAGAAGGAGAAGACTTTCTCATGTAAAGCTTATTACATGTGAACATGTCTTATCTTTAGAATGAGAAAAAATATTGAAATAAAGGTTTTTATCATTACTTTCTAGATGCTATGCCTGTCAGTTTCTTATGCTTATTGATCTCCAAATACTCTTCTGTTCAAACTCGGAACACTACAATTCTGACAAGCTTTCCCTATGAGTTTTCTAAGGTTTGAGAAGAGTAATATTTCAATGGTTGTTGAATTTTAACTGCCATTTATTGAGTACCCTCTAAGTGAAGACTTGTTACACAATATTTTTTACACACTTTAATCAGGAATCTATAATTATCTTCATTTTTGCTACAAAGATTTCAGTACTTTGGGAGGTTGCTTAAATTGTCTTATGGGAAGACAATGCCCACTAGAATACCAATCCCTCTATTAGCTTTTATGCTCTTGGAAAAGAGATTCTAAATTTTACATCCCAGGGACTTATATATAGTGACCTTTCAATTGTTAGTTGAGTGAAAAAATGAAGCAAATTTAAAATACGTAGTTATGTTCCCTAGACTCAAAGTCTATTTTCCTTAGATTACAGGTCAGTTCTTACAAGGGTTTTTCCCAAAGTATGTATACCAGATGACATTTGGAGAGGAATTTCTTTACAAGTATACTTATTTTGAATGAATTTATATATGTAAAGCCTTTAGGACATTCCTGGCTTGTTATAAAGACATAAGTATCTTATTATTTTGCTATTATTATCATAAAATGTCTATGATTTCAATTTAGGTAAATGCTGATAATAACCACTTTGTACAGAAGAAAAATTAAATTTTTTTTTTGAAGAATCAAACCATTCTCTGGACTGTTAAAGTTACTTTTCTTTTATGAGAGCACCCTAATTCATATCATAGATTATGAATTTATTCATGCCTATTTGATTAAAGAAGCATCACTTTCTGTTTCTGAACATGATGAATGGCTCCCACTCATTTGAAAGGTGACGATGCAACATTAGTTTGATTTTTGTGTAGGGCTGAAATGATCTTTGCTAATGGCCTGGAGCAATAGATTCAGATGAAAAATTAAAATGTTTACTATCCTTCCTCTGTATTATGTAAGGAGAGTTCCTCAGAGAACATCGTTTTCATTATCAGGGATGATTCATCCTTTGTGATTTATTTTGCTGTGAAATCCAGAGGGCAGACACATTTCTGACTTTATATATAGTTTCATCTCTTCATGAGGCAGCAAGAAGTGAAATAACCTCTCAGGAAACATTGAAAGCAGACACTTATTATGTGAAACAGTTTGAACTATTCAACATCCAAAGCTAATTCTGTCGTGCTTTGCTAAAATAGTGCAGCATTTAAATACTGAAGAAGCAATATACTGATAATGAAACCATTTCCAGGCAAAGAACTTAGAACAGGTATTTAGTCTGGATAGTTTCATTATAAATGTCTGTGCCTCCTAAAAACATTTCAGGCTAATGTAATGCAGGGAACTGCATCTCGAGGGGAAGGCATATACCTGTTTTAATCAGAACTTGATATGGGAAGGACTTTTTTAAATGAAGATTCCCTTAAATAGAAAAACAATGCTTTGTTGGGCAATTAATACATCTAACTAATTCAGCTGCCAATATTATTCACTTAACCCAAAGTTATGAAATGACTTCAGGTATTTCTCTAATACTAGAAAATTTGAAGTAATAAATAGATCAGGTTAAGTGTATTAATTAGCACAGTAGAACCCACAAATACATATTTATGATAAAAATTAAAGTGTTAATCCTGATCATAATTGAATGTCTTACTGATTCACAAAAAGGAGTTTTTGATTTAGAACACTGTCTTGTTCTTTTGTTTTGTGTGGTTTCCAACTGTGGTGTATAAATGTCCAATATAAGCATCATGTGCAATTAGTCTGCAAGAAAGAAAGAGTAAGAAGAAACAGCTCAGATTTTAAAGTGAACTAATTCTTGCAAATTAGGTGATGGAAGGCTGTTAACTCCTGTGTAACCAGATTGTAAAAAAAAACGTTAGTTTAAATGTCTTTTTTATAATAATCTTTATATTTTCCAATAAATTCTTTTTTCCCCCAAATATTCTTTCTCTTTCCCTGCTACCCTCTCCCCCTTTTTTGGTAATAAAAAATTATTATTTTAATGGAGCTTACCAATTTTGTTTCTTTTTCTTAGATCTTTACGGTAGTGGTTAAATGGGATCAGGCACATCAGCCCTAGTCCTGCATCAGCAGGGCCTGGAAAGACTAGTACTTAACATTTCTAAGCTTCGGTTTCCTTGTCTGTGCCTAGAGATAGTCATAGTGCATATTTCATAGTATGAAAATTAAATGAGGTAATTCACATAAGCTCAATATAACATACGTATTCAGTATATACTATTTACTTAAAATCTTTGATTTTAGAATTGTATAGTCTCAAACTGAATTTTAGGAAAAGGCAATTTTCACTAGGGTCAAACAGGCTCTATCAGATTAATGAACAAACTAGATGAAGTCTGTTCAAGAGAATTATGTTTTATTCTTTGAACAAGGTACCAAATGGGCAATTGTAGGTGAAGCCAGGAAGAAAGTCTACCTTTACTTGGAGCCTTGGGTTCTCAAGTAGTATTTACTCAGGGGTCCATTGTAATTTCTCACCAGGAATGAAACATGGGTTTGTGAGTTACTATGCTCTTCACCAGAGGTATTCTCCCTTTAGGTAGGTAGGATTGTCACCTCCCACTTGCATGCCCATTTGAGATCAATAGCCTAGGGAAGTTGAAGTGAGAGGAAAGAGAAATACAACAGAGCTTTAATTCTATTTAATTTCTCCTGAGCATTTTTAGGTCACAAGTGGAGAAAATTTGAAATCAATTTCTGAAAGCTACATTTCTGAGTCATCTATCCTCCCAAAAAATGAGTATTTATGGAGACATAATAAAAATGAAAACGTTTGTTTCTACCAAGTAAAAGTACCACAGTTTTTTTTTCTGCTTTTGTGTCAGATTAACTTCAAAATTTTGCTCACAGAATATAAGCAAACTTAAAAAAAATTGCATCTATAACTCAACAATTTTGTAAATATTAGGGATGTCTACCAAGTTACTTATGGTAAAATCCCAGTATGACTGAGTGGAGGCATTTGCTTTTTCCTAAATGTTATTCCCTGAAAGCTACCTCAGAGTCTGGTTTGGGGTGTTCTCTTTAGATAATGCTTTGAATTTTCTAATATGTGAACTCTGAATCTATAGAAATGGTCAAATTATATCTGTGCTTATTTTTACAATTTCTACATATAGGAATTTTCCACTTCCATAAATAGATATCCATTATTGGCTCATCAGGTAGGGTGGATTTTGACACATAGATGATTTGGTTGCTAACAAAGCCACTGTCCCTATGATTCAGGGACTATGAAAAATAGTAAGTTTTATTATAGACACAAAAGACTTTCCCTCAGGTTTTCTGGACATGAAATCAGTTTGCCTTTATCTATGATATATGACTCAAAAATTCACTTTATGAAATGAACAGTAGTTTATTTTTGGTCAAATTCTAGGTTTCCAAACTGACATTATTTTCCTAGAAAAAATGAGTGTTTGAATACCAGAATGTACATTTGGTAGATTAAATTAATGTTTAACTGCTACATTCACGGAAAGGGTAAGATGGTTTCCAAACTATAATTTACCAGTTGCAGTTAAGTCTGCCTATGTTTACTGCCCTCATGATGTTATAATGATCTGTTTCTAGTATAAGAAAAAGGTGGTAACCATTTTCAGTAGATCTGAAGTCCTGTTTCGCATCCATTTGCTAGCACCAAAGCTATGCTTGCTGTAGTTAAACTCTGGAGGCCTGGGTACATGTCATTTGTCAATTAGAAATAAGTCCTTTATGGTGACTCAAATAGTTTACTAGGCATTAAAACTAGTTAGAGTGAGAAATTATCATATATATATATATATTTTTTTTTTTCTACCAGCCTTTACTTTTCTTCTATCTAGCAATCATTTATCTATCTTTTCCTCTCCAAATAATTTACGGAAAGGAGGAAAAAGGTAAAGGATTTACCTTTACCTTCCAGAAGGTAAATCCCACCGAAGTCCACAGCTATCAGATATCCCTCACATTCTTGATTATGTGATGTTTTTAGGTCTAGAAAAACCCTGAGGGAAGGTCTTTGGTTTCTATAATAAAACTTACTATTTTTCATAGTCCCTGAACCATGGGGACAGTGGCTTTGTTAGCAACCAAATCATCTGTGTATTTGGTATGGATCTTTATATTGAAGACAGGTGGAGATACAAAATTAATCATTTATTTGTTTAGAGGGTTGCAAAATTGAACCCAATCTGCAATATGATAGTGCAGAAAAATATCATATCTTTGAGGTATGAACAGTTGTTCTTCTTTGTCTAAGCCCTTTTCATTCATTAACACTGAAAGCAAATTTAAATTTCTTACTCTATTTAAGTCTTAGCCCCATCTAATCTTTTAAATAATATCATCAGATAATATCAGATTCTTCAAAAGTAGACATTCTCCAACACCATCTGTCATTAAAGAGGTTTTGTTTGGGGTTTAGGTGACCTTAGCATGGAAGAGATGAGTTAATAGGTAGAGAGACCCCTTATTCCTTTGGTCTTCAGGAGATGTTTCTTGTCTACTTTATGACTGGGCGGTCTACTGGTCATGAAACTAAAGCCTATTCCTTATTGGCTTTGGATTTGATGATAATCCTGAGGCATTGTCTGGCTTAGCAGGTTTCATTTTGTCTCCAGCAGGATTTGGAGATTCCTTGAATGTGACTGGCTGTGAACTTCATTAAGCCCTGACGTGGGTAATCTGTTCTGTAGCTCTCAATACACAGCCATTTGTTCTTCTAGTAAGTCCTCCACCTGGTTTCTCCACTATTTCTGGGTCCCCTCTATTCATATATTCTGAACAGTGACACAGGAAGGTAAAAATTTGGACTGTCCTTCTGGATTCAATGACCAGATTACAATAACTAAATTGATAGGTCTATACTCCATCTAGGTGAGGATGCAATCTGAAATATAATCTCTTTGAGGTTATATGGGGGAGAAAGTAGATAGAGGTGAGGATGGCAAAAGAATGCATTATCTTTGCTCTTGACATTATCCACACTTTTCCAATACAACTCACTATCATTTAGCCAGTCTTGAAATGGGGATGTTGGGATACATGTGAATAGCGGTTTAAGCCCTGTTTCTTTTCTTTTTTTCTCTCTCTCTGTGAATCCAAAGCTTGAAATAGACAGGTCAAAGAGATTTCTTTACCTTGGGAGATTTCTTTCTTTTTTAACCTCTTAATTGCCTTCACTTATTTTGTCCGTCTCTCTGTCCCCCTCCCTTCTGGCAATCATCAGTTTGTTCTCTATATTTATGAGTCTGTTTCCGTTTCATTTTGTTTGTTCATTTGGTTTGTTTTTAGATTCCACAGATAAGTGAATCATACAGTATTTGACTTTCTCTGACTGACTCATTTCAATTAGCATAATACCCTCTAGGTCCATCTATGTTATTGAAAATGGCAAGATTTCATTCTTTTTTTATGACTGAGTAACCTTGGGAGATTTCTTTAGGGAAAACTCCATGTACATGGATTTCTCAGGCTTGATTGTTTAAATGCTAATGAGGAAATAAAATAATTTAGAAAATTTTCTTCCAACACAGTAACCTGCCATGTGTAGTACTGTAATTGGCATTGGTGAAATAATTCTGAATAAGAGTGCCTCACCTTTCTGATTACTCTAGTCCTCATACTTCAGATTGGTTTATTGGTGGTCTATTAAAGAATTTAATAAGGAGCTGGAGTTTTCCCCCTCACATCTTAATCTTAATTGCCTGGAGTACCTTACAATGAAGGAGAAGTCACAATCGTAATTGGGGGACTAATTTTCTCCTCTTAAATCTCAGTAATTCTTATGAAAATTGGAATGACAGATTGTTCTACCCAGTTCCTATTTGCCCTTTATCTTGTTTATCGATCATAAAGAAAAAAAATGCAGGTATAATGACTTCTGAAACCAGCTACTAGAGCTGGGCCACACCTCACAGGTTAAGGGCATAGTCTTCCGAAAGACTGGCCCCACTATGGACAGTGGCCACAAGTTTATGGGTCCACGGGCCATCTTAACTTCTGACCAGCTGGCCATAAATTTGTGAGTTCCCACTACTCTATCAGTTTTGATAATTTACTGCAATGACACACAGAACTCAGGGAAGGGCTAAGTTTACAATTAAAGTTTTATTATAATAAATGATACAAATCAGAACTGACTAAAGGAAGGAATACATAAAGTGAAGTCTAGAAAGGAAATATAGAGCTTCTTTTCCCCTCTTCCTGTAGATTCCTGGATATATTATCTCCTTCTGGCTATAAAACTCAGTACTGTGAACTAGGGAAATTTACCTAAGCCTCTGGTGTCCTGAATTTCTGTTGGGGTTCGATCACATGTTGCTCATGTGATTGACTTTTAGTTTCCAGCCGCTGCTTGAGGTTTAGCCTCTAGTTCATCTGGAGATCACAATTGAAATGGCATATTCCAAAGCCCCTATCATAAGTCACATTGTAAGACTGCCTAAGCAGTGAAAGCAACCAGGCAGATAGAAACATTCTTATCAGGCAGGACATTCCAGGCACCTAGAGATCACCTCTCAGTAGTAACCCAAGGCAAATGTTAGACGTCTCTGTGACATGAAGTGAGTGCTCCACTACACAGCTGGATCCTTTTGTAAGCAAATCCAAGGACTTGTACGCAGGCCAGTACTTGTAAGCACATCTGAACTTGTACACGAATCTGTCCTTGTCTTCAAGAGTTTCAGATAAGTTTCTGGTTAAACTTTATCTGCCTCTGTTACTTTTACTTCTCTTTAAAAAGAATATTTATGCACATTAATTGCTTGAAAAAGTTCATTTTATTAATCTAACAATGTATTTGTAAAATGCTTTTCAATTTCAAATTCTATTTGTTAATGTAATTAAATACTGACATCTTTAAAGTAGTTCAACTTTAGTACGTTTTATGAATATGGTTCCTTGTAAAATGATGATCTTCTTGAGGGCAGGGATTATATGTCTTTTTCATTTTTTATTCCTAAGGGCCTCAAGAGTATGTGCTTCCTATTATTGTTACTGGTACACATTTATTTAAGTGAGTGTAAGTGAATGCAGTCCATTAGCAAGAGGGATTACATAGCCTACAAAAAGAATTGGAATGTAACTACAATGCTCAAAGAACCTTCATGTTTCAAATTAACCAGATTATTATAGTGACAACAAGTCACAACAAAATGGGAATCCAACTGGTGATAAACAACTCTTAGCACTACCAAAGACATCACTACCATCCCACATATGATGCCACTTTGTATTATTTAGTGTTGTAACACATCCACTTCCAATAAAGCCAGGAGGCACTTCTAATATATTCGTTCTCATTTTTTAACTGATACTTTCTTTGTGTGATGGGAGTTTTAGCTTTCATCTAAGCTGTTCCCAACATAATCAGACATGTTTCACCCAGAATCAAATTTACATGAGGATATTCCAAAGAAAGGCTTACAAGTATCGAAGGAGGGGGTGTTTGGGAGCTCAACAGAGAAGTTCATCTCCAGATTCTAACCCTATAGAGAGAACTGCTTTAAGTGGAAGCTGAAAGGCCTTATCACCAGGGAAAATTGAGCTGCTTGTGGCACAAGAACCCCTGTCCTGGGTAATGATGTATGAGTCAAGGTAGGGTAGAAATTTTTGTTAAACTTTTATTTTTTCACTTTGTGAAAATGTAGTGAGGCTTCTCTGTACCTGAGAAAGCAGGGCTACTTCAGAAGTTGGAAGGGTCTGCTGTCTCAGTAGCCGCAGAAGCAGCAGCAGGAGATTGGAAGTGCTGTATGGGAAGACATCAGAGTCAGCCAGGAAATGATTCAGGGGTGGATGCTCCAGGTAGTATGGAGGAAGGTACCTTTGCCCTGCCTCAAGGCAAGGGAGGGCACAGGGACAAGATGGAGATATCATCACTGATGCTTTTGTGGTAGAGAGGGCTCTGATCAGCAACAGTGTGACATAGCTTGCAGAACCTCAGAAACTACTGTTGACAAGAAGCTAGAGGTCCTGTGTTACCTAGTATGGGGAAAGGTAGACTCTGTTAAGATGTTCCCACTTTAAATACTGTGTTGATGAAATATAAGTTATTTTTTCTAGCCTGTATTGTCTGTAAAAATGATATACATCCTGTGCATTATTTCAAGGTTTATACCAGATTTATGATCATTTTTTTATGCAAGGCTGATCACCAAGAAATAATCAACAATGCTGCATAGCTCACTGACACCACTAGTCTCCATCCCACTGAATCCCCTTTATTCCCCTTGAACCCCTCGGCCTAGGAAAATTCATCCACCCAAGGTCCTGATTCTTAAATTTCCCTTTGGAAAAGGATGTGTTTCCTGAAGGGAAGAGTAATGGAAGGAAATAAAAACAAGACGAGAAGAGAGCAAAGGAGGAGGCATGCTGAGAAGGCTTTTGAATCTTGAGTTTTCTCTTTTCATAATGACAACTCAGAGTGGATTTCAAGTACAGGAGCTGCAGGGATGAGCTGTGAGTTAATATTCCGGGTTTAAGCTAGAGGGATAATAGGGAAGCTTTTGTGAAAGGTAGAAAGCAGATAGTGGCAGAGGAAATGGAAGCATGTTGTCCTGCCATCTATTGAGGCAGAAGGAGAGTTATCAATGGGCTAATGACAAGGTCACCATAGGCAAGGATTGAAGCTCCTATATTAGTCAGGGCTCTCCAAAGGAACAGAATCAATAGGATATATAGAGATACAAGACGAAATTTATTATAGGCTTTGGCTCATAAGATAATGGAGGCTGAGAAGTCCCACAATCGGCCATCTGCAATCTGGAGAACTAGGAAAGCTGGTGATACAGTTCAGTCTGAGCTCAAGGCTTGAGAATCAGTGGGTGCTGCTGGTGTAAGTTCTAGAGTCTGAAGGTCAGAGAACCAGGAACTCTGATGTCCAAGGCCAGGAGAATGTGGATGTCTTGGCTCAAGAAGAAAGAGAGAGAGAATTCACCTTTGTTCTGCCTTTTTATCTATTCAGACCCTCAGGGGATTACTTAGTCTGCAAATTCAAATGCCAGTCTCTTCTAGAAACACCCTCAGAGACACTCAGAAATAATACTTCATCAACTATCTGGGCATCCTTTAACCCAGTCAAGTTGATTCATAAAATTAATCATCACAACTCTTTATGCCTTAGTACCTAAATCCCATACTTGCTCTATTCTCTTCACCCCAATCCTGATCATGTGGCTCAAGGATTTAAAGTTGCTGAATTTTGCAACAATTCTTAAAGGTAAATTCAGCAAACCTCTTTTGGCACTATACTTTCCCTATTTGTTCATTTAGTGCATTTTTATAGTTGAGATACATTATGATATAAATATTTTGTGAATTAATCTGTGGACAGATTTCACATGGATTTTAACCAGATATCACTCACAACTATGTGGCAGAATGACATCCCAAAGGTGTCCACAGCTTAATCTCAGAATCTGTAAATACGTTGCCTTATATGGCACAAGGGACTCAGCAGATGTGGTTAAGGTGAAGGAGACGGTGATAGTGAGATGATCCTGGAAGATCCAGGTGGGCCTAATCTAACAATGAATCTCTTTCCCAGCTACGTCAGAGGCTGTGGACAGAAAGGGATGTGATAACGCAAGTGTGTCAAAGAAGATGCAAAGTTCCTGCTTTGAAGGTAAAGGAAGGGACCCAGGAACTAAGGCACATGGGTGGCATCTAGAAACTGGAAAAGGCAACAGATTCTACCCTACAACCTTTGGAAAGGAACACAGCCCAGCCTACACTCTGATTTTAGCTCATTGATACCCATTTCAGACTTCTGACCTCTAGAACTATAAGGCAGTGCATTTATATTGTTTAAAGCCACTAAGTTTGCTGTAATTTGCTGTTTCTAATATAACAATTTATAGAACATATCCAATTAGTAAGTCGGAGACTGCTTGCATTACTTGCTTCTTTCAGGTTTAAAAATACAGTATTTTTTTCATGAAGATGCTGCCCCCCGACCTATGTGCAAGTACATACCTGCAAATAAACACACAAGCACATACATTCTATTGTTTTGTGAATCTATTTAAGCACAGTCCTAAGGGTTTAATGTATGCTCTATCATTTAATCTTCAACATCACTTCAGGTAGGGACCAGATGGTGATTTACTTAAGGTTTTATAACTACTAAGTGAAGGAACTGGGACTAGTCAGGCCTCTCTGATTCCAAAGCATGCTTGCTCTATTGTACATCACACAATGAATTCAAAACTAAAACTCATGTGTAATGGTATTTGTGTTTTATTTAAATCTATTATGTAAAACTCAAATAATATAAATCACTAACAGGAACTCCTAATGATAAAGTTAAGTGATGCAAACATAATAAAAAGGCTCTCATCGTACAGTGATTTCCTTATCCCAAATATTCTTAAAATTCTTAAAAATTACTTTTTTTTATGGGATACCATAATGTGTTCTTTTCCAGAAAGGCCCTGCATTATGTTACTAAAATCATTTTGATATATGCAATCTTAGATTTAAGAAACATTGTAAAATTATGGGCATGCTTGTGAAAAGCAGTATCTCAGATGCAGATGAACATAATCTTATAATACTTGTCATATGTTCCTCTCTCAGGACAGTCAGCTCTATATCTTATCTCAGGTTATCCCCACAATTCACACTGACACACATGCTGGGCTTGGCATTTGTGTCCAGCTTTGGGATTCTGTGCTCACTCCTGAGACAAAAGCCTGGAAGACAGGAAGCTCAGCTAGTGATTGTGTACATTGAGTGACCAAGAAGGAGGGAACATTAAAATTAAAATAATAATCAAATAAAAAACAGAGTATTTATGGTGGGAATGAGGTGGTGTATTTTTTTTTTCCTTACTCTCATCCCAGTCAGCAGAATGGTCATAAGAAGGATTATAAAGGCTTTATAAAGAACTCTGAAAGACTGAAATATGAGGCCCTTGTTAGTACTTATAAAAGCAGTCTGCTTCTGAACTCACATGAGAAAGAAAAATTGAGTCATTATCATTCTATAAATTAGTCATTTTGAGAACTATCTAGCTCTTGGATTGCCATCCTTATAATAGAATCTTTTGCTACTACTTAATAAATCTTTATTGTAAAGCCACACAATGTCCAACTTGAGAATTTTGCTGTCAGGAAGAAAACGTCTCATTGATTCAACAGGTCACAGTATTGTTGAAATTGAATCTGAAGAGAATATAGTTTAACCCAGTGGAGTACATATGATGTCTTTATTTTTTTTAAGGCTTATTAAAGTAGACCAGTTGGTGCCTATGGAGTGCCAAGCGTGATCTAGATGCTGAATGGCACAGGGATGAAATAGTGTTTCTTGTCCCACGAGCTAATCTTTCAACACACATTGATATGATTGGGGGCTAACGAATGAATAAAGTATAAAAAAGATAAAAGAGCCTTTGTCATAAGTGTAAAAGAATTTTTCTCCTTTGAGGTTTAATTATATTTTGCTTAATAAATTCCTCCAAAATATTACATTTGGAGCTTTATACTCTAATGAATTTTATCAGGGTAGTTGTCAAAAAATAAACACGAGAAACAGTGTCTAGAGGAAAGCAAAAACATCATGATTAAGACAATACACTCAAATATAGATATATCTCCAGGGTCTGGGATTTATTGTCCTTTTAATTTGGAGAAACAATACTCATTGCTGGTAGAATTATTTCAAAGAGTTTTTCAAAGTATATTAAGAATATAGGAATAGAAGTCAGAAATTAGAGCATTTGAAGAAAAGCAAATGGATACCAGGAAATGAAGGCTTGGCCTGGGGCATTCTCACTGTCATTGTATACAACTGGAACTTTTTCCAAAAAGAATTCCCTGGGACTGGTGACTAGTAGCATTCTTTCCATGTCTGTGGGTGCATTTGTGTTAATTTAAGTCAAGCTTCATGAGGTCAGTACCTTTATCTGTGTATCCCTCACAGGCACTTGGAGAGTGGTAGCCACATAATGGGCACAGAACACAATAACTCTTGTTGTAATAATAAAAGAATAAGGGGGATGAAAGGCAAGGACAAAATATCTCCTTCGTTCTGAAGGCCACAAACTCCAAGGCTGAATGTGGGATTTAAAAATCTCTTATTAAAAAGTCATTCTTACTATGAAATTCTTAAAACAGTTTGGATGACATTTAAATGAAATGGAACCAGACCGTTACTGCTTTTAAACCTCTGTGTATTGAGTTTGCAATGTGACCTACTCCACAGCAGTATTTTCATTCACACTTCCTATTCATTTCTAATGTCTACTGACATTGTTCTCTGTGTTGTGTCTGCCAGAATGGATTGAGGCCATCCAGGGAGAGACAGATATTAGAACCAGCAGAAAGTGATTATAGGTGGCATCTGGCAGGAGTCATTTTCTCTTAAGGCTTTGACATGTCATTCCTGGTAAATTGGTTCTATTAGCTATCTAAAGGCACCAGATGTACCATAGGAGATTATGCCAATAAATCTTTGGTGGATTATATATATTTTTTGCTATTGCTGATTCATTGCAGTTCACATAAGCTCAACTATGTTTGTCTAGAAATGGATTCCAATTTAAGCTTCTTAGGTGCTTCCTTACTGAATAAATGTTTCTGAAAGTTGTTCTTGCATGATATGACCCAATAGTAGCGATAGATTCTGTTAGCAGATATTGGTATATTGATAAGCTATATTATCTACTTGACTTTGAATTTTTCAGTAGATTATTATCTTGGTGACTTCAATAAATAGTACAAATATATTTTAGTAAAATATTTTCATTGATTCCATCTGTGTAAAATGACTAATGCCAGAGAGTTCAAACCACGTAACAAGAAAATGAATGTATTAAGGTTAATATTTGGGGACCTATGCTTGTCTGATGACAGACTCAGATTGGAGTCAAGATATTAGACAGTACTGTACACCCTCTTTTGAGTAGCCTTTCTTCACCATAAGAACACTAGCCACAATTAACCTCATTTGTAAATAAGTTTATTACATAAAGTCATGTCTACTTTGTACCTCTAAATTTACTTACATTCTGTACATTATGGGTTCAATTAATGTTTGATTCTTAAAAATTCTCATTAATTTGCAGTAATCGTTAATGCTTCTCTATCTTAATAACTATGGCAGTTTGCAGAGCCAGAAAATAGTTATCACACTTAGATCCTTCACATAGTAACTGAATTTCTACTCATGCCTCAAGATCCAGATCAAGTTCTTCCTCTTTGATTCATCTGAGAAAACTGATCACTGCATCCTTGAGGCCACTCTTGTGCTTGGTATAAACCCTTACCGATGCATGTATGTCATAGTGTATTAGTATTTTCTATTTTTATTTTGGTCTCACTTACCCTTCTTTTTGGAACTCTTTTGGTATTCAATATATAGTATAACAGAAGGGAAAAATAGGAGAGACTGTGGGAGAAATATGAGCCTTTCTATAATGGGTTTTTATTTTACCTAATAGCACCAAAATCTATTAATATGTTGATGTGTTTTAAACATTTGCTTAAGCACTGCTCTTAAGCAATTCAATCATTCAGTTTTCATTGGTTTTAGAGGTATTTTTTTAAATAGCTACCACTGTGCTCATTTCTCTACTTGGTGCTATAGAGATCACATAGTTTTAATAGAGTATTTACCTCAAAGGGATTTATTACTCTTTAAAGAGACAAAAGATACATTCCTGGAAAACATGCACTAAACAGAACCTGAGTTAAGTGCCAAACTGAATGAGGCAGCAAATTAATAACATGGGATTTTTGGAGATGAAGAAGTATATCCAATGGCAAACATAATAAACTGGGGGTTAGGGAGGGTGATGTAGAAGACCTTCAGGGGGCAAAAGTTTGCTTTTATATCCTTCCCATCCTAGGATCCATTGCTTTGCACAATATTGGTAGTAACTTAATCTTCATCTGGAAATTCCTTTGACCTTTTATTTTTTACATGGAAGTTGAAAACACACCCTTCCATGAAAAATTAGAAGCAGAAAACTAGCGCTAATAAAACATCTCTGTAGAATAGTGTGGCCATTGTCACTATTCATCTCTAGCTCAGAGTCAGTCTGTGAGATTTAATACTCAAGAACCAGTGGATCCACTTACTGAAAATTGTCTCATCTGCGGTGAAGTCATCATTTTCAAGGCTGACTTGCTCTTCCAAGAGTCAGGGCAAAAACACTACCACAGTTAGCTTCTCCCGTGCTTTCTTACTTTGTAGGAATAAGGGCCTCACTCTCCTATTTTTTTGCTGATGAGATGTTGATACATGAATAAAGTGGTTGATGATGGCTTTATGATGTCAAGGAAACTTTCAGATGACTGAATCTGACACTATTAACTTCTCCCCTCTAATTGTGTCAATAGCATTTTGTAATTTAATATTAAATCTTTTTTTTTTTTTTATAAATAACAGATCGGGCATCAGTCTGCCTTACTCTGATGTCTGTGGGACTCCTGCCAAGGATATGGCTGATGAAACACAACCTCAGACAAGCTCCATCTGTCCCATTTAGACGATATACCGTGTCAGATCTCAGTGGTGGAAGTAATAACTGCAAGCTGCTCTCTGGACAGACAGCAAGAAAGGGCTACTGATCACACTGATTAAAATAAACAAACCCTTAGGGTGGGTTGTAGTTAGTATAAATTTAAACTAGATAAGCACTTTCAAACAGACTTCTGCATCTAGGGCTAGTGTCATGTAGAAAAATGAAGTGAATATAGGTCAGCTCATTTCAAATATATATAATTTTGATTTAACCGTTAACAAAATATTTTGGAGGTCACGTTGATTTCTCCCTTTCAGAAAATAACATTTAAAGGACATATTGCTTATAAAATGTTTCCTAAAAATATCAGGATTCAAGGGCATCTTTGAGCTGGGTCAGAAGCTTATGATTCAGTCAGGCTTTACTGAAAAGTTGCCAAAAACAAGGTCAGAATGGAAGAATGTGTTTTATCCAGGGTCAAATGGAACCCTATCATTCCATTCTGAGTTTTAATGGCAGTTTAAATTACCACATAAAAGCCATTAATGCAGATGGACCTCTTGGAAACAGAAAACTTCTAAAAAACCTAAAATGCATTGAATGATGCGAGAATTCTTCCCAAAAAGGTTTCCATTTGAGGTTACCAGCAATTATGTAGGAATAGTTCAAGTATAGACTTTTTTTATATCGTTTTACTTTATATTTCTAATAAATATTAAATTAGTTTATATGTATTGTAGGTATCTAGTCAGTCCTTAGAAATAAAATTTGAGATCCTCTAGAGAATACTGAAAATGAACACAGGTGATTAAGTCTAAACTGGGAGTGAATGTTTTTTGCCATCACAAAATGAGGCTTTATTATCCATTTGTGTGTAATTGAGGTCAAAGTTTGTTTTAGTCTGGTTTTTTTTACACTTTACTTCAAATCCGGTGAATAAGAATGCAAGTGGATTTGTTTTACTCAGTGGTGATGGTTCATTTTCATAATCATTGGCAACATTTACTGAAGACCAACTATTTGTTTTCTTTTGATTTCCAGTGAGGATTTTATTATGTAGAAAGGGAGCATTTTTCTTTTTCTAAAACAGAAAGCTGTCTAGTAAATTGAACTGTAGTGACACAAGATGCTAACGTAGCTCTAGAAATGGAAGGCATTATCATAAGGAAGGAAGCTGATATTTAAGTGGGCAAATAACTTAATCATCTTTAAGCTTCATGTTTCCTCAACCATCAAATAAGAAGCTGAATTAGATGATTTCCAAAGTTCCTGCCAGCTCTGACATTTCATTTTCTTTGATCAATGAATTATTTTCTTTCTAAACCAAAATAGCACAAACTCACTGTCACCCATGTGTACAACGTCTAGTAGCATAAAAATTTTAGGGTCAGATTCTACTAGTTCAGAAATTTTAGGGTGTCCTTTAAGTCAGAGTTTCTCAACTTCAGCACTATTGACATTTGGGACCAGATAATTGCAGGAGCTGTCCTGTCCATGATGGGATTTTTAGCAGCATCTCTGTCTTCTGGCAACTAGATACCAGTAACAATCTCCCCTCTCTCACCCTACTCTTCCCACACTTCAGTAGTATTCAGGGAAATACAAGTTAAAATAATGAGATACTATTACACACACAACAGATTTGGTTAAAAATAAAAATGTTAGATATTAATCAGGTGTTGGCAAGAATATCAAGTGTTGAACAATAGGAATTCTGATTAAAGAGCTAGTAGAAATGTAAGTCAATTACATTGAAATCAGTTTGATATTATCTACTAAAGATATTTAAACCATTTGATTAGCAGTTTTACTTATTTTGCACACTACTAAAATGAGTACTTAGTTTCACCAGAATGTGTGTGGTCAAGAATGTTCATAGCATTTTCTTATCTGTAATAGTTCCAAACTATAAATGTCTTGTATTATGGTGGAATGGTTAAATAAAAGATGTATATATTTAGAGTACCATACAGCTATGAAAATGAGTTAGCTATAGATACACAAAACCCACCAGGGATGGGCAATAAGAACGGGTTTGAACAAAATAACTCAGATATTAAAAAATACATATTTTATGATTCCATTCATATATAGTTCAAAACGGAGGAAAACCATATAGCTTGGGGATAGACCATTAAAGAATAAAACTATAAAGTCAGGTTAACTTTGAGAGGGAAGAGGGTGTTTTCATCTGGAAGGAGCATTTGGAGGCTTGGCAATATTGTTTTTTCTCCTCCTCTAGTGTTGGCTATATATGTATTCATATTACAATAACTCATCCAGTCACATGTTTATGTTTTAGCTTTTTTCTTAATGTGTATTATGTTTTACAAAAATTTAAAAAACAAACAAGTTATCTTATTTATACTAAATGCAATGGAACTGACATATTCGTAAATTATTAATTTTTGAAAAATGTTTAAGTCTTCAACCAAAAGGAAACACTTACAATTAAGAGTTCAGCTGGTAGGCACACCAGAATTTCAAAACTTTTAAGGAGTGTGTTCTATGGAGATTTTGAGGAAAGATGCTTTCTCCATTAAAACAATAAGATTAAGAGTGCATCATAATAAATTAAAATTTTAAGGCCTTTTAAAAGAAGTCCATAGCCTTCATTTTCTACTCGAAGCATCCTTAAGATATTTCTTGTTCTTTCACATTATCTTTGGAGTTGTCCTTTTTGACAAATACCAAAAATCAAGTAATAAGGCCAGTTATAAGTATTTTCCATTAGCTGGGCCACTAACTTTTCTTGTTATCATTTTATCACCACTATCTATCTTATTCTCTAGCCAACCCTTACTTTTTCAAAGAAGCATCATTCCTTATCAAGGCTTTCCTCCTTCTAAATTTCCTGATTTCCAGCCATTAGCTGTAAACTTTCTCACCTCCATTAGTCAGATCTACAGTCAAAGCCTCTACCTGTACTTATTTTCTATGTTCTTTGCTGTTCAAATGGAAGGAATGACTCTGTTCAGAGGAAATCCAAATCTTTTTGTTTCTCATGATTCCATTGACTTCTTTTTAAAGACTGTGCTCTTTCTTAATTTCCAGTATTTTTCTCCCGAATCAATAGTCTCTCTCTCTCTCTCTCTCTCTCTCTCTCTACTCTTTCATTTTTATCAGCCTATAATATATACCAGTATTTCCCATCTTAACAGAAATCATTAATTTGTTCTGTTTCCCTTCAGTCACAAGCCTTTTTTTCTGCATCCTTTCCCGGCAAAATTGTTCAGATATGTTATTTACACTGATTTTTCCCTACTGCTTCAATTCTCATTTATTCTTCTCATTTATTCGATCTCTTCTTGGTGTTCATCTCTATATTTTTCTCAATCTGCTCCTGTCAGGGAGAACCAAACATTCCTATTTTCCAAATATAACGATACCTCCACAACCTTACTCCTCTTTAACTGAAGCTCATCTGAAAACATTCAAAGTTGACTATTCCTTCCTGAAACACAGTCTTCACGTCCTTCTTTTATACATACATTTACATTCTTTTTCTTAGGTGATTTTGTTCTTTGCCATGGCTTGAAAATCCATCTATATACTGATGTCTTCCAATTTTGTATCTTCATCTGGTTTATCTCCTGATAGCCATATTTTTATTTCCAAATGCCTACTTGATATCACCACTTGTATATCAAGCTGAAACTATCTCAGATGTAGTATGACCAAAATGGGGTTCTCTATTTCTTCCTCTGCATGCCTCTACCTCCCTTAATCCTCGCCATTTCAGAAGTGGCTTCACTACCATCAATTCTTAAGTTAAAAATCTACATAATCCTCTGCTTATCTCATCTCCCTACCCACATTTGAAATGTCAACAAGCCTTTAAATTTAGCTGCCAAAATATCTTGCTTCTACTTTTCTCCACCTCTTCCACTATACTTCCAAACTGCCATCATCTCTTGTCTAAATTTCTTTCCTAGCCTCCTACTTATCTTTCTTAGTTTATTTTTATTATTTTCCAATTCATTTAGATGCAAAAGAGTCAGTTTTTAAATTTAATTTTTAATTAAATCATGTAACTCTCTACTGAAAACCTCAGTGATTGCCAATTGTTTTTTTGATAAAATTAAAATCCCTTACCAGACTACATGAACCAGCATGACCTAAATCCTGTCCTCTCTTTAGCTTTATGGTTTGCTACTTACTTGTTGTGCTTCAAGAGTGGTGATGATCTTCTGTCACCTTCATGAACATTCCAAGTACTCAGAACCTTTGCATTTGCTCTTTTGCTCAGAAGCTCTTCTTCCAACACTTCCTGACTGGCTTATTTTCAGTTTTCCAACTGTAGCTCTTTAAAGCTGCTTTTCAGAACTGTCCAGACCTACCAGTTTCTTCTAAAATGACACACAGTTCATTCCTTTTATAGAAATGATCACAAACTACAATTATCTTGTTTGATCATTTATTAGTTCAATATAAATTTTCCACTCTAGCGATGTAAGCTCCAAGAAACAAGAGCCTTGTCTGTCACTGTACCAATATCTAGGGATGTACCATACACTTACAAGACTCTAAGTCAATACCTGCTGCATCTGTGACAGCCTGGCTGAGTGAAGTAATTACCTAAATACCTGATTAAGGAATGAGTAAAAGAAATAACCAATTTCTAGAAACATGAGATCCTTCAGTTTTTAAAAATTGCTGCTGGATACAATGAATATGCAGTGTTTCCCAAGAAGACAATAATCTAGGAAATTCCTGATCTGAGTTACATGTTTTTGCTCAAACTTTATATCCATTTGAATACAGATAGTTTTGAGTGAAATGTAGAGGAAGATGAAACATTTTGCTCTGAAGATGTTATTAGTAGCAATTAAAGGAGAGGTCATGGTGTAGGGATTTTTTTCCTGAAGGAAAACTAGATTATTTTATGTTTCTTGAAATATTTTGATCAACAGTGATTTAAACTAAATGTTGATGACCTTGTCCCTTAGTTCAGTCCTTTCATTTCTTACGCATCTAAAATGGGATCAGATTTCAAAAGTAAGGCTCTTAGAGTATTGTTTTTCTGTGAACCAAATTGCCTTAAAAATTTTTTTTTAATTATTTTGAACTCAGATATTTTCCAAGATATTCAGGAAGTGAGAAGGAGAAACAACAACAATAACAACAACACACAAACCCTGCAACTTGCTTGTTTTAAATAACTGTGTGAGTTAATAGTGTGAGCCTCCCTACTATTTTGTACATAAAAATGGTTTTAGATACGCAGAGAGGAAATTCCAGAGCTTTCTGACTTTATATAACAAACACAGGCAATAAACTACAAAATAGCTTTTAAGGTTTTTCACAGTCAAGGAAATCATCAGTTATAAAATTTGTAATTCTTTTGATTTTCTATGTTTTTGAAAAAATTCTGCCTTTTATCTCTCCAAATGTAGCAGATTTGTGATACTCTTCCAAAAGGTCATCAGTTTTATAGATTCACTTATGGACTCAGGAATTTTAAAGATAAATCTAAGGAAGATACTACAATTATCCCTATTTTACAAATGTGGAAACTAAGACACAGAAAAAATGAACTTACTTGAAGTCACAAAGATAGTGACAGACCAGTCTCACTTCGGAATGTCTTTTACCTTCTGAGCTGCATTCTCCATTTGCTTCTCTGAGAAATTTGGTCTCAAAATCAAAGAAGATTTAGAGAGATATTTTATATAATGAAATTTTTCAAATTTGGCATTTTTAAGTTTTTCTATTAAATCACGTGAATCAATTGATATAGTATGGGATTTGAATTCTGATTGTTTTCTTCAATATGAAGTGAGAATAATAACAGTGCCACTTGTACGGAATAGGACTTTGTAGGTGTTCAAAAATGTAAGATCTCTTCCATCACCTTCAATCAGGGATATGAATTGTCTTAGGTCTGATTCCCTAGCAATAAAGCCTGAGATGAGATTCAAGTGCAAGTGATTGAGGATGTCCTTCAGGAGAAAGCAACTGAAGTAAGCAAAGTAAGATTAGGGAAACTTCTAAGCAAGAATGTGAATTTAACCTTAGCCTGATTGCATGGGACCTCTGGAGCACCAGTTGCATCTGAGAATTACTCCAGGAGGCAAAGGGAGCAGCCATTTTTAGAGCTTTGTCCGTCATGACCAGTCCTAGCTCCCACCTACAAGTGCAAGACAGGCATGAGGAGCAATGTGCTTTTTCTACAGGGCGAGGTGGCTCCTGGTCAGCTAATAGGAATTCTCTGGAGAAGCGGCAGCTGTGTACCATTGAAGAGGAAAATTACCCAGAGCAGGCCCAGGCCAGGAGGCCCAGAAGATGGAAAGTTACCAACAATAAGCTAGAGATAACCAGAAGCCCAACTGGGAGCAAGACATAACCAGCTGTTTTTGTATCTGTAAACAGGTTTTTACAGGCTCCTATACCACAGGCTCCTTGTGCTACTGTTCCCGCCTAAAGCAGCGACCCCCCCCACTCCTCCAGTTTAAACCCACTTACCAGCAGTCAGCATAGCCCTTGGAACCTCACTGCTTGTAGTCCCCTCTAAAAACCCTGTAACCCTACCATGCAGGGCCCAGAACTTTAAGCACCAGCTCACCTGAGTCCGCTGGCATAAAATAAATCCGAGTTCTACTTCTCCGAGCATCACTTGGTCTCTCACCAGATGGGGGACGACTGCTTTAGCTCCAGTAAGGGGGTTTTGTGGGACCTCTAGGAGTGTCGACTATATTAAGGGTGTCTAGAATTTGATATGTCAATTCCCATGTGTCACAGGATTTATAAGTCGTGGATAATCTGTTTGAGTATTTAAATTAAGCACTGTCTGTGTGCATTTGTTCCTTAGCATAGTAGCATTGCTAAGGTTTTCACAGGTTAATTCAACAGTGGATGAGATTTTCTAAAATATTCCTAGACTTGGAGCTTTGAGTCCTAACCTTTGTTTTTTTCAGTTAATGAATTATTAAATAATTAGCAAAAGTCTTCTCCCATGTAACAGTGACACAAGTTGCTGGTACTATTATCAGCATAACATGCTTTAGAAATAACATGAATTATACTGTAATTACTAATATAAAACATAAATGCCTATAATAGCTTACTAACTGCAGAATTGCGGGGGGTTGTCCTATTAACAAGAGCAGTAGCATAGATTGCCTTCATTTTTTCTATTGTAGTTTACTTTTCAGCAGTCAAAAAACTGTAAGAAAATTCAGAGTAGGTGTAATTTTGGGAGTGAGGCAAATTTTAATAAAATTATATATTTCCTAGACATCTTTCCGGTCAATTATTTATCTTTAAATTTAGGCAAATATGTCCCATGACAGAATAATCAACTCTGTGGTCCCTCCTTTACTCCTTGAGTTCCTGACACCTTACTCACTTCCCATGATCCTTTCATGTTTTGTCTTCTGTCATTCCTCAGTTTAGCTTCACCAAAAAGGTTTTCAAGAACTCAACAAGTATATTCTCCCTCTTTCCTGGCATGTATTTCGTAGCTGCCCTTTTTCTTATAAACAAGGCTGATTTATTAGCAGATATACTACATACTAAGCTAGTTATAACAAAATACTGATATTTTTATTGGTATAAAACATTGTTTCAGTATTTAAAAATCTGAAAACTGAATCACTTATATCTTGAGAGATACCCAGAGAATCATAAGCTACATTCAATTTTGTTGCTTTTTTTAAATTTAAATTCAGCTAATTAATATATAGTATATTATTTACAGTTTCAGAGGTAGAGTTCAGTGATTCATCAATTTTATGTAGTACCCAGTGCTCATTACATCACATGCCCTCCTTAATATCCATCATCCAGTTACCCCCTCTCCTACCCCCCTCCCCTCTAGCAACCCTCAGTTTGTTTCCTATGATTAAGAGTCTCTTATAGTTTATCTCCCTCTCTGATTTCATGTTTTTTTTATTTTTCCCTCCCTTCCCCTATGCTCCTCTGTTTTGTTTCTTAAATTCCACATATGAGTGAGATCATATGATAATTATCTTTCCCTGATTGACTTATTTCACTCAGCATATGCCCTCTAGTTACATCTACATCCTTGAAATGGCAAGATTTCATTTTTTTGATGGGTCAATAGTACTCTATTATATATAAATACCATATTTTCTTTATCCATTCATCTATTGATGGATTCTGGGGTCTTTCCATAGTTTGGCTATAGTGGACATTGCTGCTATAAATATTGGGGTGCAAGTGCCCCTTCAGATCACTACATTTGTATCTTTAGGGTGGATACCCAGTAGTGCAATTGCTGGATCATGGGGTAGCTCTATTTTCAACTTTTAGAGGAAGCTCTATACTGTTTTCCAGAGTGGCTATGCCAGCTTACATCCCACCAACAGTGTAAGAGGATTCCCCTTTCTCCTCATCCTCCCCAATATTTGTAGTTTCCTGACATGTTAATTGTAGCCATTCTGACTCCTGTGAGGTGGTATCTCACTGTGGTTTTGATTTGTATTTCTCTGATGCTGAGTGATGTAGAGCACTTTTTCATGTGTCTGTTGGCCATTTGGATGTCCTCTTTGCAGAAATGTCTGTTCATATCTTCTGCCCATTTCTTGATTGGATTATTTGTTCTTTGGGTGTTGAGTTTGAGAAGTACTTTATAGATTTTGGATACTAGCCCTTTATCTGATAGGTCATTGGCGAATATCTTCTCCCATTCTGTCAGTTGTCTTTTGGTTTTGTTGACTGTTTCCTTTGCTGTGCAAAAGCTTTTGATCTTGATGAAGTCCCAATAGTTCATTTTTGCCCTTAATTCCCTTGCCTTTGGGGATGTAGAAAGGAAGAAGTTGCTGC
>CM053604.1:38283326-38301641 GCA_028646535.1 Procyon lotor
TGTGGACATTGGGGAGGGTATGTGCTGTTAAGTGCTGTGAAATGTTTAAGCCCGACGATTCACAGACATGTACCCTGGGGCAAATAATACATTATATGTTAATAAAAATTAAACAAAACAAAACAAAACAAAACAAAACACTGTTGTGTGTTTTTCTCAATCTATTGATAACCAGTACTGTGGCTGGACCATTCCTATGGTTCTTATGATGATTGCAAGATGCCCTCAGCTGTAACCATCAGGAAACTTTGAAAGAGACAAGATTTGCTACTTACAGGTTCTGGAAATTACATAGCACATATAGGGCCACCCTATGAGATGAAGGGTAGAGACAGTGCAGGCAAGGAGTTCTGCTGTCATTGGGGTCTAAGTGGGCTCCTAGTGTTTAATGAATTCCCTCTTTGTTGGTGAATTTAAAATGTAAGAGTGGGAATTTAAAGTGTGGTAAAAGAAAAAACAAGAAGCCCAAAGGAAAAAAAAAGAAGAAGAAGAAGAAGAAGCCCAAATGGTCAGTTATTGAAATTAAGCAAGATCACTAAAATAAAAGCAGCTGGGGGCAGGGGTGTAGGCCTGATTCTTTATTTATCTTTATCTGGTCCTGTCGCTGGCAATGTTTTTATTCCAGATAGCCATCTTTGAAGTTGACACCTCTTTGAAGTGGATGCCTCAGCAATCAAAGCTTAAATCAGTCGCTTGCATTACAAAAAGAAAAACCAACTGCCAGGGCTTACACTACAAACACTGCTATTGAAGATCTAAAACTAAACTCTTAGAGAAGACAATATCATGGTAAATCTTTATGACCTTGGATTTGGCATAGAATTCTTAAGTGTGACAATAGCACAAGTAAGAAAAGAAAATAATAGATAAATTGGACCTTAACATTTTAAAATCTTCTGCATCACTGATACCATCAAGAAAGTAAAAAACAATCTCAGAATAGGAGAAAATATTTGCAAATGATTTATTTAGAAGGGTTTTGTAACTAGAATATATAGATAACTCTTAAAACTTAACAATAGAATGATAATTTAATAAAAATAGGCAAATTATGTGAGTAGATGTTTCTCCAAAAAAATATACAAATATCCAAAAAGTGCATGAGAAGATGCTCAAAATCATTAGTCATTAGGAAACACTAGTGAAAAACCACAAAGAGATAGTATTGACCCTCAGTAGGATGTCTAAAAAGACAGACAATAAAAAGTGTTGCTGAGGATTTAGAGAAATTGCATTGCTGGTGGAAATGTAAAATGATGCTGCCAGTTTGGAAAATTATTTGGCATTTCCTCAAAATGTTAAACATGGACTTACCGTATGTCCTAGGATTTTCACTTCTAGATATATACTCAAGAGAAAGGAAAATGCATTTTTATGCAAAAACTTGACCACAAATTTCCTAACAGCATTATTTGTAACAACCAAGAAGTGCAAGCATCATAAATATCTATCAACTGATTAATGGATAATAAAAATTGGTATATCCACATAATGGGAGATTATTCAGTAATAAAACAGAATAAAGTACTGATTGGTACATACCAAACATAGATGAGCCTTAAAAACATTATGCTAGGTGAATGAAGCCAGTTATAAAAAACTACGTATTTTATGATTCCATTTATATGAAGGGTTGAGAATAGCAAATGTACCGACACAAAACAGATTAGTGACTGCTGGGCACTGGGGAGAGGAGAGAATGGGAAATAATTGCTAATGGGTAAGGAGTTTCTTTTTTTGGATAATGAAAATGCTCTTAAATTAATTAGTGCAGTGGTTGCACAACTGTGGAAATACACTAAAAACCATTGGGTCATGCATTTTCAAAGAATGACTTTTATTTTATGTGAATTATATTTCAATAAAGTTAGTATTTTAAGAATCAGTTTGGGCCCTGATCAACATCTGTGAGTTGTGGATGATACAAACAGTTACCTTGAAAAAGAGTGGGGATGTCATGATGGCTATGCTCCTTCCCTCTTAGGGATACATTCCCATAGTTCCTGTATCACACGATAACCTTTTTCCTCCCTGATAAAAAATGTCTGACAACAAAGAGTAGAAGATGCTTGTTGTTAGAATATTATAAGTTGTGTTGCAGCAGGAATCAACCCGAAAATCTCAGTGGCTTAAAGCAAAGCCAAACCAAGCCATCTACCTGTTTTTATAAATAATGTTTTATTGAAACACAGCCACACCCATTTATTTACATATTGTTTATGGTTGCTTTCACATTAGAATGGAAAGAATGAATTGTTGAGATAGTGTTGGCTTACAAAGCTGAAAATATTCACAATTTTAGTCTTTACAGATAAAGCTTGCTGATCTCTGTTCTAAAACAAGATACTTTTATTTCTTGCTTACAGAGTCCTTGTATGTCCAAACGACACTCTAGGGTAGCTGTGCTCCATAAGATGGCTCAGTGCTGCACCTCCAAATCAATATGTACTTCCATATTTGTCAAGATAGGAGAAGAACAAGAACAGATGATTGCACTCTGCTGTTAAATGTTTCTGCTCAAGTGTGACACCTGTCAGATCCACGCACATTTCATTGGCTAAAACTAGTCATGTGCCAATGCCTAACTTCAAGGTTGCAGGGAAGGGCAGCTCTAATGATTATTCTTGTAGTCACTGATATTTTGTTCATTTCTTTACCTGAAGCAATTCAGCTGAGTGTTTTCACATATGTGATTTCAAAATGATTCAACCTTACACAGACTCCTTTGGTTTTTATTATCTCCATGGCTTGTAAGGCTTTTATAGTTAATTTTTCCAAGATTGTGACTTCTATGTTCTCTAAGAACTAATATAGAATTCTAATATAAAAGCTGATCATATACAGATTCTACATGAGATAAAATATCTTATGCATGTGCATCTATGTATATTGAGAAAACACATATACAGGAAACTTACATTAGAAAATGACTGGCATTTTAAGAAAGAGTTGTTTACTTTGCAAAATAATCCACCGTTGACTTGTCTTTTTAATTGAGATTGTTTACTGCATTTTAAATTATTGCATTACCAGTAATTTGATTTAGAGGTGATTTTTCAGGAGCTAAGTTATTGTAAAAAGCAAATTGCATTTTTCCCAAGTGACATGGAAATTCAGCTTTCATTTTGTTATTTTTGAAGTATGAATAAATCCCTTTGAAAAAATATTCAAGAGAAAATTTATAATGAAATAGAAATGGGAAGGATTGTTTCCCTACCATTCTCAAAGTTAGTATTCTGTAACTACAAAATCAGATTCTGTGACCAAATAATTTATAGACCCTGCATTTATTTGTTGTAGAATAAATGCTAGTAGAGACATGTCATGGATATACCAAATTATTTAAGCTCCTCTTCACTCATATTTCCTGTTGTCAATCACTGCCTCTATCCAATCTAAAATTCATTTGGAATAAATTTGAGAATGGTATTACTCTTTTGAGCCTATTAGCTCTATTAAAAGGTTTAGAAATTTTGAAAAATATGCTTGGTTTTATGTTTGTGTTTTCCCCAGGCTTTATGAAACTACAAAGAGTGACTTCTTTCTCTGATATTTAATCTGGAAACCATTCAAACATAAGCAAACCAAAATTAATACACTGGGAAATACTTAAATTTCTTAAAAATTCGCCTGTGAAATATTCCTGGTGGTATTGCATGTCAATAACCAGAGAGATCTATTATAAATGCTGTATATATAGTTAAAATGATCAATAATGACAATGTTGTTCTGGTAAGGTATAAGGTAAAAAGAGCTCATTCATATCTAGAATGAACAAGTTGCATCTTCAGAAATCACAAAATCCATGACTTCTAGGATACTACCTCCTTTTGTTCTTTCTTTTTGCTCACTTTTCTGTTTCTTTTGTTTTCTTCCTGGACTATAACAATTGCAGTCTCTCCAAACCCTGTTTCATTTTGTTCTCACTTCTGGCATGGATCCATTTCAAGGTTTCACATATATTACTCCTACACAAATATAAAGTTCTACCTACCTAATTATTTATGAAGAAATTACTACAAGAATGCTTCTCCTTGCCCCCAGATATTTCCTGTTTATTTCTTCTCTCATTCGATTAAGTTTTTGATCATTTACTGCATTCTGGACATTGTACTAGCAATATGCCTTCCAGACCAAGAAGCTTCCTGAGCCTCAATTCAGTGACCCCCCATTACAGGAATGCCCATTCATTATGTTGCTGTTTCAGATGACTAGAGTAGTCATTTAGTTAGGGGATAGCAGCCAGACCACTGTCATTACGAGGTAATGGTGGGAGGTGATTTTTTATAGATGTTGGGAGTGTATACTCCTAGAATTTTAGGTTGCAATTTGAATTGCGTGTCTGCTCTCTCTCTCTCTCTCTCTCTCTCTCTCACACACACACACACACACACACACACACACACACACACACACGCACACATGCACAAATTCACATGCACACACAATTATTTGGTTCAGTAATATTAGTGTATTACAGTGTGATGTGTAATATTTAAGAGTGTAAATTTTGGAGTCTAATATTTTGTGTTCATATCTCAGCAGAACCCCTCATGAGCTGTGTTGTATTGAACATTGGAAACTGCCACATAGGTTGGTTACCTTATCTATACAATCATAGTTTAACAGTAGCCACTTCATAGAGTTATTATGAGAATTAAAGGAAACAATATGATAAAGATGGTTAGTGGAGTGTTTGAGTCCTCCTAAGCACCAGAAATTAAATGTAGTGAATTAGAGATGCTTTGTAGACTACTTTAAAATGATAAAATATCTGAAGTGATTTTTTTTTGAAGTGATTTTTATTGAAAATGTATCATGATTTCCAATTGATATATAAGCATCTTCTCAGAAAACTATATATATATATATATATAAAATAATTGGAGGTTGTTTAGATATCTGGAACTCTGAAATTTCATAGTCCTCCAGCCAGCCATGTTTCCCATAGCCTCCATCCTAAAAGCTTAAGAAGTTTATATTTTCCAATTTTTTTTCCCTAATAAGTTTTTGGGAATTTCCAAGAAAACATGGTGGTTACTTGTCATCTACACCTACCCTCTATCCTAAATATCTACTTTCACTTTCTGTAGGTCAATTCTTGTTACCATGTTGTAAATTTCTCAAAGTTGCTGCTGTCCTTATAGCACCATCCCTTTTCCATGTGTGGACACCAGCCACTCTCTTTACTCTTCAGTGCAGAACTTAATGAACTTTACTGAAAACCTGGGTTTAAATGAAGGAAAGAGGAAACTTTAAATTCCATCACTGCTCATGGGGTCCTTAGGTTATACCTCTCAGAAAGGTGCCTGCCTTCTACTGGCAAGCCCTTTCTGTGGCCCCCAGGATTGTCTTCATGGTATAGGGGTCAACCAATCTCCCTTCAAAAAGAGTGCCTCTGATCACACTCCCCTGTCTAGGGTCCAAATTAAATGTGTCCTGGCCTAGAGAGAAGAGAATACTTTCTCTGTTCTGGTTCAAAGTTAGACGTCTTGACTGACCCAGGATGATTGGCAAAGAAAACATCTGGTCTGAAACCTTCACATGCTGGAGAATGGTGCCTTTGATATCTTTTCCAACAGTAAGCTTTCAATTATTTTTATATTTGTTATTATTTTATTCACCTATTTGTTAGGTGAATTTCTCAAACTATTTTATTTTATTTTTATTTATTTATTTATTTTTCTCAAATTATTTTAAAGGTAAAGTGGTATATACCACTTAATCAGAGATGGAAACTGTTAGTAACCTTTAAATCAAATTCATTTTTCTTAAGCTAAAATAATTAAGCTTTACTGGGTCCCCCCAAATTCTAAGTATAATATGTAACCTTATTTTTTACTTTTATTTAGTGGAAGTACAACCATGACCACAATTTAAAGGTCACTTAAAAAAATTCCTCCCTTTTAAGCACTCAAATTCTCATGTGTTTCTCTGACTACAACCTCCCATCCTTCCATCACCTCCATCTTCTCAAATCCGCTGAATCTATTTATTGCTTTTATCATGGCCCCAATCTTTTCAATTCTCTTAGCCAATCATTTCATTTCAGATTATCTCCTTAACCCCTTGAATCTGGTACCTCTTTTTTCCACTCAACAGAAAATATTCTCTAGAATATCTGCAATTCCTTCCTAACAGGCTTCATTTAGTTCTGAAGTGTGTGCTGCACTGTATTATTGGGTTTAGTTGTTCTGATGTGTTTCTTCTTGAAAATCTATTGTGAACCTTGAACACTATACTCTGTTAAATTGTCTCCCTCTTCTCTGATGATTCCTTCTCTGATGCTTTCTTCTCTTATTCCTTTGTCCTCTTTGCTCTTTTTCCTGTAGCTCCAGTTAACCTTTCCATCTAGATGTTAACTTAAGCTCAATTTCTAGCCCTAATATCTATTTCCAGTTTAGTATTTCTCAGTCACTTGTGGCATTTTCCTAAGTATTTACATTGCTAATACCTTCTGGGGTATATTTAAATATTCAAACCACACAAGCCACAGAAAGCAGTCATGCTGCTTCTAACTGTTATATCATTTCCTTCCCTTCCTCCTTCCTCCAGGCCCTCCACCCTGCTCACATAAGGATCCCAAGGCCAGCTTACTTGTAGCTGTTCACTGAGACTAGCAATCTCAAGAGGTTAAGAGATAAAGGAACATGGTCCTCGTGAGGCCAGAATGCACATCATCCACCAGGTGGCCATTAAGAAGAAAATAACCACGCTTACCAATGCAACATGAAAGCTCCTTTTAAGTCATCTTTGTTTTTGCATATTATCACTCCAGAGGTATACTTCTTTAACCCAAATTTATAGTTCTCCTCTTCTTCCCAGACCTCTTTACTGGATCTGGGCCTTCCGAGTCTTCTCTGTCTCTGTCTCTGTCTCTGTCTCTCTCTATATAAATCCCACATCACACATATGTATATGCATATGTGTGTATATGTATTTCTTTCTATTCAAAGTCTCCTAAATCATATATTTCTTTACTGATTTTTTTTTTCAGAACATAATGCTACCTGGAGTTCTTCGTGAAAATTTTACTCCTAGGTATCATTCTAAGGATGGGGCTCCTTGCCTATTTTCCCTCAGCTTACATCTCACAATCAGGAAGTAGGACAAGTCTTCATTTATCTTTCATTCTGCTTCTAGACATTTTGTGTATTTGCAAGGAGGGGAGTGGTTTCCTGCTATGGACAGGGATTTCCACCATCATAATGCTGATTGTTCTGTCATTTCACTTAATTCTCCCCAGGGGGTGGAAACATGACTTAGCTCTGAATCAGTAGTAGAAATGGGCCATTCCTACTTCTTCCTCCAAGGAAGACAGAGTACATGAAGGAAGCACACATTGTGGTCTGTACTTCCATTCCATTCACTTTACTGGGGAAAGTCTTTAGCTGGAGAAGTTTGATATACCTTAGTGCTCTTTATAGCTGAGAGAGTCAATCTAGTTTCACAGCTTAATTTCTGGGAACCGTTGTTACATGATTTGACAAGATTCTCTAATGACAACTGGACTCAGACAACCTTTACTCTTAGCTATGTTATTAATGAGCTATGTGAACCTCAATCTCTTCATATGTTGCATGGAGAGAATAATTATACTCTACTACATAGTGTTGTGAAGATTTAGTATAACTCTCAAATACTCTGCAATGTGCTTGGCTCATAGTGATTGTTAACTGTTATTTAAAACCAGGGTGATCCTCAGAGTACCAGCCCACAGAGATTCTCTGCTTCTTTCCTGCTGGAGAGAAAGGGGTCTTGAGGTGGGGGAGGTTGGCAGGGTCCCATAACCACCTGTTGACATACAGTTGGTAGAGAAATAAATGTTGAGTGCCTGGCGCAAAAACCAAAACAAAACAGTGTGATACTTTGATCTTCATAGGCCATAAACTCCTCATTTCTATGAAAGTTGATTCAGTTGGAGAAGATGGGTGATATTTATTTGGTCCTCCTCAGACCCTAACACAGATTGTCACTTCTTCACCCTATTATTAAAACAAACAAACAGACAGACAAAGAAAGCCCTGCTCTTTTGAGGAGCATGCTATTTGGCTGTCCCATCCTTAGTTCCTTCTTGTTAGCCCCTGGCTTCCTGGACTCCTCCATGCCTTCCAGTCAATGACTTCTTTGTCTACTTTGATAGTATTATCAGTGGCACTTCCACACTCATCTCTGTGCTTTCACACCCTGTGAAATGTGTAATATTCTGACCATTTTCTAATAAGCTACTACTAATTGTTCCTTCTTTATAAATTTGTTAACTCATGTCTATTCTGACTACCTAAGGGTTATATCAACACTTGATAGAGTTCTCCATCTAACAAAATCCGAGTTGCTTTATGTATTTACTTATTAATGTTTGTGGCGATATCCACCTAGATAGCTAGGAATATACCATACACTTTTCTTGGACTGCTCCATTCACTTCTATACAGATTTTTAAAACTTTCATCTAAAAGAAAGCCTCCTCCCATTAAACACATCCACCCCTGATTCCTCTCTTATGCAGTGTTTTTTTCTACATTTTTATAGTATATACCATTTTAATTTGCAATTTTAGCATATTGCTTGGTAGTTGCTTCTAAGTTTATCAGGAATGTGTTCTGAATAACTAAACAACATTGTGAGGGACCAGAAATGTTTCCCTTCTTTCCTCTCAACACCTTCAAAGAATCTAATTCCTCTTTCAAAATAGTGAATACTCTATAGATACTGTTACCTGTCTTGCATATATGCCTGATAACATCTTATTCCTATAGCTTTGAATTATGGACAATGAATTTTTCTAGTTGTGTTTTATAAAAATTAGTTTGGACATTTGTTGTTTGTATGTGTACTTGCCACTGGATAAAGATTTAGATATGTCATCATGAATTCTACTGAGACCTGGAGGACAGAACTTCTAATGTATATCATAAGCATGATTTGTTTTATAAGAAGAGCTTTTCAGATTTAAAAGCAATAGTTTTGCTGTTCGTCACTAGATCCTTTACATAGGACTGTATGGAGAATTACATTGAACAGAATTTTAGTGTCTTAAAAGTTTACATTTTTTTTGTTTTTAAAACAATAAGGCCCAATTTTACCTTGATCACTCTGACTATGCTATTGAATTGGGGAGATGAGCACAGAATGATTTTAATAGCTTTCCCCCCACCTAAGGGCTTTAATCTACAATCTAGAGCTTTTTCCCATTGATTTGAGTACCAACCCATGCTAGTAGGTGAGAAAATCAAAGTCACAGTAAATTTGAACTCTTTCTATCTGTGATAGTATAGCTGAAATAGTTCTGTTTGAATGATTCTGTTCATCATCTGTTAGACAGGTCGTTTCGGATCTTTCCTTCTAGGTGTCCTGTTCTAAAATCTACAATCTACTGTGTCTTACTGTCAAATTGCAAGAATCCTAGTTGAGTTTATGGTAACTGCATTGACCTTATGTAATTATATCCAAACATTTCTCTTTGGTTTGTAATGATTTACTGCTATATCCTTGTTATTTTATTTTCTAGTTTATTAATTAAGAGGAAATGCTAGTTTCTGTAGACCCCAGATTAATAAATATATCTCTCCTCCCACATATATCCTATAGAATATATATGTATATATATATAGAAAGAGATCAAATGAAAGAGTTCATTTTTTAAAAGAATCATTAGACTCTTCATATTCCCTCTTTAACTTCTTTAATAATTATATAACCTCCCTTTGCTGTATCATGATAAATATCAGGCAGTCTCCTGGCCTCTCAGGCAGATTCCAGAATTTCAGCCACACTCAACTGTTTTTAGATATGTTTTTGGTACTAAAAACCCAAATTGGTGTATAGTGTCAAACCTTGTTTCATGCCTTTTTCTGAATTGGCTATCTGGTCCTCCAGGCATTCTTCTGAATTGGTTCTGCATACCAATAAGCCAATGAACTCACACTGAAGAAGGTGATGCCTCCCACCATGTATTTGAGCTCCTCAGGGCTTCAGAAACTTACCCTCGAGAATCAGCTTTCTAATAAGCCTCTTCTAGGTATGTACTCTGGAAGGAAAAAGTGAATGGGTTTGCTCTATGTCATACTCCTAGTTGGTGTTCTGTTTCCCCACACTGCAGTTAAAATAAACTCTGAAAACTCAAAACTCACCAGCTCTTTCCTCCTTTTCAATTGCATGCAATTTCTTACCATCATCTTTTGATAAAATCTGAAGTTTTATCCAATTCTTGTTGATTTACCTGTATTTTTGAATACATAGAACTCTAGCATTCTCCCAAAAGACAGAAGTACAACAATGTGATACTCAGAAAAGTGGCATCCTTCACTTATCCCTCTGTGCCATTTCACAGCCACTTTTCTCCTTATAGGTCACGAATTTCATTACTTTTTGGTTTCTATTTCCTGTGTTTTTTTTTTAACTGAACAGTTACATGTTTTTTTATTTCTTCCTCATATACATAACAGCATACTGTACATGAACTTTAAACTTGACTTAACGTGTCCTGGAAAGGACTCTGTATCATTTAAATGTGACTTATCTTAGGTTTTTTTTTTTTTTTCCCTATTCCTAAGTATTTCATGGACAGGAATCCTAACTGAAGAGCAGCCTTTGCAATTGTATAGTGAAATTCAATTTCTTTAATGGCTTATGGTGGTGGTGGTGGTGCAGAGAGGGTTTGCAGCATCTTGTACTCTTGTATTTCTGCACCTTAATGTTTTTCTTTTTCTTCTGTCCCTCTACTTCCAATATCCAAGAGGCAGTATTCTTGTATTTATCTCATTGTTTCCCAGAGCAATGCTTCTCTAAGTCTGTAAACTTTTATTCTCTTTTCTTTTTCTTTTCAAAAAGATTTTATTTATTTATTTGACAGAGAGAAAGAGATCACAAGTAACAGAGAGGCAGGCAGAGAGAGAGGGGAAAGCAGGCTCCCTGCTCAGCAGAGAGCCCAATGTGGGGCTCGATTCCAGGACCCTGAGATCATGACCTGAGCCAAAGGCAGAGGCTTTAACCCACTGCGCCACCCAGGCGCCCGTATTTTCATTTTCTTTGAAGCCCTTTTCCTGCAGGTGGTGCTGTGAATGACTGGGGCAAAAATATTTGTGTTTAGTGTTTTAGTGCTTGGTATTGGACTTTTGGTTTGCAAGGGTGGTTTTTGTCTGTGCTACATCTAAGGTCTCCACTCCCATCCCCTTTCTCTCAGTCACTT
Organism: Procyon lotor; assembly: GCA_028646535.1. Taxonomy (NCBI): domain Eukaryota; kingdom Metazoa; phylum Chordata; class Mammalia; order Carnivora; family Procyonidae; genus Procyon; species Procyon lotor. Next base: position 38,294,518 of record CM053604.1, read on the forward strand.
AAATCTTCCTTTGTCCACTCTCTAGGCACACAAGCCTACAGTCATGCATGGATGTTCCAGCATTATCTCCATCAGAATTTGGAATTTATTTTTCTACATATCCATGCTGATGGAAAATTCATGGAATTTCCCATCTCCTAATGATGCTGAAGGCATGGGTTGTGTGTGGTTTTCTTTGAAGTTTCTGTTGCTTATGTGATTTTGAGGTGACTGTGTGAAAAGGTTCATATTCAGGAGGTTGCCGTTCACCTCTAAATAAAGAATGCTTAAAATCCAGACATTCTTTTAACATGATCTATACAGTACCTCACAGCTCCTCAACTCCATGTTGAGTACCCTATTTCTTCTTTCTGCTCCAGCTCTGCCCAAGTCCTTTGCTTTTGGACTGCCTTTTAAAATGCCATAAAAATAATTTTACTTTAATCTTTATTTTAATAGTACTCATTTATACTGTCTTTTCTTTGTTCTTGTTTTGTTTTGTTTTAAGTAATCTCTACACCCAACATAGGTCTTGAACTCACAACCCTCAGATCAAGAGTCGCATGCCCTGCTGACTGAGCCAGCCAGGTGCCCCTCATAGAAGCTATCTTAAATGTTAGTAGAATTAATGTACTCTTTTTTGCACAATGATTGTTACTTCTTCCTCCAACAGAATAAGCATAACTTCCCTCCCTAAGTATCCATGATTTTTCACTACTTAATATGATTTAAACATGTTAAAATATTCTAATGATTGATTTTCGAATTTGTAAGGTAACAATATGAAGCTAGAAACTTTGAGAGAGTGCAACTAAACTCTCTTTTTAATTAGAGAGAGAATATTTCTTTTTTTTCCCCCTGGATTTAAAATCCTACTCACTGGAAAAATGGCAGAGTTGAAAAAGCCAATCCTTTTTTATATTGGTAATGTATCTATGGCTTAGAATAACCATTATTTATACAATACAGTAGTAAGAACAATTATTCAGTTTCTTTTTAAAAGGTTAAAAACATAGAAATTGTCTTGGCTCTGATAACACTATAATTCATTGGTTAGAATACAGTAGCTACACTGCCATTATTTATATCAATAGACTCATTAAAGAGCTAAAGATTTTCCTCCTTGAGTTGTTGTGCTCCTCTGAAGAGTCACTGAAACCTTGGGCAATTCCTTTGATCCAAAAATCTGCCTTTGTTTCCTTGGAGAAACAGGAGACAAATTATCTTAGTGACACCATAGACACTTGAAAAGAAGCCTCCATATTGTTTGCAAAATAACCACCTCCAGAGTGTTTTCCATAGATTATTGTATAATACAATTGGCAAACAGAGTTTTAAAATTAGAGAGATCCAGGTTCAAATCCAACTTTACTTCATACTTACTGAAATATGTATGGTCATGCATTAAAAATGACTAAATCTTTCTGGTTTGCAGCTTGTGCACCAGTATGATAAGGAAAATAGTATCCATCTCATGGGAGTATTATGAGACTTGATAAAATAATGTATAGCAAGCTAATCCCTTCAGTAATTGGCACCTCACTGGGGCTCAGCAAGGTTATTGATAGTCTTAAAATTTCTTTGAAATCCAAGTGCAGATTAAGGTGGTTTATTAGAAGTCATTTGACGTTCCTTAATTTTTTTACCATAATACTTCTTAGAAAATGCTCTATGTAGCAGAATGTAGAAGGTAATTAGTGTTTAATCGTGACTGTTCTTAAGTAGTGTAATCAAACATACAGTAGAAGGGATTTTTGCTAGTTGGATCACTTCAGCTTACTAATCTACAAGTATGTTTTCTCAGGCCTTTATGAAACACAGTGTCCCAGAGGAAGCACTTCCTTAGTACTGAGAGATATAAATCAAAGTGACCTCTCACTGAGCATTTTATTACATGTGCACGCTGCAGTCTTCACATTAACCCTCAGAGGCAGCAGAGTAGACAGTGTCTGTGGCCTGCTCTGTTCATCTTTACCTGGCTTTATATTCATCCCTTAGCTGTTCTCAGTTCTGGGTGTTAACTGTTCACAGATAACCCTATCTCTAGAGAATTGCCCTCTCCTCTGCCTAGAACTGTCTTGCTGGAGATATTAGTCCCAATCTCTTAGGAAGGTACAAAAGGCTGGCTCTTTGCCTAAAGGTGGGACCAACCCCATGTTTCCACTGTGGGTTCAAGCTAAAGTAGGCTCCAGCAGCAGTAGGTCCTCTCCAAGTTGGCTCCACAGTGAACCCATATCTCTTGGTATTTTTCTTTTTGTGTGGTCCTCCTCTGTATTGAATCTGGGGTAGCCTTGTGTAACCAAAAGAATGCGGCAGAAGTGCAAATCTCTGAGGTTAGATTATAAGAATCACTGAATTGTCATTTGTCTTTTACAATGTTTATTCTGGAAAAGGTAAGCCACCATGTAAAAACAATCCTGGGAGAGCCACGCTGTGAAGAACACAGACCATGTAGGGTCTGGGTAGAGACAGAACACATGCTGTTTTAGGGATAGCTCCAGGTGTGCAGCCGTCCCAGCCCAAATCTCAGGTGTGTGGCTGCAGAAACTATCTTTTTTTTTTTTTTTAAAGATTTTATTTATTTATTTGACAGAGAGGAGAGAGATCACAAGTAGGCAGAGAGGCAGGCAGAGAGAGAGGAGGAAGCAGGCTCCCCGCTGAGCAGAGAGCCCGATGCGGGGCTCGATCCCAGGACCCTGAGATCATGACCTGAGCTGAAGGCAGAGGCTTTAACCCACTGAGCCACCCAGGTGCCCCTGCAGAAACTATCTTGGACTGTCCAATCCCAGTGGATGGAACATGGGCAAGAAATGAGGGCCCCAAGCTGTTCTTTAGTTGCGTTGTCCCTGTCACCTTTAGTCATTTGAGCCATCTGTGTTTGCTGGACCTTCCTTAAGTTCCTGATCCACCCGAATCATGAGATAACAAAATGATTGTTGTTTCAGACCATGAATTTGGGAGGAAGTACGCAGCAGTAGATAACAAGAATACCAGCTGAGACCACGCGCTTGCGTAGATTCTTCCCCAGCTCTGGGCTGCTTCTCACCTCCTCTCCTTTCTTCAGCCCTTCAGGAAGTCACTCGCAAGAGAATCATCATTTCATCTCTCCTTCTAGATGATTATCTAACACTGGTAGGTTCTATTAGCATTCACATTTTTAAGATGTTCAAATGGAGGTACCGATGAATAAAATAACTTCCCGAAAGTCACGTAACCAATACCTAGGAGAGTTGGTATTTGAACAGACCCCAGAGCCCTTGTTCTTACCCAGAATGCTCTACAACTCTGCCCAGAGCTACCGCTATCTATCATGGGTAGAATATCATATTGGGCTACTATGTTAAAGCTTCAGTATTAAATTAGCCTTACAATATAAAAGCAACCATTTATTCACTTTCTGATGTGTGTGTGTGTGTGTGTGTGTGTGTGTGTGTGCATGTGTGTGTGTGTGTGTGTTTCTCATTCTGTGGGTCTGTGTCTTTGAGGGAAAAAATCCACTGTCTTGTTCACCATGTAAGCCTTCTGTGAGTGGCAGGATGGCAACACATGGGGCTGCTTGGCTGCTGGCCAAGTGCAGTGGTGTTCTGTTTGCACCATGCCAATCCTTTTGTCACTTGTTAAAAATTCAGTGTTATCTCCTCTCCCAAACATTGCTACCATCTGCCTACACATGACATTGACAATGATTATGTGCTAATTACAGCTGTGTGTTTGATACCAATTATTATAAAGGGGAATGGCCACAGCAAATATATTTTCAAGCAGCTATTTATAAACCCTACCCTTCCCCAAGCACTTTGCTTATTCTTTTGATTCTTTTGCAACTTTGTGATAGCTTTGGAAACTCATGATGCTTTCTGCTTCATAAAGAAAAAAAGATTTCATAAAAATCTATTTGTCTGTCGCCCAAATTAAAATAGCTTTGGGGCTAATTTTTTAAGATCACAATAGAGTCATAATGTGGACTAGTTGAAGTGTTCATTTAATTTTGTTAAATGGAGCCAAAATAACTTGATAGTTTTACAGTAGCATTTTCCCAAATGTGTCCTTATAAATAAGTCAGTGCTTGCATTTAATATTCTAAGCTTCTTTTTAAAAATTCTTAAAAATAATACATAGTTTTAAATAGTATATTCTTAGCTAGTGTTTCCTGAAATGTTTGGAAGATCACCTTCAATAAGAAATTCCTGAAATAGCAAACTTTTTCTCAGCATCCAACTTTAATAAAAATATCATTCATCTCCTCTCCCTATGACTTTAGCTATAAAATACCAATTAATATTCATCACGTGTTTAAAGTAATAATAACTTTAAAAAACCTTTCATATATGTGCCTTTTAGACAAAGATGGTCCATGTTAAATGCCTGGCAAGTTTCTTAAGGGAAAACCATGTGATTGGCCTAAAGCTGAGCGCAGTCAGAGATTAGAGAGTGTTCTAAATGTAGGGGCGAAAGCAAGAAGTTATGACTCACTCTGGGGGGAAAGCAGAGCCATAAATAACTAGAATAAAAATCTCTTGGTGTCTATCCTGGGAAGTTTTGGCAATTGACTGTGGGTTCCATTTAGTGAGAATCCTAAGTGTCAGAGACCTGAAGTCAAAACACAGGGAAGTTATTGATTAATACAAAAAGTACTCACCATTTGCTTTCTAACCTTTCTGCAACAAGCAAACAAACAAAAAACTTACCTGTACCTCTCCCTGAAAATCTTGCCAGTTTCTAGAATATTATCTTGGGCAGGTTACACTCAGTTTCAGTGATCATACTACTTCTTTCATTTTTTATTTTTTTATTTTTTATTAACATATAATGTATTATTTGTTTCAGGGGTACAGGTCTGTGATTCATCAGTCTTACGCAATTCACAGTGCTCACCATAGCACATACCCTCCCCAATGTCCATCACCCAGCCACCCCATCTTTCCCACCCCTTCCACTCCAGTGACCCTCAGTTTGTTTCCTGAGATGAGAGTCTCTTATGGTTTGTCTCCTCTCTGGTTTCAAGATCATGCTGCTTCTGTACCTGGCTGACTGTCAGTCATTCTCTTAATCCACTCAATCCATGTCATGGGGTGCTTTCCTTATAGCTTCAAAACTCTTTATTTTTGTCATTCAAGTCCAAGCTTGAGTATCTTTTTTTCAGAAAATCCCATCCTAGTCGTCCAGTCAACTCTTCTCCCAATTGTACATTCTCTTACTCTGCTATATTTCCCTTCAGAGTATTTACTAGTTTATTTTCTATTTCTCCCTCTAGAAAGTAAAACTCAAGAGGACAAGCATTGCTCTACCCTTTGGAACCTAGAACAAAACAACATAGCAAAAACTCCAAATTTTTGAAAAATGATTAAACAAAATCAAGAAATAAATAAAATAATAACAGTTATATATGCTCTGAAGGAGAAAATAGTGTGTGGTGTTGTGTTTAAAAACAACTTAACTGTGGGTTGGTGAGTAGGATTGTCAGAGAAAAATCTCTGAAATAAGAATGAGAAGGAGCTGCCTTCTTAAAGCCAGGGGAAACACATTCGACCAAAAGGGATAGGAAGTATCAAAGATAGACAGTGTGAAAGAGCTTGTTAAATCCTGAGAACTGTTGGAAGACCTTTGTAACTAAAGAACTGTGAATGAAGGGAGTGGCTCAAGATACAGATGGAGAGATGAGGAAGGGGTTGGTTACAGAGGTTCTTGTAGACAATGATATAGTGTTTTATTTCTTAGCGAAATAAAACTGCTGCAAAGTTTTAAGTGTGGGGGTGGCATGATATTTGTTTTTAATAAGGGCTTGCTGTTCATTGGATAAATGAGTGGAAGGAGAGAATATGAGAGTAAAAGCAATGCAATGAGCGGTTATATGGCTGTTATGTTAGTCCAGGAAAAAGAGGATGATGACTGGTCTTGAGTTGGAGAAAATGATACCTATTTGCAATTTACCTTCAGATATATGTGGGAACAAGAAGTCCTGTCAATTTCTGATATAAAGAAGTTTGGAAGAGATAGGATTTATATAGGAACAGCAAGAGTCATTTTGGGTAGATTAAATCTGAGATGCTTATGAGATAGGTGAGTGGAGATATCTAGATTCTGATAAACTTCATGTAATTGAACTTATGTGGTGGCTTTGTTATATTCCCCACTGTACAAATGAATTTACTGAGACATAGAGAAGTTAATTTCCCCACACTCCATTAGCAGCAGTGGACAAAGTGAAAGTTGCATTGTCTGCCTCAGTCTAAAACAGTGCTTATGACTTATTAAGGTTAGCAGATCTGAGGAAAAGTCTAGTCTAGAAATACATATGTGGGAGTTGCACTTGGTATTATATGTCTGTTGGTATGACTACCTAGGAAGGAGAGAGAACAGACCTGAAGGATATCAACATGTAAAGCCTCACTAAGGAAGCAAAAGACACCAACATGGTTGGACTAAGCACGTAAAAGGGAAATAAGGAAAGAAATTTCATGGCAGCAGGGAACAGAGTATTACCAGGATAAATGAATGGTGAATTCTGCTAAACTGTTGAGAATTCAAATAAAATGTGTACCAGAATGACCCACACATGTATAATTAAAAAGTGCATGATTAAAGACCTTCAAAATATGTCTTCCCCAGAAAATCATTAGCCTCTCATATTCCCTTAATTTTTAAAAACAATTAATTAGGCGGGGGTGTAAAAAATAAAGTATAAGCAAAAGTGAAACAGGACTAAGAAGAATTTATAAGTCATGTAACTTTGGACAAGTCATTTGACTCTCTCTGAGGTCTCAAGTCCTTGCCATAAAATAAAAAAGTTAAATCTATTCTATTTCTTTTATAAGCTTCTTGGAAGTCAAATATGGTGATAGGCTGTTAAAATGCTTTGATAACTCTTAAAGCATTAAGAAATATTGCTTCTCTATACATTGTCGCACACTGCGTGGCAACTCGTCCAGGGCTCCGAGGGTAAGGGGATGGGGAAATAGTAGAGAAGTAAAGAGATGGGAACAGGAGGGACACAGTGGGCGATGTCCAAGCAGTGCCACTTTATTCAGATTTCTACAGTACTATATAGCATCAGTGAAACAATGATAAGGAAGCGCTTATTCTACATGCATGAGAAACTCTTCAAGCTTCCCCACTATCTCTATCCCAGGCGTTCAAGGCTGACT
>CM053604.1:38301741-38332884 GCA_028646535.1 Procyon lotor
GAGCCTGGTTTGGTCCACTCACTCCAGCTAGTCCGCGGCTGCCCACATTTCCCCCTTTTTTGTTTTAAGATTAAGAAAATGTATTTGAGCTCTCATGTCAAGTCTGTGTTGTCTTGCTCTGGCCTGAGTCACACACCAAATTAGGGATAGAATAATTATAACAGCAAAGATAGCTATAAATATCCAAAATATCTTAATGAATGAATATCTATTATGAATATCTTAATAGATTGCCTGGGTTAAAACCATGCAAGCCATCAAAAGGAACAAAGCATTATATTCTGCTGTTTTCAGTGTTTTTCTCTCATGCATCCTTGAGACAGTGTTTATACTTATCAGGAGCTCTGCTGGCTTCTTGTTTTTGGGGCCGCTGTGCAAGCAGGCTAAGTTCTTAGATAAGGTACGCAGCCTCCAAGCTCTCAGCAAGGCATGTAACCATTTCATGTGCTGTCTCCTGTGGCCCCCCACAATACATTTACATTTTCCCTTACTCTATCTCCCCATTGAATAGCAACTGCAAAAACTGTAATGTCTACTGTTTTCTTAATTCACTTGGGCTTAGTACTGTAGATTGCATTTGCAGGGTTAAAAGATGTAAATTCAGATGTTATTTTCCAGAAATTAATAAATTGCATAATTACCATGAATATTAGTAATGTTAATATTTGCAGGTGGTCATTTTAGTCATCTTCCCCCACCATTTTTTCCAGGGATGTAATAACACTTTTCTATATTTTTAGGTACACATTTACTCCTGTTGTAATTCACAAGGAGTTACAATAGATACAGTAAGGTTGTGAGCAATAATCCTAAAGTTGCAGGCTTTTTTGGTCCTACTCCACAGATGCAATTTTATTTTTCATGGTAAACAAGAAAGAACCCAGAGAATGGTTCTGAGTTTCCTTGTAGAAGACCATGTATGTAAATATCCTTGCTGCATTTCTATACTGTACAACCACAGTACAGTAGGCTCATAGGTACTTAGACTTGAGAGATAAAGAATAACAATATAAGCAATAAGAACATTAAAACTTTTAAAGTTTAGTTGGATAGGCTAAGCGCAATGCCAGTCTGAAGATATCAGCAAGAACACATCTGAAGAGGCAGTGTCAGTACAGAAAATAATAGCAACCCATCAATGAAGACACAGGGCTAAATGTTAGCAATTGGTAATTGAGAGCAAAGAAAAAAAAACAATATCCCTATCATATGTTAACTAATTCATTATAAATTTAAGCCTTACAGTTAGTACCACGTATTCACAGTAGTCATGGCCTTTTGGGGTCCTAGAATAATTTTACAGAAGCAAATGCTGGTCTGGAATTTTTATAAGCCAACATGGTCTTTTGAGACCAAGCTCCAAAATGATCATTCTGAACAAGGTTCATAAAAGAGACCACTATAAAACTCTTACTCTTAGCTTATTTTATTATGACAGTAGCCAGTCCTATTTTCAATCCTCTCCCCATGTGGAAAAGATTCACATTCTGTGACGGAGAATGGGGAAAACGCTATCAGAAGAACTAGGGGAAGTAGTTTGTTTTTGCGATTTTTAACTTAGAGTTGTTTGTACTGAGTTCCCTCTATCTGCCCATAGATTTGTGATACTTCAATTATACAAGCTCTGTAGAATTAAGGATTCACTATAGTTTCCCACTGGGTGTTTCCTTTGGTTTTCCTCCCTCATCTTCAGATCAATAGGCCAGGAGGAAATCAAAATCACAGAACTATCTAATAACAGGTAAAGACAAAATATTCTAAGACAAAATGGGTTTTAGTGTCTACCACCAGTGAACATTATTTAATAGATAAGGAGTTCAGACAACTAGAATCACAACAGAAGAAGCATTTATGTAGTAAAACTGGGATTTCTATAACCCCTCATGCTACCAGGTCATAACAGGGAGCCAATTCAGAACAACTCAGCCTTTAGTAATTCATAATTTAATTTTGAAATTTAAGAAATTTTTAACTTTGCTAAAAATTATATCCTCTCTCTTTTGTACCTTAATGGTTGCCAGAGAGGAGTGGTTTCTCAAGGGCAGTGTCAAAGAAAAGCTGTATCAAATGAAGTTAAACAGGCAAGGAAGAATTTATTTAAGACTATTGTAATAAGGGAGAGAGATTAAATTCAACTCCACTGAAACAAAAGCAGAAAAGTTTTAAGCTTTGGGGTGAGCAGAAGAGTACTAGAGGACATTAGTGAGGAGCTATGTCCAATATGACTAGGCTATCTCTGTTTGCTAATTGATGCTTGTCAAAGTTGGGCTCCTACCTTCGCATAGAGACTGGGAGACAGTGGCCCTTTCTTTCTTGATCATCACCTTTCTGGGAGAATATTTACATCTCAAAGGGGTAGAAAAAGCATTGATAATTGCAAGTTTTCCAAAGTAAGTGCTCTAAGAAAAGGGAGGTCAGGTGTCTATCATCAGCAGGATATCAATGTAAAGTTTGATTAGGCAGAGGTGAAGATTAAGGCTGTCTTGGCCAACAGTTAGAGGACTGATGTCCAATACTGATGTCAGATACTGATGAAGTAGTCTTTTATGATATATGTACCTATAGCCTATAAGTTATTCTAAGGAACATGCAGAGACTTCTGGGAAAGCTGAATTAAGATTTATGAGCTTCTTAAAGCTCTGTTCTACAGCTCTACCTCTCACCTGCTAAAACCTCATGCATTGTTTGGAAAGAACTCAGTTTTGCAGCATGGGATCAACTGTGCTGTACAGAGGCACAAATATTATTTGTCTCTTCTTCAGCCAGCAGGAAATCCCTGGAGAGGGTGTTGTAAGTAAAAAGGCTAGAGGTGATGTTGAAGGGAAAAGCAATTGCTTCTGACTGCTAATGTTTAATCTGTCCCCTACAGAAATGAAAGTGGCCTTTTATCTTTGAGTAGAATAAGGTGATTTAGAAGGGGAACAAGATGACACTGCAGTAGTTGATGCTGATGTCTAAGTAGTAAATTCAATTCAGCGCATGACTTATGCGAATTTCAAGACCGAGATAAACTTCACTAACGTAATGGCTTCTGGGGAATAAGTTCAGAATTTCTTTTAAGTCTCCTAAACTGTTGTTGCCTTGCCATTCTGGGTTACATTGTAGTGGCAATGTTTGATCTGCAGCATTTAATGACTTCTCATCATTTCTATCATCTTCATAGAATTTGCTCCAGGCTGAAACCTGACTCTAGTTGAAGGGAAGTCATAAAATATTTTCTTCCCCATAGCTGAGAACTTCATAATTCAACATAAGACAAAACAATAATACATGTAGTATAAACACTTTAATAAATGCCTGTTTCATAATCAGTTTGCTTGTTCATTTTATTTTTCAAATATTAAGTCAATATTTATAAAGTCCACAAACTCCTGAATTCTAGTAAATTTGTGCTGGATAACACAAAGATAACCACTCTGGTTTGTTTACAGTAATTTTATTTCTATCTCCTGACAGTTCTACTATATAGTTTTGATTTTTTTTTAAAGATTTTATTTATTTATTTGAGAGAGACAGTGAGAGAGAGAGAGAGTGCATGAGAGGGGAGAGGGTCAGAAGGAGAAGCAAACTCCCCACTGAGCAGGGAGCAGATGTGGGACTAGGTCCTGGGACTCCAGGATCATGACCTGAGCCAAAGGCAGTTGGTTAACCAACTGAGCCACCCAGGCACCCTATTCTTTTGATTTTAATATTATTTTCTACAGTACATTAATATGAAATCTTTTGGAAAAATAATGTTTTACAGCTCTAAATAGCAAAATGGTCTTAAAAAGAGTTTTTTTAAATCAAAGTATAATTTACATTTAAAAAGTACAATTTGATTAGTCTTGACAAATGTATACAAACCCAAAACAATCACCACAATGAAGAAAATTAACATCATTCATCACTATTCACATTTTTAATGCCATACTATTGTCCTCCCCACTCCTACTCTGGAAGCAACCTCTAATCTGCTTTCTTTCATTATATATTAATTTGAACTTTCTAGAATTTTACATAAATAAATGAAATCATATAATGTGCACTTCTTTGGTCTTTATTATTTACTCAGTATAGTTATTTTGAGATTCACTCATTTTTATTGTGTATGAAGAGTTCATTCTAATTGCTGAGAAGTATTGTGTTGTAAAATATAACAGAGTTTATATATTCACCTGTTGATAGACATCTTGATTGTTTCCAGTTTTTAAATATCACACATGAAGTTGCTATTGACACTTGTGGAAAAGTATTTGCAAAGTCATATGCTTTCTATTGGCTAAATACCTAGCAGTATAATGATTACATCATATGATCTATATATGTTTAACTTTTTAAGAAATGGCTAAACTGTTTTCTGAGGTGGTTGTACCATTTTATGCTCCTATTGGGTGGTGTATGAAAGTTCCAAGTCCTCTCCAACAATTGGTACAGATGGACTTTTCAGCTTTACTCATTGTAAAATAGGTATTTGATAGTACCTACTTGTGGTTTTAATTTGCATTTCCCTAATGGCTAATGATGATGAGCATCTTTTCATGAGCTTGCCATCCATATGGCTTCATTGTGAAGTGTCTGTTTAAATCTTTCATTTATTTTATTTCATATGCTTTGATTTTGTATTATTGAGTTTGGAGAATTCCTTATATATTCGGGATACAGGTCTTTAATATTATATTAATATACAATATCCTAATCTATGGCTTTTCTTCCCCTTATCTTAACAGTATCTTTTTAGCAGAAGTTCCTAATTTTAATGGATTCTACTTTGTCAATTTGTTCTTTTATGGGTGATACTTTTTGGGTCATTTCTAAGAAAATCTTTTGCTAACCAAAAGTAATAAAAATTTTCTCCTAAGTTTTCTTTTAAAACTTTTGTAGTTTTATATTTTATGTTTAGAATTAATCCATTTGAGTTAATTTTTTAAAGATCCTTTGTGTATAAATTTTTTTTTGGAAAAGGAATATCCAGTTGTTCTAGCATTATTTGGTGAGAACACCATCCTTTCCCCACCATATTACCTTTGCATCTTTGTTGAAAAACAGTTGTCCATGTACATGTAGTCTATTCCTAGTCTCCTTACTTTGTTCACATGATTCATTTGTCTATCCTATGATAATATTGTTAGGCAGAATTTTTCATTAAATATCTTATAGTACTACAGTACCATAAGTGTGTTTTCTCTTCCTTATGATATTCTTAACATTTTCTTTTCTTTAGCTTCCTTTATTGTAAGAATACAGTATACAGTATATAATCCATATATAAAATATATGTAAGGCTTTTGGTCAGTAGTAGTTAAGTCTTGGGGGAATAAAAAATTACATGTGGATTTTTGACTGCTTGGGGAATCAGTCCCTTTAACCCTCACATTGTTCAAGTATCAACTAACTATACTACACTGTCTTGATCACTGTAGTTTTATTGTAAAGCTTGAAGTCGGATTGTATGAGTATTCCATCTTTTTTTTTTTTTTAAATTGCTTTGGTTATTCTAGGTTTTAGCATTTTTACATAAATTTTAAAATTGGTTTGTGAATTTCTACAAAAAAAGCCTGATAAGACTTGGTGACTACACAGAATCTAAAGATAAATATAGGGAGAATTGATAACAATATTCAGTCCTCCAATCCATGGACAAAATATGTTTTAGCTTTTAGTATTTTTCGTTTTCAATGTTGAGCACTGGTGCATTTTGTCAAATTTGTCCTTTAGCATTTTTATATTTTTTATGATATTGTAAATGCTACAGTTTTTAAAATTTTTGGTTTCCAATTGCTAGTTTATAAAAAGATAATTGATTTTTGTATGTTAATGCATTCTGCAACTTTGATAGATTCTCTTATTTTTTTCTAGTCAATATTTTTTAGTATATTCAGTGGATTTTCTACATAGAAAATCATGTCTGTGAATAAAGACATTTTTACTTCTATTTTTCTGATCTGGGTGTTTTTTGTTACTATTATTTTGTCACTTATTTTCCTTTAACCTACAGGTTGTAACTTTCTATATAATATTGAATAGAACTGGTGAGAGTAGTTATACTTTTTTTGGTTCCTGATCTTCAGGAGTAAGCATTTGCTATTTCATCATTTTGTAAGATATAACTATAGGCTTTTGTGATGTCTTTCACCAGTTTCCTAGTTTGCTAATATTTTTTTAATCAAGAAGAAATGTTAGAATTTGTTAATCCCTTTTCTGTTGATATGTTTCTAGCATTTTCCTTTTTTCGGTTTTTAATGTGAGAAAACATATGCATTGATTTTTAAATGTTAAAATAACCTTGCATTTCTAGGATAAATCCCAATTGCTCATGATATTTTTTGTTTGCGTTTTTGCATCTATGTTAATAAGAGATTGATCCGTAGTTTTATTTTTATCTCTGTCTGCTTTGATATCAGAGTACTTCTGGCTTTATAGAATGAATTTTAAAGTATTCCTTTCTTTTCAATTTTCTGAAATAGCTAGTATAGTATTGGTATTGTAGTTTTCTCTAAATGTTCACTTGATCACATTTATTAGTGAAATCATCTGGACCTAGAGTTTTCTTTTTCAGAAGGTGTTAATCTACAGATTCCATGTTTTCAATAGATATAAGCCTATTCTGGTTATCTGTTCTTCTCGAGCAAACTTTGTGATAATGTTTCTTATGAATTGGTACATCTATGTTGTCAAGTTTTTGGCATAAGCTTGTTCACAACATTGTCTTGTTATCCTTTCAGCATCTGGGGAATATGTGCTAAAGACATGTCTTTCTCTTTCTAATATTTGTAATTTGTGTCTTTTTCTTTCTAGTCAGTTTCAGTAGAGGTTTATTAATTCTGTTTATTCTCTCAAATAGAATTTTGTTTTATTAATTTTTCTTTTTTATTTTCTATTTCATTGATTTCCATTTAAAAAATTATTTCCTTTCACTTAGTTGCTTTGGGTTTAATTTGCTCTTTTTCTAGCTTCTCAAGGTAGAAGCTGAGGTTATTGATTTCTTTCTTCTTTTCTATAATAGATATATAATTTAGTGCTATAAATTTTTATCTAAGCATTGCTTTTATGTTATACCACAAATTTTTTTATCCCACAAATTTTGATATGTGTTTTTCACTTTAATTTAGTTAAAAGTACTTTTTAATTTTCATTTTAATTCCTTCTTTGATCCATGGATTATTTAGCAGAGTCTGAGGGATTTCCAGAGATCATTATTTTCTGATTTCTAATTTAACTCCTTATATTCAGAGAATATACATTGTATAACTTCAATCTTTTTAAATTGGTTAAGACTGGTATTATGGCCCATCATATGCTTATGCTGTGTGTAATTGAAAATTAACTGTATTCTGTTATTGTTGGATAGAATGTTCTTGTAATGTCAATGAAGACAATTTGACTGATAATCTTGTTCAAATCTTACATATCCTTACTTACCAATTTGTCTACCTGTTGTGTTAATTATTGAAAAAGAATGATTGAAGTGTCTAACTATAATTGTGACTTTGGTTATTTCTCCTGGCAATTCTGTAAATTTTTGCTTCATGTGTTCTGAAGTTCTGTTTTTATGTTTATATACATTGACCTGTTAAATCCTCTTTATGAAATGACCTTCTTTATTCCTGGTGATATTCTTTGTTCTAAAATCTATTTGATCTAATAATAATGTAGCCTCTCTAGATTTTTTTTTAAAGATTTTATTTATTTATCTGACAGAGAGAGAGGTCACAAGTAGGCAAGAGAGAGAGGGGGGCGGGAAACAGGCTCCCTGTTGAGCAGAGAGCCAGATGCAGGGCTCCATCCTAGGACCCTGAGATCATGACCTGAGCAGCAGGCAGATGTTTAACTGAGTTACCCAGGCTCCCTTCTTTCTTTTTTTGAGTTTCATATACTTTATTTTTATTGATTACCACATATTTTATTTTTACTTTCTATTGTTCAGTCTTTAAGTTCACTGATCTTATCTTCTGTATTATCTATTCTCCCTTTTTTCTCATCTTGATATTTTTTATCACAAATTTAGAGTTTTCACCTCTAGAATTTTTTTTTTTTTTAAGATTTTATTTATTTATTTGAGAGAGAAAGAGAGATCATGAGCAGGGGGAAGGGTGGAGGGAGAAGCAGACTCCCCACTGAGCAGAGGCCCTGATGCAGGACTCATCTCAGGACCCTGGGATCATGACCTGAGTTGAAGGCCAAAGCTTAACTGACTGAACCACCCAGGTATCCTAATCTTTAGAATTTCTATTTGCATGATTTTTTAAACTTATTTTGTGTGTTTACTTAGCACTTGAAGTTATGCAACACAGTTATAATAATATATTATAAACAAAATATATTATAAACAGTTATAATAACTGTTTAAGTGTTCTTTTCTGCTAATTCAAAGATTCTTTATCAATCTATTGTCATTTAAGACTGATGGACTTCTTTCCTCACTATGTATCAGATTCCCCTGCTTCTAATGCCCAGTAATTTACTGGATTCAAGACATTGTGGATTTTAACTGCTTTTTGTGCTAAATGTTGTATTTCTATATTGTTAAGCATTATACTAAGACATAATAAAATGACTTGGAAGCAGTTTGACCCTTTCAGGTTTTCCTAATAAGATGTATTAGGTGGGACCAGAGCAATGCCCAGTCTAGACTATTTATTCCCCACTAACTACAGAAGGCTATTTTATGTACTCTTCTCAATGTCCCAAGAATCTTGAGGTTAGGTTATCTGTTCTGGCTAGTGAGAACAAACACTGTATCTGGCCTTATGTGAGTACTGAATTCTTACCACTAGACGTTTCAGGTGGTTCTTTTCCTAGCCTCAGGTAAGTTCCTCATACACATACAATAATCAGTACTAAGAATTTTTGAATTCTTTGAATTCTTCATTTGAAAATGAAGGGAATTTTTCTGCAGATTTCTGATGTTTTCTTTCCATACAATTTCCTGCAAAACCTCATTGCCTCAGTCTCTCCATCCTCTCCTCCCTTTCATTCTAACTCAGGTAATGGTGGGCTCTACCTGGGTTCCCTTTGCCTGTGTTTTGGCTGGAAACCCTTAAAGGAAGTAAGCTGTGGGAAATCACAGGGATCACCTTGTTTGTTTCCTTGTCTCATTGATTACTGCCCTTTGTTTCCTGATGTACATTTTTCTTACAAACTATTATGTTACATATTTTGTACAGTTTTGGTTGTCTTAGGAAGGAGGAGAAAAATCTGATCTTTTACTTCATCTGGGCTAAAAGCCAAAAATGTTATTTTTTTTTAAAGATGATTTTATCACATTATTTTACAAAATATCTTAGCTTGAGTTTATCCCTCTGGCTCACATAGATTCAAAAGCCTTCTTTCCTCCTAATCTGCAATAAAATTAAGTGTCAGTTTGGAAGTGATTTACTCACTGAGTGGTACTATACTGTGAGATGGCATTCTAAGTTGTTTTTAGGAAGTTTATTTTTAGTGTCAATCTGGGGAGAAAAAAAAAAAAAAACCTGATTGTGAACAGGATGTTCTTAAAATGAGTTTGGTCAGAGGCACTTTTCATAGTTTCCATAAGTCTCCTTTTGCCATTGCTAAACTAAAAGTAGCTTCTCTTGAAGATGGCCTCTCCCTGGAGAATGATTTTTATCTTATATCAACAACCTTTGTTAAAATATAAACTGATGATTTAGTTGCTAATTGATGCCTTGAATCCAATGTTCCTGGGCAAAAAACAAATAGTATCTTAATAATTTGTCACTAGACTTAGTCATCTGGAAGAAATTTTTCTCCTTTGGAAAAGTACACTTATAGGAAACCTGTGGATGGAGAGTAAGAAAACAAAGGTATAAATTTGCAGGAAGCAAGTAACCAAAACAAATTGGTTCTAAGAATAAATGAAGAATAATTTTAGGGTGGGTAAAAAAAAAGAGATGAAAATGAGCAGAGTGGGTCAAGACAGGAGAAAGAAGTTGAATTAACATGGTGAGAGTCTGAAACCTGAAGGAGAGACAGCTTAGAACTATTAAAAAAACATAATGAATAATGTTTCTATGTTGGTAAAACCTCTATAGTGTAAATGTGTATTATCTCTCCAGATCCTCAGAAAAATCTGATTGTGTCCAGAGATTCTCAATCTTTTTTTTTTTTAAAGATTTTATTTATTTATTTGACAGAAAGAGATCACAAGTAGGCAGAGAGGCAGGCAGAGAGAGAAGGAAGCAGGCTCCCCGCTGAACAGAGAGCCCGATGCGGGGCTCGATCCCAGGACCCTGAGATTGTGACCTGAGCCGAAGGCAGAGGCAGAGGCTTTAACGCACTGAGCCACCCAGGCGCCCCCAGAGATTCTCAATCTTATGAAGCAGACTAAGTCTTCTAAGAAAAAATGTCTTGATAAACTAGTACTTGTTATATGACATCACAAGATTTAACTGGTTCTATTCCCAAGAGGTAATTTATATAACTTACAAAAAGTAGATGCAGTGAAAGTATGAGATAATCACATATTTTTATTTTGCTCAGTGCCAGGATGACATTTATGTGCTTGGTCTATGAAGTATTTATTTTACAGAATAGAAGAAGCTCACCTCTAAACATTCCCCAATGTCTTAGTTATCTATTGCTGAGAAACACATCATCCCCAAATCTAGTAAGTAAAGCAATAAACATTACATTCAATTTTCTGTGGGTCAGGAATCAGGCTTATGTAAGGTGGGTGCCTTGGCCCCAAGCTCTCTCACAAGGCTGCAATCAAGATATCATCTGGGGCTATGGTATCATCTGAAAGCTTGAATGAGGGAACATTCATTTCTAAGCTCACTCCAGTCATTTTTGAAAAGACTCAATTTTTCATGGGCTCTTAGACTGAAATTTTCAGCTTCTCACTGGTTGTTGGAAAGAGACGTCTTTTAGTTTCTTGTTTAGTAGATTCTCCATAGGGTAGATTACAACATAGAAGTTGACTTTTCTCAGAGCAAGAAAGGACAATCATATGGAAATAAATCTTTTTGTAATCTAATTTCCAAAGTGAATAATCTATTTTTTTCTATATTTTGTTTGTTGAAAATCACTGTGTCCAACCTGCATACAAGGGTAGGGTATTACATATGGATGTGAATACAAGGAGGCAGGAATCATTGTGTACCATCTTAGAAACTGCACACCACACCCAAGGAAAACAAAATATGGTAATTAATGCTTATTTTTGTCAGTCGAAGTAAATTACCAATTAACTCAAGGCCTAGAAGATAGATATCTCCACTTATGTTGGTTGAGAAAACCTTTAAAAGTCTGTGATACCATTTGATTGTAGTATATGATTAAGTTAACTGCAACTTCAAAAATACATATTTTTAATTATAGGACTGGCTCATCTGTGATTTAATTCTTTTGCTGAATATCATGTATATATATGTGTGGTAATTCTCCTCTTTCATAGTTTTCCTTTCAGTTGTTGGTAATATGCCAGAAATCTTAATATGCAGGGAATTACCTTTAATGATTATGTCCATATGGTGAGGAAGAATCAGCATGTATAGGATGGAAATATTTTCTGTCAAATTAATTATTGCAACAGAAGTTGAAACACAGAACCAAGGACAAATGACAAAAGTTACCCACACTCCTCACTACTTATTTATCCAAAAAGCCTTGCTGCATATATTTATATATTCTTGCCATTTTAATTGAAATATCTAAGGGCAGGGTACCTGTCATCTGTGTCATATAAGTTCCAAATCAACCCAAATATATACTACAATTTGCTCTTCTTTCTAATATTATGTTTCTGTTTATAGCATTGACATGTTGAAATTCTCAGCATCATCACTTCTTTTTTTACATACCACTCTCCATTTAGCCATTCAGTTCTTCATAATGTAGGCAACACATCTCACACTGTTTCATTGGCTTTGTCATTGGCTTTCATTGGCTTTTTCAAAATCTTTCTAATATTTCACCTTTTTATTTTTTCAAGAGTGAGCACTTCAAGTAATACAAACATGTCAATCTCTTGTGATATAATTTTCACTCCTCAGATTTCTTAGATTGAAGCAATACTGTATTGAGGTTTAATCTCCTATATTTCTTCCCATAGCTGCTTCTAGAATTTAGTTTACTGTATTTATTTGCCCATATTAAATTATGTAATTTCTTTCTCCCATCTTTGCATTTATCTATACTACTTCTGCATTTCCCACTAACACATCTAAAACCCTCCTATCCAGCAGTAGTTCTAATGTTAATTCTTTCATGGAATTTCACTTGATTGTGTTATCTAAAATAAATATTTCCCAACATACTTGGTGTTCATACTTAATACTACATTTTTTAGCATACATTTTTTCACCTCCTTTAGACTACAAGGTAATACTTTTCATCAATATTTTCCATCAAATACCTTTTGTAAGATCTTACATATGCTAGACTTTCAGTGAAAGTATAAAAGTTAATCGAATGAACCACTAATATAGTTATCCATCCTTATACACACATACATAAATAACACCCATAGATGCTTATTATATTTTGGGCTGTCTCTGGACACTTCCATTGATGAAAGGAGTTCATCCAAGTTATTTTTCATTCTGTTGCCACACCACTCTAAATGCCTGAATATTTTTTCTTTTAATAATCTGAAATCTGAGGGCCACCTAGGTGGCTCAGTTGGTTAAGCATCTGACCTTTAATTTCTGCTCAGGTCATGAGGTCATGATCTCAGGGTTGTGAGATTGAGTCCTACACTGGGCTCTAATGGGCATGGAGCCAGATTAAGATTCTCTCACTCCCACCTCCTCTGCCCCTCCCCCTGAATTGTGTGCTTTCTCTCTCAAAAAAAAAAAAAAAAAAAAAAATCTGAGGGGCACCTGGGTGGCTCAGTGGGTTAAAGCCTCAGGGTCCTAGGATGGAGCCCTGCTTCAGGCTCTCTGCTCTGCAGGGAGCCTGCTTCCTCCTCTCACTCTGCCTGCCTCTCTGCCTACTTGTGATTTCTCTCCTCTCTGTCAAATAAATAAATAAAAACTTTTTAAAAATCTGAAATCTGACTTTTAATTATTAATAACTAAAAATTATACTAATAGTAGTAAAAGTGGTTGTTAGGCTGGCAGGCCCAGGGACCCCAAGAGTGGACAAGATGGCCACTGAGTTTCACAAGATGGTGGCTCTGGACTTCCCACCACGGGGCTTCCTGTCTTTCTAGATCACCCCACAATGACGACGAACAATCTGACTGGTCAACTTTGCATCCCTTTTTCTGTATAAAAGCTGACAATTGATTGGTGTATTTTGTATCCCTCATATACATAAACCACAGCCAATCAGATACCAGCAAACCCTCCACACCCTAAGACCCCTAATTAAAACCCCTCAGCCCTACCCCTTGGGGTGACTTCCTTCGCCCATCCTAACCCAGGACCAGGAACCTCGCCCCAGAGCACTTCCATTAAAGCTTGCCTTGATTAAAACTCGCCTGGCTCCTCTTTTCCACCACTGATTCAAACCTGACCTTTACTGCTGATTCAAACCTGACAGGGGTTTCATAATTTTATATTAAATTATAGCCTTAAAATATTTTTACATAAACCAAATTCAATAATTTTCTTGATTCACAGAATAAACCTATTTTCTGCTTTTCTTTGTCAACTGTTAATTCTCCTCCCTAAATGTTAATCATGTGCAGTTTCGCTAATTACATTTCTTTAAAATTAGCATTAAAAATCCTTTTAGATATGCCATGAAAAGGGTTATATTGTTAAGCTAAAATGAGCTCAGACAAGTAAAGCTTCAAGATACATCATTATTCTGAAAACAGAAAAAGGGCACTGAATCATTTAAAAGAATCAAATAATAATTATGTGATGTAATAAAGGTGTTAGCTAACTCTACAGTGGTGATCATATTGCAATATATAAATGTATCAAATCAACATGTTATATACCTTAAACTTACATAATGTTTTATGTAATTCAATATATATTTCAATATAATATATTTCATTAAGAAAGAATTAAATAAGATAATGCACATAAACCATTTAGTTGCATGTCTGTAGAGAGGAAGTCCATAGGACAAAATATTATTATTGTTAACAGAAATATTAATGAATATGTATGATAAGAGTATAAAACATGTTCAGCCTCTCTGAAAAAACAATAATTATATTTAAATAATGTACACATAACATAAGAAAGTATTCTGTAATGTTAGTGCTCTCTCTGGGTTATGAGGTTCTTGATAATTTTTAATTTCTTCAGTTCTTTTTTTTTAAGATTTTATTTATTTATTCGACAGTGTGAGAGAGAGATCACAAGCAGATAGAGAGGCAGGCAGAGAGGCAGGCAGAGAGAGGAGGAAGCAGGCTCCCTGATGAGCAGAGAGCCTGATGTGGGGCTTGATCCCAGGACCCTGAGATCATGACCTCAGCCCAAGGCAGAGGCTTTAACCCACTGAGCCACCCAGGTGTCCCAATTTCTTCAGTTCTTTGTATTTTTTCAACTTCTTAACTAATGTAAATGTTTTCTTTTATAATTAAAAACTGTTTTGTTTCTTTGTTAAATATCTCCTTTGCTGTTTCATTTTATGTGTCTCAGTCTATTCTAAGTCTAAATCTTTCTGCCAGTCTTCTTTCAGATTCACAAAATCCTGGTGTTTTTATCCTGTGGTATGCCTTTTTTTTTTTTTTTTTGTGGTATGACTTTTATTCATTTTCTACACAAGCTTATTTCATATCTAATCTACTCAGTGACCAGCTTGGCATTTATATTATTTTATTTGACCACATTTCTTCTTACCTTCAAGTAGAAATTACTCGAAATTATTTTTTAGAATGAAATAATTGGATCATTAATTTTCAACAATTTCAGTTCTTAAATACCTTTACACATTTTGATAGTCATTTCCATCAATACTAGTGGCTCACTATGACAATATCCCAAACTAGGGATAATATAGTTTGCATATATAGCATTTAGTTGAGTCTGTGTGTTTGTGTGTGTTTGTGTGTGTGTGTATGTGTGTGTGTGTGTATGTGTGAATAATTAAAAAATATCTCACAAGTAATCGAGATAAACCTCCCTACAACTCTCACTGAGATTGTTCTTTAAGAGTTCCCATCCATCTGAGACATTTAATTTTCCAGATCTTAGCTGTGGAACACAATGTGGAGTGATGGAAATAGTCCTGGAGTTGTTATCAGATGACCTAAGTTCAAGGCCTTGCTCAGTCACAAGCCTTATGATATAGGCAGCCACTTAGCCTTTTTTGCTTCCCTTCCCTGATTTTAAAATAGAGATGAAATATCTCATAAAGAGGTTGCCAGGATAAAATGAGTTGATACAAAAGCCCTTTGTAGATAAAAGAAGGTTATATAATCAAAGGCATGCTTATTACTATTATTTTCTTTTAACTTTGAAGTGTTTTTACTTAACACTCAAGACCTCTTTCCTAACTGCTCTATCTCTCGGCCCATTCATTATTTTGAAATCCAATGTTACAGGCTCATTTTCAGGCTTTTTCACATTACCAGTTAGTTCCATTTGGTTCTTTCTTACTGGTCAGGCCACTTTGGGAGTACTGTAGGTAAGGGCATCCCTTGAAAATGTGACAAGCATGACTTTAAAGGTCATTAAGTACCCCTATAAATCTATGTCAAGGAGAGTGAGGGAGAGGGGCAGAGGGAAAGGAGAGAGAAACTCTGAGCTTGGATCCCTATCCAGGGTTGGATCTCACTCAGAACCCTAGGATCAGGGCCTGAGCCAAAACCAAGAGGCCAACACTTAACAGACTGTGCCATCCAGGTACCCCAGGTCATATGTTGTTTAATGAGTATGTGTAAAGAGCTTTGCACTGGCCTATCTATCCTCTTTTGTCAATAAGGATGCTTAGGAAACCAAGTGAAGCTAATACATTTTGCATTTATTAGTTTCTATTTTTAAACAATCAGCTAAGTTAAAGAAATTCAGGCATAAGACTTAAGGAAAAGATACAAACATAACAAAGCAGGACTAAATAAACACTTGCAAGTTAAAGAACTTAAGGAGTTAAAACTAATTAAAGGTAACAAATCTTAAGGATGTGACTTTTTACTCAGGGTTTGAGTCTAAGAATATTTTCTAATCTATTTTAAAGATGATTGAACTATGTTTTCAAAAATATCCCAAGCTCTTCTTAAATAAGCAACCTCAATTTTAATGTGGTTTCTAATTCATCGACTAATTAACAGGAAATATTGATATAATAAAACCAAAAAGCCCATATCATTCTTAGTTATTTCCCATCATATGTGTTTATTTTAAATGCAGTAGGTGAGAAAGTATTATAACCATTATAAATATAATTTTATTTGGACCTGCCTTAATAATTATAATAACTTTAGATTTGCTCTTAAATTAGGCATTTGTGAAAGATATAGTGAATGGTTCTCACAACTTGAAATATTTCTAAAGATATACAATTTGGAGAAAATATTTATTTTTGCTTCTATTTTTCATCTCCTTTTCTCTTGCTCCCAAATAACCAAATATGTTAAAATCTGATTGTCCCTGGCTCTTGTTTTAAAGCTAACAAAACTCTTCCCTATTTTAAAAGACTAACAATGTCCCAAATAGATTTATTATTAGTTCAGTGTAGAGCATCACTCTATGTGCCGTGTTCAACACTCCCAATTTCAATTTATTTCCTCACCTCAGGGTAACCTCAGATCTTAGATTAATGTCATTTGATAACAGAGTGCAATTCTGCATGACATATTTTCAGTTGCCAAAGACAATGCTTTGATGAATGCTTTTAAAGTAGAATAAATCTCTTATGCCATAAAACAAATGGCCTGGTACACTTTTGCAACCATAATGAACACTGTTCAAGAGTAAAAACGTCAACAGAATTTTTTAAAGACAATGAAAATATACAAGTGGTAGTGTTTTTCTCTGTACCCAAATCATTAGAATTACTCCAACTGGTTCCCACGGAAGCCACTTTTCCTGGAGTTACCAGGGACACAGGTGCAAATGATGTACAGGTGCAGAAAATTTGCCCAATTCTTCAGTCCCCATTGTTGTGAGGATATGGGGGAGGGAGGAGGACTCTATATAAATAGAAGGCAGATTCTGCTTCTGAGGATTAAAAAATTCCCATAATCCACACCATTAAATTAGAGCACTTTTATATTTAGAACTGATTATGACAGAGAAACCAATATTCCTTAACTCTGAAAGTTGTTCATCAAAATTAAATTGCAAATCACTAAAATGCTGATTTTTCTCCTGCAGAACAATTTAGAATGTTTTTATACTGGCATGTTACAAGTGATGTTCAAATGATCAAGAAAACAACTTAACAATTTAAATATATTTCATTCTGATTTCAACGTCATGGCAGTGCTACTGTGGAATTTTGGGTAGGTTTTTTTTTTTTTTTGTAGAAGAGATATGGTCATTTTCCTCAAATAGTACAAAACAAAGCAGCAATAGTTTAATGCAAAGGAAGTCTATTTCATTTTTTTTAAAGATTTTATTTATTTATTTGACCGAGAGAGAGAGAGAGACCGTGAGAGAGAGTACACAAGCAAGGGGAGTGGGAGAGGGAGAAGCAGGCTTGTCACAGAGCCCCAATGCAGGGCTCAATCCCAGGACCCTGGGATCATGACCTGAGCTGAAGGCAGCTGCTTAACAACTGAGCCATCCAGGTGCCCCCAAAGGAAGTCTATTTCAAATCCTAAGAACATAGTGTTTGTGTTAGTGATATACATCTAATTCAAGTTTTTATTAGTAAGACCTAACACAGGGCTGGACAAGAGCATATGTATAGTGCTGGTGTTTGGATCGATATATATTGCTTTATTTCTGGAAAG
Source organism: Procyon lotor (assembly GCA_028646535.1). Lineage (NCBI taxonomy): Eukaryota > Metazoa > Chordata > Mammalia > Carnivora > Procyonidae > Procyon > Procyon lotor. The sequence goes on from CM053604.1 coordinate 38,319,524, forward strand.
AATTTTGAATGACTTTTTTTCTCATTAAGTATTATGGTGGTAACACTATTAAATTTCTTGGAATTTCAGGGATTAAACTTCCCTCAATGGCTTATTAACATCCAAAAAATGCCATATAAGTTGTTACACAAATCACCTTATTAAAGATATTTAGTAAATAGAATATATTATCTAAACTTAGAATGAATCTTTAGTGTATATGTATGCATGTATCTATATTTATATCAATAAGTCACTTAATCACTTAGTGAATATCACTTAATGAATACTTACTCATATTTAACAAGTACTTATTATTTGTCTGGTACCATTATAAATGTGATTCGCTAATTCATTGACTGCTTACAATTGCTGTCTGAGGTAATTGTCATTATTCTCATCACCTCAGTTATCTAGATGAGAAAACTAATCTATAAAGAGGTTATTTTGCTAAAGTCAGAAAGCTAGGCAATTGCAGAGCCAGAATTAGAACACAGGCCATCTGTCTTTAAAATCTATTCACTTAACCTCTTTTCTTTAATGTCTTTGTTAGGCCTTATTGTAAATTTTCTGATGGCACATGATTCCGGAGGCATCAGTAACTGACCTACCTATACATACTGGTCCATTAATTGACTTGTTCATACAGATGGCTGTCACACTCCTTCCCATTTTAGTATGCTCTCAACATTACCACAGTATTCTGCTTCATTTTGGTGCACTTCACAAGAGCCTATGAATTTCAGATTAGTCAAATTGATATTCGTTCTGTTTCTTTTTTACTGTAAGTACCCCTGAATGAGTTGAAAGGAAACGATCAATAATATACAATTGCCTTCCCTTTCTTGCTAATTTAAATTAGATGACTGAAGCAATAGGAATTTCAGTGGAGGAAGATGCGATATGTGTGCAAATAGGGAAGATTAAGGGGATATTAAAAACCCCATGACTAATCTAGCAGAAATTCTTATGTTCCATATTTTAAAAAAAATCCAGAATCCATACTTCCACTGTAACCATTGGTCTAGGCCAGCGTTCTCTTTTAGCTGGGTTATTGTGGTTGCCTCCTCCATGCCTCCACTCTTGCCCCCATAGTCCACTCTCCACACAAGTAACTGAGGGATTTAAAAGAAAATAGCCATCAGTTCAGATCACTATTCTCCTGCAGATCTCTACCTCATTCAGATTAAAACTAGGAGAAGTTCAGCCTCTTCTTTCAGGCACTTCATCAGGTAGCTCCATCGCTTCCTCTTCAGATTTGTGCAAATGTCACCTAACCAGGGAGGCTTTCACTGTGTATTCCTACAAAACCAAAAAATCTACTGCCACTGTCGTACTCACTGCCCTCCTCCTCTCTGCTTTATTTTCATTCGTTACACTTTTCACTTGGCTTAGTGTATTGCTTGTATATTTGCTTATTGTCTGTCTCCTCCCTGGAATGTAATGTGTACAAGGGGAAGGGCTTTGTCAATTCTGGGCACTGCTATATCTATCATTAGTGCCTGGCACCTGGGAAGCACTCAATAAATATTGGGTTAATATATGGATTAATGAGGGGAGTGGAATAGAATAGGAATGGGATAGAAAATGAAAGAAAGATACCACAGATAAATATCAACTACTGCTTCCTAGGATCTGTTTGGTATCAGTGAAAGAAAGTAGAGGGGCTCCTGTGTGGCTCAATGGGTTAATCCTCTGCCTTCAGCTTGGGTCATGATCCCAGGGTCTTGAGGTCGAGCCCCGTATCCGGTCCTCTGCTCAGCAGGGGGACTGCTTCCCCCCTCTCCCTGCCTGCCTCTCTGCCTACTTGTGATCTCTCTCCCTCTCTCTGTCGAATAAATAAATAAAATCTTAAAAAAAAAAAAGTAAGTAGAGAAGCCATTATTTACTGTCTCTTTTCTGTAAAATGCCAGAATTGTAGACCAAGTTGGAAAATTCTGATTCGTTGTTAACTGTATTTCTACCTGTTCATAAATTAGGTGTCATTTTTGGTGTCTTTGCTAATTTACTACCTATTTTGTGATCACAATTGCCAATATTATATTTATACTACTGTTTATAACCTATCTTCTCTTCCATTTTTTTTTTTTCCATTAGGGCTGTGTAAGGAGAAACAGTGAAACAGGAGATACTTTTTATCACAGGCAACTTCCTTCCTCTGTAACTTTCCCTGGTATTTCTCTCCTTTGCCACTAATCTTCATGCCACAGACTCCGTACTGGGATTTTCTCCCAGGTCTTCTCCACAAATCTGTCCAAGTGGGACTAGATGATTTACACTTCAATGTGAAATTTAATCAATATCTCTTTTCTTTCAAGTGTGATTTCATTTTAAGACATAGTCATCTCAAGTATCCTGTTTTAAAAATTTCTCTAGCACCTGGCTGGCTCAGTCGGAAGAGCACATGACTCTTAATCTCATGATCATGAGTTCACGCCCCATGTTGGGTGTAGAGATATCTTAAAAAAAAAAAAAATAAACTTAAAAAAATTCTTTCTGGGACGTTAAATTGGTTAAACGTCTGACCCTGCTCAGGTCATGATCTCAGGGTTGTGACATCAAGCTCCATGGAGGGTGTGGGACCTCCTTCACATTCTCTCTTTTCCTCTCACTCTGCCCTTCCCCTGCCCCTCCACCCCCCACTTGTGCACCTGTGTTCTCTCTCTCACTCTAAAAAGAAAAAAAAAAGACTTTAAAAAATTTCTCTAAACTCTGCATGTATTCAGATACTTTTTCATGTGTCTATATCATAGGTCCTACAAGAGTGATACACACAAATCCTGAAACGTAGATCTCCCCATACTAGAATCTGCAAACCTCTCGAGAGCAAGATCTTCTCTCATTCACTTTTAAATCACACATTTTGTGGAGTCCAATCCAAAGAGATTAAATATTTATATGCATTTTTGTTGAATGGATACATATATGAATGAATAAAATACAGTTTCTAGTAGAATGTACAGTAGAAAACTACTTTTTAAAAAATAGCATTTATGTCCATGGATTTTTGTTTAGTTACTATTTTGTTTATTTTTATTTCTTGTAGTTTGTTTGTCTTTATAGAAATTTGTACCTCATTTATTTGGACCAAGTTGAACTTTCTGTTCTTGCAAGACATCCAGGGGGAAAGTGTTTTGTTGACACAGAATATATCCAAATGTTATAGATGTTATTCTTTTCTAGCATATTTATGTGATAAAATGAGAATGAGACCCTTGTTCAAGTTTATAGTTTATTATGCAGAGAAAAAATCAGATGGAGTGTTTTTCCTATGTTATCTACCCTTGAATATTTTAAAACAAATGGCCTCTTTCTTACTTGTTAAGGCCTGTGGAAAATGTCAACTTCTTTTAGCAAGAGTCCTGGTAGATGAGGTTCTGCATCATTGATATGAAGCTGCTCTGAATTGCATCCATTGACCACATACATTACTTGTGTTATTAAATTCATCATTAAAATTTTATAGATTCAGTTATTCATCTTGCCAAGGAAATCTTCTGTATACATTCTAGAGAGTTAGAGTTTTGATTATTTCATTAAATCATTCGGCATCAATCACACACACAAAAGATCCAATTCATATTCATTACATAATAGGAGGAAAGTTACAGTTAAGAGATAATTTTTGGGAAAAAAGAAACAAAAAATCTTATTTAATAGAAGGACAGATGGTTTGCTTGAGTAAGCATTTGTTAAAACATGTAGAATTATTTGAATATACTTTCAAATTGCAGTAAAAAAAAAAATTATAATGACTTTAAGACCTACCAGCCGTAAATGTTTTCAACCATTTGATTTGGCAATGGATGTACATGTTACTGATTTCTATTCCTGTCTAATTATTTAGAAGAGGAAAAAGAAGAGAATGAGATATAAATAGGATATAGTCTAACCATTGATTTGGAACTCTTCAGAAGCTAATTGAAGAGCATATATAATAGTCACTTTGGGTTAATCTGGTTGACATCTCCTATCTGGACACATGGAAAACTACCCTTATCAGTCTTGATGTAGTTGGATACGTCATATGACTCACTGTGGTCCATAGAAGTGAGTAGAGAGGATAGGTATCACCTTATGAATGAGGCTGTGTAAAAGCCTTCTGCAATCTTCTATCTTTTTCAAAGCCATAATTTGTGTTAAGGAAATCATAATATAAAAACCAGGCAGATCTCCCAAGACACCACTTAGTAAAAAACGGCCCTGGAAAGTTATTGAACCTCATAGGATTTTGCATAGGCAAAACTTAGGATTTGTTTTATAAAGCCATCGATACATTAGTATAATAGTATAATTTATTATTTCATTATAACGTGCTACCCATATAAATGGCAGTTATGTTCATTTTATCTGCCCTGAAGTTCAGTATGTTGAGTTGGATATTTGGGCACATGTCCTATGATGTACAGCTATTGAGCACCCTAGCATATCCTTACTAATTCACATAATGTTTATTCAGTTCCTATTCTATAATGATACTTTTTTTGGCACTAAGAAAACAAAATTCCATCCATAAAATATAACAATCTAATAATACAGAAAGATTATAAATGAGTAGTTAAAATTCTGAGACAGTAATAGTAATGCCAGCCCTCTATTAAGAGAAATGAAGAGATAAAGAATACTAGAGAGATAGTACCTAAGTGATTCAGAAAAAGGATCACAGAAGAAATCCTGGAGATATACAATGTATCCCCAAAGACTAAGAAGGAAGTTCCAATGTATCAAGGAGAGGGGCTCTTCAGAGGGCAGAAATGGCATGCTCATTAGTACTGGGCACACATTTTATATATAACTAATGGTTAAGGGGAGCCTGGGTGGCTCAGTGGGTTGAAGCCTCTGCCTTCGGCTCAGGTCATGATCTCAGGATCCTGGGATCAAGCCCCACATCGGGCTCTCTGCTCAGCAGGGAACCTGCTTCCCTCTCTCTCTCTGCCTGCCTCTCTGCCTACTTGTGATCTCTCTCTCTCTCTCTCTCTCAAATAAATAAATAAAATCTTTAAAAAAAATAACTAATGGTTAAGGAGCAAGTAGAAATAAGAAGTGGATGATGGTATCATTACTGTAGTTTAGATACATTCTGACAACAGTGAAGAACCACTGACAGATTTTTAAGTTGGGCAAGAACATGATGATGTTTGTTTTTAAAATATTTTGGAAACCATGTGGAAGATGGACACAAGAGGAAGGACTTGTAGGCAGGAAGATTCATTTGGTTATTGAAATAATACAGATGAGACAAATTCACATCTTTATAGCGGTGGCAGTGCACATGGAGAGAATATTGTAAATTTTAGAGTCACTGGTGGGAAGGAGAGCTTGTTATATTGTGGGATGTAATGTTAGAGGAGAAAGGATAAATAGGGATTATAGTGAAGCTTCCAGTGTATATAATTGGAATGAAAATGATGCCATTTATATCAAGAGGGTTCAAAAAGAGAAATGTGGTAGGCAGAATAATGGCCCCCAAAGATATTTATGTCCTAATTTATGGAGCCTGTAAGTGTTACCTTATATAGGAAAGAATTTGCATATCTGATTAAGTTCAGGATCATGAGATGGGAAAATCATCCTGGATTATCTAGGTAGAGTTTAAGTGAAGTCACAAGCATTCTTTCAAGGTAGAGGAAGAAGAAATCTGAAAGAAGAGAGTGCAATGTATCCACAGAGGCAAAGATTGGATTGATATAACCATGAACCAAAGATATCAGCAGGATCTAGAAGGTAGAGGCAGGAAGAGGCACTGAAAAAAATTTGCTAGAAACACTAATTTTATGATAATTTGTTATAGCAGCAATAGAAATCTAATACAAGAAGTTTATAAAATTAGCATAAGGTTTCCGGCTATAAGCCTGTGTGTATATATTTATATGAGTATGTGGGGTTTTGAAGTGTGTGTGTGTATGTGTATGTGTGTGGGTATGGGTACTTGGGAACTGATGAAAGGGTAGAGGAAGGAAAAGGCTAAAACTGAAATAAAATAAAACAAGCAACTTGGAAAACCATGCACTTCTCACTTCTCTCCACTATATTGCAGCCAAGAGACCAGATATGAAAATATCAGAGGAAGTTAAGAAAGTTGTAGGAAAGTTAGGAACATCATCCTAGTTCATAGATAAAGTGCATTCAGGAGGGCCAGCCATAAATGGACTTTATGATTCTGGTCCGGACTGTAAACCTTAAAACTCTGAGACTCACCACATCTCACACTCTACCCTGGCTCTATGTCCTCCACCATCCTTCCATGCTGACTTTCAAGAAATCCTTCTTGTATGTCCAACCACATGAGGGGGTAGAGATTAGGACAATCACACAGGGCCATGCTCTGAATTGAACAGAAATTATTGTAGAATTCAGTGATCCTTTGTGAATCTTCTTTGTATGAATTTCTGTAATGAGCAGATAATAAATACAGTAAACATCAACTGAATTAGACACTTTTTCAAGGTTGTTTCATGCATCGTCTATTCTATTCCTCATAGTATCACCAAGCTGTAAGTGTAATATTCCCTCTTATAGATGAGAGAGTAGAGGCACAGAGAGATTAATTTATAGTCAGTAAGCAACAGAGTTAACAGTTCAATTGGGTCCATATTTTTAACCAATATGCTACAGATTTTACTCAAAGTCAGATGGCTCTCAAGTTCGTTTCTAAGACTTCTATGCAAATTTTCTAATGTGGAGGGAGCAGTTTTAATGCTAGGGCAGTCTACTGTAGATGGTCTTTGATATATGTGTTAGACTCAGCAACAGCAGCAACAATAACAGTATGAGGTCAACCAGTTTGGGAAGGCCTTCTAAAAATCTCAGGTTTTATTTATGGTTCCTGAGCTCAGGCTCCTTTGGAATTCAATTACTGAAACAGATAAGAATGCACTTACTCTTCCAATTCCTCCCCCTCGCTCTCGTTTTTCCCCTTGGCATTTGACTCTGATAATTATCAAGCTACTTGGTAAAATATTCAAGCCGATAGACCTAATTAGAACAAGTTTCTGATTAAGGGACAAACACATAAATAATAGTTGATAGGATAGAATGATTAAGGAAAAAATATTGTGGTTAAGAAGAAAATCATTTTTGAAATCCTTATTGAAAATCGGTCCAAACTATCTAAAATTCTTCTCTTTTTTGATAAAAGCTTTTATATGTTTCATGGCTATCACTTCAAATTGAAATTCACACTTAACATTGATGTCGATAAAGAAAACCCAAAGATCCACACTAAATGTACAATGACCTCACAGTTTAAATTTGTCATTGCAATTTTTAACATTACCTTTAATGGATTATTGATTAATTTTATTTTTATAAATGCAAAAGATAAAAGTTAAAAGTCAAAATACTTCAGTAATTGAATTTTCTAATAGGGTGTATTTCAGTTAATTTAAGTTTAGCCCCCATTAAAATTTTTCCATGTAACCCATATAGTTGAAAAAAGAATAATGTGGAAGGAAGAAATAATTTCATATTTTAGAACAAAATATTTAAAAAAAAAACTCTCTAAAACTATTCATTTTTATTTTTATTATTGTAAAATTGGGACATGCAAAGGAAATACACTTCTAACACTTTCTGAAGAATGTACAGTTGAAAATCTATCTCCAAGACACATGTTTGTCTCCCATTTCTATGTATGAAATTTTGGACTGTTTCTGATTTTAGTATTTCTTTGGTCATTATATTATGTTAATTGTAGGCTAATGCCACAACTTTCAGATTGATCAACTATAAGCATTACCTGCTTTTATTTATTAAAGATTAACTTCAATTAAACTCCTTCTTCCTCCCCTTTTCTTCCATGTTTTTTAATAAATCTTGACTCTATTGATTATTTATATAATTTTAAATAATTTACTTTAAACCCTATCTCTTGATCTATCAACCTCAGAATCTCTTACCTTCCATCCTCCTGCCTTTCCTTCTCTACCTTGCATATCTGTCAGTATTCCTTTCCATTGCATTCTGTAATATTACATAGACTTTCATGATTACAGGTCTGTAATGTTACAGACTTCCATGATTTCACTACAGGCTAACCCTGAAAACTTAAGGCTGAGATGCAGTGTTTGCTATACTAAAATTATGTCAATATCATTTATTTGAGAACCGGATAGATTCCTAGAGAAGTTGTGGCAATTTTTCATCAAACTTTTGCAACTAAAATGGGAAAACCCCAAGGGTTCAAAATATGCTCTTTTTTTACACTTTATTCATCATTCAAAATCATCTCACATGTTTGTTTACTTTGCACTGTCTTCCTTATTTAGAGCTCTGTATTTTCTCTTGGATTTTCTGCTTACATTTTGTTTTTGGTCCCTTTTTCAAATCAGTAAGGTCAATCTGTTAAAGATTTCTTAAATGCTCTGATAATGACTCCTCCTTAGGCATGCTGAATGGTTGCTACTATAAGAATGTCTTACATACTTATTTCTGAAGCTCATATCTGACACATCCTTGAGTGACTTTTCTTTCTTGCAGTGCATATTAATTTTTTTCCAGAAAGAATGCATGAGAAATAAACTTCCTGCATCTTATTTTTCCCCATTCTCTATAGATGGAATATATTGTCATCTGGCTTCCAAAGAGGCTGTGAGAAATCTAAAGTTTATTGTGTTTCTTATTTCCTTATAAAGGATAGCTATTTTTCCCCTGAAAATTTATAGAAAATTTTCCTTATTTTTTTCTTAGATATTTTTTTATGGGGGAATCTCTCAGTAAGTGTGGGTATAAAAGAATAAATCTTCTTGATACTAAGTGAGTATGTCCAATCTAAAGATTTATGTCTTTCTCTTTACCACTGGAAAATACCTTTTTTAAAAAATTTTTTTGATAATTTCTTTCCCTCCACCTTTTTAATTCTTTCTGTTTTTTAAATATTTCATGATTATTCCAATGGAGGAATATGGAAATGTGGATTGCCAGTATCTTCCATACCATTTTTATCTATTTGGCATTTTAGTTATATGTTCTGAAATAATTTCTAACTTTCCATTTCAATTACTTTATTGGATTCAATTCTCAGTAACCATATTTTAAATTTCAGATAACTATTACCCCAGTTTATAACAGACTGTTTATATTTCAATGAAACAATATCTTATCTAAACTGGACATATTAATTAGAAGTAGTTTATTGTTTGTACTCGATTCTCTAATCTGAATATTATCACTTTTCCATCAGGATTAGTAGTCTCATTTGTTAACTTTACTCTTTTTTTTTTTTTAGAACTATTGAATTTCTAAGATATCAACAGATTCTTAGTTGGTCGCTGGTAAACATAAAATAAAAGATCTGGTAGATTACCTATGTGGCTGGCAGGGGTTTCCTCTGCTGTAATAGGCTTGTTCCTTGAATGAAAGAGAAGTATGCAGTGTGTGTGATATTTTGAGATTTTACTGTGATATTTCCAGGTCATGGGTATGAAGCAGGCATATAGGTAAGAATTCAGACACATTCAAATACCAAAACAAGGCCAGTCTGAATAATGTGAACACACTCTCAGTCTGGGAGCCATGGATCTCCTTCAACATATCACTCAATCTGTATCTGGCATTGAAGCAAATGTCACTTCTTAATGCACAAGAATGAGGGTGGCCTGAACATGCACATGTCTTTCAGTTTGATATTCCATCAGTCATCATGATTTCTGTCCTTCCTCCCACACCCTCTCTTCCTTAGCTCTTGACTCTAGGGAGCTGCACTGTGCAAAATTACTGCTAGTTCCACTGCACCTTTTTCTGTTGAATGTACTGAGCAATCGCTCCTTTTATTCTAATATATCCATCAAGGTGCTCCCATCAGTCTCTGTCTTCCAGAAATTCATTCTAATCTTTTGACTGCTGATGTTTCTCTGCTGCCATTCTGTGAAGCTCTGCGGATTTATTCACTTTCATATTTCTTCACTGAACACCCTATGGATTTTTGAGATAGAGAAGAATTTAATGGAATTTCTGACTCTAATAACTGGAACTGGAAGGCTATAAGAATTTTTAAATGTTATTTCATAAAGAAAAGCAATACACTTATTTAAAGTCCATACCAAAGAAATATTCCCATATTTATGTATATCTAAAAAGAATTAAGTTCTCCTTTCTACAGTATTTAAACAAATCACCAAAGATAAACTAAAAGAGTGAGAAAAAATTTAAGGAAAAAACACTTTTGTATATCTGAAAACCAAAGCTCTTTAAATAGCATTACATTTTCAAAGACAAATTAAAAAGTAGTTGACAGGCTGAGAAAATATACTTTCAATACATATAGCTGAAAAAAAGTTAATTATTTGTATATTACCCTTATAAAACCTTATAATTTATTAAATTGAGAAAAATCTTAAGCATCATAACTAGAAGAAAATGAGCTATAGGATATGAAGGGGTAAGTTAAAAAATGAAATGTGTGATAAATATTTTTTAAAACCTTTTAAATTATGAGGAAATATGGATTTAAATTTTCAGAACATGCAATATGATTCTTTTGGACACAAGTTACAAAATCACTATTTGAACTAAAATAAAAAAAGAAATGTATTAAACAATATTGAAATACTTTACTTAATCAAAAGACAAGGTACAGACCCCATTATGCTTCTGGGGATTCTAAAAGACCCAGTGCTTCTGAAGGACTCTCATATGTTCAACTCTCAACTTGGATAGAGTCTCATCTGATGTAGAAAGTGAACTTGACCACCAATTCCCAGAGTTACATCTACCTTATTTAGTGGCCCTGGAGGAGAACTGTTGCTTGTTGGGAAGGACCTTGATGTACCCTGAATCACATGCCTACCATGAACAAATGAATATGGCTATGTGCATTGTGATTGCACCCAGCTGGTTTCCTGGCTAACCCTGAAGTCACAGGGTAGTGACTAGGTTGGTCTGCTGGCCACATGAAGCAAGAACTACACAGTTGTGTAATGATTTAAGAGAAGGTTTTGTTGAAATAAAATGTTGCAAAATTATGGAGCAGAATATTTTTTGAATCCTTTCTTGATAGTCACTTGCAGGCATGAGGATTTGAAGAGTATTGACCTACCAGAAAAAGTAGTACATAGGAAATGAAATAATACTTCTCTTTGGCTGCATCATTGCTGGCTATCACAAGGGTTTACTGGCAAATAATACTTCTCTTTGGCTGCCTCATTGTTGGCTATCACAAGGATTTAGTGGTCAAAGACAGATTAGAGAACATGGCATTTATTATCTAAAAACCAATAGGAAACAGAATTTTCATGCAGTTCTAATCTCTTTCTCTCCAAAATCCCACATGGTGAAATCTGCAAACATTTGAGTGGTCTTTAATAAGAAGAACAGAGAAAAAGTTGAACTGGTTTCAAAGGTCCCTGGCTCAGCTTCCTTATCTTAACATATAAGAATAAACAGAAGAAAGGGGTCACATCTATGAGCATGATTCCTTGTTAGTAGTGTGGCGCAATCAGTGAACAGGAATTTTGTCCTTTTTGATTAATGGATGACCATGTTGGAGGAAGAAGCAAGAAAGTAGATGAAAGAAAGGTACACAACTAGTGAATCCTTGAACATTATATCAAAACTACTGATGTACTATATGTTGGCTAATTGAATTTAAATGAAAAAAGTTACACACAGAAAAAAAAAAAAAGAAAGGAATGGGCAATCCTTCGATTTTATATGTAACTTAACCACACTTAATCTTAGCCAGAAGACCAAGAAGCAATATATGTAACTTATCCAAACCTAAGTTTAAGAACCTTATATGATCACATAAGACTCTAGCATGAATTTTCATTTTTTATTATAGATACAGTGGACTTAATTCATAGGATTTAATAACTGGAGAGGAACTTAGAGACTATTAAGTTCAACTACCTTATTTCATACTAAGCTAATACTCCAATAAATAAATTACTCTTTGAATTCCAGCTTCCTAATACGGGCTTGTATGTGTTTTCTAATATATGTATCTGTATTTCTACAATTAAGAAGATTGCTTCATTAAAGAATACCTACCTGTCTATATCTTTCTCTATCAATCAATCAGTCAATCTAATGTCATCTGTGTATTTATGTAATCTTAAGATAATTTTTTATAAGATGCCTTTCAGTAATTAATTTCAATCTCTAGGCTTAAGCTAGAGATCGAAAATTGTACCCAGTCTTTTTCTATTTTTTATTAAAAATAACTTTAATTCCTGAGGCTTTCCCCCCAAAAATGTATAGGTTCATTTCAAAGTTTTATCATTTGTGTGTAGGAGAAATACTTTTTCACATGAGTGGATATCTCTATTTTTAATTGTTTAATGTTCTTCCCTAATTTCTCATGCAATTTATATATCAGGCAGCCTCTGAACGGATAGATACACAGAGAGATACATAAACACACACAAAACACACATCCTGTGGCAGTCTTACGAAGATAATATTTCAAGCTAGAAATTTTTATTTTATTTTAGAAATGGGGAATAGGCATTGGCTTTCTGCAGGCTACCCTGAAACTTGTTTCAGAGAGCTATGTTGTATTGTGGTACAAGTGCCATCATTGAAATGTGTAAGTTCAAAAACCCGACATTTTAACAATTACAATCTCATCAATGTAATTCAACATCACAGAATATAGATGGTAGACCCTCACTATATAAGGAAATATTGACCATGCATATTCACAACAATTGCATGTGTGTGTGTGAGAGAGAATTACATATTGGGCCCTTGCAATCTATATACCACAGGATAAAGTTTCAATTTACCTCATTTTTTTGTCCAAATTTAGTTTGAAAGTTGGTCCTTTATGTAAATTGTGGTTTTAAGATTTTATGTGATATCTATTGTGGGTGCTCTACATATCATAGAATAAAAATTGTGTGAAATTTATAATGAAATCAATAAGTGAATAAGTGAATAACTTATATTACACATTTTAAATTTTCTCTCTAATGATATTACTCTCACCACTGGTAGCATAGTACTGCAAGTCCTAGCAATCAGACAACAAAAAATAATGAAAGACATTCAAATTGGCAAGAGAGAAGAAGAAAAACTTCACTATTTGCAGAAAATATGATACAGATCATATGATAATATGATCTTCATCCAGATAAAAAGTTTCTGCACAGTGAAGGAAACAATAAAACTAAAAGGCAAACTACAGAATGGGAGAAGATATTTGCAAATGACATATCTGATGTATAGAAACCTGGAGGACTGCCAAAAAATTGCTAGAATTGATACACAAATTCAGTAAAGTTATAGGATATATAATCAATGTATAGAAATTAGTTGTATTTCTATACATCAGTGACAAAGCAGCAGAAAGAGAAGTTAAGGAATCAATCCCACTTATAAATTCACCAAAAACGTTAAGATACCTAGTAATAAACCTAACCAAAGAGGTGAAAGAACTGAAC
>CM053604.1:38332984-38350482 GCA_028646535.1 Procyon lotor
ATACCTAGTAATAAACCTAACCAAAGAGGTGAAAGAACTGAACTCTGAAAACTAAAAAACACTGATGAAAGAAATTGAAGATGACACAAAGAAATGGAAAGACATTTCATGCTTATGGGTTGGAAGAACAAATATTGTTAAAATGTTTATACTACCCAAAGCAATCTGCACTTTTAATGCAATCCCTATCAAAATACCAACAGCATTTTTCACAAAGTTAGAATAATCTGTTTTTTTTTTTTAAGATTTTATTTATTTATTTGACAGAGAGAGATCACAAGTAGGCAGAGAGGCAGGCAGAGAGAGAGGGGGAAGCAGGTTCCCCACTGAGCAGAATGCCGGACGCGGGGCTCCATCCCAGGACCCTGAGATCATGACCTGAGCTGAAGGCAGAGGCTTTAACCCACTGAGCCACTCAGGCACCCCAAAGCTAGAATAATCTTAAAATGTGTATAGAACCACAAAAGATCCCAAGTAGCCAAAGCAACCTTGGAAAAAAAAAAAAGAGCAAAGCTGGAGGTATCACAATTCTGGATTTCACGTTATATTACAAAGTTGTGGTAATCAAAACAGTGTGATACTGGCACAAAAATGCATATATAGACCAATAGAACAGAATAGAAAACCCAGAAGTGAACCCACAACTATATGGTCAAATAATCTTCAACAAAGCAGGAAAAGAATATTCAATGGAAAAAAGACAGTCTCTTCAACAAATGATGTTGGGAAAATTGGACAGCAACATACAAAAGAATGAAACTGGACCACTTTCTTACACCATGCAGAAAAATAAATTCAAAATGGGTGAGAGACCTAAATATGAGACATGAAACCATAAAAATCCTAGAGGAAGACACAGACAGTAACCTTTTGACATGGACTGTAGCAACTTCCTTCTAGATTTATCTCCAGAGGCAAGGGAAACAAAAGCAAAAATGAACTACCGGGACTTCATCAAGATAAAAAGTTTCTGCGCTGAGAAGGAAACAATCAACCAAACCAAAAGGCAACTTACAGAATGGGAGAAGATATTTGCAAATGACATATCTGATCAAGGGTTAGTATCCAAAAATCTGTAAAGAATTTATCAAACTCAACACTCAAAAATAATCCAATCAAAATATGGGCAGAAGACATGAACAGACATTTTTCCAAAGAAGACATACAGATGGCCAGCAGACACATGAAAAGATACTCAAGATTACTGATCTCCAGGGGAATGCAAATCAAAACTACAGTAAGATATCACCTCACACCTGTCAGAATGGCCAATATCAACAACAAAAAAAACAAGACATGTTGGTGGGGATGTGGATAAAGGGGAACCCTCTTGCACTGTTGGTGGGAATGCAAACTGGTGCAGCCACTGTGGAAAAAAGAATGGAGGTTTCTCAGAAAGTTAAAAATAGAACTACCCTACAATCCAGTAACTGAACTACTAGGTATTCACCAGAAGAATACCAAAATATTAATTCAAAGGGTTACAGACACCGTGATGTTTATAGCAGCATTATCTACAATAGTCCAAGTGTCCATCAACTGATGAATGGATAAAGAAAGGTGATTCACAGACACACACATACACACACACTGGAGTAATACTTAGTCATAAAAAAGAATGAAATCTTGCCTTTTGAAAAGATGTGGATAGAGTATTGTGTTAAGTGATATAAATTAACCAAAGAAAGATAAATACCATATGATTTCATGCATATGTGGAATTTAAGAAACAAACAAACAAGCAAAGAGGAAAAAAAGGAAAGTGGCAAACCAAGAAATAGACTTTTAACTACAGAGAACAAGCTGATGGTTATGGGGGGTGGGGGGGAGTAGTTGAGGCTATCAGCTAAATAAGTGATGGAGATTAAGGAGTGGATTTGTTGTGATGAGCACTGGCTAATGTACGGAAATGTTGAATCACTACATTGTTCACATGAAACTAATATCACACTGTGTGTTAACTAACTGGAATTTATTTTTATTTATTTATTTATTTATTTTTAAGATTTTATTTATTTATTTGACAGAGAGAGATCACAAGTAGGCAGAGAGGCAGGCAGAGAGAGAGGAGGAAGCAGGCTCCCCGCTGAGCAGAGAGGCCGATGCGCAGCTCGATCCCAGGACCCTGAGATCATGATCTGAGCCGAAGGCAGAGGCTTTAACCTACTGAGCCACCCAGGAGCCCAACTAACTGGAATTTAAATAAAAACTTAAAAAATGCTTCAGAAAAGCTCTAGAAAATATGTTCTTTAATGTGTTTATTTTAGAACAATTTAGTGGGAAAGATTTTTTTAACACATAATAATAATTTATATCCTTCTACTTTAAGGTAAATATGTATCTCAGAATTGGCTGTTAAATTATTAGACTTGTCAGCACATATAGAATAAAGATAGAAGTGTAAAAGCATAAAATAACACCTTTCCAAAATGAAAAAAAATCATGCTTGATATGTAAGAAAAATAAGGAAACATGTAACTAATAATGATTTGTATGAGTAAATTTACATATGCAGAAGAAATTATCTAGAAACAAAAATTTGCCTTAATAACATAATGCTACCCAAACTTCTTAGGGAATATTCAAGAAAAATGCAGTTTTAATTTTAATATGCACATGAGATCAATTAATGTATCACATAAGCAAATATGAAGGCAATGACCCTGATTCTGAATGCTTGTTATTTCTGGAGTTGGCATATGGCTCTCTTTAACAGCAGACATAATGATTTCAATAAATTAGCTGCTAATGCCACGTAATGAACTCTGATTTGTGTTAATTTGTGCATTACTTAGCAATTTCATGTTAATTTTTTTTGGAACTCAGTTTTTAAGGTGGTATTAGAATTTTATTTCGCACCTAAGTTTTTGAAAATGATAAGAATAAGGAATACATTTTGATTTAGATATTTTAATAAGAAAAAAGCCATTTCATAAAGTAGGAATGCAGAATGTGACTCACCAAAGTTTAAATAAAAATTTGTTTCTAATAATCCAAAGGTTTGAAAAATAGTGTTTCAAAGGATCAACAGCGCTACCAAAGGGTCAGAAAGGGTTATTAGGTTTATATTTAAAATAGTGAGTACTGAATCCCCTCTTGAAGTCCTTCCCGCCCCTACTATTCTTATGTAACAGAACATTGAAAATTGAATGCCCCCATACCAATTTAAGTAATATTCTTTCTGTTTGAAATTCTTTTTTTTTTTTTTAGATTTTTTTATTTATTTGACAGAGAGAAACACAGCAAGAGAGGGAACACAAGCAGAGGGAATGGTAGCCAGAGAAGCAGGCTTCCTGCAGAGCAGGGAGCCTGATGCCGGGCTCAATCCCAGGACCCTGGGATCATGACCTGAGCTGAAGGCAGATGCTTAAGGACTGAGCCACCCAGGAGCCCCTCTGCTTGAAATTCTTGCTCTACCTTTATTTTCCTGGAAAATTCCTAGTGATTCTTCTCAATTTTGGGATGTGATCTTTGATACGCCTAAGTGAATATTTCAGTCTAAGTGAATATTTCAATTTACCTATTCTCTTAACCCTTGAAAACTGTACTTGAGCCTATTAGAGTACATAATATTTGTTACATTGTAGATTACTAGAATCTTGTAGACTCCTAGAATCATGAAGATTAGTACCCTATTCAATTTATCTTTTAACACATAGTATTTATTACAATACCTAGCATATAATAGACTTTCAGTGACTATTTCTTGAATCCCATGTTGAAGATGATGTAGGAATTGTGTTCATAAGAGGTTCTTCCAATAAGAGAAAATATGACATAATATTTAAATGGCTCTTGGGTATTTCAAATAAATCCTGGATATAGGAGATACTGTTTGTGCTTTTCAGCAGCTGTATTTTCATGTTTAATTCCATGAAATGTTAAGTTCATCTGTTTTTAATTATAAATACTGGAAATACTGCTTTATTTTTTCATAATGTAATCTTTGTTTTTTCCTGTAGTGTTCTCCATGTCTCATCAACTCTGGTAAACTTTCTCACTTCACAATGAGAACATAAGGTATGGCAAATTCATTCAGTGCTAATCAAGAGCTGAGCATTTTGATGTTTCACTTCCTTCTCTAAGACAAAGTTAGAGGTGCCAGGAATATTGAGCTGTGACTTGTGAATCTTCTTGTTGATCCAAACATACACGGGAGACCAAAAAAATATTCAGGGCCCATATAAAAGTAGCTGTTAGTTCCTGAATTGCAGTATATTCAAGGACATGGAATCTTTAAACCTTGTTTCTATTTCTATATTTCTATAATCCTATTTAGGATTATAGAATTATTAGCACTTCAATGAGGTACTGAGATTTTCGTTCTCCTCTGCTTTGACTATCAGAGTCAGTCAATGAGCCTTCCATCTAATGTAAAGTGTCCTAACATTCCAGATAAAAGTGGTTAAATGGCCATTTCAGATTTTTTATAGACAGTGTCATTTTTTTAATAATTAAAAAAAAGTCTGTCTTCTCACATCACCTGTGGTATAAAATTCTCAGTTTAAAAAAATTTCTAAAAATTCTAAAAAATTCCAGTAATGGCTTATTTTATAAAATCACTCATAATTTTTACATATTATAATATGCATAATATTTTAGATTCCTTGCTAACTTGTTGAATTATTATAAAATTTTGTGTGTGTATGCGTGTGTGCACATGTGTTTCTGTAGGATAGGAGAATGTTTTAAGAGTAAATATGCCTCATAATATTTTTTTTCTAATTCACCATTAGTAATACTTTTAAAATCAAATACGTAGGAGTTTGGGTGCTTAACAGGGCTAGGATGTGTTGATCCAGCAACCTAGACTAAGCACCAGGGCAAAAGGAGAACTTCTCATAAATCTCAGTGTATAAAATTGAGGTAGACATTTGGAGAGTCACTACTGGGGTAAAAAGAAAACCAAAGTGAAACAGTCACTTCAACTCAGACATTGGTGGTTTGAAGAGACTAAGTTAAATAGGAGTCGACAACTAATTGCCTCAGCAGTATTAATCAGAGCAAGAGTTAAGAGGGAGAAGATCTCGCCTCTGAAAACAGAACCATAAAGTCTTTTTAGTTCATAGAGGTTCTCCAGAGAAACCAATAGGATGTGTGTGTGTGTGTGTGTGTGTGTGTGTGTGTGTGTGTGTGTGTGTGTGTATGAGATTATAAAGTATCAGCTCACATAGTTATAGAGGCTGGCAACTCTTAAAATCTTCAGGGTGAGTTGGCAAGCTGGAAACCAAAGAGAGCAGATAATAATAATTCCAGTCTGCATCTGAAGGCAGCAGAACCAGAAGAATCAATGTGTAGTTCTACTCCAAATGCTGGTAGACTCAGGAAAAAGGCAAGTGCTCCAGTTCAAAGACCATCAGGCAAAAAGGAATCTTCCTTACTTTGAGGAGCATCAATCATTTATGTTATATCAAATCCTTCCACTGATTGAATGAAGCCCACCAACATTAAGGAGGGTAGTATGTTTTACTCAGTCTACCTTTTTTGATGTTAATCTCATCTAAAACACTTTCACAGAAACATCCATAAGAGTGGGTGACTAAATTTCTTTTTTATTTTTAAAGATTTTATTTATTTGAGGGGCACCTGGGTGGCTCAGTGGGTTAAAGCCTCTGTCTTCAGCTCAGGTCATGATCTTTGGGTCCTGGATTGAGCCTTGCATTGTGTTCTCTGTTCAGTGGGGAGCCTGCTTCCCCCTCTCCCTCTGCCTGCCTCTCTGCCTTTTTGTGATCACTCTCTCTCTGTCAAATAAATAAATAAAATCTTTAAAAAAATAATTTTTTTTTTTATGAGAGAGAGGGAGAAAAAATGAGTGGAAGGGCAGAGGAAGAGGAAAAGCAGGCTCTCGAGGGAGTCCAACTCAGGGCTCAATCCCAGGACCCTGAGATCGTGACCTGAACTGAAGGCAGAAGCTTAACTGACTGAGTCACCCAGGCACCCCATGTTAGACTAAATTTCTGAGCACCATGTGCCCAGTTAAATTTACCCATAAAATTAACCATCACATTAGTAGAAACAGAAAATATAAAGTCAGTGAATTCACAAAGTACAGTTCTTTGACACCTTGTGGAAATCAAAGTGACCACAAAAGTTTATTGAGCCTAAGACATAGGCTGGACCAAATGGTGTGGAGAGTCAACTGCCAAAGAATGGATTAAGTGGAAATCCTAGTTGTTCAAGTGATGAGGTCTCTCTTCATGACAATGAGCTTATGATGAGAAAAAGAGGAAACATTCTTACAAAGAGGAAGTAAAGTATAATTCGAGTGAGAGTCACTTATGTTCTAGCTGTGAGGAGAAGGCTCTACAAGAAGTTTGCAAAGGGTTTATCAAGAATTAAGTAATTTGATAAATGTACAAAAATATTAATGTAAGCCTGGTCTTCACATCCCATTGGACTGTACTTTGCCCTACTAACTTTGTTCAAATCCATGTAGCTAACAGATCATGTGGTTTCATGCCTGTATTTTCTTGCCTGTTTTACTTGTCAGCCTGTGAGCAAAGTTAGGAAAATTACTGAGCCTTATTGCCTTCATGTTTATGTAACTTGCCTTAGGGTTGAGACATTATAATAATTGGCATCTTGATTACCCCCACCACTCTTAATTTGGCTGGACCTCAGTAGGGTGGGTAGCAGAGGTGGAAAAGGAAGTCAGTGCTGGTAAGAAGCACTCAGTGGGAAGTTAAAAGGCAAAACCAGAGTGAGGGGTTCTAAGCAGAGGATAAGAAAGAAATCTTGGAACAATTTCCTCATCTTCCAACTATATTTTCAGTTTTTTATGCTTTAAGACCAGGGACTATCTTTTATTTATTTATCTATTTATTTGGTGCTATTTTTCAGGATCTCAGAGAAACTAATGTCTTTGATGCTGATGCTCAGGTTCATGCATTCCTGTGTCCTCACTTTTCACAGGTCTTTTATTCTGACAACTGCAGACCTGTAGTCACAGTGCTCAGCTAATAATTGCTCAATTCATGTATGTTGAATATTTGTTTTATAATAAACAATTCGTAACTGACCTTTGGCTAATCAACTCTGTAAATAATTCAGATAAGTGCCCATCGCATACTGAAATCTTGGATCAAAAGCCTGTGTATTTGTAGCATTTGAGTTGAATCTACCAAATGTCCTTTGTGTTCATTCCTAAACTTATTTATTCCGGTTAACATTGTTATTGCAATTATAAATTTTAAGTATGCCTGTTCAGATGAAATATGAATGTGAAAGATGAAGTGTTGATGCTTGCATGAAAATGAACTTGAATGTTTAGGATAGACTTAATGAAGATGAGAGAAAAAGAATGTGCTGAATTGATGTATAGGCAGAAAACTGTAAAAACTTGGGAGAAAATCAGAAAAACCTGAAGACATGCTACATTACATTGCTTAGCAACTGTCTGAAATTTCCAGCTATCTTTGAAGAAACGCAAGCCGAAATTCACACATTAGATTGTAGTTTATGCAAAGAAGACAGTACAGAACTTTAAACATTTAAATAAAAGATTTGGGATCTACATGAAAAATAATTGGGGAATGGATGTGCATTTAATACTTTATATTCAAATAAAACGCTTAAGGCATTTATAGGTTTTTAGAATCCCCCATTTTTTGGGGGGGAATTGCTCACATTGACTCAAATGACTGGCTATATATCTATACTAATATTTTTGGCTATGAGATATCTACTATGGTTAAGTCAGTTTTCCTAACATCAAATATAAATTCATCACTGTTCATCACATTCTTCACATTCTAACAATATATTGGCCTTTGTGATTATTATATGTAAGCATAGGAACCATTACTTTCCAATAAAATATTTGTGTCCAACTGTAAGAGATAAGATTTTACTTATGGGTTGCAGTAAGATCATTAGAAAAGAGGTGGGGCTTGAGTTGGAATGAAGAGACATGAAGCAGTAGTGGTGGAGTGTGGGAAGCAGAGGCCAACTCTGGTTAAGAGAAGATTAAGGAATAAGAAAACCAAGAGGCTATAATGAGCAAAGCAGGTCCAACCTATCTACTGGATCGAAGGAGTCTTACTGAGGAGTAATAAAGTGATTCATCTGCAAAATGGAGACAAGTGTTGTCAGCTTTCAATGCCATGCCAAAGTATTTGTGATTTCTTTCTTTGTGTGGAGTTATTAAACGTTTCTGAATAGCAGTAATAGCAAAGAAAGATAACATAATTAAAGCCATATTTTATGTGGAATCAATTAATTAGATAGATGGAAGGGGCAGGAAGATGGAAGATGTGGCAACCATTAAGAAGATTGTTATAAACAAGCCTTTGAATTATTTGACCCCAAATCTCTAATAGCTCTCCCTAATTACTTAACAATATAAAAGAATATTAAACTTTCTTCCTAATTTGAATAAATCTCCTTTTACTGTTGCTATTTTTCAGTTACTCTGAATTTTCCAGTCTTTTAATTGAAATCATTTAAACTAGATGACATCATACATGGGTATAAACATCCTCACACATACAGAATTTATTATTTTTATAAGACAAATCCAATGATATATTTTGAAAAGTTTATTCTAACCTATCACTGCAATAGTTTCTGGAATATTCTGACAGTTACAGATCAGCTGGATTGATTCACTCAATTCCACAATATGAGTTGCTTGACCTTGATATATTTTGTAATGCTATTTCTATCTACTCCTCAATTTCTCTGACTTATATGTCTCCATGTAACCTCAGTTTTATCTCTCTTTAGCTGATTTCATAAATCCTTCTCTTCCAGTCACCTGTCTCATACTATCTCAATATACCATCTAATAGAGGATGCCCATTAATAGCAGTAGTAAACTCTAAACCACAGTAAATTATATGACTGGGATTTTTATCTAGGCTTTTTTCCTCATAAAATATGTTTTTTTTTCCTATGTCCCTCCTGAACAGGCTTTGTCAAAAATGAACAGCATATAAATATTTGATTTATTACATTTCTATCCACAGCACCAAAATTGAAATGCCATACCTAAAACACCATTTGTCATCAGGGTGGTAAATGTTCAACCAGTCTGCTTGAATTCTTCTTCATGGGAGTAACTAGAACTAGAATTTATATGGCAGAAAGGAAAAAAAAAACTTGTGAACATTTATGAGGGTTAGTATTTTGCCTAAATGAATACATTTCAACTCTTATTATTAAAAAAACAAATATGAAAGGGAATAAGAAAAGAATTTAAGTCTACTTATAAATCTCCAAACACCATTCTGAACAATAATGTCAGCTTTCTCAACCAGAAAAATTTAACAGAGCCAACCATAAATATCACCACTTGATAGAATGAGTTTCATATATCCACTCTTTCCTTGTCTCTCCTCTATCGATTTATGTGTAATGCCCCCTGTCATACCTAATTGATCTCTGTGAAGGGCTTGCTATGGATCTCTTACCTGTGCTCTGTGTGTTTTAATGGTGGAGGAATGTATAGTAGAAATTTTGGATATCATCACTCTGTACTCTAATTGGATGAGAAAGTAGACAGTTCATAAGCCATAAAATAGCCAATGGGTAAAAAACATTTACTCATTTAACAATTACTGAGAACTTACTCTGGACCGTCTACCTTACTATGTCCTGAGGCTAAATCTGGCTTCAGGACACCAGCACTTTTGGTTTCCCTTTTACTTTACTGAACAATCCTTTGTAGATTTCTTTGCTGATATCTCCTCTTCTCCTGAACTCTTAATGTTGGTGTATCCAAGTACTCAGGCTTTGGTTTTCTTATCTGTTTCTATACCCTTTTTGTTTCAGTTGAAGACAGTTGCATCTTTTTTATTTACTCACGCCAAAATGCTTGAAACATCCCTTCACCTTTCTGGTTTTTTTTTTATGACTCTGCATCCAATATGTTAGGAAACTCTGTTGACCTTACTCTCAAAATATATGCAGAATCACATTTTTTCTCACCACCATTCACATCTGAACCACAATACCCTCCTTTTTTATTTGTGGCAAGAATTATCCTGCTAGAACATAAGTAAGATCATATTATTCAGCTCAAAACACTACACAAGATCTCCATTTTACTCAATGCATAAGCCTTAGTGATACTGATGGCCCATAAGGATCCACATGATCCAACACACACTTTTCTTTATACACCTACCTTAATTCTGCTTTTCTCCTGTTCACACTTCAGTCACATTGGCTTTCCTGCTTTTCCTCAAACATGCCAGGTGCACTCCTGTCTCAGGATATATGGGCTAGCTCTTCTTTCTGCCTGGGTGAGCAATCACAAAATATCCACAGAGAAAAGTTACTCTCTTATTTTAGTTGTTGATCAGATGTCATCACCTGAGGACAAGGAACTTAATCTGTTTTTTTTCCCCCACTAATATATATTGAGCACCTAAAACAATCTCTCATACATACCAAATTTCATCTGGTCTGAAATGCACATTTTTAAACTTTTAAAATATCTTTATTTGCAGGGTGCATTATACTATTGATAGCAGATCATAGATCAATTGAAAGATTATTTTCCTTTCTTATTTGTACATAAAATAATACAGTATATCTTACCACCAATGACATGATAATTTTAATGAAATATGGAGGGAGACAGTCAGTGAATGACAGTCATTCATTTGTTGAATGAAAGAATAAAAGACTGAACAAGAATAAAATATGGTTTCTCCTTTAAGATATTTAGAAACTAGTTGAATAGAAAGACTTGTAAAGAGATATTTATAATAGCACATTATGCAAGCTATACAAAAGTAGTATTTGAATACAGAAAAGGAATTTATTCTTATTTAATCTAATTACTGAGTAGGAAGGGATGGTCAAGGGAAGTTATTGCCAGTACTAATAGGAAAACAAGAAGTTTTGTTAATACTAGGGTAAAAAAATGATAGTTCAGGGAGATAAGAACATAGTCTAGAAAGTGACCTGTAGTCACAATTAGGAAGAGCCATGTACAATTTCTAATTTTTAAATCGTAGGAATGTTGTAGGAATGTTCTGTATCTTTCTTCTTGAATATTGTTTTAAGGTTGTTATAGTAAGCCTTTGCCCTGATTGTGCTTATATATTTGAAATTCAAGTTTATGTAGATTTACATATATGGACTCTTGAGAGTCCATATATGTAAAACTCTTTAGAGTTTTATTCTAATATCTGGGAAATGTGATTTGACTCATTTTGGGAATAATTAGAAAACAAGTGGTAAAATGTGTGCCCTTGTATTTCATGATTTCTTGAAATATGGTTAATATGTCTGGTAATGTTTACAATTGAAGAGGCCCTTGATAACATTATGTGTATGTGTATTTTCCCGCATTTCCTGACTTCATAAACACCCTCTTGTTTTCAAAGAAGCTTTTAAAAGGCTAAGGTAGGGATGTTATGGTAAAGCCAGTGTACAGAATTGCAATCTATAGTTTAATATGAGGTAGAGAGGGAAAGAAGAGGGTAAAGGGACAATAAAGATCTTCCTTGGCATAAAGCTGACCACAAATAGTTGTTAATGATGTGCTGATGTGAGGTTCTTTTGTATTTCATTGGTTGGTTGATTTTTTTGTTTGTTTTTTTCTTTTGGTCAGATGGGGAGTAAATTTGAAAAAAAAAAATCTCTGTAAATAAAATTAGCCACATTAATCACAACAGAATATCAAATTTTTACATGCTTTTGAGACTATAAGATGGTAACATTGTAGTGATTATCTATAGGCATAATATCAGAAATATATTGAAATTTAGACCAAAGAACCAAACACACATCAAATACACATTAATAGGTTTTGGTTTAGCACATTATCTATAGCAAAAAGAAATTACAAGTATCACAGGAAAATGAATAAGGGAAACACTGGAAATATTTAAGATGTAGGGATGCATATTTACATATAGTATCTATAAATTCAAATTCTATTTAGTTCTAACTAATTCATATAATAATGTATAAAAAGAAATAATATGATTTCAAAAAATCTTTTCCCAAGAAGAGGATGAAAGTTCATCTAAGTTAGCCATAATGAAATAATATAATTGTGTAGGAAAGTCTAGATACCTAGCAATGTAGCATCTTGACTGACTCATTTGTTCATCTCTTCCATTAAAATTTATGGAGCACTTCCTTGTATCAAACAATGGTACTACGTGTTAGTATACCTTCTAGTGAAAGCCTCCAGCAGCCTATAGTCTCATAGGAGCCATGTTATTTTTGCTATTTTTTTTTTTATCATTTAAGCCCTACTATCTAGCACAATGTTTGAAACAGTGGAAGTAACCACTGATTATGCATTTGAGAAATGAATATTGAATAATGGTCAGCTATTTATGTAAATTTTAATGAAGAACAATATATAAATCTTTGGGATCAAAGAGTGAATGGAAGGCATTTATCCTTCGCTTCTCTCATTCTTTCACATCCCGCCTCCAACTCATCAGCACATCCTATCACGTAATCTCCACCTCCAACTGCTTCCTGCTACCACCTTGGTCCAAGATATTGTCATTTTTAACAAAACTACCCTAATGGACTTTTAACTGTTTTCCTGATCTCAGTCTCACACACACCCCCAAATGTCTATGAGTTTATTCTCTATATATTAGTCAGTGTGATTATTTTAAATTTAAATCTAATTGTATAATTAGAATGGGTCAGAGCTAGGTCAAGAATTCAAGAATTCTATCTTTCATTTTTCTGAGAAACCAAGGTACTTCAATTATAATTTGAATTCACATTATATATCAACCATGATCCAATCACATTCATCATTTAAATATAGGCTTGCATGAAAGAAAATTACTTACCTTTATATTGTTAAAGTTTAATGAAGTACATGCTATGGGTACCAATATGTTGTACTAGCTATTCTAGAAAAAAAATACATGGGCTGAGTTTAACTTCTCATTTTTCAAATATGTTCCATGTAAATCAACAGATCTTCTAAGCCACCTAAACAGGACAGCTAATATAAATATCCTCTGCTTCAAAGTTTTTATTATTCCATCTTTACTTTCTTTGGTTTACATTATATTCATTTTTTTCATTTCTCAAGTCATTGCTCTGTTTATTAACTTAGAATGGCACCATTGTACATCAAACATCCCTGAATTATTAATCAGGAATTAATTTCTTATCTCAACCAACCTCATTTCATCCATCCTCTCATTGACCCCAGTGTAGACCTCAATATCGCTCCTCACAAAAATTACACTCATTGTCACATTCTTCTCCACTCCAAGGTACTTGAAGAGGTGCTTTAAATCAGTATCTGTTTGAAGTGAGTGTGCTTGGAATTTTTAGCACCATGTTGGCAAGAGTTTCTTTGTTTGATAAAGAAATCTGGAAATACAAAGCTTAGATGTGTTTATACCTCCCAAAATACCTCAGAAATAATGTTAAAGTATCACTAATACTTAGGAGACTCAATCAGAGAGAATAAATTACTCTGTATTCTTATTTAATAGAAAACAATAGCATTTATGAAACTATTTTACACTAACTAAACAAATATTTACTAATCTCCTGTTACATGTATTATTGTGAATATATTTATATATTTCAAGATTTTATTTATTTGACAGAGAGAAAGAGATCACAAGTAGGCAGAGAGGCAGGCAGAGGGAGAAGGGGAAGCAGGCTCCCTTTCTGAGAGCAGAGAGCCTGATGCAGGGCTCAGTCCTTGGACCCTGAGATCATGACCTGAGCCAAAGGCAGAGATTCAACCCACTGAGCCACCCAGGTGCCCCTTATTGTAAATACATTGAACAAAAACTTCTTATGCTCACAGAACTTTAAGTTTAGTTAATAGTAAAGAACAAATAAAAAATAAGTAAAATGTAAGATATTTAGTAGGCAATAAGTGTTTTGGGAAACGTCAGAGAAGAAAAGTGTGATGGAGAGTTTTGGGGACAGTGTCCAAGTATAAATAAGGGATGTCTCACTGAGAAAGAGACACTAAGTAAAGGCTTAGGGAGGAAAGTGAGTGAGCCATGGAACCATCCTTGGGAAAGCAAAGAGAAGAACCAATGCAAAGAATGAAATAGTATTGGGCATGTTATATTTCATCAGTCATGAATTTGACTCTGCCTAACATCCTGACACAAAGTTTATAATTCTTGTCTCAGAAGTATGTTTTAAACATTTTATATGGTAATTAACTATTACGGACTGAATTTTGTTCTTGCAAAATTCATATGTTGAAGTCCCAACTCCCAGTCCCTCAGAATGTACCTGTTTGGAGATAGGGTCTTTAATGAGGTAATTAAGGTTAAATGAGGTCATGAGGGTGGACCCTACTCCAGTATGAACTGTTGTCCTGATAAGAAGAGGAGAGTAGGACACACTCACACTCATAGGGAAGACCATGTGAAGACAGAGAAGTTGACCATCTGCAAGGCAAGAAGAGAGATCTTAGAAGAAACAAGCTTGCATACACTTTGATCTCTGATTCCTAGTCTCCAGAAGTATTTTAAGTTTCTGTTGTTTAAGCCATCCAGCTTATGGCAACTCTAAAAAACTGATACATTAACCTTTTAACCAGTCTAAGATATAAAATAAACAATTTTGAAAACCAAAGGTGCCTGTTTACAGGATATTATTGTAGAGAACCAAGTAAGATGTAATGCTTTCTTGAAAATATATTGGTTCTATGGTGTTGATATGGGGTATCCAAATGCCGCAAGAAGGACAAGTCATTGCAGTTATCTTGTACTGTATTTCTGTTCTGAACATGTTAGTCTAGGTTAATAAGAATAAGAGTTATTTAGAAATCTTATCAAAGCAGTCCTCCATTAGACAAAGCAGAGCTGTGGAAATATTAATTACTCTTCAATATTAGATTGTATTGCAAAATCAAAGTAGTCAGAAAATCAAGGTATTAGAAACAAACTTCAGTCAAATCTTGTAAGAGAGTCTAAGTAGTTTTAAAATCCTTGCTTATAAAGGCACACTTGGCAGACATCCTATGCAATGACAAATATGCTTACATCTTCAGGAGGACATGACACAGCAGGGGTGTTAGATAACCTGCAGTTTGTGAGCAGATAATTTTTTTTTTCCACAAACCTTATAACCCATGGAGTAGACCATGCACAGATAATCCGCCTGTTCTCCAGGCTTCTTTTGATTAACTTCGTAAGACAGCAAAGATTGATGAGGGGAAGTTGTTTCTGCATTGACCTCTTGTGGTGCTCCTTTCAAAATATGAAAAATGACATCATTTGATTCCAGAAGGGGGTGACATTACAGTTCCAATCAAAACCATTGTAGGGGTACATACGCAGATTCTGCCACTCTCTTCCAGGAGGCTTACACTGAGCAGATACTTATTCATGATTTCACGTATTCTTGTCATTATCATGTTCTGTAGAAAGAAAACGTCTAAAAAAGATCTCTTATTAATTCCAATTTGTACTGAATCTTCAAGAATCTAGAGATGAACCTAGCTGAGTTCAACATTGCCTCTTCACCTGCAATGCCTTTTCAGTCTGAAATAACTTAGAACAAAATCTGCACGGGGCGCCTGGGTGGCTCAGTGGGTTAAAGCCTCTGCCTTCGGCTCAGGTCATTATCTTGGGGTCCTGGGATCATCAGGCTCTCTGCTCAAGCAGGGGGCCTGCTTCCCCCCTCTCTCTCTGCCTGTCTCTCTGCCTACTTGTGATCTCTCTCTGTCTCTCTGTCAAATAAATAAATAAAATCTTAAAATGAGAAAAAAAAGAAAATCTGCTGGAGAAAGCTTTGAGAGTCTGAACTGGTAGAACTCTTATCCTTGGTACCCATTCTTTTTATTACTAATGTGTCAAAAAATTATCATGATATTCATCTATTGAGATTTGCTTTTAATTCTGCTTATTAATTTACTTTTGTTATCTTGTTGAGTGCTCCAAATACTTCTCTGAATTAGGGCTTATAACACTCTTACTGCTGAGATTAAGAGATTTATATACAGAAAGGCTAAGTAATCTGTCCAATATCAAACAGCTAAAGAGTTGATGGGGAACTCAGACTGAGAGACAGCTCAACTCCAAAGCTTGTTTGCTTAGCCTCTACTTACACAACTTATAGGGAATGGATGCTTGGTACAATTAAATATCTGTCTTCTTAGAAATGAAAGGCAAAACTAACACATCTTCCAGCATGATTCTGAAGAAATAGTTACATGTCAGTGAGGTTTGAAAGGATGACTTTGTGTTCCTATACATATGCTGGATGCAGCTCCTCCCCCGCCACTCCTCACCCTTCTCCATCTGCACCAAAGCCTCAGGAACTGATCTATATGGATTACATTAATGGGTTCTCTCCCTCAAGCTTCCAGTAAGCTTAGCCATTGGGAAGCTCAGCAATAGATTGGAAGAGGAGAAGGTGGTGAGAATCATCATTACTTTTGCTTCCTCCCTGTGGTGCAGCCAGGATCCAACTGAGTTCCTTGACTAAAGATTTCAATTCCTTGAGACAATCTTTCCATAAACACTTTTTAGCCTCTGAATAGTGATAACCTTTCCTTCCTTAGTGCATAGGATAGAATGGTGTACAACTAACTCTCACTAGCCATGGCGGACTGCTATCCTTCACAGTCTTCCTGTACTCTGCCCACTATTTTGTGTTATTCCTTTACAAAACCCTCCTTGAATTATCATGATTTGTATATTCCAACTATTTCTTTGGTGCCTTGATATATAAATTTAAAAGTTTTATGGCCTAATGTAGAATATTGAGGTTCTCATTTTTTTATAACCACTCACTGCATTAAGCATGCTGGCTTATAGTCCCCAAACATTTCCTGAATCTTTCCTCAAATCCCTTCCTTCAGTCCACCTTTTACCTACTAAATATCAGAACAAGGTCTAGAGGGATCTAACAACTAAAGGGTGATCTAATGGATAAAAAAACAAAACAAAAATCCCACAATGGGCTACAATTGAGGTTCCTGTCTTCTACATTAAAAAAAGAAAAGTATATTGGAACTGTCCAAATTTCAATAGTGTAATTCATTAAAATAGGTATGAGATTTTTTTATTATTATTATTTACTATATTTAGTTTCTTAAAATTCCTTGTTTTGAAACAAAACAAGATAACAGATACAGATTATTTCTTCGCTAGAAAGTTTGTTAGAATTCTTTTTGAACACTGAAACATTGATCAACAGTAAATCCAGCTATAATCATCATCATGTTCGAGCAATATTGATTAAAGTCTAAGTATGTGTGCATAATAAAATAGTTCACATGTTGTAACCCATAAGATACATCTTCCTACCTAATGAAGCCATTTTGGATATGCCCTGATCCATTCTCAGCTGTATTCCCACTTTTAACATTTCTGTATTCTATCAGTGTTATTTCTGTTTAGATAATTCTGGCATATTACTGTAGTTAAGTTGAATATTCTGGCCTGAATGCTGCCCTTTTCATTTTGAACACTAGTATCAGTGTTGTAGGGATGCCCGAGTGGCTCAGTCAGTTAGGCATCTGCCTTCAGCTTAGGTCATGATCCCAAAGTCCTGGGTTCAAGCCCTGCATCGGGCTC
>CM053604.1:38350582-38417581 GCA_028646535.1 Procyon lotor
ATGAAATTTCCAACCAGTGCCAAGAACAATGCAAATGTAGATCTGGTCTTTTTTTTTTTTTTTTTTTAAGATTTTATTTATTCATTTTTAGCTAAAGAGAGTGTGAGACTAGGAGCAATGAGGGAGGTGGAGGGACAAGTAGACTCCTAGCTGAGCATGGAGCCTGACATGGTGCTTGATCTCATGACCCTGAGATCATGATCATGACTTGAGGTGACATTGAGAATCAGATGCTTAACCAACTAAGCCACCCAGATGCCACTGAATCTGGTCTTATACTCAAAAAGGAGGGTGAAGGTGAGTGTAGAAGGACACCATTATAGAAAGAAACCCAAAATGCATATCTTCTGCTTATGTGGTTTAATTGCATCACCTCTGTACTTAACAATAAATTAGTAGGAAATGCAATTTCAGATTTGCTACCTCAAAATGGAATCAGTTTTTTACCTCAAATTGATAATATTTATCCTACTCAAATGTGTCCATTTATGTAGAACATTAGAGAACTTCACATATCCTAGTAGATAGGGAAAGTTACCAGAAACCAGGTTATTTGAGAATACTGCTCAATAGAAGCAGAGGTAAAGCTTAGGAGTTTCAAGCACTAATCACAGAATAATATACTGCTTTTATAGTGGAAACTTGTTTGACTCTTGAACTTGCATCATTTTCTCCAATAGTGATAGAATTGGAGCCTTGGCCCCAGCCTTGAGAGAACACAATTTTATATTATTCCCTTTAGCCTCAACAAAAGTAATGTTCTTCATGCTGTGATTTCTTTTTCTCGTTTGAACATTTTATGACCAGCTTACATTGCCTCACCTTTGTACTATTCCCATTTGAGAATAATAATGGGGGGAAAATCTTGAAGTGGTCTCCTTTTATTTTTTCTCTTCTTTTTCTCTATTAATAAACGGATTGATTTGAGAGAAAGTAGGAATTGCTTAGACAACTCTAATGGTTGCAATCATTTCAAAACAGTTTGTTGACTATTGATTAAATTGTAATGCAATACGTGAACACAGTTGTGATCTGACTTCAAATAACAGAGTTCTGATTTTGTTTTGGTAGACTACAAGTGACTTAAGGCAGTCATTCACTTGAAAATAAAAGCCAAGTCTTTGCCAAGATTTTTGGGGGGGCATGTTTACATGTAAGTAAAACAAAATAGTTTTCTATACATTATCAAAGTGATAGTACTTGCTTACACCAGTATGACTTATACTTCTTTGGTGATACTTGTGTGTTGAATAAGATAAAATCATTTCTTAATGTCTAGGGAAAGGAAAGGGGCCAAACTATCAGTGTGATTGTGCCAGCTAAATGACAGTGATGAATGAGTAACTTATATTTATATTGTGTCTTTTCTTTTTTTCCCAACTAATCGGATTCTAAATAGATGCTGTGTAATACTTTTTTCAAAAACTTAATGTATTAGCTACTAAGTCAAGGAACAGCCAAAAAATGTCATCTCATACAAAAAGAAGAGGAAAAAATTTGAAAGTTCAGTAATATCACACCTAATCAAATCTCAGGACCACCTAACTAATATATTATGTCATTTTCCTTTTAACATGCAGGAAAAAAAATTAATGTATAATATTAAAAGATATGTATTTTGATTTAAAATGTTATTAAAATTATAATTATCTTTTTAAAGATTTATTTATTTATTTTAGAGAGAGAGAGTGTGAGTTAGAGGGGCAGAGGGAGAAGGAGAGAGAATCTCAAGCAGACTCCATGCCAAGCACAGAGCTCTGATATGGAGCTCCATTTCACAACCCTGAGAACACATCTGAACCAAAACCAAGAGTCAGACATTTACCAGACTGTTAAGACTGGTCACCCAGGGACCCTAAACTTGTAATTATATATTAGCTGTGCTTTAGCTCTACTACTTAAAGTCTTTGTCTAAATGGTGCTATCTAGGGGTACCTGATCTTAGGGTCCTGGGATCAAGTCTCACGTTGAACTTCCTGCTCAGCAGGGAGCCTGCTTTCTCCCTCTCCCTCTGGGCTCTGCCTGCTTGTACCTGTTTCCCCTTAACTCTGATCAAATAAATAAATGAAATCTTAAAAATAAATAAATAAATGGTGATATTTAAGGAAAAAAAAGAGAAACATGGTGTTTGTTTCAAATTATAAACTCTTGAATTAGCCAGAGTAAAATTAATAAGTAAGTGCTATAATTTAACTTAATTTAACCAACATAAAGAGGTGACAAATGATATGACAGAGGGGTCAAATAGCTGATGGCTAAAGTCTCTTCTCTAAATTCTCACTTCCTATACTATGACAGTAGCGAAGACTGGCGTATCATAGTCAATAGGACTACTTTGTCTTATTGAGAGATTGCAAAATGGTTACTTTGATTGCTTTGATATGAAAAAGGGAAGAAAGTCACTGGACTGGGAATAAGAGGTCTGGCTCTTCTATTACATGGCTGTATAGTCTTGAGAAATCACTTCACCTCTCTGGATCTTACTTTCTTCATCCAGCAGTATCAAGTAATGATTAAGATTACTTGTTCTGGAACTGATTTGCTGAAGTAAAAATTGCAGTTCACCATTTATGTATTATATTAGGTAAGTTTCCTATTGTTTCTGGAATTTTTCCCTCACTTTCACAATGCAGATTATAGTACTAGCTCATGGCTTTGTTGTGAAGATTGAGTGAGTAAATACATTTAAACTGCTTAGAATAGTGTCTAGTCCATTGTAATCTTTTTTTATTTTTTAATTAAACTCAATTTAGTTAACATATACTGTATCATTCCTTTCAAGAGTAGACTTTAGTGATTCATCATTTGCATACAACACCCAGTGCTCATTATATCAAGTGCCCTCCTTAATGCCCATCGCCAGTTATCCATTCCCCCGCCCATCTCCCCTTCCAGCAACCCTGTTTGTTTCCTGGAGTTCAGCATCTCTTATTGTAAATTCCTAATAAACATGAATTAATTGAATTTTAAAATTTCAGTTTGATTGACATATTTATTTAAGATCTGAATATAAAATGAGAACAGTGGTTTCTTAGACTTATCCCAGTTGTTTACATGAAATTTTGTATTGATGAATGCTTTGCCAAAGGGTGAGGAAGAGAATTGGCCACTTATGATATAACATTTGGCTTAATTCAGATGAAGACAGTCAGGCATGGGAGGCTATCAGCACTCATCTTTCTTTCAGACTTATCTGACATCTATTTCCAAGACTGGCCCAGTAGTAGAAATTTGGTAAGAAGTTGAAATAAGGAGATTTCCGTTGTACTCAAAGCAAAGAGAAAAAGAGGTTATTTATAGTGTTATTGATATGGTATATGTTTTTCTCTCAGCTTTAGGGATTAGGTCTAAATTATCTAAAAAGATTTCACATAAAAGCTGTTGAAGATGGTCTTTGAGAGATCCTGGATGTGCGTGGCAGATGGTAATGTGTAAACTACAGTTGTGGTGATAACATTGTTCTCATCACCGTAAAGAATTCTATAAGGGTCCAGAAGCATAGCAGGGACTTTAAAAAAAATTAATTGTGGTAAAATAATACATAACCTAAAATTAACCATCTTAACCATTTTTAGTTCAGTAGTGTTGTGTACATTTACATTATTGTGCAAATATGGTTTCAGAGAAAACAAAAGAAGGAGTAGCCTGTGTCTACAGTTGCCTTACTTTGTGGTAGGTTTTTTGTTCCAGTCCAGTCTTAAGCATTACTGAAATCATCCCACTTTTTTTGAGATAACTTGAGTCTCTATTCCATCCTTTGAAATCAGTCCAAGAAGAGAATTGTCATTTAGTTAAACCTGATCCCAAATCTGTGTTTTGTGCTCTGCCAACCTTTAGTTTGTAAATTGATTAAATATAGTAAAAGGTCAGGCAGAAAAGTTCCACTCACTATGTTATTATTTACTAATTTATACTGTAAGTCACCTAGTTATATTATAGAAGCTTAATCACAGAATTAAGTACAACTACCATTTATTGGCTGCTTTTAATTCAGTAGGTAAGCTATGCACTTAAAGATAAAGACTTCAAAATAACTGTGTGAAATAGGTAATAATAGCCCTACTTTATATATGAAGAAATTCAAGCCGAGAACATTTCAGGATTGTCTCAGAGGTCACATTCAGGTAAGCAAAACTCCAAAAACAAAGGCTTGAAAGAGAGGATGATACCAACTTCTGTGTTGAAAAGCCTAATTTGTCAAAGGAAAGTTCTGTCTTCAATTCTCAAGCACACCCAGCATGTAGACCTGCTAAAGACTAGCATACCAGTGGAACTTGCTTGGGCAAATTTTTAAAATAGAACCAAGAATCAAAGATGAGATCCTCTGAATGGCTCTTGCATACTTGGTGAGAGAGAAGTGCTTGATTTGCCTCCATGAAAAGCTGTCCTTCTTCAGGGTTATCCAGTGAATGTAACAAATTCTGATTTTGGTTGCTTTCTCTCTATTTGATTACAATTCACAAAGATAAGATATTTTCGCAAATATATTACATTCTGCCATAATGTTTGCTATTTTTACCGTTTTGCTTTAAACACATTACAAGATTTCTGTCTCTCATCCTTACTCATCTCTTTTTGTCATGAAAGCCTTCCCTGAAACCATTTGGAAACCATAACCAGGATGATCTTTTTAAACATATTAACTGAAAAAAAGTCATACCTCTGCTTAAAACTCTTAAGTGGGTATTCATTTTATTCAGAGTAACCTGGCAAAATTTCCAACATGGCCCAAAGACTGCAATGTGATCTTGCCTGACTTTCCTTTTTTTGAGGGAGAGGGAGGGGTCTGGGAATTTTGAAGGTTTTATTTTAATTTCTCAGTTACAGAATTTTATTTATTTTTTATTATGTTATGTTAGTCACCATACAATACATCATTAGTTTTTGATGTAATGTTCCATGATTCATTGTTTGCATAAAACACCCCGTGCTCTGTGCAATACGTGCTCTCCTTAATACCCAGCACTGGGATCACCCGTCCTCTGACTCCCCTCCCCTCTAAAATCCTCAGTTTATTTCCCAGAGTCCATAGTTTGTCATGGTTCATCTCCCCCTCAGATTTCCCCCTCTTCATTTTCCCCTTCCTTCTCCTGATATTCTCCATGCTATTCCTTATGTTCCACAAATAAGTGAAACCATATGATAATTGGCTTTCTCTACTTGACTTATTTCACTTAGCATAATCTTCAGTTCCATCCATATTGATGCAAAAGTTGGAAAAGCTATCCTTTCTGATAGCTGAGAAATATTCCATTTTATATTTGGACCACATCTTCTTTATCCATTTATCTGTTGAAGGACATCTCGACTCTTTCCAGAGTTTGGTTACTGTGGACATTGCTGCTATGAACATTGGGTTGCATGTGACCCTTCTTTTCACTACATCTGTATCTCTGGTAAATACCCAGTAGTGCAATTGCCAGGTCATAGGGTAGCTCTATTTTTAACTTTTTGAAGAAACTCCACACTGTTTTCCAAAGTGACTGTACCACTTTGCATTCTCACCAATAGTGTAAGAGGGTTCCCCTTTCTTCACAATCTCTCTTAGATTTGTTGTTTCTTGCCTTGTTGATTTTTGTGATTCTAACTGGTCAAAGGTGGTATCTCAATGTGGTTTTGATTTAAGTTTCCCTGATGGCTAACGATGATGAAAGTTTTTTCATGTGTCTGTTAGCCATTTTATGGCTTCTTTTAAGAAGTGTCTGTTCATATCTTCTGCCCATTTTTGGCTTGATTATTTGGTTTTTGGGTTTTGAGTTTGAGAAGTTCTTTATAGGTCTTAGATATCAGCCCTTTGTCTGTAGTATCATTTGCAAATATCTTCTCCCATTCCATGGGCTGCCTCTTTGTTTTGTTGACTGTTTCCTTTGCTGTGCAGAAGCTTTTTATGTTGATGAAGTCCTAAAAGTTCATTTTCACTTTTGTTTCCTTTGCCTTTGGAGACATGTCTTGAAAGAAGTTGCTGTGGTTGATGTCGAAGAGGTTACTGCTTATGTTCTCCTCTAGGAATTTATTTAAGCCTGTGGGTCTCAGGATTTCCTGTTGCTTGGAACACTAGTTTGACTTCTTTTTATTTAAATTCAGTCTTCTTTGTGATTTCCCCTTTTTTCAGTGCAGGAGAAAATTTATCTGAAGTAGACATCCAGTATTTTGTCCCAAGTTAAACATACCTTCCCCACTTGTACATACTTTCAAGGAGCAGTTAGCCAAATAGTTTGGGGCCAAGATGGGCACTTAATAAATAAAAGTCCTTCCCCAGAACTTTGAAAGTGGAGCCAAAATATTTAAGTCTTAGAATTAATTTTCCAGGATAAAATTAAGAGATTAAACTCAGAAACTCTGGCAACAGTCATTTTCTCTTAGGTGAATTAGAAGTTCCAAAAATTTCATTTGTGGCTGGATACATGTAATACTACATTAACAGGACCTGTTTGGGGCCATGCCAGTCTTCCTCCACCAGAAAGGTTCTAGGTTTCCTCTTATGCTTCTTTCAGTCAAATGGTTCTAGCCTCTGCCTGAGTCCCAACTGCACCCCAAACTATCTTTCATAAGACACTGTTGTATTTTAATCATAAATATATAGGAAGCCCTCTTAAAACATCTGCACTTTACTGATTCACCAGAGGTGTTTTGTTTTGTTTTTGTTTTCAAAGATTTTATTTGTTTATTTGACAGAGAGAGAGAGAGAGAGAGAGAGAGAGAGAGAGAGCACAAGCATGGGGAGCAGGAGAGAGAGAAGCAGACTTCCCACTGAGCAGGGACCCTGATGTGGGACTCAATCTTAGGACCTGAGATCATTATCTGAGCTGAAGGCAGATGCTTAACTGACTGGTGCCCTCCTGATTCACCAGATTAACCAGCAGTTCCTTCTGAAGAGCATCCTGCCTCTCACTGCAGTCATGGTCGAGTGAGTGCACATGACAGGTAGTTCCTATCTAGCCTTCTACCCCATCCTGATTCTGCCCTTTGAGTTCAGGGCTTAACCAGTCAACCTTGTCTGGTCCCCTACTATGCCAATTCATTGGTACTAAGTTGAATTACTAAATTCAATTACCTATTACATAAATCAATGGAATCTGAGTGCAAAAATAAAGACAATTTCTGTTGCTATGAAAATTAAATTGAATACTTCAGAAAGATTCAAGAAAGAAAGAAAAAAGGTTTTTTAAAGTGCTGTAGAATTAAATGTAGGTAAGTCAACTCTGAAAGTTTGGGGTACAAATAATTTTTAAAAAGGCATTCTACTCATATTTTGCTGTGTTTGTGCTCTTGATACAATTTGAGAAATGATAAACTGATGTTCAATTTTGGGTGTGGTTTACTTAAGATAGGTGATTCTAAGCTCCAATCAAATCCACACTCAAAAAAAAACTTTGGCCCTGTATCAAAAGTTTAGCAGACAAATACATACGTTCATATTTAAGTTATAATAAAATACTTAAGTTAGGAATGTGTCTTCTTTTGAGAAGGAAGTCTTCAATTTAGTGTGGATTTTAATTAATCTACTAATTTCAAGCCCTTTGCATTGGGTAATAGCGACTCAGACTCTCCTCCTATTACTTAAAGTTGAAATAATGTTTGTTATTAGATTCTGCCCCCATCTTTTATTATATAACTTCTTATTGGCTATTTGGCATTTTGCATAGTTAGAGGGGTCAAGGGGAGGCAGAAAACATTATACTTGAAGGAAGTTTCAGGGGCAGGGGCAGGTGGAACTCAATATTATGTTAAAGTTAGGTAGGTAAGATTACTTTGTTTTCTTGCAAGTGTGAATTCACTATTTTTACTTTAAATAAGGAATATAAACCAGTATTATGGTGCTCCTGTTTATTTTATTTAGTTCTACATTTATATTTCACCTTTTGCTAAAGGGATTTGAAGTGGCTTATAGTAAAAACACAATTCTCTAAGACTGAACCATTAACTGAGAATTGTTCTTATCAAGCATTTATTGTACTACAATTCTGTTATATTTGAAAATGTCCTTGCATTTTAAAAGTAGAGCTTGTAAACAGTTTGAAAAAAAAAAAAGCCAGCTCTACAAAACCGTGTATGTGTTTTCCGTCCTTTTTTCTCTGCTTACACTCCTCACATTTTAGTTATCTAACCTAATGTATGTTTTCTGTCATTTCCTCTCTGCCCAGATTCCTCACATGTTAGTAATCTAAAAGAAAAGAAGCTTTAAAGGATACATTTTGCAAACTTACATAAAGTCATATAAAGAAGAACATGTCTATAATTTTTTAACACACAGTATGATTTGATTTTGTTTACATGTATACATATCTTCTACATATATATGTGGTTAGGAAGGTCCATTTTTGACAATGACTGCATAATAGAGATTTTGTTTCTTTATGTGTGGCTAGCAGATCTATGAAAATCAAATCCAGGGGGTGCCTGGGTGGCTCAGTCGTTAAACATCTGCCTTCGGCTCAGGTCATGATCCCAGAGTACTGGGATGGAGCCCCGCATCGGGCTCCCTGCTCAGCAGGAAGCCTGCTTCTCCCGCTACCATTCCCTCTACTTGTGTTCCCTCTCTCTCTCTGTTTCTGTCAAATAAATAAAATCTTAAAAAAAAAATCAAATCCAGGACTTGCCTATTTGTAGATTTTATAATTTCAATCTGAAAACTTCATCAGTATTTTTTTTGCCACCCTACACCAGAGTCTGTGCCAGTCTAATAGCCATAAATCTTTTTGTTCCATTTTCTGCAATAGTTTCCAGGCTATAAAAGTTCTACCACATTGCTTATGGGTCTAATTTACTGACTCTATAAATCTGTCCCTCATTTGATTGACAACAGGGAATTTGCTAATTTCTAGCAGACATTTTAGACAGCTCAGGATCCTATTCTTGGATGAAGGCACAGTGTTGCCCTTAAATATGTTTCGACCTGGAATCCACCAGCTCTAATGTCATCATGCCACTTGGTATCCAGTAGAACCAAAGAAGACTGAGATAACATTTATAAGTACAAGCGCTATGGTGGAAGAAAGAAAAATATTAGGATTTTTAAATTATTTTGGCTCTGCATTCTATGTCTGTTGGGTCCTCAAAGAATATACTTAGATTTGACTAGCTCAAAAATACATTTAGATCTGGTTGACCAAAATGAAGAGAGCTAGTTTTTGTTTTCATTTTTCAATATCCAATATGACTGATGTGGGATTCTTATAAGAGGTTTAAACACAGAGAAGCAGATATCTATTTTAACTAATAAAACATCCATTAAAAAAGTTGAAGAGGTTCATTACAGGTCTGATCTGCTCATTCCATTAAAGAAATTATTAAGGATTGCTTCAGGATGTGGCCAAAATAATGAAGTGCTCAAAGTAATGTCTTATAAATGTCATTCTTACAACTAATAGTTCTGAGTAGCCATTTTATATATTAAACCTTAAACTTATTTTTTTTAATATTTATGATTTTGGGAAAGACTTTATTATGTAAGGATGTTCCTTGTACATGTGCATGAATGGGTGTTTATATGTGTGTATGTGTACAAGACTCTTAAAATGTAATCCAGGGATTCTCGTTGACTCATTCCATCGGTGTGCATCTGAATTTGGGACAAGTAGATGTCACTAAAATGTGCTCAGCTTTATACTTCTAGCAGCCTTCTTTCAGATATTTAATTTAATTCTGTCCAGGTCTTAACAGAAA
The DNA here is from genome assembly GCA_028646535.1 of Procyon lotor. Taxonomy (NCBI): domain Eukaryota; kingdom Metazoa; phylum Chordata; class Mammalia; order Carnivora; family Procyonidae; genus Procyon; species Procyon lotor. The sequence goes on from CM053604.1 coordinate 38,360,249, forward strand.
TACAATCACATCCAAATATAAGATTTGTAAATTTCATGAGCACAAGGACTCACAAATGTTTTGCCATGTTTTGTATACCCTCAATTCTAAGAAGGGTGTCTGGGGTATAAGTGAGAGTTAAAAGTGCAGGCTCTAGAGTAAGATTACTTGAATGAGAAGGTGGCAATGCCACTTACCTGCTGTGTAATGTTGGGTAAGTTATTTAACGTGTTCTAGCCTCAGTTTCCTGAAATATAAAATGGGTCTGTTATCTGCTGCTCTGCTTATAAGTAGGCTGTTTCTATTCCTGTTGCATATGATCACTTTTGTTCTAGCAAGATCCCGCATTCTTATCTAATTAGATCATAAGTTCAGTCTATTTTTAGTTTCCTCCTACCAATTCATAGCCCACTTGAAAATTTCACTTTGACATTTGCCTCAAATCCTTTTTGTTGAGTACTTAAATAACTGATCTACTCATCTTAGTTTGGTCTTTGTGTTACTCATATCCTTACTTTTTTTTTATGTCCTCATAGTAGTATAAAAATTTTTGGAACTTAAGGTGAATTGTGTGTGTGTGTACGTGTGTATATGTGCATGTGTGCACATGTGTAGTATGTGAGAAGAAAGACTAACTATCCTGGTTGGTATAGTGTAAGGATGCTTCCCCTCTGCCTTTTTTTTTTTTTTTTTAGATCGTCATGGGCTCTTAACTGCTCAGATAGTAGAATGTCTCCATATCTTAAATTTATTTGGTATTGCACTTGCTAACTATCATTATTCACATTTTTTCTTGAAAAAAATTAAAGAAAAAAATCATGCTTTAATAGAGAAAGAATTATATATTGTTTTCTGGTTTAAAAAAGGTAAGATTATTTTTGTTTCCCCTTTTAATATTACAACATTTTCCATGTTCCTATGAGTGGAATTATTTCTCAGAGGTGCTGAATCTAAAGGATAAAGAGATTAAGCATGTTAAGGGATAAGAGAAAAGAAATAAGGAAATACATGACTATATGGTTTCATAGGGATAAGATAAAATCTCCTAAATTGCAGTAAAACCGACTGGTCATGGTTTCATTAGCTGCTGTAGAGTCCTGGGATGAGGTGGCATTTACTTCCTTAGGAGTAATTCTTACCATTCAAACAGTGGTCTGTGGACCAATGGCATGAGCCTTTCTTAGGAGCTTGTTAGAAATGTGGAATCTTAGGCAGCTCCTCACAATTACAGCTTCAGAATCTGCATTTTAACAAGATATCCAAGTGATTCCCTAGCATATTCAAGTTTGAGAATCATTGGTGAGACACCAATAGCTCACTATGAAGACTGGCTATGAAAGAAGGCACAAAAATAAGGCAGTAGGTAGAGAAAGAGATATAATTCATGAACTGAGCACATGGAAAATGATGACACACAGGTTTAAATACATGGATTATATATAATATCAAATCAAATATTAACAAAACAGATGTTATTTTCAGTGGATAGATTTGAAAAACAGATCTCAGAGATGTAAAGATACTTTGTCGAGTCTAGGAAATAAGATGTGGACATGCTTCAAATGTGGTCTTGTCTGCAGAGCTCCTGGCTGTTATTATGGTTAAGGTTGACTTTTTTTTTTTTTAAAGATTTTATTTATTTATTTGAGAGAGAGAGAGAGAGAGATCACAAGTAGGCAGAAAGGCAGTCAGAGAGAGAAGGGGAAGCAAGCTCCCCGCTGAACAGAGAGCCGAAGGCAGAGGCTTTAACCCACTGAGCCACCCAGGAGCCCCTTAAGGTCCCCCTCAAATATGTTTATTTTATTTTTTCAGCGTTTTTCAGTGTTAATAGGGCACGTATTAAGGTTGATTCTTAATGAGAAGAAACATACTGAATTAAGTCAAGGATGGAAGCTATGATAATTGTGATTGTTAACTTTGGTATTGTCATTGGCAGTATCAAATTGTATAGAAATTGCTTAATCTTTTCATATTCTAACTATTTTATCCAATAAAGTAAATCATTTGGCTAATAAAATAAACAATGAAAATTTTTGGAAAATATTTTGTGAAATGGTAGATTTATGACAGATACAATTGCTACTATGTGACTACTTTTAGAAACTAAGTATTGTGAAATTTTTGAATAAAATATAATTTTACACAAACATACTCATACTATTTGGCAATATTTGTGTACTAGGTGTTCATTACTGATAATCTTCATGGTTGAAGCACTCCATTCTTGAGCTTCATAGCTAACTCCTCTCCAGGAATTGTTCTTAGCTAAAGGGAGTTCTTTTGCCCTTTCCTCAGGCAGCTCACATTCAATGACTGTAGTGGTATAAAGACCTCGCCCTCTTGCTTCAATCTGATGTAACTAGAGTCTGAGCTCTAGACTCTAGGATCTGCTGAGGACTCTGTTGCAACTGCACTGTAGTTCAATTCAATGGTGTACTGGAACCAGCTCCAAATGGCTCCCGAGAGCCAGTTGTATGCATCATACCCAATTCTGCATTCAGTGAATTTATAATGGGAGCTTAAAAGGATTAGATACACCATGAAAATCAGCAAATGCTACAAATCCATGATTTTTTCTGTTTATCAGCACATCAAAAATTCAAGTTCTACTTTTTGTGTGTGTGTGTACGTGTGTATATGTGCATGTGTGCACATGTGTAGTATGTGAGAAGAAAAAGACTAACTATCCTGGTTGGTATAGTGTAAGGATGCTTCCCCTCTGCCTTTTTTTTTTTTTTAGATCATCATGGGCTCTTAACTGCTCAGATAGTAGAATGTCTCCATATCTTAAATTTATTTGGTATTGCACTTGCTAACTATCATTATTCACATTTTTTCTTGAAAAAAATTAAAGAAAAAAATCATGCTTTAATAGAGAAAGAATTATATATTGTTTTCTGGTTTAAAAAATTAAAAAATTAAAAAATGCAGATTCTGAAGCTGTAATTGTGAGGAGCTGCCTAAGATTCCACATTTCTAACAAGCTCCTAAGAAAGGCTCATGCCATTGGTCCACAGACCACTGTTTGAATGGTAAGAATTACTCCTAAGGAAGTAAATGCCACCTCATCCCCAGGACTCTACAGCAGCTAATGAAACCATGACCAGTCGGTTTTACTGCTTGCATTCCTTGCTTCTTCACGTTTGTCATTCTACAGTGCCTTCGTCAGTACACCCTCTATAGGTCTCCCCTTCTTATCATCTGTTTCCAGGGAACCGAACTTATGACAATGGCATTTTTGCAAAACTTAGGTATTTTCAATAGTTTATAATAGGGTTCAGTGAACAATGGTCAAAAGGTTTGTTTTTGTAAATAAATTTATTGGAACACAATGAAACCTACTCATAATACTTATCACTAATGACTGCTTTCATGATAGAATGGCAGGGAGATATATGGTCCACAAAACCAAAAATATTTACTATTTGTCCTTTATGGAAAATATTAGTTGACTTGTGGTCTACCAGATAATTTTTAAATTTCTTTAAGATATTTCCAGGTTAAGTTGTCCCAGACTAATCTCACTATCCTTCCTCTCCCCCATTTTCTAAACTTCCTGTACTTGCATATTCCTTCTTTGTTTCCAGGGTCATAGTCCCGTTTCCCAACAGACAGTTCTTCTCTTTATATTTATTGCATTAGTATTCAGGATCTTATATACTTTTTGGGCCATCTTTTATCTGCCCTCTTTGCAAGCCATCTCATCTCATGTCAGTTTTCTCTACAGTATCTTGAGAATTTGTCAAAAACACAGATTTTTATCATATGATTTTTCTGTTTCAAACCTCCATTCAGTCACCATTAATCAACTAAATAGCAAACCCCTTAACTTAGTACATATGTATTTTCTTTATTCGTCCTGTTTGCTTTTTTAGTTTTCCCTCTCAACAGTTTCCTTCAAATATAGCCTCTACTTTATCATCACTGATGATCTTTTATAAACCAGCAAAGCTCATTCTTTCATGTCTGTGCATATAGATCCAGCTGATGATGATGTTGTTCCTTTTCTGATTCATAAAATCCTATTCATCTCCCAAGTTCCAGGTCAAATATTCTTCTATATTATTCTTCTAACTTTTGGCCTCTATTACTCCAGCTAGCAGAATTAATCACTCTTTTCTTGGCATTCACAAAGCAACTAGCACTTACCTCTACTTAGTACCACATAGTGTTTCAATTATTTGATTTTATATACAGTAAGGATAGTACTATTTGCACATCTGTCTCTCTCCATCTAGTTACTGAGATCTCAGAATCATGGACAATATTGTGTCATACATTTTCATCTTTCCCAGAATCTAGCACAAAACTTGAGGTTTTCTTGGTTCTTAATGAATACTGCCTGTTTAAGTGAATAAAAAAAAGAAAAGCATGACTACAAATACCCTGAGATTTGTCTTAGAGAGAATTTAAGCTTATCTAATAGTAGAAACAAATACAACAGATTAGAGGATATAATCAATTTTCAGAATTTTAAGAAAGACCACTGCTTTCTGAGTAACATATATTTAATTTGAACTTTTGAGTTTTAACAAAGAAATACATTATGCAACTTCTGGGACTTGGGAAAAATGTGGTTGGATTTCTTAGGAAAGTATTTCATCATTTTGGTTTATAGTCTTCACTGGGCTTGCGGCAGATAATAAACATTGAAATTTCTATTCTTGACATTTTTGCATGCCCTTGTTGCAGAATGGTTATGGGAGATCAAATAAATTACACAAATGGTATTTTATCAACTTTTTACTCTTAAAATCATATCCTGATACAGAGTTCCAAAGTTCATGTTTCCTGACACCTCTGTTGCTATAAGATTGGACATAGCTCTTTAATTCAAAGGATTAAATTAGCTTTAACAGAAAGAGTAAGGCTTGGTTTTCTCACAGATTGCCATGGGAACGTGGGTGCTGCAAAGCTATCATACCTCTCATCTGAAGCATTTCAAATAATTTGGAATATCTCAAACAATGACATTCAAAACCTCCCAAGCATGATCATCCAGAATATTAAAGTTAGAGGACCAGAATATTTCATAATTTAACACTGGTTTGAGCATTTCAGTGCCACCAAATTAATAAATCGTAACATCATCTGGAATAGCATTTGAATCAGGGGCATTTTCTACAAGTCTAACTAGCACAAAAATATGTATCACTAACATACAAGCAGCCTACATATAAGACAACAAAACTCTGGGAAAAGGAAATACGTCATTAGACAAATGACAGATGAAATCGACCTAGTGGTTTTTCTTATGATCCTAAAAACACCGTTTTTTTTTTTTTTTTTAAGATTTTATTTATTTATATTTGACACAGAGAGTCAGAGAGCACAAGCAGGCAGTGCCTCAGAGGGAGAGGGAGAAGCAGGCTCCCCACTGAGCAGAGAGCCCCATGCGATGCGGAGCTCAATCCCAGGACCCTGGGATTATAACCTGAACCGAAGGCAGTCGCTTAACCAACTGAGCCACCCAAGCACCTCCTAAAAACACCTTTTGAAATAGAAGCCCATTGAAAATGAAACTTTATAGCAATTTGAAATGTGAAATTTTCATCTTTGACATATTATTAACTTGTAGTGCCATCTACATAATCAACAAGAGAACTGAAAAAAGATTGCCTTTTTTTTCTTTCAGTATGAAGCACAAATTTTACATTTTATTTAAGCTTATTGCTATTGCCAGGATGGTACAAAATTATATACGCAAGTTATTTTTTGAATTGAGATATGTTCGTATTTAGCCTTAATTTTGCTTCACTGTTGCTGGCAACACTTTCAGTAAGATAGACAATTAAAAAAAGGCTTGACTAATTGTCTTTCTTAAAAAGGGTTGCACCGTTAGTTTCTTTCTACACTTAAAAGAAGACTATCTGAATATAATCCAAAGATAATATTCTTTCATGAATCTTGACTTATCATTTACCAATTGGTTTTATTCTTTCTTTTCTTTTGTTATTTTGTGAACATTTGAAATTATCTTACTTCTAATGGTCCATGATGAGCTCTACTTTAGGTTTTTTTTTTTTTTTTTTTTTCTACTTTAGGTTTTTAAATACTCAGGTAACCTGTATTTTCCCATGCAACTATAACAAAAACACATATTTTTCTAGTGATTTTAACATATGCTCTGATTCATCAGGAAAAAAAAAATGCCAGTTTTTCCTAAGAGAAGACTACATGTTAGCTATTTCTTAAATCTTTCATATTTTCTACCTGGCATAGGGCAGGTTCATTACAACTTAAGTAAATACAACTGAATGTTTGGTTATTTGTTCTTATCTCACTGCTCTTAAAGATTGTCTATTATGTTACATCTTCCTAAGAGACAGTAACTAGAATTGTTTACAGTACTGGAGAGAAACTGATGCAGGAAAATTGGTCAGAAGAAACATGATATAAAATGTAGCAGTGTGGATTTATTTCATTTGGTAATTTCACTTTCAGCAATTAAAAAAGATTACATAAAAATAATTTTTACTCAATGGGAAATGCTTCAGAATAGATTTACCATTTGATAGCATAACTTGTTTCTGAGCTTCTTATCACAATCTGATTAATGTTAAAGACAAAGTTGAAAACATTTTTAGTATTTTTCTTCCTGTAGTACCTGGAACAAAGAAAAATTTATGACTGTACTTTAGTTTTATTGCTACTGAGCCTTTCCTAAAATGAACTGGCAGATGCCATTAGTAAGTTAATTGATTTAATAATGTTCCTATGAATAAGCTAGCATTTCTGACTCGGATTTCTTTCTGAATTGATTGGTACTCCATAATAGAATTCTATAGAATGTATAGAAAGAGCAATAAAGAACTCAACTTTGGATTTTTCATTAATTCATTATCATTTAGAAGTCTAAGAAATTATTGCACTTTCAATTTGCTAAATGCACAGCATTTGTTACTAATAATTAAGCACATGCATTGCTTTTACAAAGTCTCTTTAAAATGCAATCTTGTAAAAATGACACTAGAGAAAGTATCATTTAATAGCTTAGTGGTGTGTTTATTGATTTCAAGTGTCAGCAAGTAGCACCTTCCAGGGATTTACAAGATGGAAGGATCAGGATAACTTAAGGTAAAAGAACATTTAAGGTAACCTGCAGGGAAGCTTTAGTTCAGGGAAGAGAGGAAGAAAAGGGACTTGCACAGAGAAGCTGCAAGAATACCAGTAGTCCCAGCAGAATAAGAGGCCACTCCCCTCTTACTTGTTTTCCAGGAAAAAAAAAAAGGCCTGGGTTTTGTGAAACTATGCCCTCATTTCCACAAGAAATTTTCTTTGTGGTAAGATCATATCACCTCCTTTCTTTAAAAATTTCAACATAACATAATAAAAAAATGTTTCCCTGAAAAAAAAATTTCAACAATTGTTCATTCCAATTAGAAAAATACTTCATGTTTTTAGGACTCCTCTATTCAACAAAAATTTATCCAATATGTTCCATGTATTAACCCCTATTTTTGGCATCACAGAGAAGTTAATATACAAAACATATGTGCAACTGTCTTTATAGAGCTTATATTCTAGTAGGTTTGATGTCTTTTGATGATTCCTGATCCTCTCATGCATGCAGGACTAGGGCAAGGCAAATGATGTACTCACAAAAGGTACAAAATTTAAAGAAGCTCCAAACACCTCAGTAACAAAGACAGGTAATATTTTAATACAGTATTTTAAATAATCAACATTAGTGTGAATAATCCCTAGTGACTAAAATAAAAAACTAAAGAATGAAGTGTCGTGCCGATACATATTAGAGCATAAGGAGAATGGAAAAAATGAGTAACAGTGAAATAAATTCTATCTGTTGCTTAGAGAGTGGCATGAGCATAACAGGAGGGAAGAACTATATGGCAGCCAGCTTTGGAGACTGCCTACCAACATCTGTACCCTGACAAAAATATTTCACATTCCTTGCTCCCAAAGATTTTATCCCTTCTATATGCAAAAACTCATCTCTTCTACTCAAAAGGCTATATCAAATTACATCAAAGTCTAATCAAAGATAATTTCATCAAAGATAATTTCATCCTCTAAAAGGAAACATTGTTTCCCTCATTCATGTCTAACATACAACTGCAAAAATAGTCCATTGAAGAGGGGAGTGATGGAATCAATCTGTGCTACTTTCTCAGTAAAGATTTCTCAGTAAAGATAAGAAATAGGGGATTCGAAATGTTTACATTAAATAACACTAGAATACTCAACAAAATAGAAAACAAAGATGTCCAAATGGAGCAGTAGTCTAAAATTCAGCTACTAAATGTTTTGATTAGTGCCATGTTGATTATTGAATTGACGTGTGCAGACACTGGGAAAATATTCTCTTTGTTTGTTTTGTTTAATAAATGACCTAATCCAGAAGGTAAAGGGTACTTGAATTACTTCATTATAGTTCTATAAAGCAGAATACCCATAAGCACACACAGCTATAGAGGTACGTGAGCCTTTATGACCAATTACTGATGTCATTGTCTGGTTGGGACAGAGGCTCCCAAAAGCTATTAATTTTTTTATCTTTTAATTTTTATCTGATTAATTATTTTATCTGATTAATTATTTTGAGGACACAGTCTGGACTTTGCTTCAGCAATGCTTGCACTTGGAGCACTAGAGAGATTCTAAAAATCCCTTTGTATTTTACCTGGGGTTTTTGATGTTTTTTTCTGACCCTTCCCAATTCTTCAGGATACTCTTTAGTGCCTACTTTCAGTTCACAGTTTCAAGGACAGCATAGAGATTATCATGATTATCGTTATCATTTTCCATGAATTTCTTCTTTCTACCAGGCCCAAACTTAAGAGTACCCTGCATTGTAAAATGCCTATTATTTTAATTAAGAAAAATCCTCATAAAATAAAGCAGTGATTTAATGATCTAATTACAAAAAAGCAATGTTTTAGTGGTCTAATATTTCTGCATGACTTTAAGGGTATCATTCCATTATCTTCTGAATTTTGTTGTTTTAACTGAGAGAAGTCAAGCAAAATTCCTACTGGTGTCTTCCTGTATATGAAATATGCATTTTCTTCTGGATGCTTTTAAGATTTTCTTTCTTTCTTAAGTTTTTCAGCAGTTTGGTTATTATGTGCTTTGGTGTTTTCTTTGTATTTTCCTTTGTGTTTCACTGAATCTGTTAGGTTCTGGGATAGACTTTTATTAATTTTTTGGAAATTTTTTGGTGATTATCCCTCCATAAAATTTCTCTGCTCTTTTTATCCCCTTCCTTCTTGAAATCTAATTTCAAGCCAGATAAGCCACAGAATCTTTCCTGTTAGGCCATTTGATACTATACTACAGATCTCAGATGTGTTGCTCAACTTTATATGTATTTGTTTCTCTTTGTGTTTCCATTTGAAGAACTCCTTTTGGCCTGTTTCATCTCTGCTCATTTTTCTTCGTTGTATCAAGTCAGCTTTAAGGTTAATATTACATATACTTTCTATTTTCAGCGTTTTCATTTCTTCCTTCTTTTTTTACTTTCCATTTTCTGCTAGAAAGTTACCAACTCTTTATATATGTAGTTTACTCTTTCTATTAGATTGTTTAATATATCTATTACAAAATAATAATTTTGTTGTCCAGTTTCAATATATGGCCATCTGTGGGCTTGTTTTTAATTTTTTATTTTGGTTATGGGTCACATATATCTGCTCTTTCAAATTTCTCATAACTTTTCATTATGTGACAATCATTGTGTGCAAAAATAGAGACTCAAGTAAATAACACTTACTTCAAGAAAAGCACAAGCTCTACCTTCTACAAGGCCATTAGTGTTTATTATGAGTGCAGATTGAGTTATTATAGTCTGTGGTTGAGTTGTATGTGGGCTTGGTTACAAATTTAGTTAGTTTACTATTATCTTCAAATATTTTGAGGACACAGTCTAGACTTTGCTTCAGCAATGCTTGCACTTGGAGCACTAGAGACATTCTAACCATCCCTTTGTATTTTACAAAACTACTTCCAGTTTTCCCAAACGTGAGTAGTCTTTCTTTGCTTTACAGCTGGCTGCCAACCTTTTTTCTCTGGGGATGTTTTTGTTTGATCACCGATTTGATTTTTCTTCTGCCCTGACAGCGGCTTCCCAGGTGTTGGAAAATCTTCCTCTGTCTTTTCATTCTGTCTGCAGCCTTAGAGCACTGCTCCAGTGTACACAGGGAAGGTCTGGAGTGGCTAAGGGGGCCCTTATTAGCTTCCTTAACCCAGGCACAGCATTTATGGGCTGCTGTTTCGCACTTAGAGAGGAACTGATGTGCACTCAAAGAAAATCAATAACAGGGCTTCATCAGTGACTACCTCAAAGGCTGCCTGGTACACATTAATTTAGTTTTCTTAGTATGGTAAGGAAATAAAGAAAGGAAAGCAAACAAACAAAAAGCAATGTCACCACCTCCACCAAAACCAAAACCAAAACCAAAAACAACCTGAAAATTTTGTCCTTTGTCTGGCTTGCTCACATTGTTTCTGGTGGGAGTGATGGTCTCTTAGAAATTTAATTTCTACATCCTGACTAGTAGTAGAAGTCCTTATAATTTATTCTTATTACGAACCATGCACATTTTAGCAGAAAAACTTCTTGCTTAGAAATGTAAAATTTACTCATTTTATATAGATACATAAAATTATGTATTCTAATATATCTGTATGTATAGTTTTCTTTTCTTCTATTTCCCACGGACAGGAATTTATTAGCAGGGATAGGGTCAGTGCAGATACAGATTGCAGGTTGGGAAAAGAGGAATGGGGTGCATGGGCAGCACTGCCAACCTGAAGCCAGTAAGGTAGGACGGAGGCCAGGGTTGCCACAACTAGTAGAGTACTGGGTTAGCAGGCAAACAGGCAGGATGCCCCTCACCTGGCTAGCACCTTAAGGCATTGAGGCTTTGGGAAGATGTCTAGGGTGTAGGTGCCTGGCTCCAGTTAGAACTGTGAGGAGCAGGAGGATGAGGAAGCTCCTACTCAAGGCACCTTCAGCCAATGAGAGACGAATTTGGGAAGGAGGGAGGAAAATGCGATTCAGGGTTGGGGAAAGGCGCTTGGCTAAGGCAGACAAAGGGCAGGTATGGTAGCATCAGTGGCTACACCAAGAAGGCAAGCCACTGAGGGAAGTTTGGGGGTGGTAAGAGGTCACCTCCTCAAAGGAGGGGAACCCAGGGCCTTTGGGCAACTCATTAGAACCTCACCTTAGGTGGTACAAGTGGTACACTTGTACCACTCCCAAAGGTACAGTTCTTTGGCCAGGACCTCCTCACAGCACATAGCACTGGCAGCTCGCGATGGCCTGAAAGTCAGTTTGTGTCCACCTTGTCCCCCTGGCTGAAGAAGTCCACTACCAGATGGCATCAATTTTGGCCTAGGGCCCACAGAATAAATCACACACTCAAGGTCCTTTGGTCCTACTCCAACTGTTTGCAAGCGCTATGGTAGTAAGTGCTATAATATATATACAGTAGAGGTGTTTTTGTTACTAAATTATCTTTAGACTTTTGTATTTGTTTTGTAACAAACACTGCAAATAAATAAAGCATTCTCTCTGGCATACTCAAACACAGAGTAGCCTCTTTTCCACGTTGTCTTTAAGATTTTTGCTCAATTCCCCTTATTTAAGGTGCTATCCTCCCTAGTGAATTATTTCTTTTTTGTGTGTTTTAATGGACTATATGTATTTGTATTCATCATTATGGTTTCTAATACATTGTTTCATACAGATTTATTTGTTTATAAGTTCCTCTAGGACTCCAGTAGAAGGCATGATACATAATAAATGCTCAAACCTGTTTATTAAATTAATTAATCTAGAGTATTATAACAAAACATATTTTCTTAGTGTTTTAGTATTTGGCATATTAACAAAGGTATTTTTTGTATAATAATGCACTTTTTATTTAAATGATTAATGAAAATTTCAAGTAGCATATAAGGCTACGAATTGTGCAATTAACATTTTTGTACTTTGTTTTACATTTAAAAAAATTAACAAGTGTTGGTAAATTGACCCTGGCTAGTGGTCATTATAATGTAGAAGTCAGTAATAAATAAATTAAAAGCTTTATTCAAAATTGACAAAATTTATTGAAACCTGCAGACTGAAAATAATTTCAATAACCAAAAATAACAGAATATAGCTTCCTAAGAAACAGATGTAAGGATTACTTGCTGCAAGTAATTTTAAGCCTCCTTTGCCGAATTGATTTGGTCGATGTCCCAGTAAATCTGCCAACAAAGCCGTCACTTCTCTTGCTATTTACTCATATTTCCTGGGAATTTGGTTATGCTCAGAAAGTTGGGAACCAATTCTTCATGTAGAGATGTCAGTCTTTTGGCAACCTAAGCTATGACAGGGCTTCGCAGAGTCATGATTTATGGCATCTGATAATTTTTTTAATGACTGGATACTTCTTAAATATCCTTCTGCGACTTGACAGTTATCAGTGTCTCCAATCATTCCCAGACAGCTAATTCCTTTTTGTTTTTAAGTGTAAGAAAAGAAGTAAGTTTTTCCTTTCTTCTCATTTTGTATTACTTAACTATCTATTCTTGAACATAGAACTATAGTGAAAGCAATACTGGTTTAAAAACATTATGAAACATTAAATTGTTTTAATTTCCTATACCAACAATAGATTTGTTAAATAAATATTCTATACATGTTCACGGGGCGCCTGGGTGGCTCAGTGGGTTAAAGCCTCTGCCTTTGGCTCAGGTCATGATCTCAGGGTCCTAGGATCGAGCCCCGCATCAGGCTGTCTGCCCAGCAGGGAGCCTGCTTCCCCCTCCCTCTGCCTGCCTCTCTGCCTCCTTGTGATCTCTCTCTGTCAAATAAATAAATAAAATCTTTAAAAAAATATTCTATACATATTCCAAGAATACACACACACTCACACATATCTGAACGGCTTAAACAACAGGAATTTATTTTCTCACAGTTCTGTAGGCTGAAAGTCCAAGATAGAGGTACTGTCAGGATTGGTTCCTGGTAAGACCTCTTTCTGGCTTACAGATGGCTGCCTTCTCTCTGTGTCTTCACGTGGCCGTTATTCTGTGCATACATGGGAAAAGAAACGTCAGATGTCTCTTCCACTTCTATCAGATTAGATTCTAATCTCTCTGATTCCAGTTCTATTAGATTAGGGCCCCACCTATTTTTAGGACTATTTGTAAATAGTCCTAAAAGTAATATTCTGATTCAGGTAAATGTATATGAATTAGAATTCAGATTAAAGGACAATAAATACCTTGCCTTCAAAAGAGAGAAGTATTCTCAAGGAAGTCAAGGAGGAAGTCCTAGAAGTAGTAGCACTCCCCTGAGCAAAATCTTTTTGCTTCCCTGGCAAACTATTCTTACTTTCCTGGGATCATTTTCTCAAAATATTTAAATGAGGAAAAAAATCCATCTTATCTAATGAATACTTAACAAACAAACTTATTGAATTTGGGTCCCATGTTACACATTGAAAATATTGCTAAGATGTAATGTACATAATCCCTGTCTTCATTGAGCATACATTCTCAGATAGGTAACAAATATTACAAACAATATTTGCTTAATTTAAAAAGCCCCACTTAAGACAGTTTAAGAATGATATTATATATCATCATTGCAAACTTACTAGTTTAAAATAACACAAATTTATTATCCTTTGTTGGTGGAGGTCAAAAATCCCAAATGGGTCTCAACAGGCTAAAATCAAGATTTCCATGGATGCACTCCTTCTTGGGGAAGAATCTGTTTCTTTGCCGTTTCTGCATCTAGAGATCACCAGGTTCCCTGGCTTGTAGACTTCTTCCCCCATAATCAAAAGCAGCCACTGTAGTTCTCACATTGCTCTCATGCTGCCATCCTCGCAATTCTGTCTCTTTCACTCCTTCCTCTACTTCTGTGGTCTCCTGTGATTTACATTGAACCCATCTGGGTAATTCAGGATCATCATTCCATGTCAAGGCCAGCTGATTATAAGTCTCATTTATAAATCTTATTTCCATTAGCAATGTTCTCATTTGCCATGTAATCCCATATATTCACAGATTGCAGGGTTAAGCTTTGGGTACTTATGGGAGGCCATTACTCTTCCAACAGTTAGTAGCCATCTAAATGAGTGGATTTAGATGGCAGGTAAGGAAGGAGAGCACTCCAAACAACAATGAGAGAAAGCTCTTACTGGAACTGAGTGATAATGATTTGCAGTGTCTAACCGTCAAGCGGGGAGTAAGAATAAGAATGAGGCAGGGAGGGTCAGCCTTAAGACATAGATAGCTTAGAATCTATTGATCTTGTTATATAAGAATCAGTCTTTTGGCCAAAAAAGTATGCCAATCACATTATCTAGGGGTCCCTAGTTCCTGAAGGGAACCGGGACTAATGAAACCGGCATTTCTTTCAGCATTAATTCACAGCAATTAGTAGTGTGTTTATTTGAAAACAGGACAGAGAACCCATATCAGAATGACTTAGTCTGATAGGATCATTTCTGTTCTTAATACAAAGTCAGATAAACTTCATCTTTTATTTCAGTAACAGGCAACTTTTTCTTGTGTTCTTTAGCTGGTAGCATCAGAAAAAATGGACTAAGTAGACAGAATTTGAAGCTTTATCAGTGTATCTTACGATAATATGGCACTGATACTTTTTCTTTGTTTTGCTAATCTGCTAACATTTTTCTAAATTTCTTAATTTTTACATGGTTGCTTACTAAGTTGAACTATGACTTATATTTTACAGTTGACGTACTGTTTCATGGACTATCATGTTTTGTATAGTAACAAATTTATCTTTTTTTTCTTCTGTACCATCACAAGGCTACATTGCTTATGAAAATATTATTTCCTCTTCATATTTCCTACATTTGTGTACTCTCTCTTCCTTCCCCCAAAATCAAGGCTTCTGATATCAGAATGCCTTTCTTAAAGGTGATTCTTGCAGACTAAATGTTTGTGTCTTCCCAAAATTTGTATGCTGAAATCCTAACCCCCATATAAAGTGGCACAGCCACATGGAAAACAATATGGAAGCTCCTCAAAAAGTTAAAAATAGAACTATCATATGATCTAGCAATTCTACTTCTGAGTGTTTAGCTAAAGAAAATGAAACACTAAATTGAAAAGGTATATGTCCCTCCATGTTCATTACAGCATTATTTATAATAGCAAGACATGGAAATAACTTAAATGTCCATGAAAAGATTAATGTAAAGAAAATGTGGTAAATGTATACAATGGAATATTATCCAGCCATAAAAAAGAATGAAGTCTTTGAAATGAAGACACATTTGTGACAACATGGATGGATCTTGAGGGTTTTATTCTCAGTGAAATAAATCATATAGGAAAAGATAAATATTATATGAGCCCACTTACATGTGGAATTTAAAAACAAAACAAAATGAACAAACAAATAAACTTGAGTGTAGATATAAAGAACAGATTGTGGTTGCCTGAGGTGGGAGATTGGGGGGATACATTAAATGAGTAAAGGTGGTGAGAAGGTACAAATTCCAAGTCATAAAATTGGTAAGTCATGGGATGCACTGTATAGAATGGTGACAATAGTTAATATTGTATTGTATATTTGAAAGTAGCTAGGAGAGTGGGTCTTGAACATTTTCATTATGAGAAAGAAATTTTATAACTATGTATGATGATGATGGATGCTAACCGGACTTATTGTAATAATTTTTCAATATTTACAAATATCAAATCATTACACTGTATACCTGAAACTAATATAATATTACATATAGTACACCTTAATAAAAAAAGAATAAGTTCTAATATAAGAAAAAAAAAACCCTTATGCATTATCTCATTTTCATTATATAGCTATAATGAGTCAGTAAGCATATTTTATTACCAGGGTTTAGAGAAGCTTAAAGTTCTTTATGAACAAATACTATCTTACATGGCATAAGAATTAACCTTGTTTAAAATTCACATGACAACTGACAAGCATTTAAAGAAAGCTGAGAGTTTGTAATTACACCTTAAGTAAACTATGAGTAAATAGGAAATATTTTCAATTGAAAATGAAGGAGAGATGGAAAATAAGTCACTCTGGAAGCCTGAATTTCTGCAAAATTTCACAACAGCTCTAATTTAGTCTTTAACTTAGGATTTTAAATATGTACTGGCAGTTAAACAAATTTAGAGTTTAGAAGTTATTAATCCTGGCCAAATAAAAATATTTCTTTTGTGTTGTAACAAACTCCTGCATGAATCTCTTTCTGAGCCCAGTAAAAACTTCCTATTAATTATACAAAACTCAATTTCTACTAATAAAAATGAATTATAAACCTTGAAAAGAATGTCACCTGTTCAATTTATTTGACTGTTTCATTTTTAATCAGAGCTTCTACTCAAGTGGTTCATTTTTTTCATAGTTACAGAATAAAGGAATTGTTAGAAATTGACCTTGATAATTAGGTTCTAAAGATGAAAAATTTTAGTGGTGACAGGATGACAGAATTGAATGATTAACAAAGGAAAAACAAACTTTCTATGAACTTACCCTACTTGATATTTTCTCATTTATAAGTTGTCACTTTACTACTACATAAGAATTATCGTTGAGGAAAATAGAATGCTGTATGATTATTCTTCCTGTTAATATGGGCATAGATAACCATATATCCTATAAGTAGAGAGTATTTATGCATTCAAAACTGAGCCAAACAAGAGAAAAAATATGGGGATGCTAATCTGAAGAAAGACATAGGCAAAGTGTTACCAAAAGGTAAGTAAAAGTGGAGAAGAATCACATATGCATATAAATTTAACTGAATACTACTCACCAAATATGTTTTATGTTTTAAAAAACGTAGACAAATCTAGTTATGAAGTGTGTAATCTATTAATTACTCAAATTATATATAACACCTTAAAGATAAAGGCTACTCCATGATGGCCTTGAAAATCAGCCATTTAAAATCACTCAAATTGACATTTTAACCAACTATGTTACTACAGTAATGTCCTACAAGGAGGTCTGAAATCTCATCCATGGAAATATTAAGGGGAATAGGGTGAGCAGGACTGTGACAACAGATTTTCAGAACCAGAGACACTCCAGAGGTCCATCATGCAATGCTTAGTGACTGTTTCCTATTCTAGCTGCTTCCTGAAGTACACTTATCTCCAGAAATTTCAGAGCCACCTTGACAATTCCTTAAGAAGTTCTGATGTTTAACTGGTAATGGCCAGTCATTATTTATAAATGCGGCCAGTTCCAAAATTCATTCCATCTCTGGATCAGCCAGTCCTCTTTTCTTTCCCAAAGGAGCCATTTCAGTCTCTATGTTTCCCAATATCACTTAAGAAAGATTATTTTCACTCTAGTCTGAAGAGTCCCAGGATGGACCAAGACTGTCATGCAGTTGGGTGGGTGAGCAGATGTTCTTTAGGGCAATCTATGTGATAATGCATATAGTAAGAAACAAAACAAAACAAAATTATTAAATGAAAGGTTAGTCACAGAGTTCTAGAAAAGAATTCTCTGGACAAGAATCCTCCTTAATGGATTTGTTTAGTTTTGGAAATAAAGCCTCCTAAATATGGCTTGAAAGTTTAATGGAAGATCAAAAAGAAAACTGGCAGCTCTGGAAAAAATGAGAAGTGGATTAGGGTACTGCAATCAGAGATTCTAAAGATATAAATGCAGGACCTCTGATAGAGACAGAGGATGCTATAGGAACATGGCAAGTGTCGGAGCTTGCACAGAAGAAAACAGCAGTGACAATTTCTTTTATGAAAAGCATACACAAGACAGTTTTAAGAGCAATATTTATAACACTAACACACAAGCCTTTTTCCCAATCCAAGTTCCCAATATACATGGTCTAAAAGTGGAGAACTAATGAGATTGAGTAGTGTATGGATATTCAGTGCAACTCTTTCCATCCTTCTCAATGTTAGCTTTTGCTCATGTGTCATCTTTCAGTAGAATGGACAAAATCCAATAAACTGACAATACTAATTACTAGTGAAGAAGTAAAGAAATAGGGGCTCTCATTCATTGCTGGTGAGAATGCACATTAGTGCTGTCACTTTGGAGGACAGTTTGGCGGTTTTTTAAGAGCGAAACAGACAGCAATTGTATTCCTGTGTATTTTCCTAACTTATTTGAAATTATGTCCACACAAAACTGGCACACAAATGATCATAACATCTTTATTCATAATCACCCCAAGTTGGAAGCAACCAGTATTTCATTCAGTAGATGAATGTATAAACAAACTGTGATACACCCACACAATGGAATATTATCCAGTGGAGTCTATCTTAGCTCAGGTGATCAAGTTTAACTTCACAGAAGGATTGGGGGGAAAAGCTGCTGATCTATGTAACTTTGGAAATGAATGAATCTATAAGACTAAAAGCAAAGGGAAATAGAATACTGTATAAATAACACTGTACTGTAGTCGATAAACTTGTTTAATATGGAGGTACAGATTTACAATACTTAAATCACTATACATGTGTCCTGGAATTAAACAATTAGGTAATTGGATGACAGATGGTGGAAACCATACTTCTCACTGTTGAAGTGGAAGTTACCGATCAGCAAGAAGAGGTTAGAACAATTCATACCATAAAGGACTTAGCTGGAAACAACAGTATGAACTCGTGTTTATCTTTGTATAAACACAAATGGTTACATAGAGAAATAATTACAGATATGTGTACATACATGAGTTAATGTATGCATACATATTTCCTTGCTCAGTCAGCTGAGAGCATCTAGAAGCAACAGCACTCCAGTAGCACACTGAGCGTTCAGATCTTGGTTTCTAATATCATCCTCCAATAAAAGGAATTGGAATCTTTGGAGAAATAGCTGATTTAATACTGGGGCAAGGAATGTACAAGATAAGTCTAGGCCATCTTACATAGAGAGGCTGAGATTAAAGTAGTGCAAAAAATAAAAATTAAAAACACAAATGGTGATGCAGGGATGTCAGGACATAAGCACCAAATGAAAGAGCTTTCAGTTGCTATATACAGAACAATTTCAGCACTAACAAAAAAGGAGTATTGGATTACCACCCAAAGTATGAAGTAAATATCCACCTGAGTCCATATTGACATGAATAAATGGTTGAATGGTCAAATGGAGAAGAACAAACAGGTGTCCTCGGCAGAAAAATTCCAAATAATTTATGTAGAAAATTCACCGTCAAGGAGGGGGACTATAACTCTTTATTCCTTGAGGCTGGGCTGCACACAATGACTACCTTTCAAAGACAACAGCATGGAAAAGAGTGGGGGGAATAGTAACTTTAGAGTGAAGAAATCCAACAAATTCTCTTAGCACAGATGATCAAGTTGAACATTCATAGTGATAAATTGCATTGATGATGTGTCCTTTTGATATGAAGTAATGAGGATGATATTTGACCTTCATTGTTTTCCTCCTGCAAACAAAACAGTAGGTCTAATTATGAGAAAAACATCAGAAAAATCCCAATTGATAGCATTCTATAAAATACCTAAATAACACTCCTTTTTACTTTCTGAATAATACTCTTAAAAACTATTAAAGTCATAAAAATAAGGCAAGTCTGAGAAAATGTCACAGTCAAGTGGAGCCTAAGGAGACATGATAAAATATTATATCATATCCTGCATGGGGTTTTGAAATACAAAGAGAATATTAGCTGTAAACTAGGGAAATATGAGTAACATATGGACTTTAGTTAAATAACATATCAATATTGGTTGGTTAATTGTGATTAACTGGGTATGGAAAATATGGGAACTTTTGTGATACCTCTGCAACTTTTCTGGAAATCTAAGACTATTCTAAAATCAAAGTTTATACAATATTAACAGTTTAGACTTGAAATCTGAAAATTACATTTCTTATAGTACATTTCTAGATACAGGGATTTGTAAATAATTATATAGGCTTTCAGTAGAAGCTGAATGAAAATACTTTTTACTGACAGAAAGTTGACTATAATAGACCATGTAATTGAAGGATGAATGTGGACAAGGTGTGCATTTCTGAATATAGTTTAAAAGGTAGGATGAAATCATCTTGCTAACATGCTCTTCAGTCCTGGATCCTAGCAGCACTGAAGAAGATATTATCTCACACCTATTAATCAACTTGGTAGGGAATATATACCACAAAACATTAGCATAATAAGGATTTTCTTAAGTATTTTAGAAGTCATCAAGGTAAAATTAGTATTTTTGTTGCACTGCTTGTAGGAAATAACATTTATTTAGCTTTCATTGTTATTATCATTACTAGCAAGTCTTGTTTGAGTCTGTTGACAATTTATTCTGTTAGAGTATTAGTTGTTATTAGTCTCCTAAAGAGAAAGAAAGATCTATCTTTAGGGAGAAGTGTTTGACATAGAAGTATGTGTGACACAGAGATGTAATATCTCAGGTGGGAAATATGTTGATTTAAAAAACATCATATAAATTGTGCCATAAATGTCAAACATTTTAGATATCATAATCATTAATTCTTTTTTTTTTTTTAAGATTTTATTTATTTTTTTGACAGAGAGAGGGAGAGAGATCACAAGTAGGCAGAGAGGCAGGCAGAGAGAAAGAAGGGAAAGCAGGCTCTCTGCTGAGCAGAAAGCCCAATGTGGGGCTTGATCCCAGGACCCTGAGATCATGACCTGAGCCAAAGGCAGAGGCTTTAACCCACCGAGCCACCCAGGCGCCCCCATAATCATTAATTCTTATATGTTCTATTACATTTCCTTTTTATCTCAAGTTCTCAAACTTATTTTGAAATACATTTAATGTATTTGATGTGCATTATACAATATGTATAATTGCTACTAGCCTTATTATTACTGGCTAATATATATATATATATATTATTATACACTGGACTCTATCTCTTGTTTAGCTACTATTTTTATGAAAATGTTTAAGATAATTTATTATTCAGTTTAGCAAAGGGAATGGTACTGCCCCCTTCCTAAACACTCATATGTACTCAACAGTCTAGAAGGCAGCATGATTTTGTAATGAGTACCTTTTGTGAAATTTCTTGCTACATATCATAGTGAGAGGAATGTTAATAGTATAGTGTGGTTGGAAGCAAGGCAACTTCATAAGAAAAAAAAATCTATATTTTTAAAATATCACTGGAATAAAATCTCCATTTACTGAAATAACTATATTTTATTCTTATTTCCACATCAGCATCAATCAGCACAAACACACACACACACACACACACACACACACACACACACATAGCCATTGATATATGTGTATGTATATTTATATATACAAATATTTTTAATGTTCTAGAATGATATGACTTTCTTAGACATTGTGATTATTTCTGTGATTACAACATGGCAGCTCAATATATAAAAACACATCTGTTGTTTCTAATTATACCTGTTCCCGAACATTTACATCATGCTAATTTCAGTTGCTGAGTGGAAATAATTGAATTTGCCTTTCCTTTCATTTCATATTTGTTTAAGCAAACACCTGGGGATTTCTGCCTGTAGGGAGAAATATAATGAGATGACTCAAAGATACAGCTTACAAGAAAAACTTATTTTTTAATTTTTTGCTATTATTTATATGAAGTTCAAGTTTCTCAATTTTTCCGCCAGAATTAAAATGGCTTTATTTTTTTTTTCAGCTAGATGCTATTGGTGGAAAAAATAAAAATAAAAATTGAACACAGCAGCTTAGAAGATTTACCCAGAAAATTACTTTAATGATTAAATTTTATAGTAAGTAAAAGTTGAAAAAGCGGCATATTTACAACACACTAGTTTTTCCTATTAGTTCTTGACATTCAAATAAACTCATTATTTCTATTTGGACAACTTGGTTCAGTGAATCATAACATTATCAACCAGTTATAGAGCTTACTGTCTTCATCATTCTAGGCACTATATATGATGTGAGTTTTGCTGTCACTGAATATATAGTCTAGTTGAGAAGACATGTCCTAACGTGTAATTGATTTTTTTTTCTTTCTCCAAATTTTTATTTAAATTCCAGTTAGTTAACATACAGTGTTTAGTTTCAGATGTAGATTTTAGCGATTCATCACTTACGTACAACACCCAATGCATATCACAAGTGCCCTCTTTAATGCTCACCACCTATTTGATTGAACATACAAGACAATTAATGCTATTAATAATAATAATAATAAAAATACATCACAATATATGTTATTAATTTTCATGAGAAGGTTAAAGAAGGTTAGAACAGTGTTGCAAAGCTTTAAGAAGGTAAATTCATGTATGTGTTTTAAAGAATAAATAATGTGAAGATGGTTTCTAAGGGGTCAAGAACAGATTTCAAAAAACGTGATGAGAGGCTAAGAGAGTATGGTTAGATATGAATAAGAAGCTAGACCCAACTTCTCCAAATCAGTGAATACTGACAAGGACTCTAAAAAGTTTTCACAGATATGTGCTAGGAGGCCAAATTATTCTGTTAGATGAGTATAATTATGAAAAAATAAACAATTTAGAATTACATGTATGCCCTGTTAAATATTTTAACTTTACATGACGCAGAAAATAGGAAGAACTCCATACCTAATAGATGAGGAGATATCAATCTTCTTGAACCATTTCATTTATTCCCTCTTATTCTCTCTTTAAAAGTGTCTACTCCCTTTTACTTCACGATTAATTGTCAGAGTGACTGCGTAGCTCTTTCCAGAGCAGTATAAATGTCATTCACTTTAGTTAGGTATGGGCTTCTCTTGAAACATGTTTGACATCTCTTCTGAGAAGCCAAAAATCTCAGACTCCAATATTCTCACAGCCAGAAAATAGTAAACTATTTTCCAAAAGAGCAACAGGGTCAAACTTGTTGAGAATAGACTTCTAAAATTAAGTTATAAATGGCAATTAGTGTTTGGTTGTATAAGTTAGCATATCAGTGAAAAGTTGCTAGAATATTCCATAGTCTATTTTAACCTACATAAAATAATCCTTTGATGAAACAAAAAGCAGGAACTTCATTCATTTAAGTATATTGTAATATACAATTCAATTCCACCTGCCTAAGCAATTTACCTAAGAAAGTTACACACTATGTTTTACTTAAAATGGAAGTTTTGATGTTATGATGTGGGACCCAAATCTTCCTTCAGGAATGAAAGACTTTAATATCGGCAGTTATTGGGAATGCTGCTGCAGATGTTTATCCAGATGTCTCTCCATTTTGCAGACTGCATCAGCTAAAGAGCTGTCTGGATGTGGCCATACCTCTTTCCAGGGCAACCAGAATCCAGTGACTGGTCAATCTAGGGGTAAAGGCTTCTACTTGCTCCAACTCTGAAGGACAATCTGAGCTCTAAAGTTCCCCCTTGGAGTCAGGAGAGGCTTTTCCTAGGATTGCATTTAGCTCAACCTCTCTCCCATATTCTGCTTTTTTTTTTTTTAACCTCTCCTACTAAACGTGTTCATGCCAAGTGTATTTCCTAAAAATATTCTCTCTCAGAGTCAGCCTCTCATGAAGTCCAATCTCCAAATATTTTAAAATATGTTCTTATATGTACTCCAAAATTTTAAACCAAATGTCAAACCATTATTTCCAGCTTTCTGTAGAGTCCTTACATGAAAGTACTGTATTAGCATATTAGCATCAAATTCTTCATGACCAAAACATGCTTGTCTCTTTAAGATATATATAATGTTTATTATTGTGTCTTCTAGTCCATTCCTTATGTTAATCTCCCTTCCGAAACAAGCATGTAAATGAATTTACTACTAACGGAATGAGTCATCCAAAAATGTTGCTCATATGATATTGGGCATAAAGTGATTTAATAGTCAACTATCGAACAACTATCTAACATATGTTAGATAGATGATGCATTGAGTGTCTGATATTTACTAAGATGAGTGATCCTTGAAAAGGAATAGGTTGAGTGAAAAAACCAAAAATTCTATTTTGGACAAGTGTATATAGCAAGTACTCAAATAGATCTAGAAGTTTGGAGCCCAGAGAAAGTTTTAGGCTCCCAAATAGATATTTTGGAGTCAGGCATAGATAGAAAGTATTTACAGTAATGATACTGGGTAAGATTACACAGAAACAAAGGGCCAAAATCGATGAGACACTTCAACATTCTGAAAACAAAGGAAAATTGTCAGTGAGGTGGGAAGGAGAAGTAAGATAGATGTATAAAAGACTAAAAAAGATATTTAAAGAAGGAGGGCATAGTCAACAGTGACAACTGTTATTGAATGAACAGAACAGGTGAGTATTCAAACCCTGCTAGAATTTTGAATCATCTCAGTGAGATTCAGAGTATTAGAAACAGACCTATCAGAATTCCAGGGCTTATACAGTCAACAAACTTCTGTTTATGTAGTTAGTTTCTTCTGTTACCATCATTCGAATTAAAGATAGGTAAGAGGATCCTAATGGTGAATTATGTGGTGCCTCCTCTCTGACCTTTAATTGGGAAGTAAATTCTAGTGGTCTTGAGTTATTGCAAATAGTGGGGTTTTTTTACAACTATGCTTTTAAGATTAAAAAAAAAAGTATATGTCTATGCTTACAGTACCTTAAATATTCTTTTGTAGATTTCATTATTTTGTTTATATTTCCCTTCCTCACCTTTGAAAGAAGAGTGCAATGGAGCTAAGAGCATAGTACCACAGTTACACAATCAGAATGCCAAATCTTTGAGTTGAATGATCTTTGCCTAACTTCTCTGAGCCTCAGTTTCTTCACTGTTAAATAAGGGAAAGGAAAAAAAATAAATAAAGGAAAGAATACTATCTATTCCATGGGTTATTATAGACTATTATTGAGGATCAGTAGAATTAATATGTGAAAAGCCCTTAGGGTATTGCCTGGCATATGATATTTGCTACCATTTTATTATGGCCTAGGAAAAAATCATACTCATTATTTTCCAGATTTCCTTCTAAGAAGTCTTTTCTGACAGACTTGGGCAAAATTAATCATTCTTACCTCTGTGTGACCACTGTATATTTACTGAAACCGAGCTCTTTTCCTGCTGTATTTCATACGTGGTTATCTCTCCCACTGCACAATGAGCTTCCTGAAGGCAAGATTATATTTTACACAGTCTGTATCCCTACAACAAAGTGATGTGCCAAGCACACACTGCACCAATGATTATCATTCCCGCCTGCCTGGCAGAATCACTGGGGTAGTTCTTAAAATATGTATGCTCTGATATTAGAATTCAATAGGAAGTTCAGAGGTTTTTTTTTTTTTTTTGGAAGCTTTGTCATATGGTTTTCATGTTCTGGCAAGTTGAGATTCTATCTGGTAGACACATGATAAATACATAAATAAACGAATGAGCTAAACTTTATCTTTGCTTACTATGTATAAAGAGAAACATTCTTATTTTTTATTCATTCTGAGTGCCTTGTAGGAAAATTGCATTTATTGATGGAAAAGAACAGCTATACATGATCTGATTTATGTAATACCCTTTTTATATTTGAATACGTTATATATCACTTTTCAACTTTCTCTGACGAAGTCTAAGTAATCACATACAATACCTTTGGATTTTTTTTATAAGGGTCTTTGCATATGATTCATTACCTTATCAGAAGAGAGTTTAATTGCGCAAAGGAAAACTTCAAATGTACAGGAAAATGGTATCCAACCTTTGACTATGTTCCTACTTTCAGGAGTTCTTTATTTGAATATGGAGATTTATGTTTGCCTAATATATTCATTGCCCAAATCAGTTAAAACATATAATAGGTTCCTCATTTCTCTAGGTTTCCAAAAAGAAGAAGAGTATATGTAGATGATATGAGAAGAAAATTTCATTGGGAAAAGACATTTAAAATAATAGAGCATGAAAATAAAACCAAATCTCACTGAAACTGTCAAGTGGTGCGTCATGAACAATAGCACACATACAGATGGATTTGACTTATTGTTGAAGATAGGAACACATTTAGGTAGGGATATTTTGATATTATTAATAGTTTTAGTATTAATAGCTTTCTTATATCCAGATTTAGATAATTTTTTTGTTGTTTTATTGGCAGAGTTTCAAATTTCCCATTTCGGTTTTTCAAAAGTTTTGGAACACTACCCCCCCAACACACACATAGGTGCTTTTTTTTAAAAAAAAATTTACAAACAGAATATACACAGATAATTAGCAAAATGTCATTTGGTCATTAGGTTAAAGTCCATGAGTCTGCACCTGTGTAGTGGCCTTGGAACTGAAAGATAGAGTGGCCCAATGTGCCTTCCTATAATCCTAGAACAAAGGTATTTTATCACAAAACAAATGGTTTTTTAGCACCATGTAAGCTGCAAAAAGAACATGAGTGAAATCTTACACCTTCTCTGAACAGTACTTAAATCTCTCTGCATTGATAGTTCCTCATTATTTTTTGACTGGAATTTCTACTCATCTTTATAATACAATATTTAAATGATACAACTTGTTTCATGTTTCATATTTGAATTTCTCTGGTTATTTTCAATAGCAGATATTTTAAACATTTCCTCACTCCAAATATGCTTTTTGAAGAAAAGACATCTAATAAGATGTTCCCTCACTTGAAAATAACTTGCTTTGTCCTATTTAAATACTCAGCAAAATTAACTAGCTCATGAATACATAATTATTTTTAGGACTTCTAGATCATTCAGGTTGATACCATGGTTTCCTCAAATATTGTAAAAAATTTTTATTACAAAGTTTTTAAAGAATCTTTTGTGACAAATTCATGATACAGATTTGTTTATTTGGCCCTCAGCTTTTTTTTTTTTTTAAAAAAAGGATAGTGTGTAAGGTAAATCGTTGAGATTAAGGTGGTACAATAATGGTTACCTTGGAATTTCATTCAAATTTTCTGCCTCTGGTTGGTATTTCATACCTTTCTTTCATAAAGCTGGAAGCAAGTTTCTTGGAGCTGGTGGTTATGAGCATGGAACTCCTGCTCTAAGTGTGGAACCAACGTACCTTCCTGTTTACCTGAGTATACAGTAGGGTACTGAGATTACTTTATTTACCTTATTGTTTATTATTGATCAGAGGCCTAGATTTTTTTCCCATAGAGTTTCAAATAATTTCTGTCCAATAGAAGATAATTTCAAATATTTTATTTTTAATTCTTTCCAAGCATTAGCTAATTTTGAGTCTAACCTAGTTTTCCAGTTCCCCAAAATAGCTAGTTTCTCAAAATGCTGTTTCAACCAACTTTGTCATTTACTGGTTTTCTGTAAAACAAATTGAATATATTTTTTGAAAAATATTTTGAAAAACAAAGGTGATGAATCTACTGCTAATCTTTATACATCTCGTATGAGTATGACTGCTCTTCTTTGTTCATTTCACAGAACAGTTTGATATGACTGTGATCTATAGGACCTAGAAAGTCTCAAGGGAGTGTCTCAGAGCCAATGAGACAACTAAAAGTTAAACTGTTTATTCCCAAGCCAATCTTCACAGTAAAACCTTATAAGTGAGGTTCTCCTCTGAGTATCTTTTCTAGTTGGAAAGTACTATGAGAAGATAGTTTATGCCAGTGTGTTCCCATTGAACTCTGAACATTCCAAGTTATTTATGGATAATGGATTCCTTCTCTTACCTTCCCTAATGGTTAAGATTCTTTGTGGTTTAGAATAACACTGGAAATAATGGACTAGATTATAGTAGCTCACAGATAAACTTAAAACTCAAGTCCCACCCAATTTCAAAGCATATGTAATTATATCAGTATTTTAAGATAGCTTACGTTTGAATTTTGTTCCTGATAAGAAGTCAAGTAGCAATAAAAAATTAATTTCTGTTTCTTCTATATGTTATTATTGTCACAAATTAGTTAGCTATTTTTTGGAAGAAGAATGAAGCTAATGTAATTTTTATTAAATAATTGATTTTCTTAAATCATATGGCTATATAAGGATATATGCTTATTTTTTACATGCCTGCACATAACTTAGATGCCCTTGGGAGAAAGGCAGCTAAATTAGGAACAGAAGTAAAATCTAAGATAAATTTTCAGCCATCCAGAAAAGAGTAGGATAAAATCCTGAATTATTTTAATTCTTACTGTAAGAACTAATTGACTAAGTTACAGTGCTTTTTAAAAAAGGATTTTAAAGCACAATGTCCTTGTTTTTCCTTTTGTACCATTCCTCATGCTTGAGTTAATGCATCATTGGTAGTGTTTTAAACCATCACATCTACAACTGGTCTTTATTGCATGCTTTATTGCATACTTGAATGGCATTTTTCAAAGCCTAGAGGTTTTTCATATTTCCGTTAGTGAGATTTATGCAATAGAATTTGTAGAGTCAGAAAAAGGGAATCAAGAAAAGAGAGTTGATGACTCTATTTAATGTAACCTTTGATTGCCACAGGCTAACTCAGACCTAAGAAAAAAATCAAGTATCCAACTTAAATCAATGAAGCTTTAAATTCCTTTTTTAAAAAAATTCTCCATTGAAGCTTCAATTTCACCAGCCTTCACAAGTAGTTGCTTGTGATGCCAGAATGCCTTCTGGTCTCTTTTTCTGTCTCAGTATCAAGGGCAACTTATTTAAGGAAGTATGCCTATCATAGAATAGGCATAGAATGCCCAAAAAAGTATTTATTAAATGAAAGGTCAATGTAAAAAAAAAAAAAATTCTATGTAGTCCTGAGGCTGTAAGATCCCTTTCAGCAATGGGAAGATGTCCTCCCGTATCCAGGCAATCAATAAACTAGGATTGCGTTCACTAAGTGTTACATATTTTATAGGCATCAAGGTATAATGTAAAGCACAAAGATATTAAAACTAGACAGGCATAGATTTCTAATCCCTTCTCTGTTTGGCTGTGGGCAAGTTGCTTGGCCTACAGGTTTTAGTTTCTTCTCATGAAAACGAGGAGATGTGACCTTGGAAGGTTGCTGGGAGATTAGAACTAATGGATACAGATCACCTGGTACATAATCGGCCTTCTATAATAGCTATTAGTAAAAATTTTCCAGCCCCAAGTAGAACTGTCTTCATTTTTAGTGCTGTTGGAAAGCTTATCTGATTCATGTTCTTTTGGTCTCACAGGGTAACCTTACTCTTTGAGGCTTACTTTTTTTTTTTTTTCTGTGAGAAGTTTACATCATGTTCTCCCAGGAACTGGGACAAGAGCTGTTTTTCTGTCAAGGCTTGAGGCTAAGATCAGACCTTTCTTCCCTGACCTTCTCCATTTTTTCTGAACTGAAGTTTTGTATTTCGAACTACACCCAATCAAGGAGGAAGGGGCTCAGAATACAATGCTGAGTAGGATATGACCCCTGAACTTAAGATCTTCTAGTGTGTCATGCCACACTAATTCTCAGATTCATTTTGGAGTGCCTCCAGCAGACATCCCAGAAACCCTAAATGCCAATATATCCCTAAGGGACTGATACACACAAATTGGGATGACCTTAATTTCATTGCTTGGAAGATTATAAAAATAAAATTTTAGCATAAAATCTCACTACCTTACAATGACTGTTGAGACTAGAAAAAATATAGTGCCCTTTCTCTCTCCCAACGCTTCCATCCTTAAACAGCTGTTGCAAGTGAGTAATAAAGCATTTATTATAGAAATATTTACTGAAAAGCTACTGGAATGTTAGGGATACAGAATTAACTAAAACAAACACTCCCTCATGGAACACACATTTGAAACTTAGCCTTTTATGGAACTTGTGTTGTATACACTGCTATATAAAGGTAGTATGAATCATTTTTTTGGAGGCATTTCTTTCTCTGTTCTGCAATTGTTTTCTTTGAAAATCATCAATAACCTGCTAACTGGGCATCATTGCAGGTAGTATAACCATTCATCAGAAATTTCAGATCCCTTTCTCAAGACACAGGTAAGATCCAAAGTCCTATTTAGGCCAGAATGACTACCTTAGGTTAGATTTTTATCCAAGACATTTATTATTCTTTTATTTTTGAGCTAAAAAGCTGGACTGAAACATGTTTCAACAAAGGGAGAGTGTGGGCTTTTATTCTGATCCTGGGAACAAGGTATCAGTTTCTTTTCTTTTCTGCCTGAAGCAATTTACTTGTTTCACTTAACAATTAACCCCTGCAGAAAAAAACCCAAAAATAATAACAAAACAGAACAAAAGCTTTTCAAAGTCAAGCTATGAGTTGTTTTCTCAGATAGTTAATATTTGGTAAACTGGAGCTGGATCCATGGTAGAGTTATAGTTGTAAAGGTTTTAGGTTTTACATAATGGAATGAGAGAGCTCAAGAGTGACCTAATATGAGTTAAAATCTTGGCTTTGCCACTTCACTGCTATGCAATCTTGGGTAAGTTTCTTATCTTCAGTAAGCTGAAATTTTCACATCTGAAAGATAAAAATAATATTACCTAAATATAGACAGTTTGGGGCAAATGAATGCCATAGGCAAAACACCAAATACTATGACTAGAATAGTAAATATTCAATGAGTACTAATGTTCTCATGTTATTATCTCATAAATATTTCAATACAAAGAGAACTGATATTTGAAAAAAAAAGTTGTCGAATTGTGAGTAGCAACATGGAAATTTAGAAGAAGTAGCATTTTTGCTGAACCTAAAAAATAGGATCTAGAAGGGACTTTCGAGATTTTTCTACTTATTAGAATTTTCCTCTTTCCTAACCTGACAGAGAATGTTGAGATTTTTGTTGAAAACTTGCATTATAGATTTCTCCACTTTTAGATAAAAATAGCTTGCAGATTAAAAATGACATTCAAACTCATAAAATCATCATTTGACTAGCAGTTGTTCATATGGCAAAAATTGGTTGAGAGGAGAACAATTTAGAATTTAGATATATAAAGTTAAGGAAAACAGTATGCCGAAAGTTTCACTTTCTTATGGATTAACACTGTCACTCACTTGCAAAATGCCATAAATTGTTTTAAATTCTAGATATGCCCATCTAATAATTTTTTTTTGTCTACTACTGTGTAAGAATAAAGTAGTAAAGAGTAAAATATTACTCTGAAGGGAAAATAATATAAAAGTTTTGGCATTAAAAAACAGAATACCTTGAGACTTACTCGTTTCCATTTTATGCTCTATAATATCAGCTTCAAAACCTCCCACTCAGCCTCTATAATGAGAACAAATGACATTTTAAAATATAATCGATGACATCTGGATAAAAGCACACAGACATATTTAGTGTTCTTTAACACTAATTCGTCTCTGTTGAAGAAAAGGACTCTAATGAGAGTTATATGAACAGTGACCAGGAGGTGAAAGACAAGGACAGTACTTACCACCTTTCTCCCTTATTCCTACTTTATTAAACCTTGATATTGGTCAAATAAGACAAGCTTTGTTTGTTCCCTAACATTGTACTTCCTGCACCATCACTGAGTGTTTCAAATCATTTATAAACTCAGAAGATGAGGTGAAATAGAATGCCTGGAGCCATTAGTGAAATTTTTTTTTTGCTAATATAATCTTGTTATCTTTTCTCATTCAGTAGGAAACTCAGTGTTGTCTTTACCTCTGGGCAACGGGGAACTATACGAAGCCTCTGGAGTTTAAAATATTGTGTTGGGTTTCTATCTGAGGAAATATTAACAACTGTAAATGCTAAAGCCGGGGGGCTAAAAGTGTCTTATTGAAATTCTTGTGGAAGACAGGGCCTGTGGTCAGAAGAATCTCACTTCTCACGATTCAAATCCTGCCTAAAAACGTAAGGAATCCAGGTGTGTAAAAGCTGTATATCAATCCAGACCAGCATGCTAACACAAGTACCAAAGAAACTTTTGCCTTAAAACAGCTTCATGATCCATAGTTCCCTAGTTTTGCTGCTGTGGAATTTGAAGCTTAAAAATTTTGGTAAATTAACAAGATCACATAGCTGATAAGTGGTGACAAAGACTCTCCTTGATCAAACTCTACTCGAGCTCCTCAGAGCCCTCTTCTGTTGGCATAGTCCATGGTCCCTGTCCTGGTTGGCCTGAACAGTCCAGTTTTAGCAAGAATCCTGCTAAGCCATTTTAGAGAGAATCCCTCACCTTTGATATCTGATCAAATTCTTCAGCCCTTGGCTTTGATGTACATATAAATCATTAGTCTGACCACAGCACAAATCCTAAATCAGTTAGCAAGAATTACCCCTATGTTTGATGTCTCCTCTTGTTAATTTTCCATCCACCAAACACCCTCGCCAGCCTGCTCCTTGGCTATATTTCCTTTTCTTTGTTATAGGCAGAGTTGAGCTCCATTTCTCTTCCCTATTGCCATAGTGTTGACATCCACCACAATAGTCTAGAATGGTCCTTCTTACCATTTTAACAAGTGTCAAGGTAATTTTTTTCTTTACAATGGTAAAACCAAGAATAGAATCAAATCTGCTGAACTCAGAATTGTTCTCTTCCTTAAATTATTATGTTTCAATATTTGATACTGTTTTTCACTAATATCAAAGTTGTTTTCTTAACTAGACATATTTAAAATATTGTTTTTAGAGCAGCAGATAGACAATTTTATATTTAGTTAACAATGACCAAGAGACACCTAAATTTTTTCAAAATTACTTTTTTCAAGTTTCCATAGTCTAACATAGTCTATTTCCTTTTATAAAAATCTCTTCAGGCCTTTTGGTCTGTGGGCCCAATGCCTTCTCTAAACTATGCAATGAATTTACCTTTCTTCAAATATACTTAATATTAACAAGAGAAGAATTAGCAGGTTATTTGTTAATGGACTTAATTTTTATAACTTTTTCTGTATCTGTCACTTATTAGCTAATATTATGTTGCATAGAGTTGGTATGTAATACATTTGTTGATGAAAGGAATGAGTGTATGAAAGTAAGCTTTCCAAGAATAGGAGTTTTTAATTAATGCCTGCATTCATTCATTATGTAGTAATATTTGTAATTATTGTTATTGCTGATGAGAAAAAAAATGCAACAAATTTTTTTTCTCAAAGGAAATAATTTATTTAGAATAAAACAAAAGCAGCTCAACTGTGAGTGCACATTTGAGTGACAGCTACTTTTAAGCTGTGTGAGCCATAAAAAGGGTTTTCCTTTACTTTTCCAGAAATCTTGTGTACACAGCACAAAGAAAGAGGTCATTTTTTTTTTCCACTTAAAACACTGGCATTGGCATCACAATAGTAGATGCACAACTTTAAGCTGCCATTTTAGTAAAATGCTCAAATACTAAACAGATTAGCTATCTTCCATTAAGAAGCCCATGTAAACTCCGCATAAGCCACAACTTTTCTTCAAAAACATCCATTAGAGCTTTGAATTCCATATCTTCAATCCGCAGTTCACCAGTTTTGCTTGCAAGGGGGGAAAAAAGGTTATTCGGAACAAATGTTTACAATATTAAAAATATATATATTTCCCCTATGCCATTATAGATGAACATAACATTAACAAGACCTTCCTGGATAGTCCAGCTTGACTTCAAAAAGCACCAATAAAACCCACTGGCACATACCTTGAATGAATTTACTGTATGAATAGACAAATAACAAGTAGAACAACAGTGTGGATTTGCAACAAAATTCTTATTAGAAAATTCTTTTTTTTTAAGAGGAGCTGTGATGTCACTGTTTCATTACAAGTATAAACAAATAGAGATCCTCTTCAATATCTGTGGTCCTTTTGGACCTTTTGGACCACAAAATCTGTGGTCCTTATTTTGGCTTTTTTTTTTTTTTAAGATTTTATTTATCTATTTGTCAGAGAGAGAGAAAGAGAATACACAAGCAGGCAGAATGGCAGGCAGAAGTAGAAAGAGAAGCAGGCTCCCTGCTGAACAAGGAGCCCATTGCAGGACTTGATTCCATGACCCTGGGATCATGACCTGAGCTGAAGGCAGCTGCTTAACTTACTGAGCCACCCAGGTGTCCCTATTTTGGCTATTTTTAAAATAAAGTTTGTCACTACTGGTCACTTTTGTTCCTTTAATTATAAGAAAATGCTTCTTTTCATTCATGTTGACACTCTCCTTCTATTTCTTTTCTCTTCTTTTTTTTTTTTTATTAACATATAATGTATTATTTACCCCAGGGTACATGTCTGTGAATTGTCAGGTTTACACTTTTCACAGCACTTACCATAGCACATACCCTCCCCAATGTCCACAACCCAGCCTCTCTATCCCCAACCCTCCAACCTCCCAGCCACCCTTAGTTCATTTCATGAGTTTAGGAGTTTCTTGTGGTTTGTCTCCCTCCCCATCCCTTCCTGTTTCATTTCTCTCCCCCAGACCCCCAAACTCCCGCCTTGCCTCTCAAATTCTTCATATCAGAGAGATCATTTGATAATCGTCTTTCTCTGACTGATTTATTTCGCTTAGCATAATACCCTCCAGTTCCATCCATGTCGTTGCAAATGGCCAGATTTCATTTCTCTTGATGGCTGCATAGTATTCCATTGTGTATATATACCACATCTTCTTTATCCATTCATCTGTTGATGGACATTTAGGTTCTTTCCATAGTTTAGCTATTGTTGACATTGCTGCTATAAACATTCAGGTGCACATGCCCCTTCGGATCACTACATTTGTATCTTTAGGGCAAATATCCAGTAGTGCAATTGCTGGGTTGTAGGGAAGCTATTTTCAACTTTTTGAGGAACCTCCATACTGTTTTCCAGCATGGCTGTACTAGCTTGCATTCCCAACAACAGTGTAGGAGGGTTCCCCTTTCTCCGCATCCTCGCCAACATCTGTTGTTTCCTGACTTGCCAATTTTAGCCATTCTGACTGGTGTGAGGTGGTATCTCACTGTGGTTTTGATTTGTATTTCTCTGATGCTGAGTGATGTGGAGCACTTTTTCATGTGTCTGTTGGCCATTTGGATGTCCTCTTCACAGAAATGTCTGTTCATATCTTCTGCCCATTTCTTGATTGGATTATAGTTCTTTGAGGGTTGAGTTTGAGAAGTTCTTTATAGATTTTGGATACTAGCCCTTTATCTGATATGTCATTGGCGAATATTTTCTCCCATTCTGTCAGTTGTCTTTTGGTTTTGTTGACTGTTTCCTTTGCTGTGCAAAAGCTTTTGATCTTGATGAAGTCCCAAGAGTTCATTTTTGCCCTTGCTTCCCTTGCCTTTGGACATGTTTCTAGGAAGAATTTGCTGCAGCTGAGGTCGAAGAGATTGCTGCCTGTGTTCCCCTCCAGGATTTTGATGGATTCCTGTCTCACACTGAGGTCTTTGATCCATTTTGAGTCTATTTTTGTGTGTGGTGTAAGGAAATGGTCCAGTTTCATTCTTCTGCATGTGGCTATCCAGTTTTCCCAACATCATTTATTGAAGAGACTGTTTTTTTTCCACTGGATATTCTTCCCTGCCTTGTCGAAGATTAGTTGACCATAGAGTTGGGGGTCCATATCGGGGCTCTCTATTCTGTTCCATTGATCTATGTGTCTGTTTTTGTGCCAGTACCACACTGTTTTAATGATTATAGCTTTGTAATAGAGCTTGAAGTCTGGAATTGTGATGCTGATGACTTTGGTTTTCTATTCTCCTTCTATTTCATCAATAACTTTCATTTTCTTGATATATTGCTACGTGGTGGCTGTCTGCTGCCCTTAAAGTGATCATATACTTTCCATTGCCTATCAAAGATCATGCCTAAATTCTGTCACACAAACAATAGGTTTTTAAAGTTTTCCTTATTAACAATACTTTATTATTCACTTAATTTAAGAAAAAATTCAGATAAGCAAACTTAATTTCAATCACAAATGTTTTATTTATACTAATTCCATAAGGTGACATTCATAATTTATTGAATACAATAATTACTAGTGACTTAAGCAATAATTGGTGGTACTATCATTTTTACAACCACTGTATGAAATAATTATTGTAATGCCCAAATTTCAATTTGAAGAGTTTAATTTACTTCAATTTGAAGAGTTTAATTTACTTCTCTGAGTTCCCATCAACAGTAAATAAGACTTGAAAACTGGTCTTTTAACTGCAAATTCAAAGCATTTTATACTTATTTTCACAAATGTACATTATGAACAGTAAATATTTATTATTGATGCTTAATTAGAGTTGTTTGCATGTATGAATCTGTTTCTCTAGCTATACTTCAGGAATATGCTCACTATGCCTTGAAGAATATTGAAAGTAAAGCTTGGATGTTTCAGTAGAAAATGCTGAAGATGTCTGGGTTTTACTTAAGGGTACCTATTTCATTATAGTAAAATAACATAATATTAATGTACAAGTGTATCTAAGATCAGACATCTTTGGCTCATGTGCATTCTGTTAAAGTATGTCATTTGCTTTAATTATTTTTAATATTTACTCTCTTTTGTTTAATAATGTCATATATATGGCAATACTACAGATTTAAAATCACTCTCAAAAAACACTCCATCTATAATATGTGTCTTTTGCCTGCTAAGAATTCATTCAGCCAACCCCTGTTTATCAATAGCTCCTCTTAATCCATTACCTCCTGCTGTTCCTTGTTCCAATAAGCTGAAACAACACTAGCATCTGTCTGCAACAAATATGCTCAGAATTCACTAGCACATGCTGATGAAAACCAAACAAGTAGTGAATAGAATGTGGATTTAAAAGTAGTTTGAATTTCTTTGGGGCTTGCTACTTCATTCTTGTTAGGCCCTTTCCTGACTACCATAAAGCTCAACTCAATTTCATTTAAGCCTTTGGCATATAGACTGCATTTGTCATCACAGCTGATGAAGGCAGAATTTATCTGATTATACTGATTTTTGCAACTTTACTACTGAATTCACTTTGAAGTCAAATCTAATATGCAGTATACAATATGCAAAGGAATATGGCCTCCAAATACAAATTTATAGCACTTGGTATTATCCATCTTGAGTGAGAATGACCTATCCTCCATCAGATAAAAGTTGAAATTAGTATCACAAAAATTCATAAGGCATTTACCACAGACTGGACCAGAGTTGTGTTCAACATTGAATTTGAGGCTGAAATCTTCCTTTCAGCCTAGAGGCAGTAATCTCCTTTTCAGCCTAGAGGCAATCTTACCTGTGTTTAATGATTTTATTATGTTTCAGTACAAACATCCTCAATTTTTAAAGGTTAATCTTCCTGAAAATATTCAAAGCAGATTTCATCAGAAAATATTTCTTCTTATTCACAGTTGTATGGAGAGCAAATATACCACACAGTGCTTTTCAAATAAATGAGGAAGGAGCCTCATTCCAAGAATGTTCCATTCAGATTAGACTGACTGTGTAATGCAATATAATGAGTGATCAAGCAGCTAGTTTCTCTTTTACTTTCTCCTTTTTTATTAATAGTGCAGAGTGACATGACTGAGTGGTAGAAAAATAGATTCTGCATTATGAGTGAAAGAGTATAGAAAATAGAAGGAAATATTCAACGTTTAATATAGAAAAGGAAAAAGCATCTTGAAAGAAACAAGAAAATATTTATACTTTCATGAGCCAGCACTCCTGATATACATCAAAACTTACAACTATTTTCTGATGAGAGTCCTTTCATATTTAACTATAGTTTTTTACCTTTCTGTTTTCTTAAGAAATATTTTTTGAAATAGTAGAAATATTACCTCTTTAACAACAATTTGAACTAATTCTATAATATCGAAGGACATTAAAATCTAATTGGCTGGTAAACAAAAATTGAAATGTAAAAGTGATAAAACTAATCTTTGGTTTTTATAATGAATGAAGCTTGGTCATATTGCCTAAGACTACCAAACACTGGGAAGTGCTGTTGAAAATGCTCTGTGATTCTTTCAGTTTCACTTTGATTTGTATCTCTAAATGGATCTGAAAAGTTGTTGGGGCATGATGTAAAATAGTGAATGAATGCTAGAGATAATGGTATTACAATTTCATGCATAAGCTTAAGTATTTACTTCCCTCACATTTCCTTCCTTCCTCCCTACTTTCTCCTCCCTTCCCTTCATTTCTCCTTCATTCTTTCCATTTCAATTCTTGAGAAGTAAGAATAAAATGAAGATAGAATCTTAGTATAGAATTATTTCTTGCAAATAAGTTGCATTGACAAAATTGCCTGAAAGAAGATTAAATCTGAAATAACATTTAATTTATCAAATTTTAATTGTTCCTTCCACACAATGAAATATTATTTATATGTGTATTTTTTTAAATAGCTACAATTTTACCTCTATATAGTATTTGCAGATAATCTTGGGGAAAAGTGCAAACTAAATAAGGTTTTCTTTTTTGAAACCATGTTTTTCTTTCCATTTCTGCTTCATTTACAGTTCTCATATTGTTACTGTTTAAGACCTGACCTCTCTTGTCTCACAGAGATTATTATTGCTATGATCTGTTCTGCACCTTAGGTTGAACTTTAGCTGCAACACATCATATCACATTCTTTTAGGTCTCAACTTCTAGGTGACACATAAACAACTTTTGCATAGCTAAATTATTAAGGCAGCAAAAGAGATCACTGAAACATTTGCCAAAGATCAGCTTGAACTTTCCCCATCAGTTTGGCAAGAGACTGACTGTCTTTAGCATCCAGCAGAGATGGCCATGTCATCTCTTCCTGAAGGTATCTAGATGAAAAGCCTCTGTTACTTGCACCCTTGATTTTTCCATTATTTAGTAGACTGACAGTCAAGATTTTCTTCTTGGTGTGCATCTGAATCCTGTCCTGCCTTTACTTAAATCCATTGCATCAATTCATTCCTCTGAAGAGAATCCATCAAATAGCACTTCCCTAAAGACTGAAAAAGAAAGTCTTTATTTTTAAAATTCACAAAATTACACAAATTCCCATAGAAGAAAGAATTTGGGTCACAGGCACAGAAATGAATGCCATCAATTGTAAGAGTCCCAAATATTGAAAAAAAAAAAAAAAAGGTAAACTAGATTTTAGCATACAATGTCTCTTCTTATACAAAACCAGACAATTGCAAGTTTGAGTAGCTTATTATATAGTCATTGCTGCCTCTTCAATAACTCATTTTGATATTTTGTAATTTGCCAAAATGTGCCTTTGTGATCCCACAGGCTCTTAACTACTTTGTAATGAGTGTGTATGAACAGATGGAAAATGTTTTCAATTTCAGAGAAAACCACTAATGGATGTCACCGGCTATTAGAAAAGCTCAGGTGGCTCCATTTTCCAAGGAAAGGTATTGTCATAAAACTCTTCATTTTTTAATGAAATGTTTGCTCATTTATACCTAGATGGTAATTTAAGACTTCACAAGTCTAAACAGATTAGAACTTTAGTTGGAAATTATTCAGTGCTAAATAGCCTGGAAATCCAATCTCAGGAATCTCCCCTGAAAACAGTAATGCCAATCCAGGCCATTTTATTAGAACAACATGAATTGCTATAAAAACAATTTCCCTAAAAGAAGTGGATGAAGAAACATACTTTCTGTCCTCAGTTAGCATCCCAAGCAAATACATCTTCTCAAAGAAAAATACATGAAACGAATGATAGTAAAAGAGATTGTTTCTAAAGTATAGTCTATTTCATATTCAAATGATATTTATGAGTTCAAAGTGCAGAGCCATTCGTTGTTAACTATCCCCTCAAAATTCACACCAGCTTCTTATCTTACAAGGCTCTTAGTCTAATATTCTGAGGAAAAAATAGGCAGACTTCTGGTCTAAATAGTTTATTTTGGTCCATTGTTATCCTCTTTTTTACTTGGTAAAACTTTGGTCAAAAATAAATGCAGTGCCATCTGTGCAATGATTGATCCAGCATGTGTTTATTTATTTAGAGTTCCACCAACAAGAATTATTTATATGCAGGTTAGAAAAGAATGGAGCTGGCAATTACTTTCTAGCAAAGCAAATTCTAGCAAAGCAAAATTCTTATAATCTTATAAAGATCTTCAAGGTTCCATTTCTTCCTTACTTGGATATGAAATATTCAATATATATTTTAGATAAGTCCTTTTGTATTGTCATGGAAAAAGGTAGTCAGACACCATTCAGAGTGCTGAACATTGTATAAATGTAATTACATCAAAACTGAAATTATTGACAGTAACAAAGTATATATGCTTTCAATAAAAGTCCTTCCATACAGAAAAAATAAGTTTAAAAATCTCTGGGTCTAAGGGATATGTCAAGTGTACATTGGAGTTTCTTTATATTTTATTTCACCATGAAGACAAATCACCTGACAGTGGCACTTCTGATGCAGACTAGTAGCAAGGTAGACATGTTGTGGTAGCAATGTGCATGAGAGAATCTGCTGCCTTTAAAAATAGAACTACTCTTAGGATATCATTTGTTTTGTTCTCAATGACCTTTATGTACAGATTCATATATTTAGTGGAATTTTCTAAACAAGACAAATGGCATGTACCTCATTAGTTTCCTTTTCATTACAGATGATAGGAAGTTTCTATTTGTGGTTGCAATCTTTAGCCAGAGATTATTGATACAATTTTCCTATCTTCACTCTTCAACTTTTATAACTGCTTTGGTTTTCATTATTCCATTCAAATAGATCTTAGTCATTTGTATCTATTTTATATATTTTTAAATTTCAAATCAGATCACCTTTCAATCGTTTGCTTATACAGGTGTGGCTTTAAGTATGAACGAATTGTTTATAATAAGATGGCTTTACTAATCCCTTAGTATTTTAAATCCACCTTAAAATAGAATGTAGGATCCCATTGTAATATGGCTTACCAATGAAGAATATAATTAATTCATGAGTTAAATCATTGTTTCTAAATATAGCCTTCTACTTTAGAGTCAACCATGGAATTCTTGGCCTTTATGAAACAATGTTTTAATTTCTGACTTGGAGTATTAACATTATTAAAATGTAATTTTTATGTTTCTGCTCTTTTTACTCAAATGCATGCATGCACATACACACACACACGCACATACATATAACTATCTTTATCACGCATGAGTTGAATGGAAGATTAGATATTAAAGAAGAAAAGATCAGTGAACTTAAGAAGATAGTTATAGAGGGGCACCTGGGTGGCTCAGTGGGTTAAAGCCTCTGCCTTCAGCTTGGGTCATGATCCCAGGGTCCTGGGATCGAGCCCCGTGTCGGCGGGCTCTCTGCTCAGCAGGGAGCCTGCTTCCCTTTCTGTCTGCCTGCCTCTCTGCCTACTTAGGATCTCTCTCTCTCTCTGTCAAATAAATAAATACAATTAAACAAAAAAGAAGATAGTTATAGAAACTATCCAAAATGAAATGGGGAGAGAAAATCTGTGGAATATAAATGTGTGATTGGGATCCCTGAAAGAGAGGACAGGGGGGAAAATAATTGAAGTAATAATGACTGAAATTTTTCAAATTTTATGAAAATAATAAATCCATTATTTAAGAACCTCAACAAATCCCAAACAAATAAACATGAAGAAAACTGCCCCAAGTCTTAGCATAAGCATATTGTTCTGAAGCATTATATGAAGAAGAAGATTATAGGGATTATTAAAAGATTTCTCATCAAAACAATGCAAGAGAGAAGACGATAGGGCAGTATTCCTCAGCCTTGTTTTCATCATCACCCTCACCTGGAAGACTTTTAAAATATTTTTTCTTAATCACTTCTGTCTGATCAGATCTCAATACCTCAAATATACCATATATCTGTTCAATATATATAAATATACATACAGGTATCTACTCAATACTCATCTATACCATATGCATTGTGGCTTTTTTGAAGGACACAAGCCATTGTAATATAATTTTTACCCTCTCCCCCACAATTAATTTTCACTTTCTTTAGAGTGACATTGCCCCATCGAGGATGCATGCGGAAAGTAACATCTTGAAATTAATGGGAGAAACTATCAACACTGAATTCTATACCCAGCTAAAAAACTTTCTAAAAAACAAAAGGATAATAAATACTTTTCAGATACAAAAGCACCAAAAGATTTAATCACCAGTAAAATGGTACTATAAGAAACATTAAAGGAAGGGCAGAGGAAAAGTAATGCCAAATCAAAATCTGGATCTACATAAAAGAATGAAGAAAAAGCAGTTGCACCTAAAAATGTAAAGACCTTTTTCCTTCTTACTTAACAACACTTTAAAAGATAATTGACTAAAGAAAACTAGCAGTGTTTTGTGGGGTTTGTAATAGTTGAAATAAATAGAAAATAAACATGAAAATACTCAAAATAATGGCCATTAATAAGTGGTATGAAGAAAATAAATCGATGTAATGGTTTAGTAATTGACCACAAAGAGTGGAAACTGGCACTTATGTTGGAATGATAAAGTTTACTCTGAGGAGCTGAGGGAGTCAACCACAGGAAAATTTTAAGGTCAGAATAATCAAGGCAGAAGACATAGCTACTACAAAGACTCTAAAAAAGAAACTACAAAGATAGATCATAGTGTAGTGATTGGTGGTATAGTGATAAAAGATGGGGTTCAAGATGTAAACAGAAGCCTATAAGTCCTGTCAGCTTAGAAATGGCATTTCAGATTTTATTCCAACTGTAGCAGTTGGCCAAAAGAGAGAATTCTAACCATGTAAGTTATACGATCTGATTTATGTTATTAAAAGATGACTAAAGACTGTCATGCATTAGATCCTGAAACCATAAGAAATATTAAAATATGCCAAAGTTTCTTTTGCATATTGTCTAGGGCTTCTTAAGACTTCTAGTTTAGGAAGAGAGAAAAACATGATTAAATAGCATATTTCATCAGGTGCCTACATGGCTCAGTCCCTTAAATGTCCGAATCTTGATTTCTGCTCAGGTCATGATCTCAGAGTCCTGAGATCAGGCCCTGCTTTGGGCTTTGCATTCATTGGGAGTCTATTTGGGATTCTCTCCTCTCCCTCTGCCTATCTCCCCATGCTCTCTCTCTCTCTAAATAAACAAATAAGATCTTTAAACGCTATAGTTCATGATGTTTTAAGATATTACTCTTAGGAGAACAATGCTCATAAAATCTGAACTCTCCCTTTGGCAGAACATGAAGCCTTTCTAGAAGAGGTAATAATTGAGCTAAAGTTAGAATAATGATTAGGTGTCAACTCCATAGGAAAAAAAAAATTACAAACTGAGGGAAACAGGGGGACAATATTCAATAAGTCTTTAGGGTTGAAAGGACTTTGTCTTAGAAAGAAAAGAAAAAAGAGGAATGTGGAAAAAGGTAGGGATTAGACCTTAGGGGAACATTATTTTGACACATCTCCTGATAGAGTTTGACATACTCAGGGATACTATAATAACATGCTTTAAATCTAAGCCTATCCATTTGACCATCTAAAAAGCATATTTTCTTATTTGCCGGTTAATTATCATACATGTTAATCACTTGAGAATGTGACCACTAATATTTCATTTCTATGACTCCCATACTAGTATATAGCTTTCATACCAAAGCACCCTATAGGATTTTAGACCAGAATCTTATGACATAGTGAAAGCTAACACTTCTTATCTTTCTAGACTACATGACATCCAACTATAACTTATTACATAACACAAAGACACAATATTATCAATTGGCTATTTGGTATAGAACAGATAATCTAATATACTTACCTGTATTTTTGCCCTGGTCTTAGCAATTGTTTAATTAAAATTGGCACAATATCATAGCACATCTTTTCTTGTTTTCTATCAGTTTGTACTCCTCTACTTTATAACCCTCCCTTCAAAAGCAACATATACAGTTTATTTTTATAGATTTCTAATAATTCTCCACAGAATTTTGGATTGTTTAAACCTTATTTGAAAAGATTTTATTAATTCTGTATCATTACCACGTAACAACTCACAATTTCAAATTTTTAATCCATAATTTCTCCCTGTGTTTTCCTTGCATGATT
Source organism: Procyon lotor (assembly GCA_028646535.1). Taxonomy (NCBI): domain Eukaryota; kingdom Metazoa; phylum Chordata; class Mammalia; order Carnivora; family Procyonidae; genus Procyon; species Procyon lotor. The sequence continues at coordinate 38,403,982 of CM053604.1, forward strand.
TGACCCTTTCCTCACTCAGAGAAAGGCTAACATGGCTAAGAGAATTCAGTGGCCCAATACTGCCTTTGTGTTTCAAAAGTTTGGTAATTGGAGGGAAATAGAATCCATATCTTAGAAAATAAGTATAGGGGAGAATATCTACAATATAAAAATGAGGTCATCCTCAGACTAGATCAGAATGGAAAATAAAAATTATCAAAATGGAAACAGAGAGAATTTAGATGTGGTAGAACAGCTTTGAAAAAGGGTTTGAGCCTCAAGTGGGATGAGCTGCAGTAGAGTGGAACAGTAGAAAGCCAATGAGAGCCATCTAATCTAAGAGCAAGAAAAAAGAAAAAAAAATGAGCTCTTCTATTTCTTAGTAGACCATAGAAAAGTAGCAAGGCCCCATTCTAGGAATGTATGAGTGATGTATCTAGAAATGAACTTCCTTGGTTCTCACTTGCACTAGTGTAGCATGGGTGTAGCTGAATGATTATATGAACTAAAGTGTGGTGTTGACCAAGATGTCATGTGACATCCACAGAGATACCATCATGTTCTAGCATGGTGTGGAGGCAGTAAAGGGAATGCTAATAAGAAATGCTGCTAGAAGTAAAGGGGTATTCAAAATTTAACATCAGATGAAGTGGAGACACTGAATGAACAAATGAAGATGATCAGATGGAATGATGACTCTTTCAGTGGTTGTCAACTGAGACTGAAGGCATAGGAGGACCAGATATTGACTATGAAATTCTTGCTATTATGCGAGATATTAGAAGCCACACATAATTCCAGAGAGGGGAGAGAATTTAAATTGACTTAAGTTTTTTTCCTCTCCATTCACTCAGTGGGGGAACTGAAATGAAAATTATACAGAATTATAAAGAAAAATACATTTCAATTATTTACATGTATGGCATAAGATTTGCACCTGCTACGAGTCTACTCTGTTCTCTCTGAGGGACATTTCACATTATTTTTGAACAATGAAGTATAAGGCATGTCTAGGTTTACTTTTCCTCATATACCTAAAAAAATCAACAAAACTCAGAAATTTTTCTTAATGCATTTTTTTCCAGATGATACTTTTTAGTTATCATATGCATTACTTAAATTTCAAAAAGAAACCCACAAGTATCTCCTTCTTTGTAGAAAAAAATAAACTCTTCTAAAATTATAATAGTTGAGATCTTTTCTATTTCTTATATTCAGCTCATGAAACATAATTATATTAAGCAATCCTAACTTAACATTCTCATGCCATCAGGTTACATGAATCTTCTGTTCACATATGAATTTACCACCTATGTCTTTACTTAAATTAGTAGTTCTAATCAGATATCCTGTTGAAATTTATAGAATAATCATGAAAATAGTACTTAATCAGAAACTTAATATAAATAAATCCTAAGTGGTAATGTACTTTCCTAGTTCACTTCTAGGTTTTTATCAGTTTATATCAAGTCACGTACATTTACTTAGGTTAATACACTTGATCTAAAATCTCAGTATAAAAATCTCTTTTTGATTATATCCTATTTTCCAATTTACTTATGGAAGTACCTCTACTACAATGATTCTTTGGTTTCATCAAGATTTCTAATCCATGTATTATACCACATTATCATTATTAATCAGACCTCTCTGGTGTGCATTTTTCCTTGTCTAGCTTATGATTCATACTCCATAATTATCATTATTTCTTTGTAAAGTCTACCAAATCTCTTTTATTTCACATTGATAGAATTCACCTGAAGACATGAAGGTGATTTAAATACCAATATCCACTTAATTTTTTCCAGATTTATACCTCAGCAAATAACTGCTCAGCTGACCTGAATAATTCATATTACCCATTTTAAACAGGTCCTCAAAACTGTCAAAGTCTAATAATGCTTTCTTTAGGTCTCATATTATGCTGCAAGATATACCTTTTTCTGTCTCCTAACCTTCTTCACCTTTAATTTGAGCTAAATATTCATCTTTTAACTCACTGACAAAGTAGAAGCCATCAGAAGCCATTTTCCTCCACATTCCACCACCATATCTATAAATTTATCCCACATATATCCTTTCTTGTATCCTATTACAATTTAGAGTGTTACTCTTCTCTTCAAAAGCATTCCACCCCTGCATTTCTCTGGATCTAATCCCTTTCAAAAGGTTTTCTTTTTTATTCATACCTCTTACTTCCTCCCTAGAGAATCTTCCTCTCCAGCTGATCATCTCCACAAACATAAAACATTCTGATAGCTTCTGGGGACTGCACTCTCATTTCAGTTATAGAAGAATTTATCTGATCTCATTTATTTATTTATTATTTATTTATTATTTTTTATTTTAAAATTTTAATTCCAGTATAGTTAACATACAGTGTTATTTTAGTTTCAGGTCTATAGTGATTCAGATATTCTATACATTACTCATTACGATAAGTGTACTCATTGTTCTTGTTATTTTTTTAATTAATTTATTTATTTTTGGAGAGAACAAGCAAGGGGAGGAGTAGAGGGAGAGAAAGAGAGAGACAGGGAGACAGAGAGAAAGAAGCAGACTCTCCACTGAGGGTGGAGCCTGACTTGGGGTTCACTTTCACAACCCTGAGATCAAGACCTGAGCCAGAAGCAAGAGTCAGATACTTAACCAACTGAGCCACCTAGGCATCCCATGTTGCTGTTATTTTTGATAAGTATACTCTTAACTCCCTATCTGGATCCATTTATTAACAGACTTCATAGATGATTTGTTTTCACAAAGAGTTTCCCCTGGCCTGATCTTCTGATTTTATCTCTTCTCCCTGAAGTCTAATTCCACCCCTCAACATTCCACTGAATCTTCTCTTGTCAAAGTTAACAATGACCTTTTTACTGCAGGTTTCAGTGAATGCCTTTTGCCTTGAAGTACTCTCCTTTCTTGGCTTCCTCAAAACACTTCTCTTTTGGATTTTCTTCTACCACTTATCTCATTTTATTTTGCAGCTCATCCTCCTAAATGGAATCTGTAATCGTTTGGGTTTGGTCTTGGTCTTTTAAGGTTATGAAACCTCAGGGTTTGGTCTTGAGTCTTTTAAGGATTTCTTTCCCATCACTTCTCAGTAATCTCACTAATTCTAAAGAATTCCAGTGTCATCTCCATGCTAATGATTCAAAGGCTTTATTTTCTTCATACGGGAAGCTCCTTGACTCTATTTCTCTTCAATTTCATATCTCAGAGACCTTTTAGATAATGTCTAGATATCTCACAGACATTTCAGATAACATCTCTAGGTCTTGATATCTTTATTTAACCTCCCTCTACTTTTTTCTTGCTAATTTCTATAAATATTACTATCACCTACTTGAAGCCAGGAATTCGGGAGGGGGGAATCCTTTATTATTAATAGTGGTAATTTATATTTATACAACTAATATAAAATTTATATATAACTCTATTTGCAATAATCTGTTTATGTTAACAATTGCTTCCCTCACCCCATCCTTTCAACAAGTCCTATTGATTATATCTGTGAATTATATTGATTGCATTTTTGAATTATATACTGATGATATTTTGGAAATGTGCCAAATTTTAGATTCCTTTACTATATAATTTATCTTGGATTACTGTTAACTATTATCTAAATTACTACAGTTACCTCTTGTCAATTTGCTTCAATTTCTTCTCTATGTGGAAGTAAAAGTGATTTTCTTTTTTTTTTAAGAAGGGGAAAGAGAGAGAAAGGGAAAGTGAGAGATAGGAGGAGCAGAGGGAGAGGGAGAGAAAGAATCTTGAGCAGACTCCATGCTCAGCTGAGAGCCTGATGTGAGTCTTGATCTCACCATCTAAGATCATGACCTGAACTGAAATCAAGAGTTGGGCACTTCTCAACTGAGCCACCCAGATACCCCTAAAAAGTGATCTTTTTAAAAGTGTAAGTTAGGTCATAATGTTTTACTGCTTACAAGTTTGAGTTTTTTTCCAAAGTTCTTAAAATAGAATTTGACATTCTTTTTTCCCTAAAGATTTTATTTCCTCTACATCTGATTGTCTCAATTTCATTTTTGTCTCTTATACAACCTTTGTTCAAAGACAGTCTCCCTTACTACTTTATCTAAAGTAGACTTCTCCATGGTGATCTCTAAACTTTCTGGTTGTTTTATTTCTTGGTTCTTATTTGCCTTAAAAATATTTTCTTTGTCTTTTATTTGTTCTTTTGTCTGTCTACTCAACTAGAGTACACATTTTATGAGATCAAGTAATCTTGCTTTTATCTTACCATTTTTTCTCCAATACCTTTAATAATGTCTTTTACTATAGATGTTGAGTAAATTTGTTGGCTGAATGTCTTCTCATCAAAAGTAATTTTGATAAATAGCTATCATTATATTTGATAGATATGAGCTCAGCTGGACCCTTTAAAATGTTTATCTTATCTCTTATAATAGCCAACACACACAGGTGAGAGGATGTTTAGATTCCTAAGGATCTTTCAGTCTTCCTATTTGTATAAGGTTTGCTAATTTACCTTTGCTTTCCAAATAATGCTACTGAAATTACAGCCTAATCATAAACTTTAGGATATTTATAGTTTAGACATACTTTATTTCATTTGGAGGTGGGATGGTATTATTAAGAAAACACCCTAAATAGGTACTTGATTTTCACAAATACCTGATTCCAGATTTTATCATGGTCAGTGCTCTGGTTCTGTGTTATAACACCAATTTTCACCAAATTTCAAGACTTAAACTAACACTCATTTTGTTATTATTCTTTATATTTTGTGGGTTCTTAGGCAAGGACAGAGAGAAAAACTTGCCCCTGCTCTACCATGTACATGGTATCAGTAGGGATAATTCAAACAACTGGGGGCTAGAAACTTGAGGCTCTCTTTTTATGTAGTCTCAGGGCTTCTTTTGGTTTCTCCATGTAGCCTTCTTTTGTGGTGTCCTAAATATAGTGGCCTCAGGGGAGTTAGACTTCTTACCTAGCTGCGCAGAATTCTCAGAGCAAGTTTTCTGAGAGAAGAAGACACAAGTCTCATGGCCAGGATTTAGAAGCAGGCATAGCATCACTTTTACTGCATGCCGTTTGTCAGAGCAGCCAGAGAGACTGCCAAGATTCAAGAAGACACATAGATAAGTGCCAACAAATTTGTAGCTCTCTTTAATCAACCAAAATAAGTGGCTAAGTTTTAATTATAAGTGGAAAGACACTAAAGATAAACAACAGAAGGGCAAGCCCCTCTTTCTAATTATGTTATTGAAAAGTCACATGGACATTTCTGCCAATATGTAATTGACAGTTTATCTCTTTTCAAAGTTGAAGCATATAAAATATTTGCCTCCTATTCTTAACTGAATGACTGTTAATTTCAGTTTTGGTGTTTCAAAATGTTGACGATTAACTTGTAAACAGCCACACGTTTTTGTGTCATCTAATCTTAAATAATAATTTGGCTGATATAATAGAACTGCTTTAAGTCTTTTAAATTTGTAAGTCTTTAAGTCTTTATGTAATCCATATAACAAACCTGTAGTCTCCTTATATAATTTATAAAAATATTTAATAGGGTAAATGAGATGGCACATTAGGTCAAAAAAATGTGCCGACAGTGAAGTCAGAAGGCCAGCTCTTGAATTTTTACTGATATTTATACTGACAACATTGAATTGAGTCCTAATCCTGATTCTGTGGGTACACAGCTGTTAACTTTTGGACAAATATTAAATTAACGTATCTTTAGGGAAGTTAAGATGGCAGAGGAGTAGGGGACCCTGTTTGTCTGGTCCATCAAATACAACTAGGTAGTTACCAAATCATTCTGAACACTTGCAAGATCAATCAGAGATTTGAGAAAAGAAATGCTGCAATTCTACAAGTAGAAAAGCAACCATTTTTGGGAAGGTAGGAGCTGTGGAAACTTGAATTCGGAGTGATATCTCATAGGATGTGACAGCAGGGAGGAAACTGGCTTAAGGAGTTACTGCAAAGTATTATAAACAGTGAAAGGCAAAATCAGAACTTTCAGAAGTCTACTATAGTGGTGTACATCCCTGGCTTACAGGTGCTCGGGTGGCAAAGTATGGCAGAATTCCAGGTGGAACAGCATGATCTCAAGATCCCCAGGGTCACAGGAAGAACAGGGGTGCTAAGTACAGCAGAATTCCCAAGCATAGGAGTGGGGCAGTGGGCTGAAGACAGCAAATCTAGGTGCTGGCTTTCTGCTTTGTGTTCCCATAAACTGCAAACCACTGTATGGTCGTGTGACTGCTTTCCTGGCAGGAGTCTAGCAACTGGCAAAAGCATGGTGAGACCACCTTCCTCTCCCAGAAGGAATAGTGTGGGTCTGTCCACAGGAATCCATAAAATTTGGAGTTTTGAAACTCAGGCACATGCCTGAGATAAAAACACTCAGTCACAGGCCAGGTGAACACAGAGTTTGGACAGAAACTAGGGAGACAAGAATGATTGACTACTTTTTTGTGAGGGCTGACTGAAGAGTGGGGAAAATGTGTGAACTTTCAGCTCAGGGGCTGGGTAGTGGGGTGCCACCATTTTCATCCTGGCTGTTGGTGCGGAGAGCCTCCATAGAGCAAAATAGTGCTACATAGTGGAATCTGGGGCAGCTCACAGTGAGCCCAGCCTGCTGGTAAGGGAGGTGCACTTGCAAGAGGGCAACTGCTCCAGATAATCAGTGAAACAGGCCTTTCCTCTAGAAGACCAGCACAAACAACTGGCTTGCACCAAGTTTATGGATTATAGAGGGCTGCAAAGCTTCAGCTCTGGGGGGAAACAGTATATAGCATTTAATTTTTTTTTTTATTCTTTAGTCTTTCAGTATTATTTTTTCAGTTATTTTCTTATTTTTAAATTATTATTTTATTCTTTTAAAATTTCCATTTTTATATGTTATGTATATATTATTTTTGTTTCTTTTTATTTTATTTTATTTCATTTTATTTTTAGATATACATATGAACATATACATATTTTGGGCATATATACATTTTGGATATATATATATATATAAAGATATATAAATATATGTGTTTAAATTTTTATTTTTATATACATTATGTATATATATTATTTTTAATTTCCTTTTATTTTATTTCATCTTATTTTTGGATATATATATATATATATTTTTTTCTTTCTTTCTTATTTTAGGATGTAGTTTCTCTTAAGAGGACAAAAACACACCCAGGATCTAGTTTTTTTTATTTGTTTTGCTTTTGTTTTTTTCTGTTGTTGTTGTTGTTGTTTTCTTTTTCTTTATTCCATTCTATTCTGGACAAAATGATGAGATGGGGAAATTCACTGCAAAAGAAAGAACAGGAGGTAGTACTTACTGCAGGAATTTAATCAACATGGATATAATTATGTCTGGGCTAGATTTTAAAACAATTTTTAAGACACTAGCTTGTCTTGAAAAAAAGCATAGAAGATACTAGAGAATCCCTTACTGTAGAAATAAAATCTAGTCTGGCTGAAGTTAAAAATGATATTTCTGAGATGAAGTCCCAAACCAGGGCTATAAAAATGAGAATGAATAAGGCAGAAGAGAAAGTGATATAGAAGATAAAATTATGGAAAATAAGGAATCTGAAAAGAAGAGACAAAGAAAACTATTGGATCTTGAAGGGAGACTTAGAGAACTCAGTGATTCCATAGAGTGAAATAATATTCAGATAATATGGGTCCCAGAAGATGAGGAGAGGGAGAGAGAGGCAGTAAGTTTATTTTAATAAGTTATAGCTGAAAACTTCTCTAGTTTGGGAAAAGAAGCAGGCATTCAAGTTCAGGAGGCTGAGAACTGCCCCCCCAATCAATAAAAATAGGTCAACATCTTGACATATGATACTGAAGCCTGCAAATTTCAAAGAAAAAGAGACAATCCTGAAAGCAACTCAGACAAGAGGTCATTAATCTACAAGCATATAAACATGGCTGGTAGCAGACCTGTCACAGAGACCTGGAAGGCCAGAAAGGACTGGCATGATATAGTCAACGTGCTAAATGGGAAAAATATGCAACGAACAATTCTATACCCAGCAAGACTGTCATTCAGAATGGGAGCGATAAAGAGTTTCCAAGACAAACAAAAACCAAAGGATTTCATGAACACTAAATCATCCCTATGGGAAAAATTAGAGGATTCTTTGAGTGGAGAGAGAGCCCAAAAGTAAGAAAGACAGAAAGGAACAGAGACAATCTATAGGAACAGCAACTTTACAGGTAATACAATGGAATGAAATTCATATCTTTCAATAATTGCTCTAAATGTAAATAGACTAAATACTCCAAACAAAAGATGTAGGGTGTCAGAATGTATGAAAATAAAACCCACTAATATGCTGCTTACAAAAGACTCATTTTATACCCAAAGACACCTCCAGATTGAAAGTAAGAGAATGGAGAACCATTTATCATGCCAATGGACATCAAAAGAAAGCTGGAGTAGCCATCCTCATATCTGATTAACTGGACTTCATTTTTTTTGTTTTTTTATTTTTTAAAAAGACTTTATTTTTTTGACAGACAGAGAGAACACAAATAGGCAGAGTGGAAGGCAGAGGGTGAGTGAGAAATAGAGTCCCCACTGAGCAGAAAGCCTGATGTGGGGCTTGATCCCAGGACCCTGGGATCATGACCTGAGCCAAAGGCAGATGCTTAATCAACTGAGTCACCCCGGTACCCCTAACTGATGAACTAGATTTTAAACCAAAGCCTGTAGTAAGTGATGAAGAAGGAGTAAGTGATGAAGAAGGAGACTATATCATAATAAAAGGATAGATTCAACAATCTGTAGATTCAACAAAATCTAGATTCAACAAAAAAGGATAGATTCAACAATCTATAGATTCAACAAAATTTTGTTGAATCATAGATTCAACAAAATCTAACAATTGTAAATATATATGCCCCTAAGTTGGGAGCAGCCAATTATATAAACCAATTAATAACAAAATTAAAGAAACTCACTGATAATAATGCAATAATAATAAGGGACTTTAACACCCCACTCAAGGCAATGGACAGATTATCTAGGCAGAAGATCAACAAGGAAATAAGAGTTTTGAATGACATGATGGACCAGACGGACTTCACAGATACATTCAGAGCATTTCATCCTACAGCCACAGAATACACATTCTTCTTGACTGCACATGGAACATTCTCCAGGATAGACCACATACTGGGTCACAAATCAGGTCTCAAACAGCACAAAAAGATTGAGATTATACTGTGCATATTTTCAGACCTCATGGAAGCAAGTGAAAATGAAAACACAATTCAAAACACTTGGGATGCAGCAAAAGAGGCCTTCCAAAGCAAGGAAATTGTCAAATACACAACCTAACCTTACACATAAAGGACCTGGAGAAAGAACAGCAAAAACAGCAAATAAAGCCTAAATCCAGCAGGAGACTAGAAATAATAAAGATTAGCATAGAAATCAATGATATAGGGGGAAAAAAACCCAATAGATTAGATCAATGAAAGTAGGAGCTGTTCTTTGAAAGAATTAATAAGATCAATAAAGTCCTAGCCAGTCTTATCAAAAAGAAAAGAAAAAGGATCCAAATAAATAAAATCATGAAAAAAAGAAAAGAGATCACTACTGACATTACAGACACACAAACAACTGTAAGAGAGTATTATGAGCAATTATATGCCAGCAAATTAGGCAATCTGGAAGAAATGGATGCTTTCCTAGAAACTTATAAACTACCAAAACTGAAATAGAAAGAAAATTTGAACAGACTCATAAACAGCAAAGAAATTTAAATCAGTAATCAAAAATCCCCACCAAATAAGAATTTAGGGACAGATGGCCTCCCATTGGAATTCTACCAAATCTTTAAAGAAGAATTAGTACCTATTCCTCTAAAGCTGTTTCAAACTAGAAATGGAAGGAAAACTTTCAAACTCTTTTTATAAATCCAGCATTACCTTGATCTCCAAACCAATTACCCCACTAAAAGGAGAATTATAGACCAATATCACTGATGAACATGGATGCAAAAATTCTCACCAAGATTCTAGCTAATAGGATCCATTAAATTCAATTAAAAGAATTATTTGCCATGACCAAATGAGATTTATTCCTGGGTTGTAGGGCTGGTTCACCATCTACAAATAAATCAATGTGATACACCACATTGAAAAAAGAAAGGACAAGCACCTTATGATCCTCTCAGTAGATGCAGAAAAAGCATTTGACAAAATATAGCATCCTTTCTTGATAAAAACTCTCTGCCATGTTGGGATAGAGGAAGCATACCTCAATATCATAAGCCATATTTGAAAATCTCATAGTGAATATCATTCTCAGTGGGAAAAAACTGAGAGATCTGGAACATGACAAGGAGGTCCAGTATCACCACTATTGTTCAAAATAGTACTGGAACTCCTAGCCTCAGCAAACATACAACAAAAAGAACTAAAATGCATCTGAATTAGCAAAGAAGTCAAGCTTTCACTCTTTGCAGATAACATGATACTCTATGTCGAAAACCCAAAAGACTCCACCAAAAGTTGCTAGAACTGATATAGGAATTCAGCAAAGTGGCAGGATATAAAATCAATGCACTGAACACAGTTGCATTTCTATACACTAACAATGAGGCAGAAGAAAGAAAAATTAAGGAATCGATCTCATTTACAACTGACAAAAACCCCTAAGATACCTAGGAATAAACCTAACTAAAGAGGAAAAGGATCTGTACTCAGAAAATGATAGAACACTTATGAAAGAAATTGAGGAATACCCAAAGAAATGGAAAAACATTCCATGGTCATGGATTGGAAGACCAAATATTGTTAAAATGTCTATACTATGCAAAGCAATCTACACTTTTAATGCAATCTCTGTCAAAATACCATCAATATTTTTTACAGAGTTGGGACAAACAATCCTAAAATTTTTATAGAGCCAGAATAGACCCTGAATAACCAAAGTATGTTGAAAAAGAAAACTAAAGCTGAAGGCATCACAATTCTCGACTTCAAGCTGTATTACAAAGCTGTTATCATCAAGACAATATGGTACTGGTACAAAAACAGACACATAGGTCAATGGAATAGAAAAGAGTCTCCAGAAATTGACTGTCAAGTCTATGGTCTACTAATCTTCAACAAAGCAAGAAAGAATATCCAATGGAAAAAAGTCTCTTCAACAAATGGTGTTAAGAAAATTGGATAGCCATATGTAGAGGAATGAAACTGGACCACTTGCACCATACACAAAAATAGATTCAAAATGGATGAAATACATAAATATGAGACAGGAATCCATCAAGATACTAGAGGAGAATACAGGCAGCACCCTCTTTGACCTTGGTCACAGCAACTTCTTGCTAGACATGTCTCCAAAGGCAAGGGAAACAAAAGCAAAAATAAACTATTGGTACTTCATGAAGTTTAAACGCTTTTTCACAGCAAAGGAAACAGTCAACAAAGCCAAAAGGCAACTAACAGAATGGGAGAAGGTATTTGCAAATGGCATATCAGATAAAGAGCTAGTATCCAAAATCTAAAAGAACTTATCAAATTCAACACCCAATAAACAAAAAATCCAGTAAAAAAATGGGCAGAAGACATGCACAGACATTTCACCAAAAAAGACATCCAAAAGGCCAATAGATACATGAAAAATTGCTCAACATCACTTGGCATTGGGAAGTCCAAATCGAAACCACAATGAAATACCACTTCATACCAGTCAGAATAGCTAAAATGAACAAGCCAGGAAACAACAGATGTTGGCGAGGATGTGGAGACAGGGGAACCCTCTTACACTGTTGATGGGCTGCAAACTGTTGCAGCCACTCTGGAAAACAGTGTGGAGGTTCCTCAATAAGCTAAAAATAGAGCTACCCTCCAACCCAGCAATCACACTACTAGGTATTTATCCAAAGGATACAAACATAGTGATTTGAAGGGGTACTGGCATCTCAACGTGTATAACCACAATGTCCACAATAGCCAAACTATGACAAGAGACCAGATGTCCATCATAGGTGAATGGATAAAGAGGTGGCTTTATATACAATAGGATATTTTCCATCAAAAAATGCAATCTTGCCATTTGCAATGACATGGATGGAACTCGAGGGTATTATGCTAAGTGAAATAAGTCAGAGAAAGCAAAATACCGTATGATTTCACTCATATGTGGAATTTAATAAAAAAAAAACAGATGAATGTATGGGAAGGAAAGGAAAAAGAAAATAAGATGAAAATAGATTGGACGGCAAACCGTAAGAGCTGTTAACGCTAGGAAACTGAGGGTTGCTGGAGGGAAGGTGAGGTGCCGGAACTGGGTAATTGGATGATGGGCATTAAGGAAGGCACTTGATGTAATGAGCACTAGGGCACGGAAATCACTAATCACTAAATTCTACCCGTGAAACTATTACCATAGTGTATGTTAACTATTGAATTTAGTATATGTTAACTAAATTTATACTAATATAGTATATGTTAACTAAAGAATTAATTTAAAAAGATTAGTAGATCTTTAAGTTTCCTATCTGCTATAAAACTCCATGGGGACTTACATTCTTGAAAGAGATAAAATGTCTTTTGAAGATCAGGAGAAAACAATTTTGGGGTTAGTTAAGTCAATTTATTTAAATAGATGGCAAATTAGAAAGCAGGACTTAGTTGGAAGTTATAATTCACTTCTACCTGGCAATAACAATTCATGTCTTCCGAATCTATTCTTTGTCTCTTAATCCACCTTCTTGAGCCATATTTCCTTTTTCACGAAAGTTAGTATGTGTTTGCCATGGGATAATTTCCTCAGTCTATTTCCTGAAAATAGAATTTTGGATGTTTAAAGGACTATTTCATTGTGTACTGCTTCTGTTTCTTTCAGTTCAAGCAGGCATCTTGCTGAATATGGAAATCTTTAAACTTTATAGATCTGTGAATCTTATTTGGGTCCATACCATTTGACAAAAAAAGTGCTAGTAGATTTTTTTTAATAAGCCCTTTTCTAACATATTTCTTGTAAGGAATAGTGCCCTTATAATTCTTAAATGCCCTCCCCCTTTTATTGAGAGAATTTGTAAATTTTACTCTCTAAAATCTTTAAAGTTTTTTTTTTTTTTTTTTTTTTTGTCTGAACAGTATTTTCAGGCACCACTTTGGCTCTTCCTAAGTTCTTAACAAAGGAATTTTTTTTCCACTTTTTTTATTATGTTCACTTAGCCACTATATAGTACATCATTAGTTTTTGATGTAGTGTTCAGTGATTCATTAGTTGCATATAACACCTAGTGCTCATCACAAAAGGTGCCCTCCTCAGTGCCCATTACCTGGCAACCCCATCTTCCCACCCCCCTCCCCTCTGAAACCTTCAGTTTGTTTCCCAGAGTCCATAGTCTCTCATGGTTCATCTCCATCTCCAATTTCTCCCACTTCAGGTTTCCATCCTTTCCATCCCTATTTCTCTGCTTGACTTATTTGACTTAGCATAATCCCCTCCAGTTCCATCCATGTTGATGCAAATGGTAGGTATTCATTCTTTCCAATGGCTGAGTAATATTCCATTGTATATACACATCTTTTTTATCCATTCATCTATTGAAGGGCCTCTCAGCTCCTTCCACAGTTTGGCTAT
>CM053604.1:38418081-38440581 GCA_028646535.1 Procyon lotor
TTCTGGTCTATATTATTCTTGGGGTCTTTTTTCTTTTATAGAACCCCCTAGTTGGCTTAATGGTCACATATCCTTTCACTTTCTGCCTGTCCTGGAAGCTCTTTGTCTCTTCATCCATTTTGAATGACAGCCTTATTTGATAAAGTATTCTTGGTTGCATGTTCTTCTCATTTAGTACCCTGATTATGTCTTGCCAGCCCTTTCTGGCTTGCCAGGTCTCTGTGTACAGATCTAATGTTATTCTGATGTTCCTCCCACCATGGGTAAGAAATCTCTTCCCCCTAGCTGCCTTGGCTCTAAGATTAGCAACTTTTACTAACATATACGGGGGCATTGGTCTATTTTTATTGATCTCGGGAGGGGTCCTCTCTGCCTCTTGGACACGGATGCTTGTTTCCTTCACCAGATTAGGGAAGTTCTCAGCTTTGATTTGATCAAGTATACATTCTGGTCCTGTCTTTCTCTCCACCTCCTCAGGGATCCCAGTAATTCTGACTTTGGACTGTTTCATGTTGTCATTGCTCTTTCCAAGTCTGATCTTGTGGGCTTGTAGTTGTTTGTCCCTATTCTTCTTGACTTCCTTCCTTTCTATCAGCTTATCTTCTAGATCACTAATTTGTTCTTTCTCTTTTACCCTGGCATTCAGAGTATCCAGTTTAGATGGCATCTACTTCATAACATTTTTAATTTCAGTGAAACCAGCTCTACATTCTACCCTTAGAAATTCTATAGTGTCGCTAATACTTTTCTCAACCCTAGCTAGTAACTTTATAAATGTTATTCTGAAGTCTTTTTCTGACATCTTCCTTATATCCATATTCATTAAGTCTGTGGCAGAGGCCATTGTCTCTGGTTCTTTTCTTTGTTGGGAGTTCCTCCTCCTAGTCATTCTCTTGAGGGATGTACAGGGTCCAAAATATCAACCACGACTCAGGGCAGATTAACCTGAGGAAAATCCGGAGTTGTTGGAAGCCACCACTCAGCCACGGTGGAATTTTTCTTGTGTAGAGATCCAGACAGATAGTCTTACACCTCGTGCTGATTTCCTAGGTGTTCAGGATGGTTTGGCAGATTTCCAGCTCAGTTCAGGGGACCTGTGGCAATGATGACCCTTACTCGTTCGCCATCTTGCCTTCTTCCTCCCAGTTGCAGATAATGAAATTCTTTAACAAAGGATTTTGTAGTGTACTATCAGTTTTATTTTTAGACCATGCTATTGTATTAATTATGCATTGTTTAATAACAAATTATCCAAAAATTCAATTACTTAAAACAAGCATTTTTCATCTCATGAAGTTTCTGAAAATCAGAAATTTAGGAGTGGCTTAACTGGGTGGGTCTGCTCAGGCTCTCTCATGAAGTTGTAGTTAAATTGTCACTAGAGTTACAGTTACCTGAAAGAGATGAAGGATCCACATCCACACTCTCAAGCATGGAAGGTGGCTGAGACTTCAGGTCCTTGCTTTCTTTGTAGGTCTCTTCATGCGACTAGCTTTTCCAGAATGAATGACCAAGAGTAAGAGAGAGAAAATAAGATACCACACAACTTCTTATGGCCTCATCTTAGATTCAGCAACCATTAATTCTTCTCCATTCTATTAGTTAGAAGGGAGTCACTAAATCCAGCCAACACTCAACATGAAGGCATGGATATCAGGAGTTGGGGATCACTGGGGCCATCTTGGAGGCAGATTGCCACAGTGCATTTCTCAGTTTTAGGTAAATTCTTGAGCACTATCATTTTAAGTTTTAATTTTGCTTCATTATTAACCTTACTTTTTCTTGCAAATCCAAATACACTTATTTTTTTTTAATTTAATTTTATTTTTTCAGTGTTCCAAGATTCATTGATAATGCATCACACCAAGTACTTCATGCAATATGTGCCCTCCTTAATATCCACCACTGGGCTCACCAAAGCCCCCATCTCCCACCCCTTCAAACCCTCAGTTTGTTTCAGTCCACAGTCTCTTATGCTTCATTTCCCCCTCCTATTTTCCCCAATTCACTTTTCCTTTCCTTTTTTCCTTATGTTCCATATAGAAGCAAATACACTTATATCTTTTCATCATTTCCCTTTTCTCTGTTCTTTTTTGCTCTGCGCTTCAATCTCTATTAATTCTACTGATGTGTATTCTACTTAATTTTTTTCCTCTGCTGTATCTAACCAGATGTTAAACCCATCTATTGAACTCTAGTTTCAACTATCGCCTTTTTTAGTTTTAAGATTTACATTTGCTAGGTTTATTTACTCCTTTTTTGGTGAAATTCTTAATTTTTAAATTTTCACTTAATAAAATGCTAATCCTTGGGATTTAAACAGCTGAATATCTGTTTTTTTCCTACTTATCCATTTTTCTTGATTTTTGAGATTTTAATTTTGTTTCTTTACATGAGATATAAGTTATACTTTACATACTGGACATTGTTTATGAAAAATAATACAGACTCTGCATGAGGGGATCTTCCACCAGAAAGAATTTATTTTTCTTCTGGTAGATAGAGCATGGGGATATCACCTGCCCAGGTATTTCTGGTAAATTTCCAGTTTGCATTTTTACTAGCATATAACACTTGCAATGCTGAACTGAAACACTGGGATGTTTACTTGGCTTCCTTATGCATGAAAGCTCCTACACTCCAATTTTCCTTAACCCAGTATAATAAAGTTGCTAAATTTTTTTTCCCCTTTCTCTGCATCTTGACTCATGGAGTTAAACTTGTTTGTTAAACCTTACTGCAAATTTTCGTCTCCCCAGCCCAATGAGATTGCTACAAGCCCTAGACCACTGCTGTATGTTTTTTGTCTTTGCCACCAAACAGTAAATAATCAAATGTCAAGCGTGGGAATAAGTAGAAAATTAGCATTCACATCAATGTATTTCTTTTCCTTCAGAATCTTTATTTCCCCAATATTGCCTACTGTGTTTAAAACATGATACCCTCAAAACACTGCTTTTGTATTTTAACCAGATTTTCTAGTTGTTAAATTAGTTGGAGATTTAGCCTGTCAGTTATTTCATCTTTGCCAGAAGCAGAAGTCACCTCAATTTTTTTAAAACAAATATATATATTTCTTACACAGATATGTAGTTTTAATTTTTCCCTAACCTGTAATCATTTCTTAAAAATGTTAAAAGTGTAGAGGCCCAGGTATGTCTACAGTTCTGTAGAATATATTGGGATACAGAGGATACATATACTAGTTGGAGAGAGCATCATGATGCAATCTGGGTAAGGGTAGAATAAGTTTTTTTCTGATGGTAGAAATTAGTTCCTGTGATACCTGCCATATCGTTGACCTCAAGTTCAACCTGCTAAAACAGTATAATAAGGCCACAAAATAGCCTTTAATTTAATAGCCTTTAATTTAATAGATTAAATTCTGTTTTCTTAAAGAACATTTTGCTTAGAACTACCAAAACCCAGAGGAAAAAATATATTTCATTGGGATTAATGGATAATATCTAATGAATGCAAAAAGTTAGAACTACATTATATACACAGTTGTGAACACGCTAGCCAAGAGAGGATGTGATTATATTTACAGATTCTTGCTTTGAACTGCATATAACTTTCTCAAATCTTTCTTTGGAAATGAAACTTTCTGTGATTTCCTAAAAATAATTTTATTTTTGGGTTTGACTTTTTTAAGTAGAAAAGTTTATACCATTTTATATTTCTTACATAACTGAAAACTAATGTGATAATATAATAGTGCTTAAAAAAGTAAGGGTAGAATATACAGAAAATGGCAGCTATCCTTTAAGAAAACATTATAACATTTAAAATTTTTATACACCAGATCTGACTTTCTATTGCTATAATTATAATGCCAACTCAGTTTTTAAAATTATTAGATTTATAATTTATTAGAACACTTAATTGAAACTCTTGTCACTTTCCATAAAACTCTGAAAAAAATTTTAAATATTTTAACATGTTTTACAAAATCATGTATGACCTGAGTTGCCATTATGCAACTTTATGAATTATCCACTTTTTCAACTTCATCTTCTACCTCTCCGTATTCCTTATCTTTCCTTAATTTAACCACTGGAATAATACTGTCCCTTCAAATTGTCAAGTGATTCTCACCTGAAGGTCTTTGTCCTTGCTCTTTTAAGTTGAAGTGCTCTTCTTATATTTTGGA
Source organism: Procyon lotor (assembly GCA_028646535.1). NCBI lineage: Eukaryota > Metazoa > Chordata > Mammalia > Carnivora > Procyonidae > Procyon > Procyon lotor. Next base: position 38,422,235 of record CM053604.1, read on the forward strand.
CTTTTAAGTGATTTTTTTCTTTTGTTTCACTTAAAGTTTTCCTCAGTTTTTATATTTTCAGATTCCCTTCCTTCATCATCCTAACAAAATAGCATTACTAGCTCTGTCCCTGTCATTTTTATCTCCTTCCCCAGATTACTTTCTTTGCATAACTTCTAATATTATACATTTGTTATTTTACTTGCTCAGTGTCTGTTTCTTCCACTGAAGTATAAGTTCCATGAAAAGCTATATTATCAGTGCAAATATTGGTGCCTAAAAGAAGAGTAAGCAGTAGATATTTATTATTGAGTAAAAGACTCCCAGCTCCCTCATACACACATAAGAGTAGAAAAAGATAAGGCATAACTAGTAAAACAATATTATATAATTAATCATCTAGGAAAGATTTCATGTTTCTATTGGCTGTTTGTTTATAACTTCCTTGAGAAATAAACTGATACTTCGATCCCATCTTTAGAGATGTTTATAATCTCTGGATAAAGAATCAAAGTATTTGGATCTTAGTGATGAAACATAGCTAGTAGTTAGGTATGTGTTCCCTGAAGGATGAGAGACATAGGTTCAATTCCCAGGTTTGACCTGTATGGCTTCAGTGCCATTGGGTAAATTTTTCTCAATACATCAGTTTTTCATCTATATCATCAAAATTATGATAGTTATACTTCATTCAGTAGGATAAGCTGTGTATGTGGCCTGAAAAAGAATGGCTAAACCATAAAGTGTGGCTATTAGTTTTGCTATTAGTTCTTGTTTCTTTTTTTTTTTTTTTTAAAGATTTTATTTATTTATTTGACAGAGAGAGAGATCACAAGCAGGCAGAGAGGCAGGCAGAGAGAGAGGGGGAAGCAGGCTCCCCCACTGAGCAGAGAGCCTGATGCGGGGCTCGATCCCAGGACCCTGAGATCATGACCCGAGCCAAAGGCAGAGGCTTTAACTCACTGAGCCACCCAGGCGCCCCTATTAGTTCTCGTTTCATGAGATACAGGCTATGAGTGACTACTCTAGTCTCAGATGCTCACTTTTTTCATCCTTGAAGAAGAACATTAACAAAATTTCCTAATTTCTTTTCTTTAGTGGTAGAGAATAGTTAGTTTCTCTCACCATTTAGTCTCCCAACACTGAAAAACAATTATTAGGAGTTCCCTTTTCCAAAAAAGTAAACAATCTCAAGTCTTTTAACCCTCAGAGATAAATTTTTTCATTTTATTCTCAGTGAGAGCCTGGTCTCATGAAAAGCACAAGAGCTGACTCTGCTGTTATTAATGAATGCTGTCATACACACAGCTCCCAGATTACTATGTCTTTCTTGTCCTTTGGATGGGCCAAGGTAAATAGGAACAGACTAGTCTTTAATTGGTCTTATTGAACCATGGTGCATATGGAGTCACCAAAGTTGATATCTTTTCTGAATTTTCACCATACTCTGTCCTGAGGTCAGACTACATTTATAATTACATGAGTTAGGAGGTTTTCAAATACAGTTAAAGAAAAAAATATACCTCAAACTGGTTTAAGAAAGGATTTTATTGGCCTACTTATCTTAAAAGCTCAGAAGTAAGCAATACTGGATCCCCTAGGACTTCATGTTTTTGTCTTTTCACTGTACTTTTAATGGTGCCAGTTTTCACACCAGAGTTCCAGATTCTTCTATTAGGATAGCAATATCACTAGAGCATATTCAGATCATACATTTTTACACTTTCCAATCTAGGATAAAATAGAATGTATCTTTTGCTATATCTTCAGATCTTGGAGATTACTTATTTCCATTGACTTGAATCAATTTCTATTGGCCAGGGAGGTTTGTTTCATACAATCAATCCCACTCAATTCCTGTAGCCAAGAAAGGGAAGATCAAAAAGTGTTGATGGAGGAAAGAGAATTGGAACCAAAGTGGCAGTCAACAAACGTCTACCACCCTTTTAAGCTACACATTTTCATGTTGAGAAAGTCTATCTGATAAATACCACCAAGATTACACTTTCAGTAAAACAAAGTTAGTATTATTAAATTTCTGCAACAAGGGAAAATACTCTCAATGAGGAAAAATGGGTCAGATAAATAAAAGGGAATGGGAAGGGACTTTTAATAGGAATTGTTTGTACCAGGATACCTGGGTGGCTCAGGTGGTTAAGCGGCTGCCTTCGGCTCCGGTCATGATCCCAGGGTCCTGGGATCGAGTCCCACATCAGGCTCCTTGCTCAGCAGGGAGCCTGTTTCTCCCTCTGCCTCTGCCTGCCACTCTGCCTGCTTGTGCTCTCTCTCTGGCAAATAGGGATATAAATAAAATATAAATAAATAAAATCTTAAAAAAAAAAAGGAATCATTTGTACCTAATAACTGCTTCTGAGGAGCAACTTGGAGAAGCATGAAACAGTTCTTAATTGTTTATCAATGTAGTCTTATCCAGGAGGCAGGAGAAACAAAGCAGGCTAAGGAAGTCATTGGTAAGGAAGTAATAATTGATCAAATTATGTGGTCTTGCCATATCTACTTGAAAACTTTCTTTTATTTTCTGTTAGAAATGCTATATAGTCTGATTACTAGGAGCACTAATAAGAAGACTTTGGGTTCTGTTTCTTCAGCAACTACAAAGTTAAGTGAAGAATGCTGTGAAAATAAAAAAACAAGAAAGTGAACCTTTAAAACTACTTTTATGTGAAGAACTGAGGTTGGAAATTGTGGGTACTTCAGTATGTCACCGTGACCCCAATTGTTGAGATCCCTTGAACAAAGGCAGAATGCTCCATTGTTACTGATTTGATTTTTAAAGATAATGTTTCTCACAGCTGAGTGTTTCAACGGACAAGATTTCTCAGCACTATGACTTTGAAGTCAATTAATAAATGGAATCTTTACATATTCAAAATAAATAACTGCTCCACTTCTTTTCAAAAAATATTTTTTTAGTGAATTTTTGGGTACATAGCAAAATTGAGGGAAGGTGCAGAGATTTCCCATGTACTTTCTGCCCACACATGCACAGCCTCCCTCAATATCAACCCCCCCCCCAGTAGAGTGATACAATTATTACAATTGAACTACCTACAGTGACACATCATAATCATTCCAAGTCTATAGTTTACATTAAAGTTCACTCTTGGTATTGTAAAATCCATGTGTTTGGACAAATATATAATAATAGTATCATATGGAATAGTTTAACTGCCCTAAATACCTCTGTGTTCTACCTATTCATCCCTACCACTGCCCTCACCCTTTGGCAGCCACTGATCTTTTCACTGTCATTATAGTTTTGCCTTTTATGGAATGTCATATAGCTGGAATTACAAAGTAGGTGACTCTTTTAGATTGGTTTTTTTTTTTGCTTAGTAATAGGCATGCAAAATTTCACCATGACTTTTTATGGCTTGATAACTCATTTCTCTTTAGCAATGAATAATATTCTGTAGTTTGGATGTACCACAGTTTATTTGTCCATTCACCTACTGAAGGACATCTTAGTTGTTTCCCAGTTTTAGCAATTGTGAAAAGATGATGTAAACATTCATGCGCAGGTTTTTGTGCGGACATAAATTTTCAACTCCTTTGGGTCAATACCAAGGAGCTCCATTGTTGTATCATATGGTAAGAGTATGTCTAACTTTATAAGAAACCACCAAACTATCTTCCCAAGTAGTGGTACCATTTTGTATTCCCACTAACAATGAATGAGTTACAGTTGCTCCATGTCCTTCATGTGCTTCATATTTTGGGCATTTAATATATGTGTAGTAGTATTTTGTTGTTTTAATTTTCATTTCCTTGATGAGAAATGATGCAAGGTATCTTTCCATACACTTATTTGCATCTGTATATTTTGGTGAATCATCTGTTAGGGTCTTTGGCCATTTTCTAATTGGATTGTTTGTTTTCTATTGTTGAAATTTAAGAGTTCTTTGTATTTTTTGGATAACAGTCCTTTATCTGGTGTGTCTTTTGAAATATTTCTGCCAGGCTGTGGCTTGTCTTCTCATTTTCTTGAATGACTACTCTACTTTCACAGAGTAGTTTTTAATTTTAATGAAGTCCAGCTTATCAATTTTTCTTTCATGGATTGTCCCTCCCCCTTTTTTTTTGTATCCAAAAAGTCATCAGCACACAGAAGCTTATCTAGGTTTTCTCTTGTTATATTTTAGAACTTTTTGGTAGGGTAATTCTCATCTCACAAAATGAGTTAAGAATTGTTCCCTTGCTTCTATTCTCTGAAAGAAATTACAGAGAATTGATGTAATTTCTTTCTCAAATGTTTGGTAGAATTCACCAGTGACCCTGGTGATCTGGGCCTGGTGCTTTCTGTTTAGGAAGTTATTTGTTATTGATTCTATTTCTTCAATAGACGTAGGCCTTTTCAGATTACCTATTCTGTGAATTTTGGCAGCTTGTGTCTTTCAAGGAATTGGTTCATTTCATCTAGGTTATCAAATTTGTGTAGAATTGCTCATGTAACTGCTACATTTTTAATCTAGGATTTTATTTTAATTTTTTAATCAAATAAAGAACTACCATAATTTCTTTTTAAATGAGTATGATCATTTCTATAAGCAAGATTGAAGAGAGTCATGCCAGAAAATAACCAATCAAATAAACAAATGACATTCTCTAACTTATTTTTGGGTATAATATCCTGTAAAACACTCATGAAAACTTTTAAATTAACTTCATAAATATCCGTGGTAAAAAAAAAAAAAAGTGGTTTTCTATTTTTGTTTTCTTTAGTTTTATTTTTGTTTGTTTTACCATAGATATTTACAACTAAATTTAACATTAAGGAATTTTTATTATGTCCCAATAATCTCTCAAATAAGAGACCAGAAATGCATATTGGTGAGGTAACTTGTCCATATTCAAAACTAATTAGTGCCAGAGCTAGGAGTAGAACAGAACTATTGTGCCTTTTTCACCATAGTGCACTATTATCAGCTAAATGGCAGCAGTTAGGAAAAGTCTATGCAGGAAGGTGCATGATATGTTGTTATGAGTTATAAGAACTCACTTGGACAGAAGTTCCTTCCCTTAAATAATCAATCATCTTCTTCCATGTGTCTGTTATTTGTGTGTCATTCATCTGGGCAATATATTTATTGGTAAAATTATTTCAACTTCCATTGGAAAACTCACTGTTCTTATGATTTTAGTAGGAAAATATTAGCCATAGTTTGCCATCTAATAATTCTTAAACTTCTCTTTTGGTATGGACTAGAATGTGAGAGCTTATCTAATTTGGGGCCTTGAAAATTCTATAGTATTCGAATTATAGGGAATAATTTTGGGAAATGAAGAAAATTGAGAAGTCAATTTTATTGCAGAAGGTTGAGCTATCTCTATATGGATAATATATATAAATTAAATAGCTACCTACATCATAAGATTATTTTCATTTCTTTGAAACATATGTTAGTAATATTACTATTGAATTGTAAAGCATTGCATTTTGAGTAAGTCACATTAGTTGTCATAGTGACAATTCAGAATTGAATAAAGATATGATCCTTAACATCCGACACTCTCTCAAGAAATATTCTTGGTCTTATCTGTTATAGCTGATTTTTCTGCCTGAGCTTGTCATTTTTTAAAAGTGATTGGTGAACATTTCTTTCTTTCTTTGAAAGGTAATATCAAGTTTTTAGGACTTCAAAGTAGTTCTAGTTTCTAAAATAAAGAAATTGTCTTAGTTTCATAGTTTTGGCTTTGCCTTTTTTATTTATCCTGCTCTTTTTCCAAAAAAAATTATCTTTTCTTTCAGAAAGTCTATGATATGATAAAAATGAATATTTTCTTTATCCATAGATGTGAGACTTTTAATAACATACATAATAAAATATATTAACTTATGGTTAGAAAATAAATATATATTATTTATTTTAGCCTACTTGTATTTATTGATGATAAATACTATGCTTGGCACCTTTGCCTTTCCTCCCAATCACCCTAAGTGTACCACTGATATTTTGTAAAGAATTTCAAGAATTCATTCAAGAATATATTGTTTGATAATTAGGGATATTCCTTAAAAGACATTCTTTTTGTTCAAAGAACTGAAGGCTCACACAGAGCCAAAGTAGGACACAGTTGGGACCACTTTATTCACATGAAAACAACAGTGTGTCAGTCTACAATAAAAGTGCTTTGCCTTAACTGGCATTTATAATCTGACCCTTAAAACAGAAAAACAAGGAATAGAATGAGAAGATGACTAGCAAAATAGGAAAAAAAAATCTCTGCCATCAAGAAAGAAAAGTTAGAGGGCTATCTAGGATGATTTGGAAAATAGAATCTCATTATGGAAAGAAAGGAAAAGGAAGGTATTTGCCTTGCCAAAGGGAGCTGACTCTTCACTCAGTCTAGTTCTTTTCAACAGATACTTTTGAGTATCAATTTGTGTTAGGCACTATTCTAGACTCCAGACTTATATAATAGTAATAATCAGAGTAAACCAAGTCCTTGGCCTTAGGAAGCTTACTTTCTAGTGAGAGGAGGCAGAAATACACAAATAAATAAATACATAACATTCCAGATAAAATAGGAAATGGGAGTTGGAGACATTGATTCAATATACATTTATTTTACATGTTTTGTGTGCAAATGTAATCTTACCTCTTAGAAATGCAAAAAGAGATGTCTGGGTGGCTCAATTGGTTAAGCATCTGCCTTCAGCTCAGGTCATGATCTGAGGGTCCTGAGATGGAGCAACATGGCAGCCAGGAGTCTGCTTCTTCCTCTTGTCCTTCCCACTGCTAATGCTTTCTCTCTCTTTTTCTCTCTCTCTCAAAATAAATAAATAAATAAACAAGCAAATAAATAAATAATCTTTAAAAAAAGATTTTAGAAGTGCAAAATGCAATAGAAACTTATTATGTTCTGCCTGCATAATTTTCTCCAGAGTTATGGTGATTGGGAGGATGGTATTAGAGTAAACTAGTTAAAGGAAATTATAAATAGAAGAACTTTGAGTATTCTACAGAGAAGCATCGTCCAACAGAAATATAACATGAGCCACAAACAAAAGCCATGTATTTTATTTAACTCAATATATTCAAAAGATCATTTTAACTTTTAATTACTCTAAAGTTATTAATGAGATTTATACTCTCTGTTTTCCATACCAAGTCTTCAAAATCTATTACGTATTTCCATTTAAGTACAACTCATTTTGGACTAATAGTATTACAATTGCTCAATAGCTCATTGTTACCATATTATACAGCACATCTAGAGATCATTTCCTCTCAGTTTATTCCCCCTATCTTCTGAGATTTTTATTTTAGAAAATAAAGACATATAAAGATTTCAACAAAGTCAGAGTATGGACTTTCTACCTTGTTTTTATTACTGCTCTTGGCAATTTGAGGGGTTTTCCTGCTTACTATGTTAAATATTTGGTTAATATCCAATAAATTACAAGATAGTAGGCATTTTTATGTGGAGAAAAATGAAGCTCTATTTGAATAAAACAAATCAAATTTCTCAGAGTATTTTCTCCCTGCTAAATTTCTATAAAATTGTTAGTTTAAGAGTCAACCAAAGCTTGTTTTTGTTATATTTTTTGGTCCTATAACAATGAGAATATGAAGGTCAAGCTCAAGTGTTTCAAAATTTTCTGAAATTGTAAAGCACAATGTAAGAGACAAGAAACTGTATTTCTTCTGGTTCCTCATTGAATTACATAGTGACTAAGAACTGCCAACTTGCTGACTATATATATTTTTTAAGTCCAAAAGGCAAAAGGTGAGTATTCACCATTGACCTGCTTGTCAAAAACAGTGAACAATTTTTCTAGATGTTGACAGTTTGTGTGATTTTTTTGCATGCTTTGTCCTTACAGCCTTCTCTCTCAGGTGTTTTCTATCTGTGCCTTTTCAGACCATTAGTTCAGGTGATGACTGAATTTACAAACTGACTAACCTATGGTAAGATTTAATTTAATTAATCCTGTAACTAAGGGAGCCTGTAATCTCAAAAGTTAAATGAGAGCCTGTAATCTCCAAAGTTAGATGTCATAGTACAGTATAAATAAAATATAACATTTAAAAAACAATCTAGTTTGATATTCTATTAATGGGTGATTAGGCGTTCTGATCATCAACATAAATATGAAAGGGCTAATAATGAAATGCCCTCTAAATCTAAGGACAGTAATATGCTAATAGGATTCAAATTAGAAAGTTATTCTATGTACATAATTTGACCAGAAAGTGAAAAAAAAGTATATTCTTCACTACAATAAATTTATGATTAGCTTCTATTTTTTTTTAAGATTTTATTTATTTATTTATTTGACATGGAGAGATAGAACACAAGTAGGCAGAGAGGCAGGCAGAGAGAGAGGGGGAAGCAGGCTCCCTGCTGAGCAGAGAGCCTGATGTGGGGCTCGATCCCAGGACTCTGAGATCATGACCTGAGTGAAAGAAGAGGCTTTAGCCCATTAAGCCACCCAGGTACCCCGTTAGCTTCTATTTTTAACTCTAGCTGAATATTAATTGATAGTAAAATAAAGAAATTTTTATGCTATTATACTGCACCCCTGCCTTTGTTTTAGGTCATCTGATATTGAAGCATTGATCTTTTCTATGCTGCAACTTTCTTCTCATGAATAAAATTTGAGGACACTGCTATGTTCACCCAATAAACAAGCTCAAAATGCAGTCATCCAATATAGATATCAGAATGCATTATGAAATCTTTAACTTTTCTTTTCCTTGATATATGGGGTGGGGAGGCAGATATTCACACCTTTCAAAGGATTTTAACATTCCTGAATATATTTACTTCTATTTGTATCATGTTGGTTTGTTACTCAAGATATTAACTTCGGAAAAAAATCTGCCAGGTTATTCTCATTTCTTCATTTATTAAACACAGTTTTACACATTTATTAAATACAATTTTACTTTTTAAGTCATTATTTTAAACTGAGGAGTGATCAACTGGGTTTACTGACTAGATATTTTAAGACTGATTATCAAGTTGCTTAAACATTTCTGTGAATGCCATTTTATTTGTTTCCTGAGACTCAAGATTTTTAACTTAAATCTTCTTTGGTGTTAGAATTCACAGGTATTTACAATGTCAGTATTTGTTCATCTCTGTTTCATTTGTTATGGTATGCTATAAAAACTATGTGCAGACTTTTAAAATTTCATTAGACATTTGTAGTTACTCCTTACAAAATTTTTACAAGGTAAGGAAAGAATCACTTAAAAAAGAATCAATAGGATAAAGTGTCAACTCTAGAAATCCCAAATGTAGTGGCAAGAACCAGTTGCACCTTGGATATGGCTAGATCTGGAGTTGAAAGCTGGAACCTCAAATCTCAAGATACAATAAACATGGACAATTTATGCCCAAAAAAAAATGTAGTTTTCATTTCTACTTCTTCAAAATGTAGTGACTATTACAATGGACCATGTTGATTCATTAGACATCCAGTCTACCATTTACCTAGTTATACAGAAAGATTCAAGTATTTGAAATGGATTTTCTTGGCATCATTTTCTGCCTATTCACTAAGTAGCAAGTAGGATAAACAGCAATTTTATTATGGGATGAAATTGATAAAAGTAAGTGGGGCACCTGGTGACTCAGTTGGTTAAGTGATCAACCCTTGATTTCACCTGAAATGATTTCAAGGTCCTGAGATGGAGCCCCACGCATTGCCTTGGCTACTCGATCAGTGGGGAGTCAGTTTGAGATTCTTTCTCTCTCCTTCTGCATCTCCCCAGCCCCAAAATAAATAAATAAATATTTTAAAAAGAGAGAAAGTAATGAAAGTAGGATATTTTATTGTTAGCAGTCTGAGGAAAAGACCCAACATAGGCCTTCGGGATATTTATTAGGACAAAGTCATCGTAAGTAATTTTGACCAAATGAGAACATTTTAAAGGAAATATAAACTAAGGTATAGAATGTAAACCAAATTATATAAGATTTTTATATAAAAAAGCACAACAATATCCTTAACTTTTTTATTTTGAAATTAACACAGATTCATAGCAGGTTGCAACAAACAAACAAACAAATGAACAAAAAACAAATAGCAAAGTACAGGGAGATTCTATGCATACTTCACCTGGACTTTGCCAGTAGCAACATCTTTAATGACCATAGTACACTGTCAACTGGAAGACTGACATTGGTCTACATTCCACATAACTTATTATATACACTTATTTATGTATTTATGTGTGGGGGAGGATATGTAGTGCTATGCATTTATTTTATTTTATTATTTTTTTATATTTTTTAATATAATTTTATATAATTTTTATATAATAATTATATTTTATTATATATATATTTTTATATATAATAATATATAAAATTATTTTTATATATTTTTTATATAATTTTATATAATTTTTTATATAATAATATAAAAATATATTTTTTATATTATTTTATTATATTATTTTTCCAGTGTTCCAAGATTCATTGTTTATGCACTGAGTGCTATGCATTTTTATCACATGTATAGATTCATGAAACTATCATCCCTGTTAAGATATAGAACTTTTTTTAAGCTTTTTTTTTTTTTTTTTTTAAAGATTTTATTTATTTGACAGAGAGAAACACAGCTAGAGAGAGAACACAAGCAGAGGGAATGGTAGGGGGAGAAGCAGGCTTCCTGCCGAGCAGGGAGCCCGATGCGGGGCTCGATCCCAGGACCCTGGGATCATGACCTGAACTGAAGGCAGACGCTTAACGACTGAGCCACCCAGGCGCCCTAAGCTTTTTTTTTAAGCTTTTATTTTTATTTATTTGACTGAGAGGAGAGAGATCACAAGTAGGCAGAGAGAGAGAAGCAGGTTCCCCTCTGAGCAGAGAGCCCAATGCAGGGCTCAATCCCAGGACCCTGAGATCATGACCTATGCTGAAGGTAGATGCTTTAACCCACTGAGCCACCCAGGCACCCCTAGATATAGAACTGTTTTAATACCACAAGGGCCATCTGGTTAACCCTTTATAGCCAAGCTCACACTCTCTTCCACCTCCATCCCTGATCTCTGGATACCACCAATCCATTGTCTACCTATAATTTTCTATAATTTTGCTATTCAGTAATGTTAAATAAATGGAATATGATATATAATCTTTTGAATAGTTATTTTTTCCACTTAGCATAATGTCCTTGAGATTTATCTTAGTTTGAGAGTCAATCAAAGCTTGTTTTTGTTAATTTCTTTGGTCTTATACATATTCTCATTGTATGAACTCCATATTCTTTCTTCTCTTTTTCTAAGACTCCAATGATTTGGATTTTATTTATTTATTTATTTATTTATTTATTTATTTATTTATTTATTTGACAGAAAGAGAGACAGCAAGAGAGGGAACACCAGCGAAGGGAGTGGGAGAGGGAGAAGCAGGCTTCCCGTGGAGCAGGGAGACTGATATTGAGCTTGATCCTGAGATCATGAACTAAGATGAAGGCAGATGCCTGACAGACTGAGCCATCCAGGCACCCTGGACTCCAATGTTTTGAATGTTAAATAGATAGTCTTGTATGGCCTGCAGGTCCTTGAGATACTTTTTGTTTTTATTTTTTAGTCTATATTTTCATTTTTCAGATTATTCAGTATGTCTCTGAGTTCATGAATTCTTTTCTCTGTCATTTCCATTCCAATACTGAGCCATCTGTTGATATGTTGTTTTTCATACCTTTAGTTACTATATTTTCAAATCTGATTTCTTTGTGGTTCTTTTTTATATCTTTAAATCCTTTGCCAATATTTTCTATATTTTCACTTGTTATAAGCATGGTCATAATTGCTCATTGACACATTTTTATGATTGCTACTTTGAAATCCTGTAAGTAGCATCTTGCTTATTTTAATATTAATGTTTTTTATTATATCTTTTTCAAGTTGCAGTGTCCTGCTTATTGATATAAAGAGTGATCTTTTTGTTATACTGTGGATATTGGGGTAGAATGATGTGACACTCCAGATCATGTATAATCTCTTTTAGCAAGCAGTTGCCCTCCTTAGGATATACTGGTATTAGGTGAGAGTGGAAGTTCAGCTCCCCACTAGTTTCTGCTGACACCCAGAGTGGGGCAGGGAGAGAACAGAGTGCTGAGTAGCCCTGCCTCACACAGCCTCATTTAGTCTTGTTGCTGCTGGATGGGAGATGGGACCCAACTCTTCATCTGGTCCTGTTTGTATCAGGACAGGGTAAGTGAAATGCTGACTAATGCTCCTTTTACCATCTTGCCAAGTCTTATTGCTGCCAAGTGTGGTTGGCAGTTCAACTTCCTGCTGGATTGCCATGAAAGTACCCCGGCAGGTGAATTAGAACACTATCTGTTTCTGCTGCACAGAAGACTGAAGACCAACTCTCTGTTTAGGTATACTGACATTCCCCTGATGGCAGAATTAGCGCATTGCCTCTTTATGCCAAATATAGGATGCAGGATTAGTATCTGTGGTAAGCAAATTCTAAAATTATCTCCCAAGATTTTCTTCCTTAATACAATGATAAGTATAGAAACCTTTTGACCATGATTATATTATGTTACATAGCAATATGGATTTTGCAGATGTAATTAAGGTTGCTAATCAGTTGATACTGAGTTACTCAAAAAGGAAATTATCCAGGTGGGTCTAACCTATTTATATTAACCTTTTAAAGCCAGAGGTATTTCTCTAGCTAGTAGCAGAATGGGAAGCCAGAGATATAAAAAAAAAAAAAGTTTCTGTACATCTTTGCTGGCTTTAAAGATGGAATGCCACATGCAAGGACCACAGAGCAGCCTTAACTAAAAGCAGCACTTAACTAGCAGCCAACCATAAATAAAAGTAGGACAAAGGTGGTCAGTTATATGAATAGAAGGCTCAGAGATTTTTCTGAGACAAGATGACTAAGCTCTCTGATTTTGTTTCTTGAGTGGCATCCCTAGGCTGCTACCAAGCCATGTGATGTACAATGTCTTGCAATATCTGAATCTCAGGATGCTGATTTTAATAATTGCATAAGAATGGTCTAGGTTATTGAATCATTCTTATAAATTAGGTAGAGTAATCCAAAGTTCCTGAGTTATTCTAACAATTAATGTGATAAATACAATTTATTTGCTCTAATTAAATGTTTTGATAATAGAATGTGAATGAAAAGAATCATACATAAGAATCATCTGTGGACATGGGATCTGGTTTTATGCTGGTTATAGAAAACAGAGCTTTCAATAATTTGGTTTGTCTAGTCACTGAATCTATGTATTTTTATATGAATTTTCATGTGAAAACTCTGGTATTGTACAGATGTTTTTTAGAAATGAGTATTTATTAAAAAAAAAAAGAAATGAGTATTTATTAATAAGATTCAATAATGGGGTGGGAGAGCAAATGCAAAAGATAGCTTTACCAGATTTTCCTACATCCCTATGACTGATTTGAGGGCAGTGAGCAGTAGTATTAAGAGCACATGTATTTGGAAAGGGAGAGGGTCCTCCTATTAAAGGATTCTTGAAGAAGTTTCACTGCACAGTTGATTTCATGGAAATACAAGTAATGCCCACAGGAGTAGTTACTTCAAGGCTGCTTATCCAAAGTTTTAAAATCTATTATGGTACAAAAATGAAATACAGACTTTAGTGGAAGAAGCAATAATTTCCCGAATGTTAAAGGAAAACACTTAATGGCTACATAAAACTAGAAGTAAACTTTGTTTACAAATGCAGCAATATTGTTCTCAAATTCAGTATTGAAATCAATCAAGACTGAAAAGCTAAAGTGTCATTTATGAGCTATTCCCTCATGGTTCCTTTTTACTCAAATCACACTGGAGCCTGAGCTGTGTTCAATGATAGAAGGTAACATTTGCTGAATGTACTGAGTGACATTTGCAATATGCCCTTATTGAAATTCCAAATCGTATTTATAAAGAAAGGTTCAATCAAGAAACATTTCAACCCATTTACTGATACAAACTATATAATCTTCACTACTTTCCCTGTTTCCCATTACATAGCTTCTTCCAAACTGACTATCATGAAAGGAAGAAACTAATAATTTTTACAAAGCAAGAACACAAGATTTCAAAGTGATTTTTACATTGGTGAATATGAATTGTCTAGATTTGCTGTAAACATTCCTGAAATGAATTCAAGGCTGCTTTTAGGTATCAGATGAAAAAGCATATGTAAAAGATTCTTTATTTATGATACTGATGAGGTTTTATTCATTCATTCATTCATTCATTCATTCATTCATTTACTAATGAGGTTTTGTTTATTTATTTATATCCATAGGTATATTACAAATAAAATAGTAAACCTAACAATAAGGCTGAGCATGTACAAAATTTATTATAAGTCTATCATTTCTTTTCAACATTAGATGTTTGTATTTTGTCACCAAAACTATTTATTTAGTTTTCAAAGTGTGAGAAGATAAAGGGTGGGGAAATGGAAGAGTATGTATTGAATATGATGATGTACAGCTATATGGTTTTCAAAATAAATTCTCAATTTTTTTAATGTGAAATGGCTGATATTTTGCTATAAATAATGGAATATTTAAAACTATCTTAAAGATTTTGAATATAAAATATATACATTTAATATACAATATGCCTTTTAAATTAGTATAAATTAAGTTAATGTCTTTTTCAATATTTATTATTAGATGGTTAGCCATTTGGAAAATAAAATGAAGCTGGATTTCTCAGTTCTTACACCAAAAATAATTTGGGCTGAATCAAAATTAAAGAAAAAAAGCAGCTACTAAATTAATTATGGATGAATATTCAGGTTGTGGAAACAAAGACATATATTTCAAAAGACACAGAGCCATATATTGAAATAAAATCACAAAAATTCTGGAAGATAAATTAAAATTTTAGTTCTGTGAATACAAGAGATAATATGCAAATTTTTTATTATGAAAGGAATATCAATGAGTCGATAAATAAAAAGTAACATCCCAAATAAAATGAGAGCAAAAATAAAAGGAATTATAAAAAAATGATTAATTTCACTAATAAGGAAATTAAAATAGACTTTTAAAAGTACATGTCTATCTGTCTATCTACCTATCTGTATTTCTCTGTATCAGAATATGTATTCACATTCCATCAAAAAGATATGAAACAGCCTTTTTTCTTCATGCCAACAAGAATGTTAATTATCTGTGTCTATCTTACATTGTTGGCAGGGAGAAAAAACCTCTTTCCTATACTGTTGGTGGAATGTAAACGAGTTGCTACATCATTTTGGAGGACCTTTTATTAGTTGCTAAGCATTAAGTATTCTTTGCCACACTCTCATCATTAGAAATTAATATTACAAATGTATTCACATCAATGGGACAATATAAGCCTCTATATAGAAGGGTTTCAATTTATTGCTTCATTGTGGGTTACTAAATGAAATATAACCTACCCATATGACTCTATCTGTTTGTGGCAACAACAGAAAACTGAAAATTGGATGTTTGTAATTTAGTGTGAAGCAAACAAAAAAGTTGTAAAATATTAAGTATATTATGCTTTAATAAAATATATAATAATATGATTTATTATCATATAAACATATAAAACATATTAAAAGGAATTAGTCATGTTTATTTATTTCATAACTATTTTAAGAACCTACTCTGTACAATCATGAAGTTCTTTTTTTAGTTATGTTACTATGCAGTCATATGATTTTTAATTAATGTGTAATAGCTGATATGCAAATAGTCAATACACATATATCTATATAGTGAGAAAGACAACAAAATGAATAGGCATCATTCTACAACCTAACTTAACTGGAACTTTGCCAATAGCATTGCATTATCTTCCATGCTTCTCCAAAATACCATCCAAAGCCTCCTTTTATTATTATTATGGTCCCAGTTTGTTCATTATTCTTTTCTTTTTCATTTTAATATTTATTGATATATTGCATTCATACGGAAAACAATAAAGAATTAGTGATCAGTTTAATGAATTTTCACAAAAGAAAAACAAAACAAAGCAAAACATTAAAAACCTTTAAAAAACATTAAAGGGGCACCTGGGTGGCTCAATCATTAGTTGTCTGCTTTCTGCTCAGGACATGATCTCATGGTCCTGTGATTGAGCCCAAAATTGGGCTCCCTGCTCAGCAGAGAAGCTACTTCTCCCTCTCCCATTCCCTCTGCTTCCCTCTCTCACTGTGCCTCTCTCTGTCAAATAAAGAAATAAAATCTTTAAAAAAATTAAAAAACATTAAAAACATTAAAAAGCAGTAATACCTAGATGGAAAAATCTTACTAGTACCTAAGAAGTGCCTCATTCCCCCCTTTCAGGGAAAGCTTTCTCTGAAAGGTAACTACTAGCCTATCCTCTTACATATTGTATTATTAACTACTAGCCTATCCTCTTACATATTGTATTATTCTTGCCTGTATTTGAATTTATATAAACAGAAACATTTCAAGAGAGTGTTTTGGGGGCACCTGGGTTGCTCAGTGGTTTGAGCCTCTGCCTTTGGCTCAGGTCATGATCTCAAGGGCCTCGGTTGAGCCCTGAATCTGGCTCTCTGCTCAGCAGGGAGCCTGCTTCTCTCTCTCTCTCCCTCTGCCTGCCTTTTTGTCTACTTGTAATCTCTCTCTCTGTCAAATAAATAAATAAAATCTTAAAAAAAAAAAGAGAGAGAGTGTTTTGTTTCTTTTGTTCAATATTATGTTGCAAGTTGGGGTGCCTGGGTGGCTCAGTCATTAAGCGGCTGCCTTTGGCTCAGGTCATGATCCCAGGGTCATGGGATCGAGCCCCGCATCGGGCTCCCTGCTCGGCAGGGAGCCTGCTTCTCCCACTAATGTTTATATGTAAATATACACACATATACATATACATATATATACACACATATATGCATTTTTTGACATGTAACTGAAATAGAATTACTGGGTCAAAAATATAACTTGTTCCAATTTTTTCAGATAGTATCAAATAATTATTCAAAGTGGCTATACCAATTTATACTTCCAACATCATTGTGAGAGTTCTCAATAATTCACATACTCACTCACACAACACTTGATATAAGATTCTAGGCCTGGTCATGTAAATTGCTGTGATCAATGAAATATTAACTTTATAATATGAGTAATGAAAAATAGTTGCCTGGTTGGGTTGCTTTCTTGTGTTGCAGTAATTTGCATGAGAAATATATATCCAACTTAATCATGTGGATCCCAGGAGAAGGAAGAAAGACTTGAGGAGCAGAGCAGAGCTTATCCAATGGAACCTATCCTACCCTCGCTGACCTCTAGCTGACCTGAAACTTGGTGAAATAATTTTCACTGTTGTATGATGCTGATATTAGGTGGTTATTTCTTACATAGCATTATTATGGCCATAGTTAACTAATGCAGTAAGTATTCTTTTGGATGAGAAGTGGTTTCATATAGTGCATGTGTGTTTATGTGTTGTTTGGTTTGTATTGCCTTGATAACTAATGAAGTTGAACACCTTCTCTTATGCTTATTAGTCATTGGATATCATGTTTTATGAAGTGTCCACTTAAGTCTTTTCATCATTTTTCTACTGAGTTATTTACATTTTGTAGGACAATTTTGTATATTATGTGTGTATGTACATTATGTATTTTGTATATATATTACATATGAGTGCTTTATGTATATATATATGTGTGTATGAGTGTGCAAATGATAGATTTATTCATATTATGGAAATGAATCATTTGTTATATATTTGTATTTCATATATTTTCCCACCTTGTGGATTATCTTTTCACTTATTGCTATTTCTGATAGATCTCTGGTTAGTTATAATGTAGGCTAATTTATTAGTTTTTCTCATTTATAGTTAGTACCTTTTGCAACTTTGAATTTTTTTTAATTTTTTTATTTTGCAACTTTTTAAAAATATTTTTATACTCTATGAATACAAAGATAACATATATTAAACATTTTGTTGTCTATTGTATTTATTTATTTATTTTTGTCTGTCTATTGTATTTAAAAGTAAATCAATGACCCATGTAGAATATTCAGTATGTATGCTATTGGGTTAGGGTGACAAGTTTCATTTTTTTTTCCACATGGATTTTCACTGTGAATAGCCCCTGCTTTTTTCCATATTGGGAACGAACACTTTCATCATTGCACTTCCATGTCACTCTTAACAAAAATCAGTTTATATAGAGCTACAGATCTGGTACGACTGTATTAAGTTACTTCAGCCTTTTCTGCTGATTACCACTAAATCTCTGAAAAAATACAAAAAGTAACTACATGGGAGATTAAAATTATGTTTTTATGATAAAAGTAAACAGATAAAATCAGGTTGTAGAGGAAAGAAAAATTTGGAGTAATTGAGTGCATTAGGAGAATGCAGGTGAAATAAAAATGGAT
>CM053604.1:38443181-38480778 GCA_028646535.1 Procyon lotor
CTAAGATGAGTTTCTTGTAGATAGCGTATCCATGGGTCTTGTTTTTTTTTATCCATTCTGATACTCTGTGTCTTTTGATTGGGGCATTTAGCCCATTTACATTCAGGGTAACTATTGACAGATATGAATTTAGTGCCATTTTATTGCCTGTTAGGTGACTGTTAACTGTATATTGTCTCTGTTCCTTTCTGGTCTATGTTCCTTTTAGGCTCTCTCTTTGATGAGAGGACCCCTTTCAATATTTCCTGTAGGGCTGGTTTGGTGTTTGCAAATTCTTTCAGTTTTGTTTGTCTGGAAGCTTTTTATCTCTCCCTCTATTTTCAGTGACAGCCTAGCTGGATATAGTATTCTTGGCTGCATATTTTTCTCGTTTAATGCTCTGAATATATCATGCCAGTCCTTTCTGGCCTACCAGGTCTCTGTGAATAGGTTTGCTGCCAATCTAACATTTCTGCCTTTGTATGTTGCAGACTTCTTGTCCCGAGCTACTTTCAGGATTTTCTCTTTTTCACTAAGACTTGTAAGTTTTACTATTAGATGACGGGGTGTAGACCCATTTTTATTAATTTTGAGGGGGGTTCCCTGTACCTCCTGGATTTTGATGCTTGTTCCCTTCTCCAGATTAGGGAAAGTCTCTACTATAATTTGCTCCAATATACCTTTTCCCCCTCCCTCTTTCTTCTTCTTCTGGGATCCCAATTATTTTAATATCGGTGTGTCTTATGGTATCACTTATCTCTTGAATTCTCCCCTCATGATCCAGTAGCTGTTTGTCTCTCTTTTTCTCAGCTTCTTTATTCTCCATTATTTGGTCTTCTATATCACTAATTATCTCTTCTGCCTCGTTTATCCTAGCAGTAAGAGCCTCCATTTTTGGTTGCACCTCATTAATAGCTTTTTTGATTTCAACTTGGTTAGATTTTAGTTCTTTTATTTCTCCAGAAAGGGATTCTCTAATATCTTCCATGCTATTTTCAAGCCCAGCTAGCATCTTGATAACTGTCATTTTGAACTCTATTTCTGACATATT
Organism: Procyon lotor; assembly: GCA_028646535.1. Lineage (NCBI taxonomy): Eukaryota > Metazoa > Chordata > Mammalia > Carnivora > Procyonidae > Procyon > Procyon lotor. The sequence goes on from CM053604.1 coordinate 38,444,212, forward strand.
ACTAATGTCTGTACTGACTAGGTCTCTAGACATCAGTATTGTCTCTTGTTCTTTTTTTGTGGTGAGTTTTTCCGCCTCGTCATTTTATTGAGATAAGAATAGATGAGTGAGAGAGAATAATTCTCTGGAGTTCCGCAGTTTTCACTGATTGATGAATTAGGTCTTAGCTGGATATTCTCACTGATCTTCTGGAGGAGGGGCTTGTTGCTGTGATTCTCAAACATCTTTGCCGGAGGCAGAATTGCACCGCCCTTGCCAGGGGATGGGCCAAGCAATTTGCTCAGGTTCGCTCTCCGGTATCTTTGTTCCCCGAGTGCTTTCCTTACCACCCTGGAGGCTGGGAATGAAAATGGTGGCCTCCCAGTCTCCAGCCCAGAGGACCCGAGTGCTCGGGGCCCTGCTTCTCAGCATACCCTCAGAGGAAAGCAGTCAATCACTTCCATCTCTGTTGTCTGTGGCCTGCACTCTGAGATCAGCCGGCCTGTGACAGAGCACCTCTATCTCTGGCGCGCACAGCCCTGTCTGGAGTCTCCAGACCCAGCAAATTCCTGCTACACTTTCCAGTGCTGCTCCTCCTGGAGGCAGAAGGAGGGGGTCTCTCAGGAGCTGCCTTTTTGGGGTCCCTGTTTGAAGAGCAGTGGCCTAACTGTGCCTCAGATCACGGTGTAAGGAATGCCCGAGTTGATAGTGCACTGCATGGCTCCTCCTCTGCCACAGGCTTTTCCGCCTGGATATGTGGGAGCTCTGCTGTGCTTGGACACCCCCAGTCCCTCTGTGACCTCATGGGTCCTGAAACCATACTGTCCCTGTGAGTGCTAAACCCCCCACTTAGCCTCTTGAGCAATGTCCCTCAGCAGAGCAGACTAAAAGTTCCAATGTTGTGCTCTGCAGCTATGCAATTGCCGGGAGCTGGCTCCTCCCCACCATTGTCTCTCTTCCCATTGCTTTGGATTCACTTTTTCCATATGTCCTACCTTTCAGAAAGTGGTTGATTTTTTGCTCCTAGAATTGCTGTTCTTCCTCTCTTCTCTCTCCTGTAGAGTTTGCAGTCTTTTAGAATGGTTTGATAACTATCTAGCTGAACTTTTGGGATCTGACGCTATCTCAACCTCCTACTCCTCCGCCATCTTGCTCCTCCCAAGCTATGCTCCATTATTTTTCATATAATTTTTAAAATCGGCTTTGTCAGTTCATGAAAAAGCCTTTATGGAATTTAAATAAAATTATGTAGAATTTATATACTTTTACATTTATTTAGACCTTCTTATAGGTCTTTTGATATGGATTTTACATTTTCTTTCAAAGTTCTTCTGTCTTTTTTTGAAATTTCATGTCAGACCTCTTAAAATTTTATTTGTTGTTTTGTTTGCTGGTGTACATAATATATATTAAAAATTACAAATCTTTCTAATTGGGATGTTGGAGACATAATAACTTTTGTATAGAGATATTGTATGATCCCACATATTACAAATATTCTCTACAAAGTGTTTTAAGATTCTTGTGAGGATAATTATGAGCATAAAGAAAAAAATGGTCTTTTGTGTTTTCCTTTCCAGACAAAATTTATTATTGTTTTTTACTTCATCATCTACATATCTGTTATATTTCTCAATAGGATAGAAATTGCCTATTTTCTAGATTTTAAGCACCTTTCATGATATATCTTTTTATTAAGCTATGAATGCTCATTTCCATTAATCAGTTACTAAGACATTTTAATGAAATACTATTATTTGTATTTTGCATTATATTTTCAACCTTAATATTTTAATAGCTTTAATAACATTGATATTGATATGTATTTTAATTTTAAACTATACTTGCATTTCTTAGAGTGACTGAAACTCATTATCATACATAATTATTTAATAAACTTTATTATAGTTTTTCCCTGTTTTACATTCAATATGTTCATTTATGATCATTTATGAAATTAGATGATAATTTCACTTCATCACACAATTCGTGCCTGGCTTTGGCATCGAAGATGTACTATATGATGAAATGAGGGACACTCTATTATTTTCTATTATCTCAATGTTTATATGAGATTAGTAATATCTATTACTTAAGGGTTTGATAGATTTGCTGATAAATACCAACAGGTCTGATTATTTTGAGGGAGAATTTTAAATATTGGTTTGATTATTTAATACCTATAAAAATATGCTTCTAGTTTTTATATTAGGTTTTATGTTATTTTTAATAAAGCTATACATTTTGTTTGTTGTCAAATTTCTATTGCCTATTTGCTCATAACCTCTTGTAATGATGGTTTTTAAGTCTCCTAATATTTTTCCATTCCATTTCTGTATTCCTAAATCTAACACTTCAGAAGTGTGCCACTTTTATTAGATTTTCCAGGAAACATCCTTCATTCTAAATTTAATATTTCATCAACCTTTTCTTTTCTCTTGCTTTATTTCTGAATTGTCTTGTTTTTTCTTTTTTTAAGATTTTATTTATTTGGTAGAAAAAGAGATATCACAAGTAAGCAGAGAAGCAGGCAGAGGGGTGGGGGAAGCAGGCTCCCTGCTGAGCAGAGAGTCCTATGTGGGGCTTGATCCCAGTACCCTGAGATTATGACCCGAGCCGAAGGCAGAGGCTTTAACCCATTGAGCCACCCAGGTGCCCCTGTCTTGTTTTTTGTTTTTTGTTTGTTTGTTTGTTCCTCTAGCTTCTTAATTGAACGGTGAGTCGATTTTTTCAAGATATCAGTGTTTCAAAAGATGCATTTTAAGGTACAATTTTCTAGTATTTATTTAGTTATATTCCACAGTTTTGAAATGTACTAAAATTAATTCCACATAATCCATAACTTTGTAATCATTTTCCCACTATGGTATTTATAAGGATGAGTTATTTAGAAGAGGTTCTTTAATTTCAAGATGTATGCATCTTTAAATTTTTACTATTATTAATGTATTGATTTGTCACCTTAAAATGTACATGATTCAATCATTTATTTGAAAAGTTTTGGAACAGTCATGATAAAATGCAAAATGAAAAATTTCCTGAAATTCCTATCAGAAGTGATTTACTGTTTTTCTTTTAACCTCCCTTATTTCTTATCTTCCTTTTCATATTTTATCTCCCTTTTTACCCTTAACCCTGCTTTGTATATAGTCAGTAAAATCTTCTCTTTCTACTAAATCTTTTTCATTATCTGTCATTGAACCTAAACAATGAATCTTTCATTTCAACATTATTCATTTTATCCCCAGAATTTCTATTTGACTCAATTTCTCTTGTACCTTTTCAAAAGTATATTTGACTTTTATCAATTATGTAACGTTTTGTTTCCTTCCCTTATGTCTTTAATCTCTGTAAGCATATTTATTAATGGAACATATGAACTCCTTGGGTTGTTTTCCTGAATGCTTGGATTTAACATATTAATTTCCATGGATATTTATTAGTGGAAATCCTGTGGATCTTGAAAAGGATATCTGTGTTTTTTTTCTTTCTTTTTAAAATCAAATTTATTAAGATATTATGGGGCCAATTTGATGGACTAGGATCATAAGCTAAAGTACAACAAAAAACATTTCAACAAAAATTAAACTCAGTACAAAATTGATGAGAAATTGGGCACATTTGGAATTACATGATTCTAAGCCAGTATTTTGGTAGCTGTTATAGACTAGGCAAAAGAACAGAAGAAAAGATGAGGGGTGCAATTTGTTAAGTATCTGACTCTTAGTCATTATCTCGCAGTTGTGAGATCAGAGTCTGCTTGAGTTTCTCTCCCACTCCCTCTCCCATTCCCACTCATTCATACACTCTTTCTCTCAAATAAATAAATAAATAAATAAATAAATAAATCTTAAAAAAGAAGAAAAGATGAAACAGTGAAGTTAAAAAAGTAATCTGATAGGGCAAAGCAAGGAGAAAAAAAGATAGGGTTCTACAAAAGCTTGTTAGACATTAAATCACTTCCTACTATCATCATATGAAAGAGAGCTTTATGTTCTTTTTGGTAGGTGAATGAAGGGTCTAGCAGGTGTACATTGAAAAATCATGTATCCAGAATATATTGACCTTCAAGTGACAAATTCTTCAGGGTAGGACTACTATACATAGGACTATTAAATTTAGTCCTCAACTTCAAATTGAATAATGATTTATTTTCTTTCCCTTATATTTCCTCCTTTCTCAACATGCCTCTCTTCTGTGTTTTCCCCACCACTTTACCACTCTTCAACTACCTTCTTTCTTTTACAAATCCTTGTTCCTGTAGTATAGTTTTCCATCCTCCTTCTCTTTATCTAGGTCAGTTACTTCTTGCAATGTTCAGGGAGTTATGCATCTTGGCTTCAGAAATTTTCTGAGCTTTTTTCTCCCTACTTGGTATCTTGCCCCAAGCTTCATACAATTGTGTAAGTTCTATCTGCCATGAGACACAACTCATCATGAAGGGGAGTCTCATAGGACATCCATTCTAATTAAAGGATAATCTACATAATCTCTTAAAATTTTATAATTTCCATTTTGGAGCTCATTTTACTAAAAGTTACCTGATTCACCTAAAAAAATGATTTTATGTTTAGTTATGCAAAGGGAAAGAATAGAATGGTAAGATGAAGTCATTTTCTGTATATATGTATATATTTCTCGTCCTTAGTATGTTTCTATGTATTATTGCCTTTTCTGGGGGGGGTGGGACAAATTAAATGCTTTGAATCTAAAATTCTATCTCTATTTTGAATAATAAACTTTTTTTAATCTTACAAGGCCCTATGAAAATTCTCTAAATTCTTACTTTCACTTTGTTTTGTGTCTTTTCTCCAAAACTAAATACACAAGAAGCTATCATACACATCTAAGTTTACCATTAGATGAAGATGATGATGGACACAAAACGATAACTTAGAAGGTAGCTGAGCACTACGGCTCTGTGTCTCTTTCATGAACTATAGCATATTGGTCAGTATTTCAAATATCTAGTTTCTTAGATTTCATTAAACCTCCTTAAAATGCCTCTTGGCTGTATTTTTACCAAACTCCCTTGTGAGAAACAAAGTCTGAAATTCTACTCGCCTATAGTCTACATTTGTCTTCTGAAACTATGTGTATTTTGCTGATTCCATACATAAAAATACTAGGAATAAAATCAGTACTGACATTTGTCTGAAAACTGTGTGGAATGTCTGACAAGTCATGCAATTCACTATACAAAGGGAAAAACCAAAAATTTTGATAAGTGAAATGATTACCTCCCAGTCCTCTCTGATATCAAAGCTGTTAGTTGTTAGCCTTCATCTTAAGGATGGAACTACAGCTAGCTGTTCATAAAAACTCTTTTAATGAGGAATGGCTGGACTACTGACAAATGATCATTATCCTTCCTTCTTTGCAAAAAAAAAAAAAAAAAAAAAGGTTTGACATGATGAAGTGCTCTAATCGATTCCAGCTTCTCTTTTGTTGTCAAAAAATCTATTAACCTATGGGGAACTGTGGCCTTAAAGGCCAAAGATTCAGCATGGCTGATTGAAGAAGATCCATAACTTTCATTTGGCAGTTTTGTCCAAATTAAAGGAATAAGAAAAATGGCTGTATTTATTTTTTTTTCCATTTTACCAGTAGCATGTTTTTTCTTCCATTCTGTCTGATTACTCTGACTTAAAGGGTTTTTGGATAACTCCAAGTGCTCTGTCTGGACCTTTTCTACATCTGAGATACTTCTAGAATTTTATCCTTGTGGTGGAGCTCAAGCTAACACTCTCATCTCCTTGGCAGTGTCCTCAAATACTTATCTGAAGAAAGAAGGTATACAATTTCCTCCAGACTCCTTGATGATATCAGTCTATGAGAGTCAACCAACCTCACTTTTCTGAAGGGAAAATCAATGTTTAAATCAGAATTAAGGATAGCACAGATTCTGGGTTCTACTTTAGAATGCAAGATAGGAAGGGTAGGCTAGAAAATGCAGATGTAAGCAAAACAAATCTTAGGGAATATTCTCTATCAGTTCATATTAAGTCAAGCCTCTGTTTTCTTTAATTTCCATAATTCCTTAATCTATCTTCTGGGCCTATGATTATTCTTCTTTTATATTAAAAATATTCAGTGTATTCATTTTTTATTAAAACTTACTCTCAGAAAATATATGTTTATAACCAGGTAAGATCTTCAAAATATTAATGACATATATAGAATAGTAAGTATCTAATCAGAACTGAGAGCTGTTGTGCTACTAGAACAGGGTGGTGGGTATTCTCTACTGTGTCAGGCACTAACTCTGGGAAAATATATATTGGAAGATAGGATGATTTCCCAGCACCTTTGAAATAATATCAGAAGTAAGATTTTTTTTTCCTGAGGTCAGCTATAAAATAATGTATAATTACATGGATTTCATTGGCTGATTTGTCGAAACACTTTTGGGATGTTTTATTATTGAGATTTAGGGAATTTAGGTTTCTCTGGCTTCATGTACACCAATCCTGGGGTTATATGCTAAGGAACCACCAAGGACAGAGGCAATGAATTTCAAACTTCTTTATCTCAGTGATTGCTGTAATACTGTTGGTTATCACAGTCTCAGTAAAACTAAAAAGCCAAAATGATTTATTGTAGTAAATTAGTTCAAGATATATTTATGCAGCATAGCAAGAAATTGTTTAGATATATTTTGTTTACCTTATAAACATGTTTTATGTCACTTGTGAAAATAGATGCAGAAATTCTGAATACAAGCACTATAGTTCAGCCATATATTGAGAATACAAAGACCAAATAGATTTAATTTTAGGAACAAAAGGATGGTTTTAATACAAGTATATGTGTATACAAAACTGATTACACCAACACATAAGGGGGAAAATCATAAAGATAAACATAGAAAATCCAGAACAGAGATTTGATAACATTTAGCTATCATCATAGATAAAATACTAAACATACATAACAGAGGGGAACTATATAAATATATATAAATACAAGCTACTTATAATTACTTGTTAAAAATATTATCCCAACATGGAAATATTAAGCACTTTAATTAAAACAGGAAATAACCAGAGATGCCAGTTATCACCTGTCTTTGTTTAATTCTGTTTTAGGGACTCTAACAGATGTGTTGGACAAGAAAACTAAATAAGAATAAACAGTGGAAAAGAAGAGGCAAATTTAACTCCTTTACTATGATTGAATTCTTTTTGATTGAATTCCTAGAGAAACTGAGAGGTTCCATGAACAAAGCTGCCAGGAAAAAAAAATTAAGTTGATAATTTGTTTATATATAATATTAACATGTAAACTCAATTATTATTTATGCCAACAGTATGCTCCCAGTAATAATACTGGAAAAAGATACAATTTACAACACCACATAAACTCTAAAACTTAAAAATATATTTTTTAAGATTTTATTTATTCATTTGACACAGAGAGAGAGATCACAAGTAGGCAGAGAGACAGGCAGAGGGAGAAGGGGAAGCAGGCTCCTCGCTGAGCAGAGAACCTAATGTGGGGCTTGATCCCAGGACCCTGAGATCATGACCTGAGCTTAATCCATTGAACCACCCAGGCGCCCCTAGAAATATGTTTGAAGAAAAAAATACATAACAATATAATTAATTGCTTTTAATATAGAAATTATAGTAAAAATTTTAATAAGTATATAAAAGAGGTCTAAACATATGACAAGACATATATGTCCTTGGATATCAATCCAGTATCTTATAGATATGAATTCTCCAATTACTTTTAGGTTTTCAAAATAATTTCTTTACTCCTGGATAAACTAACTTCAACATTCATATGGCAAACTAATACCTGAAAATATCTAAAAATAAATTTTAAGAAGGAGAAAAGGAGTACTAAATTGTCAATATCATATTATCTATTAATATAACCAAAATAACATCAATGTGGCACTAACATTGGAATAGATGAATAGCACAGGTCACACAGTATGATGTACAGGAGATAGTTCTCACTATATAAGAATGTATTACGTGAAAAGTGGTATTTCAATTTTGTAGTAAACAAATGCATTATTTTAAATATTCTGGTCCCCCAAAAATGAGGTTTTACCCCACAGAAGAAAGGCTCTTCATATGATAAAAACAGAGTGTAAAAAAAAAATTAAAAACTTTTTAATTAAAAAAATATCTATATCAAAAATAGAGCATCTGCCTTCAGTTCAGGTCATGATCCCAGGGTCCTGGGATTGAGTCTCTGGTCATTGGGGCTCCCTGCTCAGCGGGGAGTCTCCTTCCTCTCCCTCTACCCATCCCCCTCCATGTCCTCTCTCGCTCTCTCTCTTTCTCTTTCTCTCAAATAAATAAAATCTTTAAAAAATTTAAAAAGTAGAATCCTACAAGCCATAAAAAACAATATAAGCATACCTTTTTGGAGAAATTATATATCTATATATTCTTCAATACGGAAAATGCTCAAATGTAAGTCTAGATTCTTAGTCTACACAAAGAGCTTAAGAGCTCTTACAAATTTTAAGAGCTCTAAAAATTGAAAAGCAAAAGGCAAGCAACTCAATACATAAATGGGCCAAAATTTTGAATAAAAAATTGTGAGATCATATTCAAATGGCTAACCAACACATGAAAAAAATACTTTCAATCACTAATAATAAGATAAATATGAAGTTTGGTAACATGAGATAGTTTTATATGCACTTGACTGGAAAACAATAAAAAGAGGCAAACAATTTTTGCCATCTGGCAGGGTGGAAAAATAGTATTCTCATTTGTTGAGTATTGTAAAATGTGAAATTATAAATACTTTGTAAAACCAACTGGAAATACATTAAAATTTTAAATTACCTGTCATCCTAACAAACCTAAGTATAGAAATCTATCTGTTCAAGAACTAGAACTTAAAAATAAACATATAAAAAGTTTACTGAAGGATTTTTGTAGAACTACTATATAAGCCTATTATTCTTTGTGATGGTTTATCAAATTATGCCATATCCAACTATGAGGTAATATGCAGCCATTAAAAAGAATCAGTTTAAGCTCTGACAGTTTACTTTCAAGGTATTATAAGGTATGTTGAGAAAGAAATGTAAGATGCAGAAAAGTGTGTCAAACTTGAATATTTTTGCAAAATGTTAATGAACATTCTTATATATATACATGTAGATTTATATAGAAGTTCAGAAAAACATGAATATATATATATGTTACATTATTAATTTGGTTTATATAGAGAAGAGGGAGGTGAGAGAGATGAGAGTAAAACAGTTATTCTAAAGAAAATTCTATTAAATTAGCCTATACTTGTATAAAACAGCATGTGTACATGAGTGACCTTAAATTTATAAATAGTTGAAAGACTTTTTAAAATAAGTGAAAACTTCATAAAATCTACCCCTGACTGGGTAGTGAACCATTTAAAAAAAATAAAGACTGTTGCTAAGCAAGCTTATTTAAATGTGGTAAAGAGATTTCATTCCATGAGGTTAAAACAATTTAACAAAATTACTTTATTCCTTAACTTTGTATATAACACATGTGTCATGTGAATTTCTTCAAAGATTTTCAATAAAAGAACAAGCAGTAAAATGGTTAAGTGTCTGTCATTTGTAGTTTGCATAGATGATGTCACATTCATTTATGCTTTACTAACTATTATCTTTCTGTCTACTTCAGAAGTCTCATTTCACATGTGACAGACGGACAAATTGAGGGTGTATTTCTTTTTTCTTTATGAATATTCACTCTTTCAGGGTGGTTTAAAATGTGTTATAAAAAGTCTTGAAAGAATATTATATATTACATTTGTTAGTATTTGTTTCATGTATGATAATAAATGTTTCACCTTAGGACAAAGCTAGAAAGAACACTTAATTTTTTCTTATTAAAACTTTATTTTTTAGGGGTGCCTGGGTGGCTCAGTGGGTTAAAGCCTCTGCCTTCAGCTCAGGTCATGATCTCAGGGTCCTGGGATCGAGCCCCCATCGGGCTCTCTGCTCAGCAGGGAGCCTGCTTCCCCCTCTCTCTCTACCTGCCTCTCTGCCTGCTCATGATCTCTCTCCTTTCTGTCAAATAAATAAATAAAATCTTTAAAAAAAAATAAAACTTTATTTTTTAGAGCAGTTTTAGGTTCACAGCAAAAGTGAGGGGAAGATACATTTATTTTCTCATATACTCCTTAGCTCACACATGCATAGTCTCTCCCATGGTTAACATTCTCAGTCAGAGTGGTACATTGGTTACAACTGATGAATTTTGCATTGGCATATCATAATCACCCAAAGTCCATAGTTTACATTATGGCTCACTCTTGGTATTGTACACTCTGTGAGTTTGGACAAATGTATAATGACATGTATTTATATTACAGTATCATACAGAATATTTTCACTACCCTAAAATCCACAGTTCTCCACCTACTTATCCATCTCATGTCCCTAATTCCTGGCAACTAACTGATCCTTTTACTGTCTCCATATTTTGCCTTTCTCAGAATATTATATAGCTGGAATCACACAATATGTAGTCTTTCTAGATTGCTTTTTTCCCACTGAATAATACTCATTTAAGATTCCTCCATGTCTTTTCACAATTTGAAAGCTTTTTGATTTTTCTTTTTCTTTATATTCTTTTTTATAGCACTGAATAATATCCTTAGTCTGGATTTACTAGCTTATTTATCCATTTACTTACTTTATCTTGGTTCCTTGCAAATTTTGGCAATTATGAATAAAGCTGCTATAAATATCTATGTGTAAGTTTTATATGGACACAAGTTTTTAACTCGTTTGGGTAAATACCAAGAAGCGTGATTATGGATAGTCTAGTAAGAACATGTTTAGTTTTGTAAGAAACCACCAAATTATTTTCCAAAGTGACTGTACCATTTTGCATATCTTCCAGCAATGAACAAAAGGGTTCCTATTGCTCCATATCATCATCAGCACTTAATATTGTCAGTGCTCCAGATTTTGGCCATTCCAACAGATGTGTTTTGATTTGCAATGTTGTTTTAATTTTCATGTCTCAATATATAATGTGGGACATTTTTTCATATGCTTATTTGCATTTGTATCTTTTTTACTGAGGTATATGTTCAAGTCTTTGGCCCATTTTTAAACTGGCTTGATCTTGTTGTTTCTTATTGTGGTTTCTAGAGTTCTTTGTATATTTGTAATAACAATCCTTTATCAAATGAACACTTTTTAATGTAATTTATTTTCTTGCAACTTATTCCTTCATAAGAACTCAATTGGAGTGTCTGAGTGGCTCAGTTGGTTAAGCGTCTGCCTTCCGCTTGGGTTGTGATCACAGGGTCCTGGGATTGAGTCCACCTCGGTCTCCCTGCTCAGCGAGGAGTCTACTTCTCCCTCTGGCCTTCTCCCTGCTCATGATCTTTCACTGGCTCGTTCTCACTATGTCTCAAATAAACAAATTGAAAAAAAGAGAACTCAATTGACACAAAGATATAATAAGAATCATTATAACTAAAATAAAGTAAGCAACTGAGGAACGCCCACCAGAAAGAATAGTAAAAGTACTAGTAGGTAATAGGAGTAATGAAGGTTATAAAATTGAGATTATCTTCTGAAATTGTTAGCCTTTGTTGTCTTGTAATTTAGGTCCAACTGAAATAATATTTTAATTATGTTAATGTGAAGGAGGAGTATGGCACATTAAAAACAAAACTGAGGTTACATTGAATTTTCAGTGTAGCTTTTGTTATTAGGATAGTTACAGTTGTGAGGGGAAATTCTGAGAAATGTCTTTTCTAACTTCTAGAAATTTACATTTTCAAAGTCCAACTCAGAAACATGCAGCAATTAAAAGTGTAAGTAGGATAAAAATAATCCCAAATCAAAGTCTTCAGTGTGGAATTTATAAGGAAACTACTCCATTATTTTTGCAAATGGTCATTAGTCATTCCAACTATATAATACTATATGAGAAATTCTACATTTACAATGAAGATAAAGAGGGATCTTGTATAGAGTATGAAGTAGTGAAAAGACCACTAGAACCAGAAAATCTGTTTCATCTTGTTTTTTATTCAAATGAGCCATCTGTCTTTGGGAAAATTACTTAGTATTTTTTATCTTCTGCCTCTATGTCCATGACCTTCTAACCCAGTTTACTTTGGATAGTCTTAGTTTATGCCCCTGTCCTGGTAAAATATTAATCATGTACCATTCATTGTAAAAAATGTGCTGCTTTTGATAATATATTGTAATTTTAACCTTATTTATATACAGATACACATGGACTTTTGATAGTATCTCAGCTTCTTTGAAATCTATCCACAGAACCCACAGAACCCAGAAGGAAGTGATTTCTAATTTTAGTGTGCATACATATCTCCTGATTACTTGTTATATACCACATATAGAATATGGGTTTATTTTTCAAATTGTCTTTGTTCAGAAGCTCTGTTATGGGTAACAAAGGTCTTTTTACTAAGGTGGCAGTTTTGAGTGCTGTTCGCTACTGTGCAGTTCTGATTTCAGGCCAATGCTAGACTTTTTTTTTTTTTTTTTTTTTTGCCTTTTTGTGTTTAGGTGGAACATATGACTAGTTCTGGTCATTGAATTGAAAAAGAAATGGTATTTGTCATATATGGGCTGGAATTTTTTTTTTTTTTTTGGCAGAATGACAGGCAATATTTAAGATGGTACCTGATCTGCCAACCTGATTCATTAAATGACCTCTATTAGCAAAGATTCCTTCCTTGCCAACCCTGTTGATGATCATGAAGTATGACTGAGTAATAATAAACATTTGCCATTTCAAGCTACTGATTTCTTTAAGCCTTCAGCCAAAACGAGCTTATATTGATGGATATATTGATACTTCAGTCCACACTTTGAGAATATTGGATAAAAAGCTTATTGATTCAAAGTTAATACCTGTGTACTGGAAGAATCCCAGTGAATTATGAATCTCAATAGGTAAAGATTATATAAGAGAAACAATGATAAAAAAGTTTCAAAAACTATTTCCAGAATGGTAGATGGAACAAGAATATCAAATGATCACATATGTCAAATGCTATGAGGTTGAGTAAAATAAGGATTGAAGGTATGTATGGCATACATACCATTATTGTGCTTGGCAAGGAAAGATTTTGTGAAGAGAGTTGGTAAGTCAATGATGAAAAAAGACATTTAGATCACCAATGTAAATTATTCATTGAGACCTTTCACTTTGAAGGCAAGAAAAATAATATGGTGGTATCTCAAAGAAATGGGTGGCACTGAGGGAAGAAATCTAATTATATGAGAGAGTAGAACTATATTTATCAATCTTATACATTAATTAAAATCATCACCTAGGGGAAAAAAGGATGTCAAGACCTACTTCTGTTCAATTGATCAGAACCTCTGGGTATAGAACCAAAGCATTGACATCTGTAACAGTACTCAGCATGATTATAGGGTCACATTATGAAAATCAGTGACAAAATCATATTTTAATCCTACTGGGAAGCACCTAGTGAACTGAAAATATCTCTGATAGAAAAGATAATCTATAGCAAAATAATCCTAAGAATTTCAAAGAGTATGTGACCAAAGCTGAGGTAGAAAGATGAAACTTAAGTAAGAGAAGACATTTTCCCCACATTATAGCATCAGAGCAAGAGGAGAATGTTTATAGTGCATATAGTTCTGTTATTGGAGAGAAAGTTGATAGAGTTAGCATCTGATAGAGACTTCTGTTTTTATCAGTACAGCAAAGGAAAAGTAATATTCTGAGTACAAAGTGATAATAAGGAGGTCCGAGGTTTGAGGAGAGGTAACTTACTGAAGGAACATTGTGATATCTCTGGGGAATATTGAAGTGAAAACCACAAATTATTTTAAACTTGTCAGATTTGTGACTTTTTCTCCAGAAATATCCTGCTACCTGATAGTAGTCATGAACAGAGCTTCTGATTGGGTTCACCGTGGTTGTGGATTTGCCATGAGGTTGTAATAGGAAAACGGTGGTTCAGAGAGATGTGGGTATTTTCAAAATAGTGATTAAAATGAGGGTGTTTTTGCTTGGAATTAAAGCTAGATACAGAAGAAATGAAGAGAAGATGGCATTTTTTGCATTATATCCTGGTGGTCTGCATGAAACCTAAGTACAGGAAAATGAAGAGGGCTGCCCAGATTGTGGCCAGAAAATGGCATGTTTAAGTTAACAGTTTTGGAGATGAAATAGATTTACTGGTATTCTTTGGAAAAGTAATTGTTATGAACATTGATATGTTAAAATAATGATAAGGCTTAGGTTGGAAAGAAGACTTAGAAGTCTTTATGATTAATAGCTAATTATTTGGTGACAATGATAGGGAAATTTGGAGACCACTACAATGAGAAGAGGTTGTACAGTCAGGTATGATTAACTCACAGGAGCAAGACCTATAAAGCTGGGAGGGAAACTGCCTAGAAAGGATATTGGAGTGCTGTGAGGACACCATCACTACCATCTGACCCTGAAGTACATAGAATATGAGAGCGATAGCTATAGTGGAGCATCATAGATTTTCCTGTTTCAGGTATGATATGGGAGGGAGAATAGTGAGATAACGTGGGTTAGTAAAAGCTACAATGAGCTAATAGGAGTTGGGTTGATACTGGGAGGACAAAAATCTGAAGAAAACTTCATTCTGAAGATCTTTACCTTAGGGATTTCTACTGGCTTGTTAGAGGTGATTTGAATGACTTCTGCTTTGAAGAAAGTAAGGTGGGTTTTATCAGACAAGCTCCAAGTATCTTTTCCAAGTGTTTTAAGCATGGAGTGCTCTTCCCTTCACGTGAAAACATCAGTGCTTTAAAGTTGCCTAAGGTAATTCTGTAATACAGCAATAATATGTGAGTAATATAACTAAAAGAAAAGATTTAGGAGTGCCTAATAGGATATAGGGAACTTTCCTAAGAGATAGAGTTCTATTGACATGGCAACAGTATCCCATTAACTATTTTAAACTGCTTCAGTCACTGTTCTCTCATTTGTCAGAGGTAAATATAGTAGTAATGGAAAGGAATAATGTTGAGAGACTTCTTTATAGTCCCATAAATCTTCTCAAAGTTTCTAATACTTAGGAAACACATATATACAAGATGTTCTATATTAAGTCAAGTAACAAGTACAATAGTTTACTGGATAGACTTACCTTTAATAACCAACTGTTGCCTTTCCCTTTCTGCAATGTTCTTTTAACCTAAAAGACAAATGTTAAAACAAATGAATCCCACCTACCTAAATTGGTATTTTGAACACCCTATTTTGAGATCTAGTGATATTTTCTTATAGATAAGATTCACCACTTGTACAATTGAAACTTTAATGTATAACTTTTTAAATATCACTATGCATTTCCATCAGTCATGAAGTAAAAGCACATCACCAATTTGAACAGGGGCAATTTAATGTAAATCACTACTAACTTGCAGAAAGGGTAACTAATGAAAAGGTTTGCAAACTAGGACTCTAGAAATACAGAAAAAGCAAATGCAAGAAGCACCAAGAACCTCTAAGTTTGAAAAAAAGTGACAAAGAAAAGACTAAGAACTTAAGGAAACATCTTTAGGCCCCACCTCCATCCATCCCAAAGCTGAGATTCTGAACTTGTAGAAGAATGTGTGTCTGCCATAGAAACACATAGTCTACCAGAGGTTGGTTAGTCTACCAGAAATTGGTTAGAGGAATAGGTGAGGACTGTAGGGGTGAATCATTAGGAGGCAGAGAAATTCACATGGGATTGTGAGTAGGTCAAAGCTGGTTTGTAGTAATAGTCCACAGGATGATAAGTGAACATCCTAAAGGGCGCAGGTGAACAGGAACTGGTCTTCAGGGACCATGAAGATAAGCACCATTGGGCCTCCCACAGGCCTACTGCTAGCAGGCATACATGCAAAGTAATAACACACCATAGTCAGGGAAAGAGGCGTTTTCTTTTGTGATAGCCTCGCAATGATCCTCCTCATCTATCCTCAATGAAACGGCTTAATACCACTCTAGTTATCAAAGCAGAAATGTTTGCAGAATTCAACCCAGAATTGTCAGCATTTCAAAAAAGCATGAATTTAGTACAGATAGGAAATATACTGTCAAAGCTTTTATATTGAAAAATCAGAAAATATTTCTGAATTCTGGAGTCTCAAGAGCAGTGGAGCAAAAGTAACTACCATGTACATATAATTATCTATCTGATTTTAGGTTGTAACATATTCATCCCCAAAGATGATTTTTGGAGTGGTGAAGCAAAAGGATCGATGTTTTATATTAAAATGCCAATTCAAATGTAGACACGACTAAAGAATCTATGTTAAACCCTAATACATTAAGATTGCTTTTATATACTACATAAAGATAGCTTTTATAAGTGAGGAATTTTGTTTTGTAAACCATGTGAAGTATTATATGTTAGTTTTGCAAGTTGATATAAATGGAGATATGAGCTGGAACAACGCCTATGTCCAAATATGCATTCTATCTGTGGGCCACATCACATTCACTTACAGTGCTTCATGCTATGGGCTAATTGTCTTCTTCCCTAGCTTCTTCTTTGGAAGTGTAAATATTTCCAAGACATTGTTTAACTGTTGCCAGTCATCTTTAGAGTCAAATACATAAGCAGTTTTTTTTAAATAGTCATTACTATTCATTGAAACAAATAGCATGCTCCCTGAGTTCTCAGGGAAATCTTGAACTACATTCTTATCAAAATCCAAACACTGCACTTAAATGTTAGTCTAAAACCATAAGTATTAATTATTTTAAATGTTCTCAGATTTTGCAATCTTAAAGTGGATTTGAGGTTACCTTGCTCAATTGCCTATATTTTCTATTTAAGAGAGGGGTAAGCACGTGTAATTTATGATCATTAACTTACTGCAGGGACATAACACTCAAGTCATCAAACTACATAATTTAACTCAACATCCTTTTATTCCTGGTGTGAGTCCAAGTAAAGACGATGGACAAAAAAACAAAAACGTGGAAGGACTTAAAAGGTGCAGGGAGAACCATGACAGCTAAAGTAGGATCATTGCGATGGACACCCCAGAATGTTAACTGGGACATGCCCTAATTTTAACTCTGTAATTGTGTCTACATCAATTCATTGTTGAAAAATGAAATTCAGTCAACCAATCAGATGATTTTTGTGGCTGTTGTTGCTTTTAGTGGTTTCTCCATATAATAGCGTACAACTGACCTGACTGCTTTTGTATTTCTTACTGAATTGATTTTCTAGGAAAACCAAATCACTGGGTCTTTTGTTATGCTTCAAGCATAGCTGGAATCCTGTCTGTGAAAGATGAATAGCATTGTTAATCAGCATCTATAAACCATGATTAACAAATGGCAATAACAGAACTACCGACAGGAAAATTTAGTTTCGTTTTTCAATTTGCCTTTACTCAGTATAACTCATAAAGAATGGCAAAAAGATTTTCAAGCGGTACTTGGACTGTGGGGAAAGAGGGGTCAGTCTGTGTAGCCTGGTCAAGGGGCATATTATGAAGAGGAATCTTACGTAGGAAATCATTTGACTCTGATGCAAATTTCTGGAAAGTAGCTAGTATAGACCAACCTACTGGGTATTCAGACTCTGATGCTAGTTGAAACGGATACATTTGGTGGCCTTTGGCATTTTGCCATTTCACAATGACCTCTTATCTTTTGAGATAACTTAACCCCCCGGGGGTTAAGCGCTATTGTTGTACTGTATGCAGTGTCATTTTGGCCTCATGCTGGGCCAACCATATTCTGTCCCCTGAGAAGTCTGGATTGAGATTCACAGACACTGTTGAGTCTCTCTCTATGAGCCAGAATTATAAATTGAAAAATTAGAAACTGTGGGGTGCCCATCCTCAACAATGAGAGTGGAGAACGATGTAGTCTCTAACGTTAAAAACTGCGGCAGATATTAGAGAAAAGCAGAGCTGATTATTAGAGAGGAAATCCATTTGGGCTCTCTAGTTCCAGTCCCTTGAAAATAACAATTGTTCTTTCTATCGTCTCACACATTCCTCCATTTTTTTGCTTAAGCTAGCTCCGGTTATTGACTTGAGGAGATGTGTGTGTGTGTGTGTGTGTGTGTGTGTGTATAAAATCACAGGGTTGTATTACTTCAATGTGTACTGTAATTCCTCTCGTCATACAGTCAAATGTATGTAGCATACGTGTGCCTGTGCCGTCCATAGAGTGAATGCTCAAGTGAAACCGCCCAGGAAGATCAATGGGATTAATAGCTAACACTTTGCACCTTATGTTAAAATGTCAATAAGACATTGTGTCCAGCTTTTTAAAACTTGTTTTTAATTCATTTAAACTGTTCATAACACAGGGAAAGTTTTTTCCTTGAATAATGCCGTTTTATACACATGCGAACATAGGCCTCAGAAAAGTATTCTGTCAAATAATTCCTCGATGCGTTTTTTTTTTTTAAGATTTTATTTGTTTACTTGAGAGAAAGAGAGAGAGAGGGAAGGAGCTGGGGGAGGGACGGAGAGAGAGGGAGAAGCAGACTCCCCGCTGAGCAGGAGCCTTACCTGGGGCTCAATTCCCAAACTCTGGAATCATGACCTGAGCTGAAGGCAGACGCTTAACAGACTTGAGCCATCCAGGCACACCTTCTCAATGTCTTTTATTTGCTTTTTAAATCAAAGAAACTGATTAATTTTTTCCCCTAAATTTTAGCATTTGATGACATTTCTTGGGAGATGTTGTGATATAGGGAATTATAACAAAATTAAGGAAAAATAAGGATATATAGTTAAACATCTCTCTTGTGTTTAAGTTCTTATGGACAAACCATCAAATAAATAGAAGGTTGTGTTAGTAGAGTATATAAAAACTGAGTACCAACAAAAATAAAAAAAGACAACATAAATTGTTATCATTGATATTAGTGTTGGTAATAGGAATAATAGTTGAAGCGGCTTTTCAAGTACTGGTAGTAGAATAGCTGGCATTTAATGAGCACCTAATTCTGTGCCCAGAACTCTGCTACAACTTTTTTGGCTTTTTTTATTAATCTTTATAACAACCGTGACTATTGTTATTATCATTTTACAGATGAGAAAATTAAAACCTAGTGACATTAATAATAATTTTAGGGACACCCGGGTCACCCAGTCAGTTGAGTGTCCGACTCTTGTTTTTGGGTTAGGCCCTGATCTCAGGGTTGTGGGATCGAGTCCCGAGTCAGGCTCCACATTCAGTGCAGAGTCTGTTTGGGATTCTCATCCCTCCTCCTCCCTCGGCTCTTCCCTCCAATCGTGCTCTCTCTTTCTCTCTCTAAAATAAATAAATAACATCTTTTTAAAAAAGAAAGATAATTTTAGAGGGTCTGTGAGGTTCAATTCAGTATTTTACGTTTATATTTTGAGGAGATGAACTTTGGTATGTGAGACCCATACCTTACATATGAAACATACCCATTACCGTTTTTCTTTTGAGACTTTCTTTCCAGCCACTTCCATCTCCTTGAAGCAGCCCTTCTCCATAGAGTCAAGTACCTAATAAAGGGCATGCAAAAGTCGTTTTAACATCTTCCAAACAAAATATTAAACCCAAAATATTTTGCTGTAATGCTAGCCAGCCAAACTTTATTGTCAGGGGATCAAGTGTCTATACTTTCACTGTTCTTTCTCCAATTTTCTGTAAAATTTTCATTCTTTCTGATGTTAATTTTCTCTTCAGGGTATGGCATCCTCTGATATTTGAAAATGAATGACAGGTTTCTCCAAGTTTAGAGTGACTAGGTTGTTAAGATTATAAATGTGTACTCTCAGACACTTGAACATTGTTCACAAATTGGATTTTTGAAGTGTTAGCAATATTCTTTTTGAGGGATTAATCTCTCCTTCAATAGAGATGGGGAGGAGGAGGAGCAACCTAAATGCAATATTCCACTGACTTTATCACACTCAGTTTTAAAGCTCAAAACCCCAACTTCTCTCTTGCACTATTTTTCATCTCTTTATCTCATATTTCTGCTTTGCCAGCCAGATTACATGTTTTTAGTGCATCTTGAGAATTTTGTCTGTGTATCCTAAAAGTGTTTTCATCCCCATTTTCATGTCAGTCTGTAGTATTTCAAGGATTTCAAGGCAAGTGAG
Organism: Procyon lotor; assembly: GCA_028646535.1. Lineage (NCBI taxonomy): Eukaryota > Metazoa > Chordata > Mammalia > Carnivora > Procyonidae > Procyon > Procyon lotor. The sequence continues at coordinate 38,464,271 of CM053604.1, forward strand.
TCAGTGAAAACATTTTATTTCACTTATTTTTACCTTGTAAAATTCAGAGGAATAAACAGAACAGAGAGATGAAAGTTTGCAGGCTTCTTAATCAAAGATAGGTCCACCCCTTCCCTCTTCAAGGAAAACTTAACCTTTACCATGGGGGCAACTCTACTCTGGAAGTTCTCATCTTAAGAAGGAACTCAAAAAGTACACTTTTGTTCTTTCTTTACTCCTAGAGAGTGACTAGAATGTGTAGGAAACTTTTTTGAAAATCCAGTCAATATAACCCTTTCTCTCATCTGAGGGCATTAACCATGGAGTGTAGAAACTTGTCAGTGATACTGAATCTTGCAAGTAATTGACATAGTACTTCGAGATCCACTGACATCTGAGAGTCCTTTTCAAATAGAGCATCCCACTACAACCACTTTTTTCTTTTTTTTAAGGACATTCGCAAACTACTTAGTCAATTGTGTTGCTGTATATAAAAGACTAACTGAAATTCTCAGAAATATGGAGCCCAAGTATTACATACTCCAGGAACATAGAAATCATAAAGGGCCCAAATTTCATAAGAATATCTTTTCAATTATTAGAAATATTGAATTAATTATTATTTAATTAAATAAATATAAAATTTCTAAGATCCTTTTTAATAGGCAAGGAGAAATGAGAGTTACGTAGGGATACTAAGAATATGGATGCACATGTATGAGAGAAATTGAATTGTCACTAATTATTTTGAGGAATTATTTTACTCCTTATAAAACAAAATGTTATTATATAACATAGTTTCTTAACAGAAATAAATAAAAGTTTAATGTTATTTGGTCATATTTTAAGAGTGAAATATATATATATTTTGAAATATGCAAAATTCTAAAATATTTTCCAATCTGAACTATTTTCAAACATTTATAATTAATTTAAAAATCAAAATTTATGGGTGCCTAAGTGACTTTGTCTGATAAGCAAGCTGAGCCTTCCACTCAGATAATGATCCCAGGGTCCTAGGATCAAGCCCCGCATCGAGCTCCTTGCTCAGCTGGAAGCCTGCTTCTCCCTCTTCTCCCCCTGCTTGTGTTCTCTCTCTCGCTGTCTCTCTGTCAAATAAATAAATACAACTTCTATAAATAAATAAGTAAGTAAGTAAGTAAGTAAATAAATAAATAAATAAATAAATAAATAAATATCAATGTTTAGGGGCACCTAGGTGGTTGAGTTGGTTAAGTTCCTGACTCTTGATTTCAGTTCAAGTCATGATCCCAGGGTCCTGAGATCAAGGCCCAGATGGTGCTCTGCACTCAATGCAGAGTCTGCTTGAGATTCTCTCTCTTCTTCTCCTTCTGCCCCTCCCCCTGCTTGTGCTCCCTCTCTCTCTCCTCTTTCAAATAAGTAAAAATAAATCTTAAAAAAATCAAAGTTTAGATAATTATGGTGAACTTTGTGGTTAGACAAATTGGTTAAGGTTTTGATATGCAGATTTTTCCTCTTACTATAATCCAACATGTACATTCTTTGGAGTTTATATAAGTTTGGTGTTGAAATGTTTATCTGTCATTAAGGAGGTAATATCTATATATCAGAAAAATGGTGACTAGGAAAAAAATATCATCTGTAATCACCACTGAGAATGTTTTGGTTTATTCACTTTCACTCATATATATACTTCTGCTTACAAACACATATGAAACTGTATAGTAAAAATTGGAAATACAATTTTATATTCTTATTTCTTACATACTTCATTTCACTTAACATTACATCTGTATGTATTTTTTCAAGTTGTTAAAAAGTATTTTAAAACATAATGTTGAATTGCTTTTATTTTATGGATGCCAAAGAATTATTTAACTATTACTTGATAATTGCTCATTTATTGTTTTATTATTTTACATTCACAAATACCCTGCAGTAAACCTTCTCATACATATGTATCTTATTGGTGATTAATGCTTTAAAGTAGGTTTCTTCATGGAGAATTGAGAGCATAAGATGTGTTCGTATTTTAGACTTTAATTGCATATTTTAACATATTTTCCAGGGTGTTTGTGGTAATCTAAACTCTTATCAGAAGTGTACCTTTCAATTTATTTTTTAAATCGCCAAATGTTTGGTTTCTTATAGGGATAATATTGTATTATGCTTATGCTTTCTACAAAGCTCAACAGATCTTTTGTGAATCCATGCATGGTATAAATGATATTAGAAGTATATACCTTTAATTCAGTCTCTTTTCTTTTATTCTTTGAATTTGTTCAATATTTCCTTGTGTTCTTGCTCATTCTTTTTTTTTATTGTAACACATTCATTATTATCCTCAAATTACAGCATATTGTTCATTAATAGATTTTTAGAATCATCATTTCCCAATAGTCACACACAAAACCTACACATGCATACACACATGCAATTGGCTTTTAATCTTTGACTCAGTAACAATTTATAGTTCTCTTATGTTAGGCTTCCTTAAGCCTTATGTCTCCTTAAGAAACCTGATATTTATCAACTGCTTGTCTAACACTGGTTCTTTGTTTGCTTTTATCTCATTTATGTCCTCTCTTACAAATATACCCCCTCACGAAATCTATGATGTTACTTCATGAAAGTCTTCTTTTTACATACAATGTACTTTTTGAAGAAAAAATTATTAGGTGCTCCTAGAGGGTATGGAAGCTCAGTTGACACTTCTAGATTCAGTTGTTTCTTCTCACAGTTATAAAGCATATCCTCTAGAAATATTTAACAGCAAAGTTGTCAAGTAAGAGTCAATTCAAAACCTGATCATATGAGTACAAAGAGCCTTAGAAAGATGACACTTTGAATAAGGGAAATTTAATTTATTTTAATACTTACTAATTTAATACTTTAATACTTATTTAATACTTATCTTTGGAGGTAACTACTGCTGGTAACCCCATTTTATAAAGAAGAAACTGAGTTACAGAGAGGTTAAGTAACTTGTTCAAAGGTAACATAGTAGCTAAGTAGTGGAGCAGAATTACAAGGTAGTTGGTTCCAGAGCTGTCCCTTAGCAGTTGCAAGATGCTCCCTTTCAAGAATAATGGAGACCCCTATTAATACAGCTTCTATAAACATTTTTCTACATATTTTTTGTGAAGCTGGGGAGGCATTGTATTAATCTAAGAGTGAAATTATGGTTCACGTAGAATATTCATATGTTCAGCTTTAAGAGATATTGCTACATAGTTTCACAACATAGTAATGCTATTTTTCACTCCCACCAGTAATGCTTGAGTCTGATTTCCCACATCCCCCTGACATTTGCTATTTTTTTAAAGATTTTTTTTTAATTTATTTGTCAGAGAAAAAGAGACACAAGCAGGGGAAGCAGCAGGCAGAAGGAGAAGCAGGCTTCAGAGTTAGAGAATGAGAAAGAAATGCAGAGACAAAGAGACAGATCCCAGCTTGAATCGATATACAGTGTTATCCCTCAAAAAGTTTAAAATGCTTGATTCTAGGTTATTTTTGGATGTAGGCATAAAATAGATGGGGCTGCATGTGTATACTTTGTTTATTTATTTAAAAAAAATAAGAGGGGGGCCTGGGTGGCTCAGTGGGTTAAAGCCTCTGCCTTCAGCTCAGGTCATGATCTCAGGGTTCTGGGATCGAGTCCCACATTGGGCTCTCTGCTCCGCGGGGAGCCTGCTTCCCCCTTTCTCTCTGCCTGCCTCTGTGCCTACTTGTGATCTCTCTCCTCTATCAAGTGAATAAATGAAATCTTAAAAAAAAAAAAGATATTTAAAAAAATAAAAGATGAGAAAATTACATTTACTAATTTGAGGAATGTTGGCATGGAGAAAGGATTAATACAAAATTCTGGACTTGAGAAAAACAGAAAGAAGATACAAACAATCAATCTTCAGAAACTGTAACTGTCTCTATTTCAGAATTATCCTCATTTAGAAGTTTCTAAAAACACAACTTGTTTATGTATTATTCATGCACTTGTCTACACACACACACACACACACACATTCCCAGTATACTGAAAGAGAAGTAGGGAGGGACTTAACCCTTGTGTAACAAGGGACAATTTGTTACTATTTGTTACTAACTACTGTTAATAAAGGGACTATTTCTACAAGGTTATCTCACTTCTGACAGATCACGCTTCTGAATGCTTGGTATTTAGTCTCTAAAGTTGACTCAAATCTGCTGTTAAATTAAGATATGAATGATGAATTCCAATTGTAACTTAGCACTGTCCTTTCTTTAGAAGCAGGATTTGTTAAGATCCCAAAATCTTGTTCTCTTAAAAAAGAACAGTTAAGTTTTAATTTTGATCTCAAGAACCTAAGGAAGCTCATTGTTTGTTGGTCAAGTTGGGAAGGCAGACCCTAAATGATAATTATTATGTTGATAAGGCCATCAGTTGCTGTTGTGCTCAAGGGCAACTGCTAAGAACTCTTGACAAAGGAAACAAAATGGCAGGGAGGGGGTTCAGCTTCTTTCTTTAAAAAGTTTTAACTACGAAGATTTCATACAGATGACATAAAATAATTATACTAATTATGATTGATGATAATGATGTATTTTGACATTTATATTTTATAATGCTTTGTAAGATACAGTATTCTTTTTTAAAGGTCTTATGAGAAAGGCATGGAAGATATTTTTTTCACCTTTTAAAAAGATGATAAAATGATATATAGAGTTCAGTGTTTTGTACAAGGACATGTAGTTGTAAATATGATAAATGAAGCCCAATTCGACGTCACCTGTGTGGTATAGGGCAGTGCTCTCTAAAATTGTTGTATACATTAGAACCACCTAGAAAGCTGGTTAAAACCAATTTCTGAGTGTCATCCCTACTGACTGTGATTCAGTACAGGTAAGATGAGGCCAAGGTGGTTATTTCCAAGAAGCTTCCAAGTGGTACAGAAACTGCTGCTCCATGGACCACACTGAGAAGTGGGTTCTGCCAGATCTCACTTTTAACTTGGGCTTACCAAATTGTCTTTTATTTTAAGTCATTTAAGCTTTCTAAGCCACATTCTTCTCACCTCTACATTAAGGAAAATCACATCTAGCTTGTTTTGAGAACTAAATGGAAAAATATGTTGAAAGTGTCTTGTCTGTCACAAGTGCTCATACTACTAATTCCATTTCACTCTCTGTGGAGCCATCCTGGGGAGCTTTATTGATTCCTCCAGTTGCTTTCTCCTTCAGTTCGCCACTCTATTCCCATTCTGATGGAGTCAAGCAACCCTTAATGCTTCATTCTGACATCTTCCTGAGAAGGTATTGAACTGAAAATTTAGCAGTTGAGAGAATTATTTATTATTAGAAGTGTTAAGTTCTTTTTACAACACCAGCTCTTTCCAAAGTTTGTGATACATTCATCATTTTAATGTTTCCTTCAAAGTTTTGTCATAAAAACGACTCATTAATTCAGGCCATTTTGAAAAACTGAATTTGAGAATTTGAGAAAAGGCAAGGCTGAAATTGAACCTCTCATTATCTGTGGAACCAGATTTCTTTTAGTGAATATACTGACATATGAGTACAAAATGATTTCAAGGAATTTATGTAATTTAATAGACACCGTGAATTCATCTAAAGTACTTTAATATAGTTGTTTTAATTCAGCAAATTTTATATGTGCTGTTTTACCATGTTACAGCTAAGAACATAGATTTTCAAATAATCGTGAAAAGCTTTAGTAAGACATATTCCATGACATACTCAATTACCAAAAAAAAATCATGAAAATACTTTCATATAACTATGCTTTTAAGTATAGTATTTTAGATTTTACTTTTACAACATATTTTAAATCAATTTAATTGAGATGTACATGAAGAAAATGTGTGGCAATACAGGACCATATATGTAAGTTAATACTTATCAAGTACTTCTCTAAAAACGTGAGGTTGGGGTTTTTACATATCATTTTTTTTAAATTTGGCAAAAGCAAAAGTTACTTTTAAAAATACTTCTTTAGGGGCACCTGTATGGCTCAGTTGGTTAAGCAGGTGCTTCCGTCCCAGGTTATGATTCCAGGGTCCTGGGATTGAAACCCTCGTCGGGCTCCCTGCCCAGCAGAGAGCCTGTTTCTCTGTCTCCCTCTGCTAGCCACTCTGCTTACTTGTGCTCTCTCTCTCTCTCTCTGTCAAATGAATAAATAAAATCTGTAAAAAATATATTTTCAATGACAGTTGCTATAATTTCTATAGTTAAGAATTAAAAAATAAATGAATAGCAGAATGAAAACATTTTTGAGTCCACATGCAGCAAGCCCAAATAATATTTTCCAAATTGTCCCAACACATAAAACATGTAAACAGAACACTTCAACTGATATTTAATATGGGTTGCATTTTAGTGACACTTTATTGATCTCTGTTAATAAATGTACTGGAGTATTAGAATGTGGGAAATAACTGGATAATTTTTTTAATCCTATCACTGAAGGAATAACTTCCTGAATTAACCCTTCTCTTTCTGCACTGTTCTTATATAGTCAAAGGTTTGGGACCTCTGTTTACCCACGTCTTGAACTTCCAATTCATTATTTTATTTCCTATCTCAGACAGTCTCATATATGTCCTAGATGATGCTGAAACTACCCCGTGTTTTAATTTCTGGACTCAGACTCAAGAGGTTCCTTTAAATTTGTGTTAGCTTCTTTGAGAGCATCCCAGTGTGTTCAGGACAAGGAATGTATTTTTGTTATGCCCCTCCCCAAGAAGAGTGAGTATTGGATGTCCTGAATTTAAGACCATGAACATTTCTTGATGAGAGTGGAACACATAGAAATTCTGTAGACTTAATGGCATTGAAACCTTTTTCATTAAATATTTCTTTTTGAAATGAAAACAGCACATAGAAATTCTCTGAAATCACCTCAATTAAAGACAACATTATAATAAAGAGATTGTTGTGTTAAGGAAATTAAATACAAACAGAAACAAAAATATTTTTTACATGCTATCGTACAGTCTTTGTTTGGACCCGGGAGATCTACATAGAACCATTGTAAAATCCTGATTTCTGAGCCTGGGATTCTGTGAAGTTCATTTCCTGATTTTTGTTGTTGTTGTTGTTCATTGCCTGGTTGCTTAATGTATTTATAATTTCAGCTGTTACCTGGAATTCTTTACTCACGTGACTGCCCTTTTAGTATTGCAACCCCCTTGGATGCAAAATTCACCCCATGCCATGCTACCAAAAATATTTCAATCAAACAAGCACTTATGAGGTTTGTGATATTCAAGGAAAATTTAGGGTTTATTGAAAGAAGTCACATTTTATTTTTTATTTTTTTAAAGATTTTATTTATTTATTTGACAAAGGGAGAGAGATCACAAGTAGGCACAGAGGCAGGCAGAGAGAGAGAGGGAAGCAGGCTCCCTTCTGAGTAAAGAGCCTGATCTGGGGCTTGATCCCAGGACCCTGTGATCATGACCTGAGCCAAAGGCAGAGGCTTTAACCCACTGAGCCACCCAGGCACCCAAGAAGTCACATTTTAAATAGCTTAACAAATTAGGCAGAACTGTATTTCTATGCTTTTGACTAAAATAACCATAGATACATTTTTTAAAGCTAGATATTAGACTCACTTACAAATGTATGCACTTCTGTGAAGAAACACTATGAAATTAAAAAGTTTTCCATGTTAAGTTCTAGATACCTGGGATGGATATTATTGCATTCTTAGGCAGAAACAATTTAAAAAGCAGAAATCACAAAGTAGGAAGGATAAGGTGGTGTTGTAGTGGTTTGCATTAAAATCTAGAAGTAGGAAGGATAAGGTGGTGTTGTAGTGGTTTGCATTAAAATCTGTCGATGTGGTTAAGCTGAACTCATTTCCCAGAATTCTCTTTCTGCATATGGTGGGGTATGAGAGATTCCTGTGTGAATTTTATAGGGCAGAAGGAAAGCTCCAGATATATATCTTCTCTGAACAAACCTTGAACTGAAATTTGGAATGAAGAATGGTTGCTGAATACCTACTCCCTTGTTCACTGGGACTAAGGGAATTTCTGGGATATGAGATATTCAGTGCCATCATTAGGATAGTTCTGAATAAACTGGGAAGATCAATCAATCTATCTTAAAGAAACAAAATTTTAAGGATGGATTTTCTTAATTGTTTTAGATTTTCTGAAACTGATTCTCTGATCTTATTAGCTTTAAAGTCATTAATGTTCTTGTTTCCTGTGGTGAAGGGGGCCCTGGATATTCCTTGGCATGCGTGGCAAGTGGTTACTCAAATGATCACCTATAGACTCCTATAATCAATTGCTTATAAAAAACAAGGCAACAAAGTGTTCATTATCATAAGCACATACAGATAAAGAAAAACAGAATAATGGGATTGATCGGTTGCTTCTAACTGCCCTGGAGAATTTAGGGAAAGAACATGATAAGCTGAAGACTAAATGCCCAGCTCAAGGAACCTGAGAGGTTTTATGAGTCCCATGAAAGAAACCTTTATCTCTCGTATCTACAGGGTCAAGATTTCTGAAAACCATGCTCAATGTCTAATCATGTAGCTGGCTAAATAATAGTGCAAAATGAATCCCCACTATCTTAGGGTCTCTTTAAATAAAGGTGGTATAATGATTGAGAAGGAATGTAACAGTAAAATTTGGGATAGAAAAATATGGACAGAGTCTAGTGAACTTTGAAACCTGTGTCTTCTACAGAGTGAGCTTTGCCTAAAAAGACTAGTCTGCCCTTCTCTGAAGAAATTGTAATTTGTTTCTGTGTGGCATTTGCCTTGCAAAACACTGCTGATTCCTCTTCAGAGCCTTTCTCTACCACCTATCTTTGTGTCTAGATCAAATTCAAGTCCAATCAGGCCCCAAAGCATCTGAGGTACAAAGTGTAATCCATGAGGAAACTTGATGGACACCAAAATAATTGCACATAATTGCACAACTTTGCCAATATGTATTAACTGAAGCCTTTGGAATGTGTGTGGGAATGGAGGATCTTGATTGAAAGGAGGTGAAATTGGACTCCAGATTCAGGGCTTTACTTTGAGGGGCAAATGATGTCTCTAATAGTTTGCCTGATTGGTTGGCTGAAATGAGTATCTAAAGAAATCCTACTCTAATGAAGTCAGGATGCCAGAGCTTCTTTGGTATACTATAGCTCAAGGTATCCAAAAGAGATTCAGAATGCTAGAGAATTGAATACTTGTCAATCCACCACCATAAAAATCCAGAAGACATGCCCTTTGCCACAACAATAAGAACAAATTTGTGAGAGAAGCCTCAGCATCCTGGAAGAGATCTGTGGCCACACATCTCTATGTATTAGAAACTATAGTGAGAAATGCTACCACAGAACTAGGTTCCCGAAATGCAATTGGGATAATAGGATTCCAAGTTACAGGGTCTAAGTGACACAGACACTTAATTGCCAAAGACAAGATACTCATAGTTGTAATACACAGTGGAACAAAAGCAGTAATCAGAATATTCTGACCTGCAGAGAGATTTGCATTGGCTAGTTGATTTGTGGTACCCCGAGAATGAAATATATGGGTAGATAACTAAAGTGCTAGGTCACATGAGTGGCTCAGTTGGTTAAGTGTCTGACTTTGGCACACGTCATGGTTTCAGGGTCCTGGGATCAAGCCCCATGTCAAGATCCCTGCTCATCGGGGAATTTGCTTGTCCCTCTCCCTCCTCTTCTGCCCCTCTCCCTGCTTGGGCTCTCTCTGTCTCTCTCTCAAATAAATAAGTAAAATCTTTAAAAAAAGAAAACTAAACTTTGACTTGATCTGTATAAATAGGAAAGCTCTAGGTCTAGTGAGGAAAAATTTGACTTGAAAACCAAAACAAAGAACCATTGCCTCTCACTCATTCAATTCTCATACTTGAACCATTTCACAGAACTAGAGCTTCTTGAATAAATAGAATGCCATTTCATCTTGAGAAAGTACTCTTATACTGCCAACATTTTATACTATTAATTTTTCTCCCTGCCTTCCCCAAAGAGAACTGCAGCGATTTTTCCAGGATAACTAAATTAAGGAGGGAAGCACACTGTCATTTTTGGAATTACAAAATACTAGAAAAGAGATGAAACTAAGTCCTTGAGAACCAAACACCAATGTAGTCCTCTGATCAGAGAAGAGGCTAACAGTCTGTTCCTCCAGGGAGTTTAGCTCCAGTTAATCCTACAATGTACCTAGTATGTCTCTGAACCCATTCTGTGGTAATTTCTCCAGTTCCAGAGATATAATTGAAACAAATATAGTCAATACCTGGTAGAATCTCTTCCTTGCTTCCCTAGCCTGTGAAGTAAGAGCTATCGTGATAGAAAATGCCACATAGAAGCCACTAGAACAGCCTCTACATATGAATGCAGTAAACCAAAATAAAAAACTATACCTCACTTCTAGAGGGATTGCAAAGATTGGTGGTACCATTAAGGACTTGGAAATGGCAGGGGTGCGATTACTACTGTCAAAGAGAAACAAAGCTAGAGAGTGGTTAAAGGTAGTAAAGCTAGATTTTATTTATTTTTTTTTAAGGTTTTATTTATTTATTTGACAGAGAGAGAGAACGCAAGCAGAGGGAGTGGGAGAGGGAGAAGCAGGCTTCCCACGGAGCAGGGAGCCCGAGGTGAGGCTCGATCCCAGGACCCTGAGATCATGACCCAAGCCGAAGGCAGACACTTAATGATTGAGCCACCCAGGCACCCCAAAGCCAGATTTTATTTAGTGGTAACTACTGCAGTAGGGAAGAGAACACAGTGTAGACTGACCTCAGCTTCACAGAAATACAAGATGGGAAAATTTTAAATGCTGTGATATACTAAAAGAAAGACCCTGAAGGACATAAAGGGAAGATTTGATCCACATGAGTGGGTCATCTGCGTATGCTAATTGGCACTTATCCAGAGGTGAAATAAATCTCTTGTCTTATGACAGGCAAGGAGTAGTTGTACAAGTTGGAACAAGTTGGCCATAGAATTTAGGCCCTTCCCCCCACAGGAACTGGCAGGCAAGAGTGGGAGTTATCGCCCTGAATATTTGCATTTCAAAGAGAGAACTCTGGGATCCTGAGGTGAGACTTCTGGGTGGTTGAAGATTAACATCTTAAAGGGGCAGATAAAGGATTTATAATTGTAAGTCCTCCAAAGCAACTGTTCTAAGAGCCTATCATTATTCTCCTGGCAGCATTTAGTTTTCTTAGACAGGAATTTTAAGCCCCCATCTTAGGGACACAGTCTGAATCTGCTAGAAGTCATGCTAGACTCTGGTCAAGTCTCAGTGCAGGGGTTTCGACAGAATCATTGTGTACTGAAAGTTTTTATAGTTAATACTACCGCATTCCTCTTCAACAAACCAGTTTGAACTTTGCAGAAGAAAAATGAATCTTAGAAAATGATAGTAGATTTTTAAAAACTTAATCAGGTAGTAACTCCCATTGTAACTGCTGTACCAGATTAGATTTTGGTGCAGGAGCAAAGAAAATCCCTGGCACCTAATATGTGGTTATTGATTTGGCAAATTCTTTTTTCTCTACATATTGTATCAAGTTTCTATTGCTGCTGTAGCAAATTACCATTAATTTAGTGGCTTAAGCCAACACAAATTTATTCTTTCATATTTCTGGAGGTCAGAAGTCTTAAAATCAATTTCCGTGGACTAAAGTCAAGGTGTTGGCAGAGTTTGTTCTTTCTGGAAACTCTGAGGGATGAATCGCCTTACTTTTTCAGCTTCTAATGATTGCCTATATTCCTTTCCCCGTGTCCCCTTCCTTCATTCAGAGTGGGTCACCCCAATTTCTGCTCCCATCATGATACTTGCTTCTCCCCTAATTTTGGTCATCCCCCACCCCCGAGTCTTTTTTACAAAGACCTTTTTGATTATTTGGACCCACAGAGACAATCCAAGGGAATTCTACCATCTCAAGATCCTTAATTTAGTTACATTTGCAAAGTCCCTTTTGCCCTATGAATTAACATTCACAATTTCTGAGAGTAGAACGTGAACATAGTTACTTCTATTGTCACATCCCCTTCTCTAACTTTGACCTTCCTGATTCTCTCTGAGAAGGACTCCTGTGATTATATTAGGCCCACCTGGATAATCTGTCCCTCTCAAGATCTTTATAGAGCTTGAAGTCCGGAATTATGATGCCACCAAAAAGAGCTTTGGTTCTTTTTCAACATTCCTTTGGGTATTCGGACTTTTTTTCTGGTTACATACAAAATTTAAGATTATTTGTTCCAGCTCTCTGAAAAAAGTTGATGGTAATTTGATAGGGATTTCATTGAATGTGTAGATTGCTCTAGGTAGCATAGACATTTTAACAGCATTTAGTTAATCCATGAGCATGAAACATTTTTTCCATTTCTTTGTGTCTTCCTCAATTTCTTTCATGAGTGTTCTATAGTTTTCTGAGTACAGATCCTTTGTCTCTTTGGTTAGGTTTGCTTCTAGGTATCTTATGGTTTTGGGTGCAATTGTATATGAGATTGACTCCTTAATTTCTCTTTCTTCTGTATCATTGTTGGTGTATAGAAATGCAAGTGATTTCTGTGCATTGATTTTATATCCTGCTACTTTGCTGAATTCCTGTATGAGTTCTAGCAGTTTGGGGGTGAAGTCTTTTGGGTTTTCCACATAAAGGATCATGTCATCTGCAAAGAGTGAGAGTTGGCCTCTTCGCTGACTCAGATGCCTTTTATTTCTTTTTGTTGCCTGATTACTGAGGCTAGGACTTCTAGTACTATGTTGCAGAACAGTGATGACAGTGGACATCCCTGCTGTGTTCCTGACTTTAGGGGAAAGCTCTTAGTTTTTCCCCATTGAGAATGCTATTCACTGTAGGTTTATCATGGATGGCTTTTATGATATTGAGGTATGTGCCCTCTATCCCAACATTGTGAAAGGTTTTAATCAAGAAAGGATGCTGTACTTTGTCTAATGCTTTTCTGCATCTATTGAGAGGATCATATGTTTCTTGTCCTTTTATTTATCACATTGATTGATTTGTGGATGTTGAACCAAAGCCATTCAAATATTGTTTAAAACAGTGAAACCAAATAGTATCACTAAGGAAATGAATTTAGATATAGAGAAGACAAGATCACTTTGAAACCATTGAGGTAGAAGAGGAAAGGAGCCCTCAAGAGTGGAAATGAAAGCAGTTAAGTAGTGAAATCGACCAGGAGGAGCTGCTGAATTGTGATCAACGAGATAGACTGAAGGGACCAAAAAGACTAGAATATTACAGTACTTTTCAAATAATCATTGCCATTATTTCTTTCAGCTTATGTCATTTTAAAGTTTTTTAAAATGCTGAGTACATTCTCAAAATTAGTGGGTCACTCTGAAGCCATTTCTTCCATTTCTGAGAAGGAAATGCTGCACTTTGAAGTGTACAAGATGAAATGCAATGATTATTCAATACTATTTTCACTTGAGCTGAGACATTTGATCCTAACTTTCTCTCCCCAGTGAACCCAGACTTTGGCTCCATTCTCTGAGCTCAGTACTGAGGCCCAGTGAATGCCTCTAATGAGTTATAGTAGCAACTCCCTGGTGATTATCGATTTCATCTGGCTCACTGAACAGAAATAAGTACTTTCTAATTTGTTGTGACATTGAATAGATGTGTTTATTTATTAAAGGATGTTGTAATGGCAGCATGCCACCTTGTCAGAAGAAAGAGCAACTTTCCCTTTCTGGGACAGAGAGAATATCAAGCAAATACGGGCAAATTAGAGTTTGCTACAAGAACCCAACCAAAGGCCATCTATGTAGTTTTAAAATATGACAGAAGCAAGAAAAAGAAACTAAAATTAGATTCAAGTACCTCTGAGTTTCTCAACTCTGCCACACATAAGCTTTGAATTTTGGCAACTTACCCAATGTCTTATTATCAGGGTTTTCATCAGAAAGAGGTAGATGATGACAAAAAGCCTCAAGGATCATTGTATGCATCTACTGAAAATAAATGAGTGACTTTGCAAGGCTTAAAGGGGTATGTAAATATAAAATATTTTCAACATTATTAGTGACTAGATTTCCATTGCCCTTAATCCAACTGAAGTTAAAGCCAGAGCAATTGTTATTACTCTTGAAATTTCTGCATTACTTGGATATTTGAGCTTTCTTGAGTTTTAAATTTAATACATTGTTGAAGATCACCACAAAGCATCAGACTCAATGCATTTGTAGGGAAATAAACCCAAATATAAAAATTACATAAGACTTCCACTTGCAAAGATCTTATTGAGGAATTACTGCAATGGAATTAAGGACAAAATTATCTTCCAGAAAATATAGACACCTTTATCAAAAAGAAATATAGTGTTGATAAAAGGATATTTTGAATAAGAATATTTTTTCACAAATTGTGATGGCTTTTAAATATTTTTTATTTCTTTATCTATTGGATTTTTTAAAAATATTTTATTTATTTACTTATTCATTCATTTATTTATTTATTTAAGGAGCACACACGAGCAGGGGGAGAGAGAAGAAGATGGTCTACCTCAAGCAGACTCCACTCTGAGTGTGGAGCCTAATGCAGGACATAGAGGCCAGCACCCGGCTCGATCTTACTATCCAGAGATCATGACCTGAGCTGAAACCAAGAGTCAGATGCTTAACCAACTGAGCCCAGGCACCCCATTTTGTGATGGATTTTTTAAAAAGCTAATACTCACTATAACAATAACAGAGGTGTATAATGAAAACATGAGAAATATATACCTTCTATATCCCAACCCAACATTTCCAATTTTTTCTCTTTAGAAAAAACAATGAAACGTTTTGTGTCTACTTATCAATCCAAGGAGAGTGAGGAAAACAAAAGTCTATACTATGTTTCCAAATATGCAGGTGTTTGGTACTATGTGGATAATTATTTGGATGATGGACAAACAATATATTAACCAATAAAGAGCCAATTTGAAAGCAACATTGAATCAATTCAACTTTGACTTTTCCTCAAAATTGTCTAGTTCTTCCTATAAACCAGAGTAGATTTCTCCCTGAGTGGCTCCATTTTTGCACTTCATGCACTGTGTGTGTGTTTGTGTGTGTGTATGCCTGTCTTTTTATATCCTTAAATAGCAGCATAATAGTAGATAAATTTATTTAAAATTCATCAGGAATTTTTTTTACAATAATATATATTTTTTGATAATGGTAAAATATACATAACATAAAATTTATCATCTTAATTTTTATTTTATTTTTTTTCTGTTTTTTTAAGATTTTTTTTATTTATTTGACAGAGAGAGAGATCACAAGTAGGCAGAAAGGCAGGCAGAGAGAGAGAGGGAAGCAGGCTCCCTTCTGAGCAGAGAGCCTGATGAGGGCTCAATCCCAGGACCCTGAGATCATGACCTGAGCCAAAGGCAGGGTCTTTAACCCACTGAGCCACCCAGGCGCCCCTCATCTTAATTTTTAATATACAATTCAGTACTGTTAATACATTCACATTATTGTATAACTAATCTCCAGAACCCTTTTTTTTTTTTTTAAGATTTTTAAGATTTTATTTATTTATTTGACAGACAGAGAGAGAGCACAAGTAGGCAGAGAGGCAGGTGGGGGGCAGGGAAGCAGGCTCCTGCTGGGCAGAGAGACCAATGTGGGGCTCTATCCCAGGACCCTGAGATCATGACCTGAGCTGAAGGCAGAGGCTTTAACCAACTGAACCACCCAGGCGCCCCTCCAGAACCCTTTTTATCTGGCAAAACTGAAACTCTGCTTCTGTATTTAAAGAGTTTTATAGTTTTAGGTCTAATATTTAAATATTTGATCAATTTTGAGTTAATTTTTGTATATAGTAAGGTAAGGTTACAACTACATTCTTTTGCATATGGATATCATGAGTTTTAGCAACAGCCTTTGTTAAAGAGACCATCTTTTCCCACTGAATTGTCTTGACATCTTTGTGGAAAATCAGTTGACCATTTGGTGAGGGTGTATTTCTTGGCTCTTCATTCTTTTCTATTGGTCAATATGTCTGTCTTTATGGCAATAACTACTGTTTGATTACTGTAGTTTTGTACTAAGTATTGACATCAGGAAATATGAGATGTCCAACTTTGTTCTTTTTTAAGATTGTTTTGGCTATTTGGAGTCCTTTCAGATTCCATGAATTTCAGATGGATTTTTCTATTTCTGCAAAAACACCATTGGGAATTTTATGATTTTCATATTTTTATAATATAAATACTTTATAATTATATTATATTTGTAGATTGTTTGGGGTACTAGTGATACTTAACAATATTAAGTCTTCCAATCTATGAGCAAAAGATATTTCTCCATTTGTTTGTGTCTTCTCTAATTTCTTTCAGCAACATTTTGCAGTTTTTATTGCACAAGACATTTTCCTTCTTGGTTAAGTTTAGTTTTTAGTATTGTATACTTTTTGATGTGGGACCGGCTGGACCCTATAGTACCAACTTCATGTTGGAATCACCCATGTTAATAAAAGGGTCTGGCTGTATATTTTCCAGGGCCATTCTTTTTTTATCAAGAGTCCTGAAATTGGGGTGCCTGGGTG
>CM053604.1:38481278-38519714 GCA_028646535.1 Procyon lotor
ATTCCTTCTGGAGTTTCCAGAAGAGAATGTTTTCTTTTTATCTTATTTCATTTTTTTCTCTTTCTATTTTATTTTAGTATAGTTGACACAAAATGTTACATTACTTTCAGGTGTACAATGATTGAACAAATTTACACATTATACTACACTCACCAGAAATGTAGCTACTATCTGTCACCATACAACATTATTACAACATCATTGATTATAGTCCCTATGCTGTATATTTTATTCTCATGAATTATTCATTCCATAACTAGAAGCCTGTATTTTCCACTCCCCTTCAACCATTTTGCTCATCTCCCCACACCCCTATCCTTCCTTCCAGCAACCATCAGTTTGCTTTCTATATTTATGTAGTTCTGATTCTGCCTTTAATTTGTTTGTTCATTTGTTTTGATTTTTTAGATTCCCCATATGAGTGAAATCATAAGGTATTTCTTTTTCTCAGTTTAACTTGTTTCATTTAGCATAATACCTTCTAGGTCCATCCATATTGCTGCAAGTGGTAAGATCTCGTCTTTTTTTTTTTTTATGGATGAGTAATATTCCAGTGTGTCTGTGTGTGTGTGTGTGTGTGTGTGTATTCACATCCTCTTTATCCATTCATCTAGCAATGGATACTTGGGTTGCTTCTATATCATGAGTGTTATAAAAAGTGCAGTAAACATAAGCGTGCATATATCTTTTTGAATTAGTGATTTGTTTTCTTTGGGTAAATAGCCAGTTGTGGAATTATTGGATCATATGGTATTTGAGAACCTGTTTTCCTGAGTTTCCTTGGGCTATGATCCTTCTATTATCTTCAAAACATCCCTCCAACTTCTTCTGTCATCCTGATTCTCTACGTCTCTTTTGCCTCCCCCTTTCCCTTACAAAATCCCTTGTAATTACACTGGCCCTTCCTAAATAATCCTGGAAACCTTCCCCTATCTCGGCCTCATTATTTTAATCACATTGACGAAGTCCCTTTTACCATGCATGACAACTTATTCATAGGTTCTGGGAATTAAGCTGTGAACATCTTTGTGGGAGAGGGGCATTATTCTGTCTACCATATGCAGGGTTAACGTTTTTCTGCTCCATTTTCCCTGTATAGCATTGTTCTGAAGGCATGGTGGAACCACAATGCCTAACTAATCAAACGTTGGTTGATACCAACTTCTAGCTTTTTTTTCAGTGTGTCACCTTATCAAATGTTTCTTGCCATGATGTTATTGTCTCTAGCAATCCTGGATCTTCTGGTGGACTCAGCTGGATTCACTATTTAGCAATAGAAGAATCTCTGAGAAAACTATTATTCTTGATGTACTGACACTATCATCCTGTTAGTGCCAAGACAGAATGATATTGGAGAAGACACACCCCCATCTCTTCATTCTCCATATCATCATTTTACAAGTTTGTATGAATGTAACATTTCATAAAGTTCTGATGTTTCCTGTTGGCACACAGGCTTCTTGGGGAGGATTCTGACACTTTTCCTTGTCTTTAAATCTTCTTCAAGTCTCTGTGCCATCATTCTCATGTCTTTAAGAGGTCCTGCTCTTTACCACAGCATTCTCTATCACCAAAGAAATCCTTTTTTTTCCCTGAAGATTGATCCATCTGTTTCTATTTCTTCACATCTTACTTTGTCATCATAAAAGTACTTTTCTATCTTTCCACCTGCCTCATGTTCCCCAATTCTTATCTGATTACTGAGGTCATTTCATGAAGGTGAAATTCTTATATAAATCACAAACCTCCATAGTTTCTGCTGAATCCTGAAAGTATGTTTAATTATATACATCTGTTGTGATACGATAAATTGATCATGGCGGAGATATTTTCAGGAGCTTCTTATCTCCTCTTGTGGCATTTCACGTGAAACTTCCCAGAGAGGTATGGCAAATTGACATTTGCCAAGACACCATTGTAAGCTCCTATTTCCTCATTGATTAAACACCCTGAGGAGCCAGTGTTCATATCCTTCCAAGGTCATGTCAACTACAATGAGAAGTTCTAAGTAAACTAGTGCCTCTAGGTAATTCCTATCACCCACTGTTTCATCTATTAGTCACTGGAAATAAGTATGTTGTTCCTAGATTTTTTAGTGTGTTCTCTAAGACTGAGGAATTCTTACAAGGCAAATGAAAGCTTTCTTGATGTCATCTTCAATCACAGGCATTGAATGCCACTGCTTATCAAGTCTAAACACGTAATCACAAGCATACCATTAGGTAATACAAGACACAAGATACTGAATTTAATTTTGAAAATATATTCAGCCTTTAAAAATTGAATGTCTTACAATTAAGATTGAATTGATAGTGCCCAAATGAGATAGATACATGGACTGCAAGATAGCTAGTTCCTTAGTGATATCTGTAGTTTATAAAATTCAGAAGGAGGAAGGCCTCTAGATTGTTTTCTGAAATGTCATGAACGCTATGATAGAATTCACTTATATTTTCTCAAGGTAATATTTCTCAGGGTAATAATGATGATCATAGAGGACATTTATTGATTGCTGAACTGTGATAGATATTGTTTTACACATAGTAATATAGTGTATACTCAACATAGTTATTTAGCTACTATTTTCTTCCCATTTGCAATAGGAAGACCAGAAGAAAGTCCAGAGAAACTACACAGTTTCTCCCCAGTGTTTCACAACTAGTGAGTGATAAAGCTGGACTTTGTTCTGCACTCATATGGCTCTTGACCTTGACCTGGACAATCATGGAAAGAGAAGAGTTTTTACTACTGCCTTAGATTGGCTCCTCAAACTCCTCCCTCCTCTTTCTTTGAGTTAATGGTGAGTTCTAGAAATATGAAGTGAAAGAAAGAGGAAGTATAAGCAGTTTACTTATTTTTCTTGTTTGATTTATTTATGTTAATGATATGTTTCCATTTTAATGTAACAGCTTTGGGCCCTACTACACTATTTGGGCCCTATTACAAGCATAAGGTCTATTAGAAACTTAGTGGAGAGAGAATGAGTAATTGAAAGCAAAGAAAGATTCAAAGGAGAAGATAAGGAATGGACAATGATGAGGTAGCCAAATGGAACCATCTATTCCTCAGAGACAGAAGACCAGAAAGTAAGCATGAGCATGAGGCATGCGGGTCTGCAGGGCAGAAATAAGGCAGTTCGTGCATATTAGCTTCAGCTCCTTTTGGGAAGTAAGTCCTCATCAGCAGTGAGCAAGGAAGATTATGAAAATTATGGGACATGAAAAGTTAACTGTTCCAAATATTTCATGTATCAACTAAAAAAACCTAGAAAAACAAATAGTCAACATTGTTGGTGATTTGCAAGTATGCAGGCTTCTTATTGCTATTGTTGTGTACATGTCCTCTCCTGTGTGTGTGTGTGTGTGAGTGTGTGTGTGTGTGTGCATATTAATCTGGTTGTAGAGGCAAAGAAAACACTTAGCTTGGATTCGTTAAGGTTTAAGGGTTTACAGCGAGATCTGAGGTTGATAACATTAGAAGTGTCAATTGGAAGATCTGCAAAGGGAACGTTGCAGCCCATGCTGGATAAAGAGAGGAAAAAAAGCAGTATGTGGCAATGGTCCATAGGAATACAGAGGGCTAAAGTTTTATTTATCTAACAGTAAATCTAGTGACAATAAGGCTGTTGGTGTGCTAGAATGATGTTAGTTTAGGTAAGAGGGTGTTATGTTAGACTAATGTATCAGAAATAGAATCTGTCTGTGTTACTACGACATACTGAATATACTCATGAAGTTTGGTTGTCAGAGAGACTGAACTAGAATGAGGTTTTAAAGAAGGTCAAAGAGCTCTGAAGGTGCAGTGTGTGTTAGTTTCCACACATTAATATAGATGTTACTGAGAATAATAGTTGGGGGAGACAGATGAGGGCTGTGAGTCCAGAGCCACAACTGTCATGGAGAGTGATGGGTAAACCTGTCACTCAGAAATTCTTACATGATTATTCAGGTGACATAAGCCTCAAAAGAGGGTGTTCCTGCCTGATTGCTGAAGAGAAATGATGTGTAAGTGGCCATGTCAGTCTTTAACGTAATATATATAACATTTACTTATCTTGTTAATTATCTGCTTCCCTCAACAGTATAAAAGCTCCATGAGAACACAGAATTTTACATAATTGGTCCTTGATTTTTCCTTTTTATTAAAATTTGCCTGACATATAGTTAGTGCTCAATAAATATCTGTTGGATCAAATCAAAGAATGATGAATAAATTGATAATTGGAAAATAAGAATGTGGGCTTTGCCTCCTGGCCCTATGACCTAAGCATGAGAATAAAGAGCAGAGGTAAGAAATGTAGTATCTTGTAGGAAATCCAATTTTTAGTGAAGGCAAGGAAGCAAAGGAAGATTTTGACAAATTACATTAGAAAGTGATGGAGTCCAAGATGAAAATATGGAGAGTAATAGGAGAAAGCAATTAATGGCTAAATAGTATGCTAATTTGGCAGAGATGAGTAAAAAATGATGTTAGTTTTATGGTGTAAGTAATAGTAAGTAAATTATTATGCCATTATATCAATTAGGGTCACAACGAGGAACAGATGCTACATTCAAAGGTTTAATTGTAGAGAAAATAATAAAGGACTTATTTATAGGGATGTGGGCAAAGTAAAGGAATCCAACAAGAGATGGTAAAGCCTCCAGGAATTAGCATCACAGAAAGTCTGTGTTGCCTTCCTGAAGGATAAGGATAGATTGTGGTGCTATTAAACCTTGTAAGAGCTCTAACTGTGAGATGGGCATCAAAAAGGAACTCTCATCTTAGGTAGAAAATTTCAGCCACTGTCAAATTGCGATCTGCTAAGAGAGATGGAGGCAGGGGCAACAGACATAATGATTGTGCCCTACCACCTCCCGCTCATTCCTGTTGGTGTCAACCATTGGCAGAGTCAAACAAGGAGTGAGAGGTTGTGGAGAACGAATCTGGAGACACACAACCATTTATCATGATGTTGAACACCAATGGAGGAGCAGGAATATGTGTATACCCTTTTATATGTGTGTGTACATGCACATTCGAGACGTGTTTGGTTTGTTATATTATGCATTACGCAAGTGGCCATTTCAGGCCAGCATGTGTGCCTTTCATTTGTGGTTCACATTTTTATTGGACAATGCTGATCTAGGGCTACTAAGAAAAGAGGTCTCCATGGGGAATATAAAATTACATGGGTCTGGGGATTCCTAGGTTTCTTTTGGTAGAAGTGCAGACAATTTTCTTCACATAGCATCTAGCTTTTATAATCTTAGACAATCTCTACAGGTATCTATCCAGAAAGATATATTGATCAAAGTTATGGCTCACAAAGGAATGGTACATTTTATATGGATGCTTTATGATGTCTATAGGAAATTTTCCTTTAAGTTTTATTTAGATTTCTCAGCTTTTACACTAGATCTTGAAAATTTTAACTTTGAGATCTTAATTTATTATTAGCTAAATTGGGAACCTTGCAATATACAAGGCTTATCCTAATATTTCATAGTACTGATTCCAAGATACTTATCTATCAACTTGGAATTAGAAAAATATAACAGTGTTTGGGTAAGCTTTGAATTTAATTTGTTTCAGATCTATGGAAACAATTTCAAAAGTTTCTTAGTAAAGAAGACTTGGGTACTTTTTTATTTTATTTTTTATTTTTTTTCTTTTTGCAGTTTTTTATTATATTTTTTTAAATTAACATATAATGTACTATTTGTTTCAGGGGTACAGGTCTGTGAATCATCAGTCTTACACAACTCATAGCACTCACCATAGCACATACCCTCCCCAATGTTCATCACCCAACCACTCTATCCCTCCTGCCCCTTCCCCTCCAGCAACCTTCAGTTTGTTTCCTGAGATTAAGAGTCTCTTATGGAGGGAAAAGTGAAACAAAATGGGACTGGGAAGGGAGAAAAACCATAAGAGACTCTTAATCTCAGGAGACTTAAATATTTTTAAAACCTTCAAAAGAATTTCAATATGCCTATCATTCTGCTATCTGCTATATTCTTCCTTACTTTTTTACTACACTAATTCCTGGAAACCACCTGCAAGATATGCCAAGGATTGTAAAACCAAACAGGACTCTTGGGGTTTCCTGCATGCCATTTGGTCCCATTATAATAAAATCTAAATCCTAGATTTCAGTACTCTGTGGCTATTAATATTCTATTGGACTTTATAAAAGAATCAAGCTATATAAATCCTGTGCCTTAGCTAAGTTGCATTGAAAAAATGACATTATGCTTTCCAAGAAAAAGATACATGCTTCTTATTCCATGCAAAGTATTGCAATATCTAGTGTTAGAGGCTACAAGAAAGATTTGTAGAGGCTGCTCTGAGAATTCACAGTCCCAAAGTACCAGCTCGAGAAAGTTGAGGAATGGCTATTTCATGATTTTTTAGTTTTGGTGGCTCAATCTGCAACACAGTAAGTACTTCGTGCATGTTTCTTGCTCGATGTTTAAATAATTTAATTTGACTAGGAAACATGTACTTCAGAGACAGATTTTATCATCAATTAGGAGGAGTCAACTGCTGGGGTTTTCCATAAGTCAACCTTAGCAGAAGCCCATGACAGATAGGTGACCTATTTGGAGTAGAACAAAAAATATATGTATTTTTTTTTAACAAAGTAAACCTAGAGTTGGGGGGAACCTTGGAGAGATTACAACAGAATTATAAACAAAGCAAAGCATAAGTCAACCTTATTAGTAGAGGAAGCTAATGTTTTATGGACAAAAATTTCTGGTTTTAAGAGCTAATAAATCTCATATTATCTTTTTCAGGAGATATTGCAATTGAAATTCAATCTAGAGTTCGCTTATACA
Organism: Procyon lotor; assembly: GCA_028646535.1. Classification (NCBI taxonomy): domain Eukaryota; kingdom Metazoa; phylum Chordata; class Mammalia; order Carnivora; family Procyonidae; genus Procyon; species Procyon lotor. The sequence goes on from CM053604.1 coordinate 38,488,100, forward strand.
AATGACATGTGTAGTATCAAAGATTCTTGAGTTGTAGGCCACTGATTTAGGAATTTAATATGAAATAATAATAATAATAATAAATAATTATTTAAAATAAAATATTTTTTAAAACTTTAAGTCAGGATTTTTTTTTTTAAGTAGTTTACTTCTATGTACTGATTTAATTATCAAAATAACAGGCTAAATTTTAGTATTATTATTTTCGTGGATGGGAAACCAGGCCATCGAGAGATTAAGCAATTACCCATAGTAGATGGAGGGGACATGATGAGCTAAACTTTGAATTCACACCCATTTGGGGAGATTAACAAATAAGGTAAAACAAAGCCTAAATAGATGATCCTGTTTATCTCTGGAATACATAGGCTGTATGGCTACAACTTGTTGAGCCTGCTTGAAACAGGAAATGTGGAAAGATCACATTTGAACAAGACTTTACCCATTACCAGGCCCAGGAAAGAACTCTCTTTTACAAGGCACTGCATATCTAAAATTTTCTTAAGAGTCAAACTTCTGGAACCTAGTCAATCACTTTTCAAGAGATGTGATTTGTAGAACTGTGAGCCCACAGTCAAATAAGGGCTTCTCTGGTTTTCTGCATGCTCACTGGTAGAGATGCAGTAACACAGTCTTAGCAAGGGAGAGGGGCTTTACAGAACTAAGCAGTTATTAGCATGTAAAACTCCTCTCACATGCATAAATCCTGTTATTCTGAAAATTTGGAGGTCATACATGATTTTACATATTAACCAACCCATGTTACTCAACTTATCTTCATCTGGCAAGGATACCGTTTGATAAGTGCTTACTATATTTTATGTATTGCACACTTTACATATTATTTCACTTAATGCTTAAACCAATGCTCAGGGATAAGGATTGCTGTCTTCATTTTTCTGATGGGAAAATGGTGGGTCAGAGAAACTATGTGTCCCAGGCCATATAACATCTAAGTGGTAGAATAGGAACCCAGGTATCTGAATCCAAAACCTATGTATATAATCCCTATGTTACATAAACACAAGCTCACAGTTTCATTTCAAAGATTTAAGCCCGTGGAAAAGGAGAAGAGAAGTGATATTTATTTTTGGGGGTAAGACCGAAACGTTAAAAATTCATAATTTATTAAACTGAATTATTAATATATAAATATTACTTGAGGAAACGTATAAGTGAGGATCTGGAAAGGGATAAATGTTTTTAAAAATTCATATTTGGTAAATGGGAATGAACAGGTATCATTACATAAGAAAATTTTTTTCTTTAGTGCTTCAAACATTTGAATTACAAAAAGTTTATACTTTCTTCTTCTTCTTTTTTTTTTTTAAAGATTTTATTTATTAGTTGACAGAGAGAGCACAGTCAGAGAGGCAGGCAGAGAGAAAGGGGGAAGCAGGCTCCCTGCCGAGCAGAGAGCCCGATGTGGGGGTTAATCCCAGGACCCCGAGATCATGACCTGAGCCGAAAGCAGAGGCTTTAACCCACTGAGCCACCCAGGCGCTCCAAGTTTATACTTTCTAGTACTAGCCATTTAATACTGAACAGTTATTTCACTCGAGTCATTAATTTTATTGTTTTCTGATTATTCATCGTATGGATTCAGTCTGCACTTGACCCGTATCCTTGAATCCATCTCTCCATTTCCATGCACGGGCAAGCCTTCTCACTTTGGGGAAGAGCTGCCCTCCGACTGCAGGATCTCACCTTGCCCATGAGCTTGGTAGACCGGGAATGTCTGAGATAGCATGTGCAACTGAAGCCCAACTCCTAAGAGATAATAGAAAGGTAGGGGTAAGTGACTAAACATCCTAACTCCCTCACTCTGGCCACGTTACTTCTGAAACATATTTTCACACTGTTTCCTAGAGCTCCCTGTGGGTTTGAGCTATGGCCTATGACCACAGAGGCTCATTTAGCAAAATACCCCTTATTGTCTGCCTTCCCTTCCCCAACTCACCTCCCCATCACACTGTCAGCATTCCTCCCAAAATTACAAGTACTCAACCCTTGTCTAAAAATCTGCTTTTGGGAATCCCTCAACTAAGGCATTTCTTATGGGCAAAGCACTAATACTGATAGTATATCCCTATGAGACAAAATGGTTTTTGTACACAAAATTAAAAAAAAAAACATTAACTATTTCTAATCACTTTTACCTATTCTTATATGTTTATGTGTGACCATTGGAGGTAAAAGCAATGTGAATAACTAGCATGTCTCTACTATATACAACATATACATGTGGCTGTATTTACATAGTGTATTTACATAGTGATATGTAAATACGCATAATAGTATTTACATGTATTTACATAGTCTATAAATACACGGGTGATCACCTCGGTTATTCTCAGCAACTTTAACTGCATGAGAAACTAGATATAAAATTTAAATCTGTGAGAACTAGATCTAAAATTAGGACAATATATATGGTATAAGAAAGTATTAATAAAAATTTCTTTTTATGCACATAGAAACATGTACAATATATAAATTATAAAAAATTATCAAGGATTGAATGACTTCAGGGGCACCTGGGTGGCTTAGTGGGTTAAAGCCTCTGCCTTTGCCTTAAGTCATGATCTCAGGGTCCTGGGGTCTTGCCCTGCATGGGGCTCTCTGCTCAGCAGGGGGCCTGCTTCCCCTCTCTCTGCCTGCCTCTCTGCCTCCTTGTGCTCTCTCTCTGTCAAATAAATAAATAAACAAACAAACAAACAAACAAACAAATAAATAAATAAATAAATAAAATCTTTAAAAAAAAGGAATTGAATGACTTTAAAGTTGGCAGGACAAAAACATTTGTTTTAGCTGTGGCCACTTAAGATGAGAAACAAATTCCTATGACATAAGTGTCTTGAGTCAAATATTGTTGCTTCTATGCACTAGATTTTTCTGTGAATGGTTTTGGATACCTATTGTGCTGTTCTTTTATTTTTACCTAATTTTACAATTTAAAATATTTTCATATCCAGTAGCAATGTTATCCATACATTCAATATTTAGTATATATTACTACTAATAGGTATCTAGTACTACTGCTAAATATCATACCTAAAATCCTTAATTGTGAACCAGAAATTGGATGTGACAAAAAATTACAATAAAAAAGAAAAGACCAAGTAAATAATGTGAAACTCTGCTCTTAAAATTTAGAATTATACATTCTATAAAATACTGATGTAATGCAGAAAATATTTTTTAAAGACACTAAAGCAGAAATGCTTATAATTTTAAAACTGTGGTGGAAGGTGTGCCTGGGTGGTTCAGTTGGTTAGGTATCTGACTCTTGATTTCAACTGAGGTCATGATCTCAGGGTCCTGAGATCAAGCCCCAAGTCAGGCTTCATACTCAGTGCAGAGTTTGCTTAATTTTCTCTTTCTCCCTCCCCCTCTGTCCCCCTCCCTGCTCCTGTGCTCTGAGTAAATAAATAACATCTTAAAAAAAAATAAAGAAAATCAATATGTAAGCGGGCAAGGATGATGGGGAAATGCTGGTAATTGGCCTCAAGATCCACAACATTATCACACAAAAAAAATGTGTAAATTTATGTGCTCTGAGAGTATCTTTCCCATATTTTGTATTTATTCCTATGGAGAAAAGTAAGTCTTTCCCTCCTTGTTCTTTTATTCTTTAATTTCAGTATAGTGGACATGCAGTGTTTCAACTTTATAATATGATTCACAATTCTCAGTGCTCGTCACGGTAAGTGTATTCTTATTCCCCTTTACCTAAAAGATAAGTTTTAAATAACAAAAATTTTGAGTTACAAAGATTTCTTCAAGAATATATCCCTAGCATAATATGTGAATATTCTATTCAAGGTTATTAAAGTGCGAATTTTACATCAACCTCAAAGAAGTGTTAATTGAAATCTATCTAAAATAATGGATTTGTAAAAGCAACTAGAAAATTTTCTTTTTTACCATAGTTTGTTTTGGTCTTATAAAACACAATTGGTTTACCTATTACAAAAATCCTCAAAATGTATTTATAACATCCTTTTGGATGTATTTTCTGAATGTTTTATTATATAGGTTCAAATGGTATAAATAAACATAAATGATGTAAAAACATAACTCATAGCTATTTCATACAGTTTTCTAAATCAAACGCAATATTTGTAATGGAGTCATTTTCTTTCTTTTTTTTAAAAGATTTTATTTATTTATTTGACAGAGAGAGAGATCACAAGTAGGCAGAGAGGCAGGCAGAGAGAGAGGGGGAAGCAGTTGGAGAGCCTGATTCGGGGCTTGATCCCAAGACCCTGAGATCATGACCTGAGCGGAAGGCAGAGGTTTCAACCCACTGAGCCACCCAGGTGCCCCAAATGGAGTCATTTTCAATAGCAGATTTTGTTTGTTTGAGATTTTGTGTTGTTTCTGTCAAACATTTAGGTAGTCAAACTTCCCTAAAGAAGAATATATCTTTACGAGGATTCTATGGCATGATTAGAAATATGGAAAAAAAATTTTTTTAAAGATTTTATTTATTTATTTGACATAGAGAAAGAGAGAAATCACAAGTAGGCAGAGAGGCAGGCAGAGAGAGAGGGGGAAGCAGGCTCCTTGCTGAGCAGAGAGCTAGATGTGGGGCTCAATCCCAGGAACCCTGAGATCATGACCTGAACCGAAGGCAGAGACTTTAACCCATGGAGACACCCAGGTGCCCCTGAAATATGGAAAATATTACATATCACTTTTGCCTTGATATCAAATGTGCCAAGTACACTTAGATATTCTAATTATTCTAACATGATAATTAAAATATTTGTTATAATTATTATGATTAGTGTCTCAGTTTTCCATTTTTATTCTTTTTCCTCTTTATTATCTATCCTGGTCTATTTACTATTTATTATTAGTCTTTTACTATTTTTATTTTAGTTAACATACATTATTTCATAGTTTCTTTAAATCTCAAGAAGGGAGTCCTTTTGAAAATTAACTGAAAATTTTCAATCAATGTGATGAAATAAAGTTTTCCCCTCTTCTTACCATTCTAAGCATTATATTAATATTTGTTATGTGATTATAGAAATTTATAAATATAATTGAACAAAATCAACTAAGTCGAAACATGTAACTTTTCTTTCTGCATTTATTTCTCCCATATTTTTTTATTTCCCTTTCTTTCTCCTACCTGAGTTCTGATATTCCTCACTCTGTTGAAACATTTAAAAATCTTTAACACAGATAAATGCTATGGCATTTTAGAACCACTTTGTACTCAATTTCAGCAGAGTGTTTTTCAACCTAAGAAATAAATCAGCATTTATATTTAATTAAGTCACTATCAGAATATAAAAACATCAGATTAAGTGTGTGAAGCATTAGAAAAGCCAGATACTTTTAAACGTTTGTGCTTTGAGTCCAGTCATGGCATTGAACTTCCATTTCCCCTCCCCGGAAACTGCTTGAGGGACTTTGGGAAAGCAAACCACTTTTTTAAAATTTTTTTTACCTCTGCCTTTTACCAATGGCCCTGAAGCTAGAGTTCAACAGGAAGGAGGGTATTGATCCTACTTTCATCTGGGAGCTATGTTTGGTCTGGCCTCAGCCATGCATCTGAACCATATAATGACAGTTTCCAGGAGGTCTTAATGAACTTAGGGACACAGTTTTGGTGACACACTCCTTCCTGGGCTCCCCCTCCCTTTTTTTTTTTTAGATTTTTATTTATTTATTTTTGTGAGAGAAAGAGAAAGAGAGAGTGCACTTGTGGGGCATGGGGGTGTGGGCAGAAAATGAAGGGGAAGCAGACTCCCTCATTGAGCAGGCAGCCTGATGCAGGGCTCCATTCCAGGACCCTGGCATCATGACCTGAGCAGAAGGCAGACACTTAGCTGACTGAGCCACCCAGGCACCCTCTGGGCCCCTGTTTTAACCCAGAAACCAAAAAACTGGCGTGAGCAACCTCTTATTCTGAATACCTGTGTCCCATATCACGTTTACAAGAAAACAAAATGGTAACAGAAGGATGGCACCCTGAGACCATTGAAACAAGTGAGAATTTCTGTTTTGTATGAAAAAGTATTTGCACTGGGTAGTTTCGTGTGTCAACTTGGCTAGGCTGTGATACTTATTACTCAAGCAAACACTAACCTAATAGTTGCTGTGGAGATATTTTGTTGCTGTGGTTAGCATCCACCATCAGTTGACTTAAAGTTAAAGAAATCACCTTGATAATGGAGGCAGGCTTCATCCATTTGGTTAAAATACCTGAAGAGTAAAAATAGGTTTTGCCTCACATTTGTAACCTCAGCTCTTGCATGAAAATTTCCAGCCTGCTGACCTGTCCTACAAATTTTGAACTTACCAGTCTCCACAATCACATGACCCATTTCCTTGAAATAAATCTCTTTATTTTATAGATGTAGATAATAGTCACAGATACAGTTATAGATGTACATTTGTTGGTTTTGCCAGGGAACCCAGCTACAGCAGTATTGTTTACATAGTGCTTAGTAAAAACATCCTCTTTTGCTGGCAAAGCTAGCTTTCTAACTTTTTCAATATGTGAGGCATCCTTTATATTGGTTTTTAAATAGAATATACCCTTAGTAAAAGACTACAGTCACAAAACAGAACTGACGCCTGTCTTCATTTTTTTTCTCATAATACTAGGATTTCATGATATGATTTTGACTGCAGTCTATAATGATTCATATCATAACCATGTGACTCTAGTATATTTTAAGCTACTTTCACTTATTTTGGTCTATTGTACTCTTTTACCTTACATCTCTTTAATTTTGCTATGCTTTAAATTTTGCCTTAGCTCCTCTGTTATTTTCACTATTTATAATTGCTCTATAGTTATTAAGATCATTTCTTTAGCTTGAAAGGGATAAAGGAATTAATTTTATTTCATCTGTCAAGTTTAATAATTTTATAGTGCTCTCTGGAAGGCTAAGACTAAGAAGGGTTTGCATTCCATATTCCTGATTAGTAGCAACAATCAGTGTCTGATATTTGCCATCTGTGTAGAAGAAAAGGGTCAGGAGAAAATGTGGCACTTTTTGGGAAACAGCTATCTACATGTTGATGTTGGAAAAATCCATATCACCAGCCCTGACCTCTCTTCTGAGCTCTAAGCCTAGATTCAATTACTTCTAGATTTTTCTTTTAAGTGACATCATAGTTCATCTAATCCTCTAAACCAGAAAAGATATAAACTCTTCTTTTCTCTATGCCCTTCATTCTAGCTGACACCAAGCCTTGACAATTTTTCTTTCCAAATATATATTTTATCTGTCCACCTCTATACTTTATACTCCTAGCACCTAGTTAAAGGTCACTTTTTGACTCTTCCAGGAAACAATGAATGTCTAAAGAACAGAGGTTCAAATTGGTCTTTGCATACCTAGTGGCCAAAACAGTTTATGACACTGAGAAGGTTTACAAAAAATGTTTGTTACATATAGAAACAACCTCTATAAAGGCTTCTTCATTCTTGTCAAGAGTAAGCCTAACTCAATTCCCACCCCTCTTATGTCCTTACTTCCTCCTAAATATTTCCTGTAAGATACTGGAGAACTTGTTGGCACTTATTTGTTGGCATGACTATATCACGCTAGTACTTAAATTGTTTATAGAAATTGTATCCCAAATTATTCTTGTACCACTTGTACTCAGTGGTTTTTATTCTCTCAAAAAAGGTTTTTATTCTCTCAAAAAAGGTCTGCTCATGGGAAGGGAACAAGAATTGCTGAGGAAAAGAACAATCAGGAAAGGCATTCATGGTCTAGGTTCCAGATGTTTTTCTAAATTAAGTATGTAATAAATACTTAAAATAGTGTATTATTTTTTATTAATTTTATTCAAAATACACATATGAGTGTTCTGGATCAGAAAGATTAGTTATTATTATTTAAATGATAATAACTTCACTGGCCTTCTTTGCCTCAGTTTTATCCCTGAGATGACATAATGAAAACCAGATGAAAAAAACCTAGTGCACCTGTGGCCACATATTCCATATGTGAGGGAGGAAGTAAAATAGATTTTCTTTGCTTATCTCAAGGAGAAGGAGGCAGCTGTCCATCTTCTCTGCCAAAAGGAAGCACAAAAACCTCTGCTCCTTGGAGATGAGATGAAAGAATCCCAGGTCCTCACTCTCATAATATGGGGTATGAATGTATCTCTCTGAAGGCCAGATATACCCTAGTGTTTCTGGATTTTGCTACCCAGGGTCCTGGGCATGATTTTCATTTGAAATATAAACATATATCTCAAGAGTTAGGTAACTCTTTTTGGAGTTCTCTCTATGTAGGCGAATATTAACCTCCCAACACTTATTTTTAGCCCAGAGTCCCAGATTTTAGTGAAATTTATTTAGAAAACTCCATCTCTGAAGAAACACAAAAATATTTCCTTTATATTGCCATAGTGTGGTTACAATCTTTCAACACCCAGCCAGCCCTCAGCGTAGGTTGCTTTGGGGAATCATAGCTGAACATAGGATGTGAACTAGCAGAACCAAAATATAGGAACTTCAAGGCCAGCTTAAACCATTGGACCAAAATAATTATCTCTACAGAGTGGGGGGGCATCTGTGTGACTTTATAAATGTAAGCTTAAATAATGATACTATGAGAATGAGAAGCAGCCACATGATTGGAATGAAGTACAAATAATCCTAATATCAGAATATTATAAAATGTGTACCCGAATACACACTCCTAAAGCATTAGGTCTAACAGATAAAAAAAATAACTTACCTAAAAATATCAGTAAATCAGAGTGCTACATTAAAATGATAATACATGATTACTTAGTATGTTTTATTCTAATAATGAATACAAGACAGTTTAAAAGTATTAAATCTACATAATTAAGCACAACAATAATTCAGAATTGAAAACAATTTCCATTACCACTACATTTAACAAAGCAATTATAAAGATGCAGTAATGAAAACTGAAATATGATATTGGTACCAAAGGAGAAGAGTAGATCCAGGGAATCAATTAGAAAATTCAGAAATAAATGTGTGTGTGTGTGTGTGTGTGTGTGTTTGTGTGTGTGTGTATGTTTGTATGCATTTAGTAAAAATATACAGTTAGTTTCTATATGCTAAGGAAAAGATGGATCAGTTAATGAATGATGAAGGGCAGGGCCACCTGAGTGGCTCATTTGGTTGAGCATCCTTGACTCATGATTTCAGCTCAGGTCATGATCTCAGGGTTCTGGGATCAATCGTGGTGGGCTCTATGCTCAGCAGGGAGTCTGCTTAAGATTCTCTCTTTTCCTCTCCCTCTGCCCCTCTCGCTACTCTCTGTCTTTTGAATAAATAAAAAAATCTGCAAAAAAATAAAAGAATAAAATAAATGGTGCAGGGCAATTACTTCTTTGAGGGAAATTAAGTGAAAGTATCATAGTTGATCTTAAGTTATAAAATTTCAGATGGATTAAAGAGTTAAATATAAAAGAATTTAAACTTTTTAAAAATATGAAGACATTATGGGTGAATATTCATCTTGATTGAAGAAGGTTTTTCCAAATCAGGCATCAAAAACCACAGGTGGAAAAGAAAATAAGATACTATTAATACAGTTCAAGTGATATGGGGAGCAAAAGCAAGAGGAAAAAATTAAGTTTCCTTACTGCCCACAGCTCACTGACAAGTCCTTGAAACAAGCAGAGTGACATTCTTCTAGGAACTCAGCTGCCTCCATGTTAATTCTTTGCTAAGGGCAAAAGAGAATCTTAGCTTAACATTATTCCGACCCCCCAGGATCCTGTAAATCTGCTTGAACATACAAAAATTCCTTTGGAAACTTCCTTTATCTCTACCTTGAGATATATGTTAGCAATCATCCCCCAAGCATATGGCCAACCAATATACATCAGAAGGGTCTCGTGACTAAGGTTTTACCTTTTCCTAGTAATAGCTGACCACCTCAAGGTCCTGGTAATCCTGCTTCCAAAATTAGAGACTTATGCTATCCCTAACTCCCTCCCAACTTGAAAGTATATAATCTACCATTCCTCATGACCCCCCGTGTAGTTCTTTCTGCCCATGGTTCCTGTTTTCATGCTTAAAAAAAAAATCACCTTTTTGCACCAAAGACATCTCAAGAATTCTTTCTTGAGTGTGGGCTCCAAACCCCGCATCTTTCCTACATCACAAGGACAGACAGAGAAGAATATTTATGACATATGTAATGAAGGAATAATAAATGTCCATGATATTTAAATTGTACTGATACAACATAGAAAACGTGAAACACACTGTAGAAAAAAAAATTGAGAAAGAATATGAACAGAATTTTACAAGTAATTCCAGTGATCCACAAAGCAAATGAAAATAAAAATTAGATATGATTCTCCTCTAATATAATAATAATAATCATTACATTGTATAATTATATCATATAATAACAATTATTATTATTACATTACACAATAATCATTATTAATATTATTGTTAAAATCCCCCACCTTTGCAATTGTTTGGAAAGTGGACACTTTCCTGTACTATTGTTGAGAAAGCAAACAGGAACGATTACTCTAAATGCTTATCAAAAGTTTAGAAGATGTACATTCTTTAATTCTAATCTGGAAAAGCATTTTCTGGGCATAACCAGAGATTTCAACTGAGAGGCAAGCAAAATATCTAAGAATGAGCCTATATTAAAATTTCATATGTATGTTGCAAACTATGAACCATAACTCTCCTATGTTTGAGGAAAGTAACCTGCATGAAAAAGACATGAAAATAAAAACAGATTATAAGTTAGGATGTCATTTTTTATTGAGAATAAAAATATATTTCTAAAAGAATTAAAACAAAATGTGGTTATTTTTAGATGGCAGGTTAATGGTTATTTAAGTTTTCATCACTCTACTTCCATCTTTCTTTCTCCAATACTCAGCCTTCACTGTGTTCTTCCTTCCTTCCTTCAAATCAAATCTTAAGTAATTATTGGGAATGATGATGTGGAACATTTAAAAGAGAACGGACACTGTTTTCTAAAGAAGATTTTTCTGTAGCAGCAATCATGTGCTTATAGATTTTCTAATCTAAGTTGAAATAACTTAGCAAAGAAAAAGTAGGTATTACATTTCTATTCCTTAGGTGTTTAGATTTTTTTGCATTTATTCACAGTGGAAAAAAAAATTATTTGAAGCTGAGCCTGCATGTCTATAAAGTACTGTAGTAGACAAAGTAAGAAGAAACCTAGAAAAATTAAATATAGTTAAAAAAAATCTTTCAAGGGCACCTGGGTAGCTCAGTTGGTTAAGCGTCTGTCTTCGGCTCAGGTCCTGATACCACGGTCCCGGGATGGAGCCCCACATTGAACCATTGAACTCTCTGTTCAGTGGGAGCCTGCTTCTCCCTTTCCCTGCTGCTCCCCTTGCTTGTACTCTCTCTCTCTCTCTTTCTTTGTCAAATAAAGAAATAAAATATTTAAAAATAAATAAATAAATAAAAATTTAGAAAATAAAAAATCTTTTAGGTCAAAATCCTGAAAAAATATATATTTATATTTTTCCTACAAATTATGGTACAGATTATATCCACATAGATATACATACACACATTCTTGCATAACTATATACATCCACAGAAAGAGATACACACATATAAATATAGGTACACACACAGACAATAGAACCTCTATGCCTTCTTTAAGTTATTGTCTCAAAGAACCACTTGGGAAGAGGCACAAGGAATTAAGTAGACATAGGTGAACAGCATTATATTTGTGTTGCTCTGATGTAGAAGTTTTATTACAGTTAAATTTTTGAGCACAAATGCCTGAGGCTTCCAATTGCTTCATCAATCCTCAGGTTTTAACTTGGTTAACCACCATACTATGAAAATTTAGAGAAATAAATTGTAGTCTTTGGGGACAAGTGCAGAGTTTATAGAAATAAATAAAATAAATCTTAAAGTGAACATTAAAAAATAGATGTGAGATAATATTCCCTGCTTTTACAATTTCCACTCTTGTCTGTTTCCATTATTCATACTTTTTTGCTTTCTTCTCAGTTTCTCTTTGCAAATCTGAGCTGCAAAGGAGTATCTGTAAATCATCCCACTTATTTTTTCAAAGCGGGATACATGTTAATTTATGAGTTACAACTAAAATATTTTTGAATAATGAATCCAACTATAAAATAACAACTTCACTTCATCATTCACTGGTAATATTCATATTCTATAGGTGTGTGTGTGTGTGTGTGTGTGTATTCACTCTCAAGTATCATTTCAGCTATAGAGCATTGAGTTATGTCAGCAGCCACAAACTCTATTATTATAACACAAAACACACACATACACACACACTCCTGCCCAAATACCTAAACTAGATGGTAGAGCTGACACCCTGAATATGCAGGCAAGAGTTTAAAGCTGTCTTCCTATTTCAGAGGTATCTTCAAAGTGATGTGCATAATTTCCTCAAAAAAAAGGTTGCTGAATCCACAATCTGTTCTTCAAATGTAGGCTTGAAAGAAATTTATTCTGTTGTCATATGAGACCTTATATGAAGTCATGGAAAGATATCTCCTATTATAGCCTCTAGAGTATAAATGCAAGAAGAGAATTTGTTCAACTTTTCTTAAAGTCACCTTTGACTCTTTGAAAGTTTTAATGTCAGTATCCAATTTGGCAATAGAAAACCTTGTTTGATTTTTTAAATTTTATTAAGATTCTATTTATTTGGGAAAGAGAGAGAGAGAAAGCACAAGGTGTGGGTGCATCAGAGGGAGAAGCAGACTCCCTGCTAAGCAGGGAGCCTGACATGGGACTCAATCCTGGGACTCCAGGACCATGACCAAAGTCAAATAACCAACTGAGCCACCTAGGAGCCCCAAAAACTTTAAAATTCACGTTTGACATGGTTTCAATTGTTAAGACTGTTTAGATTTTGTCACTGATGTATTCATATCAACAAAAAGGGCTACACTCTTGGGGATCAGGGCAGATCCCCAAAGAAAGACCTCTGTGTGCAAAATGTATTTGCATGAATTTTTGCATTCAGCTCAAAAGTACTTGCGTGAGTCTGGGCAAGTCATTATCAGTACTATTTCTCACAGCTTGTGGAGAGAAGAGAATTTGAACAAATACTTTCTGACAATAATCTGGCAACCACATGACACAGCTTACTCTTCTGCACATACACCCCCAAATGCAGTCCACCAAGAAGACGTGCATTCACTGTCACATGGAAAAGAAATACTATGATTTTGCAGATAAAGAATATAAGACATAAGAAAATTTCTTTTTAAAAAAATAGGGACACATCCAATAAGAAATGACACTGGGAAAAACAGTGTCTTCTGCAATTCCAGCCAGATATTCATCCCTCTATAACAGGAAAAAACAAAATTCCACCAGACTGATCTAAGGAGACAGGATGAGTGATAAGCATGTGAGTTAGATCTTAAAGTACTAAAGGAATAGCAACTAATAATTGGACATAAAAGAAGAGGGAAAACATCTCACATAGAAACAAAATCTATCGATGCCATTGAATGAAATATTAGAAATATTGTCTGATTGATCTTGAGCCCAATTTTCTCTTCAGGAAAAGGAAGATTTAAATGAAAGCTCTGTTTCTCGTTTGGACCTACATATAAGTAGCATCCACAGTGCACAGTGGTATAGTACGGGTTCAGTAGAGAGCATTGTTTTGAAATACCAACTTTCCTCAAAGTCTTGAGAGGGAAGATACAATAACATCATTCATTCATTCATTCATTCATTCATGTTTTCATTCAATCAAGATATATTTACTGTTTACTATGTGCCAAGTATAGTGCTATGTTCTAAGGATAGAGAGGCGAACAAGACTGAGTCCTTCTTTTCACGAGTCCTTGTTCATGTGTGTTTAAGTGTCTGTGTATGTGTTTGTGCATGCAAACAAACATGATCTTTGCTCATCGAGAGTGTAAGGAGAAGTGAAAATATAAAATTTTGAATCAGAGAGGGAAAAATGACATATGCTGAGTCACCAATTCCTGATACTGGGAAAGTAGAATAATGTTGAGCAAGTGCAGGACATAATCACTGATGTGCCATAAAAAGATAATTTTGTGGCAATAGATCCTAGAGATTCATAAGATGAGAGAATGACAGGTGTGCCTGGGTGGCAGTTGGTTAAGCCTTGGACTCCTCGTTTAGGCTCAGGTTGTGATCTCTGGGTCTTGAACCCCACACCCCCCATCAGGCTCTATGCTCAATGCAGAGTCAGCTTCAGATTCTCCTTCTGTCTCCTTCTGTCCTTCCTGCCCTTGTTCATTCTCTCTCTCCCTGAAATAAATAAATAAATCTTCAAAAAAAAATGAATGACAAAAGCTAGGTTAGATTTTGGACTATTACAGAAATACAAAGGAAGTAATTTGAGATTCACGCAGCAAGCTTGTCTGAGCGGCAGGGTTGTATTATGGGGTAGAGAAAACATCTGATGTTATTTTGCCAGAATCTACATATCAAAAACAGTATAGATAGAAGAATTAAATCAGACAGTCTGCTATCAGCTATTTCATTTTTGTCTCATTCCTGCAGTGGGCCAATATATTTCCTGCATTTCCTGAGAGGTTTACACTCATGGAAATTAAGGTGGGAAAAATTGTCAAGAAAGAGTCAACATTCATAGGCCATACATTCCAGAAAGACCAAGTCAGATGTGCACTGAGTCAAGGCTGCTAGATGTGACTATTGTCAATGACCTCTAAAGGAGAAATTTTGGCAGAATAATGGAATGTGCTTTGCAAAACAAAACATGTTTTTTCTACTTCCCACTCTGTGACTGTCTAATCACTCTTCTAACCACCATTGGTTTTGCGTATATAACAAGAATTAAGAAATGATTCTTGAATGAATGAGTCAATCAACTAGGAAGGGTTAAGGATTGAATGTTAAAAAGTAGAGGAAATGAGTGTAATATATAACCTTTAGCACAAGTTGGTAAATAATGGTGTGATGAACTCAAAAAGCATACATACGTCTATACCTCTTAGAGGTTATCTTGGGTTAAGGAAAAGTTGTTTTGGAGAGTACGAAAAATTGACTAGACACCACCAGAGGAGAAAGAGTGACTGGAAGGGAACTTTGGAGAGATACAGTATGAGAGAAAGGAGGACGGAACTGAATAGGGAGCATAAAATGTAAATGAAGATAATCTTAAAAAAGAGAAGAGTCTCTCTTTTTAAAATATTTTTTTTAGCTTTTTACTCTTAATATTTTCTTGTTTTAATTTTTTTGTAATTTTTTTTTATTAGTTGCAGAGGTAGAATTTAATGATTCATCACTTGAATATAATACCCAGTGCTCATTACATCAAGTGCCCTCCTTAATGCCCATCACTCAGTTACCCCATCCCTCCACCTACCTCCCCTCCAGCAACCCTCAGTTTATTTCCTAGAGTTCAGCATCTCTTATGGTTAGCCTCTCTAATTTCATCTTATTTTCCTTTTCCTTCCCTTCATCTATGTTCATCCATTTTTCTTTTTAAATTCCACATATGAATGAAGCCATATGATAATTGACTTTCTCTGATTGACTTATTTCACTCAACATAATACCCTCCAGTTCCATCCATGTCAAAGTAAATGGTAAGTATTCATCCTTTCTGATGGCTGAGTGATATTCCATTGCATATATGTCCCATATCTTCTTTGTCTATTCATCTGTCGATGGACATCTGGGCTCTTTCTACTGTTTGGCTATTGTGGACATTGCTGCTATGAACATTGGGGTGTAGGTGCCTTTTCGGATCACTACATTTTATCTTTGGGGTAAATCCCTAATAGTACAATTGCTGGGTTATAGGGTCGCTCTGTTTTTAGCTTTTTGAGGAACCTTCTACTATTTTTTAGAGTGGCTGCACCAGTTTGCATTCCCACCAACAGTGTAAGAGGGTTCCCTTTCTCTGCATCCTTGCCAACATCTGTTGTTTCCTGTGCTGTTATTTTTAGCCTTTCTTACTGGTGTATAAGGTGTTTTCTTAATGTAGGTATCTTTTGGATTTTCTGATGTCAAGTGATGTTGAGTATCTTTTCATGTGTCTGTTGGCCATTTGCATGTCTCTTTGGAGAAATGTCTGTTCATGTCTTCTGCCCATTTCTTGCCTGGATATTTTGGGTTTTTTTGTGTGTTGAGTTTGATATGTTCTTCATAGATTTTGGATACTAGCTCTTTAATCTGATAAGACTTTTGCAAATATCTTCTCCCATTCAGTAAGTTGCTTTTTAGTTTTATTGACTGTTTCTTTGCTGTGCAAAAGTTTATTTTGATGAAGTCCCAATAGTTCATTTTTGCTTTTGTTTCTCCCGTCTTTAGAGGTGTGTCTAGTAAGAAGTTGTTGCAATTGAGGTCCAAGAGGTTACCATCTGTGTTCTTCTCTAAAATTTATTTTTTTAGAGTGGTTTTAAGTTCACAGCAAAATTGAGGGAAAGGTACAGAGGTTTCCCATACATCCTCTCCCATCACACACTCACACCCTCTCCCTTCTGAGCATTTCCCACCAGAGTAGTACATTTGTTACAATTGATGAACCTATATTGACATTCATAATCATTCAAAGTCTATAGTTTACCTCAGGGTTCACTGTTGGTGTTGTACATTGTATAGGTTTGGACAAAAGTATAATGACATGTATCTATCATTGCAAAAGGATGTGGAGTATTTTCACTGCTCTAAAAATCCTCTGCCCTTATTTTCATTTTCAGTGTTATGCTACATATAAAGGAGTAAGAGAGACAAACTTTCCAAGAGCTTTTAAAATATTTTTAACATTTTTAAAATTTTTAGTCAAAAATCAGACTTAGTTTTAAGGTAATCAGGTCAATCAAACCTCAGAGCCAGGTACCCAGGGAGATCAGTAAATTTCTCTTAAGGGAACTTTTTAATGACAAGACAGATAGCCATCTGATAGACTCCATTTGTTTCAGTTACTTCTGCACTGTTGGAAAAGGTGACTTTGAAATGGCTTCTAGCCCTACATTTTTATGATTCAATGATTCATTTAAACCATCAATACTAACTACAGAATAATAATTCAAGAAAATCATAAAATTTTGGTCCCCAGGTTGTGATCAATTTATGTGGGGTCTTATGTCTCAAACAAATCGCTTTTATTACAATTACAAACACACACATTATGAAGGTAGATTCTGCTTATACTTTATTGGAAGATAAATATCACATGCTTAAGTTCTCATTCAATAATACCACATGTGACTTCTAATCATTTGCTTACCCTGCCAGAGCTCTCAAATTAGTGTACATCATTTATGATTTAATATTTTTAGTATATGCTGAAGTATTAGAAATGAAATTATTATATAACATATCTTTAACATAGTTTTTTTAATTTCGTGCAATACTTGCTGTTTCTAGTACTTGTTATTTGATAGTTCCTTCCCTTAAATAAATGTGCAGGTGATCAAAAAGAGGTATTTATATAGAGGCTACACTAATTTCTGATTTGTTGAAAAGCAGATATG
The DNA here is from genome assembly GCA_028646535.1 of Procyon lotor. NCBI lineage: Eukaryota > Metazoa > Chordata > Mammalia > Carnivora > Procyonidae > Procyon > Procyon lotor. The sequence goes on from CM053604.1 coordinate 38,505,563, forward strand.
TGTCACATATTTATTTTTGCCAGTGCTTTGCAAAACTGAAACAGTAATCAACTCTCTCATCTTATGGTTTCTTTTAAAATTGTTGATGAAAGAAGTCATCATTGAGGTTCATTATTCTTAATTACTTTAGGTCAATTGATCATCTAATACTTAAAATACAAAGTAGTACACGGCATACCTTATTGTCTAACAACTTAAATCAGTAACAACATACTTGGAGGTGGTAAAATTTTTCAGTATAGATTTGAAAGAATAAAGATCATGAACATTGTGAGAATATTTTACATAAATGTTCCAAAACTCATGTATTTTAGAATTGGCCAAGTATTCTAAAAACCCAACTGACAGCAAGATTCCCCCGCCCCCCTAATTTGTGTTAAAATATTTGTGCCCAGAACCTGTATTATCTAGAGAGGTTTTACAGTATCATATTGGAGACAGAGGGGAGAGATGTAATAAAATGTCATCTCATAAGTCCTTGTTCCTCTGAAGGTTTCTCTGACTTTTCACTGAATAACCTAACGAGCTTTATTTCATGATTATTTATCTCAATCTATCTTGTCTTTGTTAACCAGACTTTAACTCTGGGACCCTCAGACTCTGCCTTGTACTCTTATATATCTCAAGATCTTGTTTTGCCTCACTCCTAACTTGCCATTCTGATGTTTAAAATTCTTTTCCATCCAGGGGTGCCTGGGTGGCTCAGTGGGTTAAAGCCTCTACCTTCAGCTCGGGTCATGATCTCAGGGTCCTGGAATCGAGCCCCTCATCGGACTTTCGGCTCGGCAGGGAGCCTGCTTCCCTCTCTCTCTCTGCCTGCCTTTCTGCCACTTGTGATCTCTCTATGTCAAATAAATAAATAAAATCTTAAAAAAAGTAAAAAAATAAAGTTCTTTTCCATCCAGTTTATTTCCTTGGTTCATCTAATATGTGGCAAGACAATGAGCTAGCATGAATTGCATTCCAGGTGAATACCAATCCTAAATAACTAGAATTACTTTTGTTCACTTAACACATTTTTGGTTTAGCAACCAAACCTACCTTAATTCTTACAGGTAATATTTTAAAAAAATATATTTTAATGATAACAATAATACATAAGCAATGTTTTAAAAATGTTAAGCACTACTGAAAAGTGTAGATTAAAAAGTCAAAGACAGTCCAAAATTCTAATGAACTCCTTGGAAGTGATCACTTTTGCTTATTTGGGGTTTGAATTCTTCTGAAAGTGAAATCCATAATTCTAAGTAATAGTATTATTTTCTCTTTAGTCAATGTTAGGTAGTATTTACAAACTTTGTTTTGAAAAATGAAGATGACTTCATTTTCCATCTAAGACTTTTATTAGAGATATTCCGGGGTTGGAGGACCTTCCATACAGAACACTTGGATGATAGACAACAAACAAAAACCATTATTTTAAATAGAGCTTGATTTTCTATATATTAAGGAAAATACCCAATAGCCAAGAATAAAGAAGCTTCCTGCTGGGAATCTGCAAATTGGCAAGAGAATGTAGTTCCATTCTAACAAGAATAAACTGGAAAATCTACCAAATTATAAAACATCGTAAGGCTTCAAAGGGCTGAGATCATCAAATAACCTAATGAACAAAGGTTTCCCAGAAGAGATGGGCCCATGCAGTCTCACCTTTGACAAAGCAGTGGTGAGAGTATGTTTTAGAGTTCGTTAATTAGTTTCTCTCCCATTTCTTTCTTTTAAAAAGACCGTATCATAGTTCAGCTGTCTGTTGATAGTTTTTGATAAAGGACACATCTTACATTTCTCTGGAAAATCCATCCTTTTACTTTTGTCATAATGTTTACATACTTCAAACTCTTTCATATTATGTATCATTATTATCTAAGAGATTAGCAAATGCAAGACTAATGCTAGTCATTCATTTATTGAATAATTATCCTTTGGTCATCTATAATGTTTAAAGCACTGTGGTAGCTGCTGTGTACAAAGGAATTCATAAAAGAGGATATATCCTGCCTTTCAATGTATACTCTTTAGTGGGGAGACAGACATTAAACAACGACACAGATAAATGGATGTAACTATAATCTGTAGGCAAACATATAAAAAATAGAGTGAATGATAGAAAAAAATTTCTCTCATCTCACTCATAATATAACACAGTAGTTTTACATAACATGGTTAACTTTTTGAACAAATCTCACTGTTTTCACTAACTCACAATTTTACTTTTGTTATATTTGATAATAATAGGAAAATTCCTGAGAATATCTCTTTTTTAATAATAATAATAGATGTTCAAAAATGTGGCAAAGTAATTGATATTTAAGGAAAAATGTTAGATGTTTTTTTCTATGAAACACAATACATTAAAATTTATCTAATAAAAAGAAAGATTATAGCAGTTTCTGCCCATTAGAAAATTATTTTAAACATAAATATATAGAGAAGTTTAAAGTTTTTTAAAATAAGAACAATTATAACTATATATAAAAAGATATATAAAAGATACAGCTAAGCATGAGATAAGTAGAGTGATTATTTTAATATCAGAAAAATAGACTCCTGAACAAGGAATATTAAAGGAATAAAGAAAACATTTTATAATGCAAAAGGGACAATCTATCAAGAACATATAATACCTCAAATGTCTACAGACCTGGGAAAAAACCAAACTTCTCTACACCAAAGGAAATGAAAAACTGTCTCTCCTTTCAATACTCTCAGTATGTTTTACTTCTGACACCAAGTGTGTAGGATTTTTCCACACCAATAAACTGGAAAATCTACCAAATTATAAAACATCTTAAGGCTTCAAAGGGTTGAGATCATCAAATAACCTAATGAGCAAAGGTTTCCCAGAAGAGATGGGGCCCATGCAGTCTACTTTCCAGACACCTCTGGGTATCCTGAAATTCAACTCAATTCTTGAACTATCTATTTGGGGTTAGCATCAGATCCTACAAATTAAAGGGTTCAGTCCCACAAGACTGCTTCCACTTCAGACATCAATCTCAAATCCAAGGTTGTCACCTATATTTATGACTGACTAGCCATGAATCTGAGTTCCCACAGCCTCCTCCTTGCTTTGATCATTTTCAAGAACAGTTTACAAATCTCAGGGAAACACTATGTTTGCCAGTTTGTTATAGAATAAAAGATATGATAAAAGATATAGGTGAACATTTAGATGGAAAGATATAAGGGAGAAGGACCAAAAGAGTCATGAGCAGAGGAACTTCTGTCTCTGTGAAGGTAGGGTGTATCATTCTCTCAGTACATAGATGTGTTCACCAACTCAGAAATCTTCCAAACCCCCTACTTTAGGGATTTTTATAGAGTCTTTGTTGCATTGGCTTGATTGATTGTTAACTTAATCATCAGTCTTTCTTCCTTCCCTGGATGATGGGAGGTTGGGGCTGAAAGATCCAAGTATCTATTGATGGCTCCGTCTTTCTGGTGACCAATCCCCATTCTGAAGCTAATACAGAGTTCATCAAGTTGCTTCATTATAACAAAAGGTGCTCCTATCACCTAGAAAATTCCAAGGGATTTAGAAACTCTATGATAGGAATTGGAGTCAAAGACCAACTGTTAAAACAAAGAATACTCCTAGCATCCCTATCACTTAGGCAATTACAAAGATTTTAGGAGCTCTATGTCTGGGATGAGTCAAAAAGCAAATAGAACAAAATGCTCCAAGCATCCTTGTAGCTTAGGAAATTGCAAGGGTTTAGGAGCTCTATCTAGGAGCTGGTGACAAAGAGCAAAATATGTATTTCTTATTATATCACAATTCCACCAACTTATTAACAGAGCATTGAAAGACTTGATACAAAAATGGATAGAACTTAAGGCAATAGACAAAATAACAATTATAGTTACAAACTTCAACCAGCCTCTCTCAGTAATTGCTAGAATAAATAGACCACAAAAGTCAATGGGGATATAGTAGCCACTAATAATATTATTAACCAAATCAAAGATTGAAGACTGTGCTTTGAGAAACTCAAAAAGAATAATAAAATTAAATGTGTAGAAAGAATCAAATATTAAATATAAGAGCCAAAATAATGAAATTTAAAATGTGCAACAATAGAGAAAATCAAGAAAACCAAAACATTTTTTTTTGCAAAGATAAATATGATTGAGAAAAAAAAGATAAATATGATTGAGTAAACCTCAGGCTAGATCAATCAAAGCAAATATCTCACAAACTTCCAGCATTAATCATAATAAAAAAATTAAAAAATAATAAAAGGGGGGTATCAGTACCTGTCTTAAAGACACTAAAACAATAATTAAGAAATATTATAAACAACTTTTTGTAAACCTATTCAATACAACTTAGAGAAAATGGACAAATTCTTTGAAAGCCACTGTGATAGGCAGAATTGACCCCAAATACATCTAAGCACTAATCCCTGAAATCTGCAAGTCTGTTATGTTATTTGGCTAAGGGGACTTTGTAGATGTAAATAATATAATGAACCATAAAGCAGGGAGAGTATCCTGATTATCTTGCTGAAATCTAATTATATGAGCCCTTAAAAGCAGAGACTATTCTCAGGCTGGTTTTAAAGAGATAGGGCAGAAGAGGGGTTCCAAGAAATTTGAAGGATGAGGAGGACTCCTCTTTCTTGCTGGAGAGAAGTCACGTGGAGAACGTGAGAAGGAATGTGAGCAGATTCCATTTGACTGGCAACCAGGAAACCTGGAACTCAGCTTTACATTCGCAAGGATCTGAATTTGGCTAGCTCTTAAATGAGCTTGGAAGTGGATTTATCCTCAGAGCCTCTCAAAAGGACATCTTGATTTTAGCCTTGGGAGACATTAAACAGAGGACCCAACTAAACCATTCAACACCTGCGTTTCTGACCTACTGAAGTGTGAGATTAAAAATGTGTTGCTTGATGCCACTAAATTTGTGATAGTTTATTATGACTGTGATAGAAAACTAATACAAATATCAAAACTGACTCTAGAATAAACAGGTAATTTAAGTTGACTTACATCAATTAAATAAGTCTAATTCATAGTATATAATCTTTTCACAATGAAAACATTATATCCATATAGCTATACTGGTGGATTTTGTTAAACTTTTAATAAAGAAATAATACCAATATTACATTATCTTTTTCAAAGGAAGAGGAGTGCTATAATAATTCATTGTATGAGGCCATCACTACCCTAATACTAAAATTAGACAAAAAGTTACTATACTATTGAAATCCATGGCATAATACCTTACATTATTATTGATGAATATATCAATACATTAATATATTAATATAGTATATAATAATATATTAGCATTTCAAATGTAACGGTGTACAATAGTGTAATACACTATGCCTGCAGTGTTTTTTTCCCCTAGAAATACAAGACATACATTAACTTCTAAAAACAAATCTGTACATTTATCCATATCAAAAAAATGAAGGAGAAACACTATGATCTAAGATCCTATCATTTCTCATCAAGTGTACTGCAGTAGCATGCTGATTGACCTGTCAGTTTTCACTCTTGCCCATTCTCTGTACAATCCAAAATATTTTAGAAAGTGTTAGTTAAAACTCTCTATATGCTTACTCAAACCTCTAATGAAGTCCCATTACACTCAGTAGAGAAAAAATAAAATAAAACAAAAAACTAATTATAGCTTTGTCCAATATTACTTTGTTCTTTCTCTTACTTTGCACCCCATCTCTGACCACTTCTATTGAAAGAACATGGTCTTCTTTCTACTCTTTACTTATATGTACCAAGCTCAAAGTTATGTAGGGGACTTAGTAATTACTTTCTCCCTGGAACATTCTTTCTTAGACCTATGCATGACTTGCTCCATTACTTCACCTGGGTCTATTCTTATAGGGCATTGGCTCTGAGAGGCCCTTTCCAGCCACTACTCTATAAAACCTCCCACTGCATTTTCCCTCCTACATTACTTTGCTTCTTGTTATAATATTTACCATAGTACCTCAACATATTTTGTTAACTTATATTTATTTTCTTTCTTTTCCCCAAGCAAAGGAATTTTTATCTATATGTTCACATTTTGTAGTACCCACAGGAGTGCTTGGCATAAACTAGAAAGTAAATATGCATTTATTAAGTGAAAAATGAATGGATTGATAAAATGATGGTTACTGTTATCCCCTGCTAATATTCTCCTTATTTTTCTGTTTTAAGTTATTTGACTATTTCTGTTTTTTCCTAAATTCATGCTGTAGAGGTGGATAATGCCTTTGTATCTGGAAAGATGAAAAAAATACATGACTGAAGGAAGTAATTTATATGAAATGTAAACCTTGTTGGAAATCATTAAGGAAAAAACTATAAATTTTTCCATACAACATTTCAAGCACAATTTTAATGTATTAAAACAGAGTGGACCTGGAGGAATTTTAGGGCTATGAAAATATTCTGTAAAATGTTATAATGGTAGATATGTGTCATCATATATTTGGCAAAATGTATAGAAGGTACAAGACCAAGAGTGAATCCTAATGAAAACTATGGGCTTTGCATAACGATGATATGTCAATGTAGGTTTATTGCTTGTAACAAATGTACTACTTTGGTGAAAGATGTTGACAGCATGGCTGGGTAGGGAGAGAGGGGTGGTGGGTGCTGGTGGGGAGGTCATTCATGTGTAAAGAAAGGCAGGGAGTGTATGACTACTCTGTACTTTCTGCTCTGTTTTGCAATAAACCTCAAATTACTCTAAAAAATTACGTCTATTTTTAAAAAGATTAGATTCTTCAATTTACTTGGGAATTCAGTGTACTTGATAGACAAACATTGACGTATAATGTTTTTAAAAATATTTAAGAACATTCTGTGGTGTTTAATATTTCATGGCAGTGACTTGTATTCTTTGAAGTGAGTAGACACATTTATTTGATCTAACACTTAAGGTTATTTATTTAACCATTCTCTTCTAAGGTATTTTTAATTATTATGGGCATAAACAAATGCTTAGGAAAATAATTTATAAGGACCACTTTAATTTGTGAGAAGTTCTTGCATATAGCTTGTACATTATTCCCCATTTATCTTTTCTTAATAATAACAAGCCACTATTTCTCTTAACCAATAGTAAAGAATACAACAGGCACTGAAACACTAGTATTTGTCATTAGATCAACTAAGATTTAATTTTTTAGTAAGAGATTTATAACTAATGTTTTAAAATATGCTTCAAAGCACATATGCTACAAAATACCAGAAATGAATTAAATATTCAAGAAGTTTGTATGGATCCTATAGGAAATGATCTCTTTTGAGCTGTCATCCAAAGAAAAGAGTTCACCCATATGGAAGAGCAGCTTGTCAGGATCAACTTTGTGTTTTATTTTTAGGATTTCCAGAATTACACACTTAATGCAGGTCTGCAATGCTTTATCTGAAATTTTATCTGAAACCCAATAAATTCTGAAAATCTGAAGGTTTTTTTTTAATAACTCATCTGGCAGTAAAGTCTGCTTTGACTAAACTCGTTTGGTGGAATGTCTGACCTGAACAAGTAGAAGGCTAATTATAGTCTTTGTTGATCCATCCTACTGTGAATATTTATATGTTTTTCTGAAGAGATAATAATGTGGTCAACTAAAGAATAGTACCCTAGCTCCAACTGAAAGGTATTATAAAATAGAGTGCATATACAGTATACTACTTTTGGTATAATCTAGTAATTCCTGAAATCTAAAAAGCCTCTGGCCTCAGTGGCTCTGGATAAGAAATTGTCAATCTAAACATCTGTGTGAAAATAAATTTTGAGCAATACGGATGGACATTCACTGAAAAGTAATAAGCTTAAGTAAAAAGTCTGGTGTGTAATAGGTACCACAAAAGTGTTAACTATTATTATTAACCTGCATTATTGGTCTTTCAACTATAAAAGAAGAGTGTTTATCAATTAAAAATCAAGTACATCTCAAACTCAACATGAATTCACTCCCACTTTCAAACAACACGGTGAATATTCTTTTTTTTTTTTTTAAAGATTTTATTTATTTATTTGACAGCGAGGAGAGAGATCACAAGTAGGCAGAGAGGCAGGAGGCAGAGAGAGCAGGAAGCAGGCCCTCTGCTGAGCAGAGAGCTGGATGCGGGGCTCGATCCCAGGACCCTGAGATCATGACCTGAGCTGAAGGCAGAGGCTTTAACCCACTGAGCCACCCACGTGCCTCTAAATGCTGTTTTAAAGTGGAACAGTAGATCACAGTTTAATGCTGATATGGATATCTAGAAAGAGTTTGATGATAGTATGGGGAGACAGGATTGGCGAAGTCATGCAGACTTTGAGAAAGAGATAAGGAATGAGATCTGAGCTAAAGTGGGGGAAGTACTCTGACAGGAAAGACAGAGGTTTTAATACTGCAAGAATAGGTGAGAGAGAGAAAATAGGATTCACACATGTACAAGTTTGGACTCTTAGCAGCATTTATTGCTAACACTGCACATCACATTTATTCAGGCCTTTGTCTTAGACATGGACAGTGATTTTTCTCTATTTGTATAATTCTCTTAAATTGGAACTCATTATGAAGTTTCTTTCTTTTGCCTTTAAAAATCAGCACTTTAGGGAGTTGCTTGGGTGGCTCAGTCGGGTAAACATCTGCCTTTGGCTCAGGTCATGATCCGAGGTTAAGCCCAGTGTTAGCTCCTTGCTCAGAGGGAGACTGTTTCTCTCTCTCCTTCTGCTCCCCTACCCCAGCTTGTGCTCTCTCTCTTAAATAAATAAATAAAGTATTTTTTAAAAAACATCAACATTTATCAGTAGTCCTATTCTTGTGCAGAATTACAGTTTTAAATATTTAGACAAACACTGAAGTCAAAATGTTCTTTTATTAAGTTATTGTACATTGTTTAATTCATTACAGAGCACAAAGTATATTACCAGAAATTGTTAATGCATTTCAAGATTTGCTCACTTTTATTTTTCATAAAATTTTTGCATTTTTAAAAATTCTGAATTGAAGTATTTCTTTCAACAGTTTGAAAATATATTTCAAGTAAGATAATATCACTTCTTATAACCAAAAAATGAATTATTCTTTTTCTAGTATTACACATTATTTGAATAATTAGTGCTAGAAAATTTAACTAATGAATGAAATGGGATTTTGCTTTTAAAACACGGAAATGATAAAGCATTAGAATCTGGATCATTCTGAGAAATTTGATAATAACTTTCAGAATGTGGATTAGATGTGGAAAACAGCTATTTTAGGATGAAGTGTAAAGGAATATATCTTTCAAAATGTCAAAGGCACTTGCAGAGTAGCAATGTTTGACCCTCTTAATTTCTACCTCTTCAATTCCTCCTTACATAAAGATTTAATACCACCATATTGACAGACCATATAAAATATATACCAATGATTTGTGACTGACTTAATAACTTTTGGGTTTCTTTGCGCATAATGAAACAAATGATTTAAATTATGGAATTTTTAGTCCATTCCATAAATTTATGTATTCCTTTCTTGAATCAAAAAGATATGAAGTTCCCCAAGGATGGATACATACTATTAAGCCCATTTTTTATTTTTCTTTGGAGAGATCTCATAGACTACCACTACTATATGGTGTTTAAATAATGATAAATTGTGACAGAATTTCAATGAGATATTGAAAAATTATGCAGAGCACATGGTATGTATATTAAATTATTTCCTTTCTCACATATGAGCTATGAAGCTAGGACTGGCCCAACCTGCAATAGATGAAAGTGTCATATTTAATTACACTAATAAAATGTATATTTTCAATCACCAGCTTGTTTAAAATACATTTGAAATTCCAAAGAGTTTACTAAGTGAACAAATTAAAATCACTCGGCCTTGGCATAGTTAGGGTATGATATATGGCACAGTTTACCTCTCAAGCACTCAGTGTAGACTTCCTCATGATTTTAAAATACCTTTAGAAATATTATTACCTTGAATGTTTAGCATAGGCCTGGCTCAAAAATTAGACTTTGGGCTGATGCAAAACAGAATGTGAATTAATTCCTGTCTGCCAAGTACATGTGAAACAACTGTTCTTAATAAGTCAATTTATCTCCTGTGTTGCAGGGAAAACTCTCTTGCATGTTGCTAAGAGTCATCAAATATAAGAATCTTCATTCCTGAATGCTTGCTCTCATACAAGCTGTTGTATTAAAAATTAAGAGCCACTGGAATATGTAACTGCCTCAATGTGTGGATGGAAGTTTGTCATGGTAAACAAAATTGGCATGGAGAGTTTGCAACCCAGAGAATTCATGAAGGAAGAGATAAAGTGCATACTTAGATACCTTGCTGGAGCTATTCATGATACATGGTGATACTCATTGACAATATATGATACAGTCATCTGAACTTATTGAACATTGGTAACACTTGGCCCCGCCTCGTACCCTATTCCCAGGAGCCTGATACTGTTCCAGAACCAGCCTTGGATAAGCCACAGACATCTTGGCTAATTATAGCTCATTGCCCTGAGACCCACATTTTAATCTATCTCACATTCTGCTTTGTGGTACTTTTCTCATCCTTCAGAATTCTTGTCCTGGTACTCATGTCCTGATTCTGGTCATTTTGTTTAGTGATGAGTCTCAATGACTGCCGTTATTAGGTTTCTTCTGGGGTCTCCATGTTGGTTCCCCATCTAGTACAAGCTGAGTAAAAGACGTTTTCCCCAAATATAGGGCCTTTTGGCATCTCCATAAGACAGATAATAGAACACTGAAGACATGTTGTGAACATTTAACTCTTTGGAGAGCCGTCAATTTATTACAGGACTGAGAAAGATTTGAAAGATATCTCATTTTCACTATGTTGCATTATCATTGTACTAAACCAAAATTTACATTATCCCCCCAAACTTTACATATAGTTGCTGTAGACTTTCCATCTAGACATGGGAGCACCATCCATATCATGTATAGTTCTCCTGGAGAGAATTGTATGGAACATTATTCAGCATCTAAATGTTTTTTATTCAGATTCAGAACTTTATTGAGGCCCAAAATAATGTTTTCAGAAGGACTGGAGTATGTTTTGTTGTTTAATTTTGCCAGAAAAGGGAGGAAATAACACAGGTCTTTCAGCATGAGCAGCCAGGCACTTCTCTCCAGAAAGATTAGATAAGATTATCATCAACTTAGTGAATTCTTTGAACCCTGTGTCCCAACCTGGCCAGACCTGAATAATACCATGACTTTCTACCTCTCTGATGGCCATAGCATACTCAGTTGCCATGCTTTAAGACCTGACACAGAATTCATTTTAGAATAACAGCAGAGTTAGACAATGCAGTAAATAAACTAGGGAGGGAAAGTGTGTGTGTGTGTGTGTGTGTGTGTGTGTGTGTGTGTGTATGAATGAGTGTATGGTAAAAGTGGGATTTCCATAATTTTGTGGCAAAACTTATTAGTAGAAGTTCACATAATTTTGCAACATACACATTTCTTTAAAATGTTGTAGGACATAACATTTTAATGGAAATCAACTAAACGAAAAAACCTAGAGATATTTCAAATATTGTTTCTCTATTTCCCCCTTCAGAAATTTCTTTCTTATCAATACACCGGTTGATCTCTAAGCCAGAAATTATTAATCTTTTCAGAGTCACCAACTCTTTAAATTTGATTCCTGGAAGTTAAGCGGGTGTATTTATAAAACCGGAATATTTTGCATATAATTTCAGTGCAGTGTGGCCTGCCTGAAGCTCACCTTCAGATTAAGAAACTTTGCCTGGAAAGAACTAATAGGTTGTCCCTGCCTTGGTGTGTACCCTTCAAGGCAGAGTTCTCCTGTGAGTAAAAGGTAAAAGAAAGTTCTGAAGGGCATACAAAATAAATTATCCCACTAGGGGTTATTAATGGTCCTATTTCACAGGCAAGGAAATACTCAGATTTCTCTCTGGGGCTTAGAGATGTCTCCCGCTTGAAGACAAGATTTCCATGTGAAAACCAACGTTAACCTAGCTTAACAATCATATGTAACTTGCATTTTTTGATGCACATCTCTAGGTGAGGAGAGCAAATAGGGATTTGGGGGTAATGTTCTCATCAAAAAAGTATGCATTTGGCTGAACTGCCCATTCTTGGGATCCTGACAGAAATCATGGCAGCCATTGGAGTCAGAGGTCACTTTTTTCCAAGGATAGAATCATATCTCTAGCTTCTGATCACAGAGGGATCATTTTAAAATTATGTTGATACTACACATCTTATTAGCCATATACTCAGAAATGCATGCTTTTACATACCATCTTTCACATTAGACATTTTAGACACTACAGTTTTATTGCAGATTTGCATTTAGTACAGATCCTTGAGAGTTGTGATTTATTTTTGCTCACTCTGGAAAGACATGTTTCTATAGTACTTCTTTTTCAAAGCATCTGCCTTTTATATCCCAGAGACCAAGAACATTATTGGTGTGATTTTTGGCAAAAAAATGTACTTCTAAAATGGAGAAATTGGCTAAGATGGTTTTTCTCATTTTGCTGTTAAATTGTTGCTAAGATGCCTGATATAGAACTATGTTTTCTTTCTTGGATTTTGCCATCTTTAGAATCACAAACGAATGCTTCTAAGATGACTGACGGTAGACAAGAGTAGAAGTTGTCATTGTAAACCCACACTGGGACATATCCCAAGACCGCTTCATTGTAATTGTGTTTAAATCAACGGATTGTAACCTATTAATGATATAACAAAACATTAGCTATTAAGATTTTAATTGCCGGGGCACCTGAGTGGCTCAGTGGGTTAAAGCCTCTGCCTTCAGCTCAGGTCATGATCTCAGGGTCCTGGGTCGAGCCCCACATGGGGCTCTCTGCTCAGCAGGGAGCCTGCTTCCCCCCACCCCACCCTCCGACCTCTGCCTGCCTCTCTGCTTACTTGTGATCTCTCTCTCTGTCAAATAAATAAATAAAATCTTTAAAAAAAAGATTTTTAATTGCCTAAAATTTTTAACATAGAAGTCAAAATCAATGCAAGTGGGAATTATAGGAAAATGACTTAAAATTTTGCTTTATAGTTAAGTTTACTTGATCTTTAGCCATTATGATATGAATCATAAGGTACAATTAAAGGCAACTTTAAAATATAAGTTGCATTTTGAGAAGATATCATTACATTGTTTAAACTTGTTTAAAATTTAAAAAAATCATATTTTATGTACAGAATTACTTCTCCTTCATTTCCAATTCATGGCTCTGTAGGGGCTGTGGGTTAAGGTTTTTTCATTTAGAACACTTAGTTTTGGTGACTAATTGTTAAACAACAAGTGGGCAGAAATCTAAGTGACCTCTTGTCCCTGGAACACTTATGTAATTGTACTGAACTTTCTAAAATTTAACTTACAAGTTTGAATTTTTTGCTTGCTTAGCTCTGGTACCTGAAGTGAATGTATGCCTTTCATTAAATCTACAGGAATTAAAATTGTTATCAATGGTAAAAATGTCTTTTGTTCCTTCTTCTATATTAAATTCTATTATAAATGATGGATTTCAAAAACACTGAATATCTGATTTATAATATCTGTTCAAGAGTACTCCAAGATCGTGCTAACAGGCAATCCTGTCTCATTTCTGCAGTGCTCAATGTTGATACAACTTCTTGAGAAGTTGTTGGTACTTACAATGGAAATGTAGAAAAAGCTTATAATAATGTAACTCTGCAGCATGATAGAAAGTAAAGAAATAGCACCAAGTGGTATCACAAGAACACAAAAAGGATCAAGGAGACAAAATAATGAGATCTGGATCTAATGCTTCTTCAGGACGTCAGAGGATTATTAAGATTAGGTTTGTTGAACCAAAATGCATTATCTTTTTGTTACTATTTGGTAGTTAGCAGTGAACTCTCCTGAGAAATATTTATTCAACAGTTGGTGTTAATGAATTTATTTTATTTTTGTTGCAGTTTTTTGCTTCATTTTTTTTTTTTTTTTTTTTTTTTTACTTCACTTCTTAGCTACTGCCATGAGTGAAGTGGTCTCAAAAAGCTACTAGTTATGACCAGGGGCACCTGGGTGGCTCAGTTGTTAGGCAGCTGCCCTCGGCTCAGGTCATGATCCCGGAGTCCCGGGATCGAGCCCCGCATCGGGCTCCCTGATCTGTGGGAAGCCTGCTTCTCCCACTACCATTCCCTCTGCCTGTGTTC
>CM053604.1:38520214-38535389 GCA_028646535.1 Procyon lotor
TTCCAAAACCCATTCCCTTATAGTCTTAGAAGAATTGAAATATTGATGGTAATTTAGAAAACTTAAAAGGTAATTTTCTTTAAGGAATATGCATTTGTTTCTAAAACTGACAATTAAAGGAACTTAAAAGAAGTACTTAAATTCTTTTTAGTGTTCTAAAATTCTCTGTAAAGTTATTCATCAGAAATGTAAACATCTGTGAAAAGTCAAGTTAAATGATTGAAGTTAAATGAAGACTCTAACAGTGATTAGAGTTATAATGAAGAGTCACCTCAATGGATATATTTACTGCAAGCATTTATGGAGGAAATTTGTAGTATAGGACAGTCGTAGTTTGTGTAACCTGAATTTTAGTATAGTTGGAGGGTATTGAAAATGTGGATCTGTCACTGAGTTTATCTTCTCTACTACAAGGGAGAAGTGAAAGTAGAGGTAAGAATCAAGTATGTCCGCGACCATGAAGCAAATAATAAATAAACAAATACATAAATAACCCACAAAGCAAACTACACACGGTTTACAGATTCATAATAATTGATACATGGATTTCCAAATGTTTATCTATACCATGATCCCCTGCTATCTTTTGTATCCACTGACATACACTGAAGACATACAAAGATATCATGGAAGCTGTCAACATACAAATTATTTTTTGCAATGTGACATAGTAGAAATATATTTTGTCCTGGCATGATGAGAGCACTGTCCAATAAAGAAGGCTGTGAAGCAGAGAGAACCAACTTTGTTTTGTTTTAGAGTCATCTACTTCTTTTTTTTTTTAATATTTTATTTATTTATTTGATAGAGAGAGAGAGAGAGACATCACAAGTAAGCAGAGAGGCAGACAGAGAGAGGGGGAAGCAGGCTCCCTGCTGAGCAGAGAGCCTGAAGTGGGGCTCCATCCCAGGACCCTGAGATCATGACCTGAGCCGAAGGCAGAGGCTTAACCCACTGAGCCACCCAGGCGCCCCTAGAGTCATCTACTTCTAAATGTATTATTTCAGGTTTAGATTATTTGTGTTTACAAAAGTATCACCAAGATTCATTGCTCTTGCTCTCCTGGACCAGAATGGTGAAAAATATTGGTTTTCCACTTTAGGGAAAGGAATGCTTTCTGCCTTTACTTCACATTTCAGCCTCTGGGCAAGGAGATTTTTTCTTTCCTTTCTCTTTAGGTAAGCTAAGAATGTAATTGTCAGAGCCAGCTCTGGGCAGCTCCAGGGGTTAAAATCATACGGAATTCTTAGTAACTCTGTTACTGTATGAAGCAGAGGATTCTACTTCTGATCTGGAGACAGAGCTATATCCCTCTAGCATTCCCGAACATATAACTCTTAGGAATTAGTTTTACAGAAGATGTTAGAAGAAATGGATTTGTTCTTTGCTAAGTTACATTTACTGATGCATTATTTATAGTTTTGCCTTGCAGTATGAAGCATCTTTTTTATTACTAATCAAATATCCACTTTCCTTCATTATGCTATGGACCACATTGAAGGGGATCAGATCACAAAACAAGAATTTTTGTAGAATAGACTACTTATTATTATTTTTGCCCCTTTTGTTCACTTTCATTGAATTCCATCATATATATCATATATACATATGATATCCATCATATATATTTAATTGTAATATAATCAGAACTTGTAAAATTTCATATTTTAAGTAGATTGATAAATAGATTTAGCAACTACTTAAGAACTTACATAGTGATTTTTTTTTTAATTTATTTATTTACTTGACAGAGAGAGAGATCTCAAGTAGGCAGAGAGGCAGGCAGAGCGAGGGGGAAACAGGTTTCCTGCTGAGCAGAGAGCCCGATGCGGGGCTCCATCCCTGGACCCTGAGATCATGACCTGAGCCGAAGACAGAGGCTTTAACACACTGAGTCACTCAGGCATCCCTGTAGTGATCTTTTTTAGGAATTATTTTCTTAGGGTGCCTGGGTGGCTCAGTCAGTTAAGTGTCTGGCCCTTGATTTTCACTCAAGTTATGATCTCAGGGTCCTGAGATTGAGCCCTGAGTCAGAAATGGAGCCTGCTTAAGATTCTCTACCCCTCTCCCTCTGCGATTCTCATCACTCACACGCATTTTCTCTCAAATAAGTAAATCTTAAAAAAAAAAATGTTGTTTTCTTTCCTTCCACCAAATTCTCATGTTGAACTTCCCCTCATTACTTCTATATGGGAAATATTTTACCCAGAACTATGGTTTCCTTATTGATTAAGTGGCAACATCACAAAACCACCAATCAATGTAAGACACAGCCTGGAATTGATTGGAAAAGAGCAACATTAAGTGATGAGAGGATGTTAGTAGCTATAAACAAACTAAGGAAAGCACTCAAAGAAATCTAACAGGTCTGAGCTGGAAGCAGTAAGTCTCATTGAAGAAAAGAAAAGAAAAAAGAAAGAGCAGAAGAAGGAAGAAGTAGAAAATAAGATGTCAGTGAGGGATATCATACAGGTCACATCTGGGGAACCAGGTATGAGAAGCCAAGGCAAGCCTTTTAAACAGGTTCAATAAGGTTCTTGTGTTTTGTCTTTATTAAGTATCTGCATAAGTTTACAAGAATAAGCTAATCTAATTGCCTTTAAAAAAACAGCTAATGGTTTCTTATTTTATTTTTTTTAATATTAATTTATTTTGAAGTAATAGAACAGAGCAGATAGTAGAAAAAAAGGTTTTGGATATTTTTTCAATAAAAAATTTACATTTTATCATGTAAAATTTTTCTACTTTAATAAAATTAGGAGATGAAATAGATGATTTTAGGTGAATTTTTCATTCAGCAACTACTTTAATGGATAACACATATTGTAACCTTTTTAGTTAAAAATGGAAAACTTTATTTTGCATTGTTAAAAACAAAAATTCTATTTAAAATTTACAGAAAGGCATTGCCTGAGATCAATTTTAGAATTATGAAAGAGTCTGGTTAAAATTTATTATTCTGAAATATTTTATGCCCTTGTCTTAGTTCTTTATTAATGTTTATTTTTCATTATTAGGTACATGGCAAATATATATTGCATATTTTTAATATAAGGGGAAATAGCATATGAACTAAAAAATCTAAAATGATTAGACATGTTTAAAGACTTCTGAGTAAGAAAAACCCTTAGTAAATTATAATAACATTTTATTTTACCTTTTGCTGTCTTCTATACATGTATGAGAGATTGATTTTGTGTTTGAATTTTATTTGAATAAAATTTTATTTCATTTTTCTACTTGCATTTTTTGATTGCTCACCAAAAGATAGCCTTTTATTCACCAGATGACTTTTCTTCCATTCTATGTCAATGAAAAATGAAATTCATACTTTTAAAGTAAGAAACTGTCTAAATGTTATTTTAGAAGGTGGAACCTCTCCATGCCAGTCTTTCTCTTTATACTTTCTTTTATTTTCTACCAGTGCTTGGTTAAGTTAGGCTCTGAATGAGAGGCAACTGAAGGGGAAATGATCTGGGCAGAAAGACGTTAAGATGATTCCCATGATGCCTACCTTAAGATGATTCCCATGATCCCTACCTGCTGATGTTGACACACTGTATCATCTTATATCTTTGAGTGTGGATAGGACCTACCTTACTTCTCAATGTAAAATACCTTAGGGTGACAGGACTTTACTTCCATTGTTATGTTATGTTATGTTATGTTATGTTATGTTATGTTATATTATATTATATAAAACTCTGTCTTGCCAGCAGATGCAATCTAGAGATTATCTCCTCCTTGTCTGGCTTTTAAGAAGCAGGATGCTATAAATCCTTCAGATACAAGGGGTTGAATGAAGCCCAATGACCCATGAACAGGGCAGGGGATGCTTCCCTAGTCCAACCTCCACTGTAATGTATTTGAGGTATAACATGGTGTGAATTTCAGGTATATAAGATGTTGATTCAGTACATTTGTATATTGTAATATGATTGCCATTGTACTCATAGTTAGCACCTCCATCATGTCACATGATTATCATTTCTTTTTTTGTGATTGTAATAACAATAGTTATTACATTACATTACATAGTCTTAGCAAGTTTGATACTTATAATACCATATTATTGACTATATTCATTATACTGTGCTTTAAATCGCTAGGACTTATTTACTACTCATTGCAAGTTGATATCTTTAAAGAAAATCTATGCTATCCCCACATCCCCCAGCCCCTAGTGACCACCACTTTATTCTATGTTTTTATGAATTTGACTTTTTAGGTTTCACATGTAAGCAATGTCATACAGTATTTGTTTTTCTCTCTGTGACTTCTCACTTAGCATAATGCCCTCAAGATCCACCCATGTTGTCCCAAACACTAAGACTTCATTCTAATGACTGAAACATATTCCACTGTGTTTACACACACACACACACACACACACACACACACACACACACACACTCCATCCTCTTTGTCCATTCATCTCTCGATGGGAACTTACGTTATTTCCATATCTTGGCTGTTGTGAATAAATCCTAAAATTGCAATTAACATGAAGTACATATATCTGTTCAATAACATGTTTCCATTTCCTTTGTGTATAGACCCCAAAATGGAATTGCTGGATCCATAGCCCTCACCTATAGATGAGAACCCAGCTGACAGATGCTCTGCAGCTGTTTTTTAGCAGAAGAACCAGCTGAAATGTGCCTGGATTTCTGATCCTCAGAAAGTTTACGATAACATAAGTGTATATTTTAAGCTGACAAGTAATAGGTATCATTTACACATCTGAAAAAACTAAATACCAGGTTCTAAGATGATAGTCTCCTGAAGAAGCTCTTCTTCTCTCTGCTGTTATCAGCATGATAATTACCAAAACATATAATTGTATATCATATATCTTCAGGAGCTTTGAAAACTGAAAGGAGAGCAAATAAAATTCAATTGATAGGAAATAACTAGCTCGGATTATTGGTACAGTGTGTTCCAGGATGTTACTTGCTCTCAAAAGAAGAAAGGTGTTTCATAGTCTGTAGGGAATGATGATTTAATCATTTCTACATTTCCTTCTACATTTTCCTTTGGCCCTTCTGTTGCCCCTGACACAACTTCAGACTGATTATAGAAACTAATTAATTATAAAAATGATTATTTTGGTGACAAATTATTTTGTCAAGTTGGCTTAAACTGTATGGTTTGTTGAAAATTATGTCCACACGAAATTCTGAACATGGATGTTTATAGTGGCTTTATTCATAATTGCCCAAAGTTGGAAGCAACCAAGATGTCCTTCAGTAAGTAAATGGATAAATAAGCTATGGTACATACAGACTGTGAAATATTATTGTGCTAATGAATGCTAAAAAGAAATGAATAATCAAGCCATGAAAAGACATGGAGGCATAATATTCCATTGTATATATGTACCATATCTTCTTTATCCATTCATCTGTTGAAGGGCATCTTGGTTCTTTCCACAGTTTAGCAATTGTGGCCATTGCTGCTATGAATATTGAGGTACATGTGGCCCTTCTTTTTACTGCATCTGCTTCTTTGGGGTAAATACCCAGTAGTGTGATGGCAGGGTCATAGGGTAGCTCTATTTTTAATTTCTTGAGGAATCTCCACACTGTTTTCCAACACTGAAAAAAATAAATAAAATTAAAAAAAAAAAAAAGAAAAGACATGGAGGAAACTTAACTCCATATTACTAACTGAAGAAGCCAATCTGAAGAGACTGTGTAATTCATATATGACATTCTGGAAAAGGCAAAATTATGGAAACAGTAAAAAAAATCAATGGTTCTCAGGGGTTGAGGGCTTGGGAAGGATAAGTAGGTGGGATATAGAGTTTGTTTGGGGCAGCAAAAATGCTCTGTATTATACTATAATGATGAATACCCATCACTATATGTTTGTCCAAACATAGGCAATAAGCAACATCAATAGTAAACTAGATGGTAAACCAAATATGGGTTTTCAGTGGCTATGATTTGTCAATATAGATTTATCTTTGGTAACAAATGTACCATTTTATTGAATGATGTTGGTGATGGGAGGAGGCTATGCATGTGTAGAGGCAAAAATATATGTGGAATCTCTGTACTGCCCCCCCTTCAGTTTTGCTGTAATCTAAAAAATAAGGTCTTAACAAAATAATTTTTATAACTTTAAGGTTAATTCCTTACTCTATCTTAAATCTTTATTTCTTATGTTCATATAGTAATTTTTTATTGTAAAACAAAGTAGTCTGTAGAATTTATGTATTTAAAACTAACAAAGACATTAGCAAACACTTTATTTTAAAAATTTATAATATACAGAATTGTAAAATTCCATTATTTCAATAATCATTAAGTCCTTTTACATGGGTCCAGCCCTCTCCTTTTCCTTTGTGAAAATAGCACAATGTTTGCACATTAGTGTTTTCCTCCTGTATTTGCAGTGAAAATAACATTTGAATTAATTAAAACACAGGAGTTGTAATGACACACCAAAAATCATTTTATTAAATCTGTTAGAAAGTCACTGGTGTTTGCTGGTATTTCAGAAAGAGCAATATTTTTGTACTTGTAGAAAATTGGTCATTAGCATTGCTTTGTTCGTACATTAAATTGATTACATGCCATACTAGTATCTGGTCAACTACAAAAATAGATTTGTAATTTTAAAAAACATGATTTTAACTGAACCTCAATCCTTTACAAAAGTGTTTCTGACAGTGTTTTGTTTCTTGTAACCTGTTTCTAGTTTGAAGAGAGACGCTGAATGCCATGTAAAATAATCATTAGTGCCTGTAGAATAAGCAAATGCAAACAATGACCTTGAATCCCACAATAAGTATGCAGGATTCATCATACAGGATATTGAGTAATTAGTTCTGATTTTACTGTTGTTGAAAACATTATTTAATGAGTTTGAAGTTCTGAAATGTTTGCTTCTGACATATATGTGTATATATATATATATGTATATATATATATACACACACACATATAGTAGAAACCATACTTCAGAGTTTATATTTTTTATATATATATACATTCTTTAGTAATCAACACCCAGGCTTTAGTCCAATGAATGGAAACTGAAGTGATTTGTCAAAACCTGATTGACAAATTAAGTTATGCCTTTTGAAAATAAACAAAGATAAGCTATTTAGGTCCTAGATTATATGGTACTTGATGCTATAAAACAGATCAATAGGACAGGTAAGAGTGAAGAAATCAGTTCAAGATATGGTGTCTTGGGGCGCCTGGGTGGCTCAGTCGTTAAGCGGCTGCCTTCGGTTCAGGTCATAGTCCCAGGGTCCTGGGATCAAGCCCCGCATCGGGCTCTCTGCTTGGCAGGAAGCCTGCTTCTCCCGCTCCCACTCCCCCTGCTTGTGTTCCCTCTCTCGCTGTGTTTCTCTCTGTCAAATAAATAAAATCTTAAAAAAAAAAAAAAAAAGATACGGTGTCTTTAGGCAGAATAAGTGCCATGCTACCTTCATATTTCTTTTAAAATAAAATATGAAGGGCGCCTGGGTGGCTCAGTGGGTTAAAGCCTCTGCCTTCAGCTCAGGTCATGATCTCAGGGTCCTGGGATCAAGCCCCACATTGGGCTCTCTGCTCAGCAGGGAGCCTGCTTCCCCCTCTCTCTCTGCCTGCCTCTCTGCCTACTTGTGATCTCTCTCTGTCAAATAAATAAATAAAATCTTTAAAAAAATAAAATATGAAATGTAAATAAATTGGAATTTCCCATTTAGGAGATAAAAAGTGAAGGTATATACAGAATGTATATAAAGCAAGATAAATCATGGAACACAAAACTCTTTGCTCTAATAGAGTGATGTATGGAAATGTTGAATCACTATACGGTACAGTTGAAACTAACATTACACTGTATATTAACTAACTAGAATTTATACAAAAACTTGAAGAAATGCAAAACGTAAATCGGGGTAAAAAAAATCCCTCCCTGATCTATGAAATACAGTCACTGATGTGCAATAGTTCTACTTAGAATTTTTTGACTTTCTGATGGTGCAAGAGTAATACTTACTCAGTAGAAATCATACTTCAGAGTTTTAATTGTGATCTTTTCCTGGGCTCATGAGCTGCAGTAGGATACTTGTTCATGATGCCGGGTAGCAGCAAGCCACAGCTCCCAGGGAACCTCATGATCTGAGGGTGAGCAATCAACAACACAACCATTCTGGACTCACACAACCATTCTGTTTTGTTTTGTTTTGTTTTTTACTTTTAGTACAGTAGTCAACAAATTACATGAGTTATTTAGTACTGTATTATAAAATAGGCTTTGTGTTAACGATTTTGCCTAACTATAGACTGATGTATGTGTTCTGAGTATGTTGAAGTGAGGCTAGGCTAAGATACGATGTTCACCAGGTTATGTGTGTTAAATGCGTTTTCAGTTTATAGTATTTTCAACTTCCAATGAGTGTATTGGGATGCAACCTCATCAGAAGAAGAGAAAGATCTGTGTATTTAAGGAAATTATCTATTCTACAGAGTAGAGGCCCCTAAAAACAGAATGTATAAAATAAGAGCACACTTTGGTATGAAGAGCTGATAAGAAAAATACAAATGGTGGCAAAAAGGGACACTCTCTCCCAATATGCTCTTTGTTTATTTAAAGTCCTCTAACAAGGGGGGGCGTCTGGGTGGCTCAGTGGGTTAAAACCTCTGCCTTCGGCTCAGGTCATGATCTCAGGGTCCTGGGAACAAGCCCCGCATCAGGATCTCTGCTCAGCAGGGAGCCTGCTTCCCCTCTCTCTCTCTGCCTGCCTCTCTGCCTGCTTGTGATCTCTCTCCTCTCTGTCAAATAAATAAATAAAATCTTAAAATAAATAAATAAATAAATAAATAAATAAATAAAATCCTCTAACAAGGGAGAACACCTAGGCTAGTGCACTACAGTGTGCTACAATGTATTATAAAATAAAAGAGCATCATAAAATCAGGTTATTGAGGAATATTTTAGTCTGAGAGGAGAAAGAATGTTTATCCTTCAAAGAAAAGAAATGAAAAAACAAATCATTCAACTGCTCACCAGAAGATAAAATTGCTATCACTTGGAAAAATATTGTGAAATATTTTCTTTTTAAAAAAGGAAAACAATGCTAAAAAAAAAAAAGGAAAACAATGCTATGGACTAGAAAGAACAGAAATACAATCTTTAAACTTTAAAAAATTGTCAATTGAAATAAGTTCAAATGTTTGAGTTAGAAAGTACAGTTTGAAAAAGGGGATAGTTCAGTAATAAACAACTTTCAGCATTACTGAATGGCGAAAAGATTGTCTCTCTATGCTATGATTACAGTATGCTACCCATTTTCTTTACAAAATAATTATTTTGAGCAAACATAAAAAAAGAAGAATCGATCTAAAAAGAGAGCTGAAAGGCAGGCTAGATGAAAAAAAATTAAATCACAGCAAATATTAAAGAGATAAAGTGAAATTCTGCACCGAAAGCTGCAAATATATGTTTCTTTCCTTTTTAATGAGTTATCAATAATGTGTAATAAAAGTCAACCATTTTACAGTATCTTGGTCTGAATTTATATGTTCTCATTTATGATTTGGTTTTGGAAACCTCATTCTACAATTATTAGAAAAATAGTGTTTGCTGCAAATACTATTCCACCTAGAATATTTCTATGGCAATATAAACTCTTCAAATTGAATTCCCAAAGTAAAGATGTCTTTAAGGAGCAAACAATATAAACTATTATGTTGCCAGTTTGTTACACTTTTTGTCTCCTGGAAACTTCTAGGATAATGAATCTTTTTTTTATAACTTAAGTGGAATTTGTGTTTATCAGACGGAACTTTATCCTACTTCTGATGAAATAAGTTTCAAATCCATTACAAAAGGGACATCATTATAATGGATAGTGCACTGAACTGAAAGTATTTTAGGATCCTAGGTAATGGCCAAGAATAACACTGCTTTTAAAAATCATTTAGAATGAAAATCATTGTCAAAAGTTATTCAGTACAGAAAGTGCTTTCCTTTCCCAGTCCTTCTTCGTATCTTCCTAAGTTAAAAATAAAAAGGAGGCCAAAACCTTGATTGGGTATCTTAGCACAAATACGAAGAGGGCATAACCCCGACTTGCCGTCACTGGAATGAGCTTTGACCTATGTATGTTCTAAATTTTCTCTTCTCTCAGGGGAGCCCGTATTCTATAGACTAAGAAGAGAGAATCCTTGCTTCACGTTCCCCTCCTCTATATTCTTTCTAAACAAGTTCTGAATCTCTTCCACTAACAAGCCATTTTGTCCCAGTGAAAATGTCACCTGCTATTTAGAGCTGGTACCCCTAAAGGTGAGTAAGGCTGTGTGGTGTAATGTGACTTACAGATTAGCACTTAAATAGGCTAAATATAGTTAGAGAGATGGTTCTTCATGAGACAGTCCTTCCATCCAGCCTCTGTTCCCTCCGTATCTCAGCTGACTAGGCTGCACCTTTGCCAAATTCAGTCCCTTTGTTGGGTCCAATGCTCTCCACCTTCCATGTCCTTTCACATACCACCCTTTCCTGGTGTCTGTTCCTATTAACACTGCCAGCAAAGTTCTCTGCCTCTCTAACTCTCTGCTCACCTGACTTATACAAAAGTTACTTCTACTACAAGTTATAGTCTTTGATACATGAAAAATATATGGGATATGTTATATTCCTTTAAGCATTGGACTAATGAACTATCATTAATAAAGCATGCAAATGGACTTTTGTCATCCAGCAGCAGCGATGTTTTCCTCCTAACCCATATATAGTATAACCAATTAACTTAAGGAAAAAAAAAAAGATTTTAAGATGGCCTTCAAGTATTAGAATTTTAGCCCAGGCCATGAAATAGGAGCAATGTTTGTTTAATCTCTTATTTTTCCTACACACTTATACTCTCAACAAATAAATCCCTCTTCCACATTATATTAACCTACTTACTCAGCAAATTGGAAGCCCAAATGAAAAATAAATTACCAATATAAGGATGCTGGTTTCACGAATTGATTCATAATAAATACTTAAGTGTTTCCAAATCTTCAATTTATGAGCTGGATAATTCTAATCCTGAAAATTAATTTAATGTTTGTGTAATGGCCAACATTTCCACAAATGATTACACAAAATTATTTGAATAAATTAAATTTAAAATGTTGAACTATTACTATTTATTTTGTATTTTTAAAAAGATAAAGAAAAAAACTTGTTTTTCTTAAAACATTTCGTTAAAAAATATAAGAAAAACATGGCTATGACATATGGACATCAGTCAGCAACAAATGATTGTTTTCAGCAGGACAATTTCTTTCTACCTTTGGTTTTAGTTGTGGAGAACAACTAATAGTTATGTATGGCAAGATCTACAGCCCTTCATTGCTCTGTAGGGCTAATTAAAACTGACACATTGTAACACAGGCCTGAAAGCCTAATATTTATGAAGCATGAATAATGATTATCTCAAGGAAAATATCTTTTTTCTGTCCATTAGACCTCCTCATCAGCATCTACTCAGCTCTTTCTGACTGTGATCATCATTTGCATACATACATACACTGGGTTTGTCTTATATCTGTCTGAGGTCAGGCAATAATATACAACTTTAAAAAAAAAGATTTATTTATTTATCTGAGAGAGAGAGAAAGCATGAGTGGGGAGAAGGGCAGAGGGAAAGGGAGGGAAAGAATCTCAAGCAGACTCCCAGCTCAGGAGGGAGCCTGATGCCTGATGCCAGGCTTAATCTCACAACCCTGAGATCATGACCTGATCCAAAATCAAGAGTTGGGCGCTCACCCCACTGAGCCACCCAGGCGCCTCAAGGTGTACCTTTTTGAAGGAAAACAAATGTATGTTTAAAAAAATTTTTCCTACCATTGATTGCTGACAAGGTTTGCAAAAGACAGTATCAGCGAAAACATTTGTTGGTAATTAAGTACAAAGTGATATGATTCCTGATTTTGGTGGGAGAGTGATAGCAGTCACTACCATAAATGATGCTATAAAGAAAACGCAATATTCACACTATTTCCCTAGGGGGATTAAGAAGCCAGCAAATCTTGGTTTGCAATGTGGTTTGAAGGAAGGTATTTTTTTTTTTTTAACGTAACTTACTTTTACTTTTATTTCTGAACTCATAACCAACCTAAGCAGTTTTTGTTGCTGCTATTGTTGTAATTATTTCTCCAATTTTAGTCTCACATCAACTGTCTGTGAGCTCACTAAGCTGCACTCAATCAACTGCATTTGACCCTCCTGTTTGTAAACTTTGTACATTCAAAGTGGTTACTCCCAATGACTACATGGCCTTTTCGTTTAAGTCAAACAAGGAAGATGATTCCAACTTCACTATCACAAATCTTTCTTTTCATCTTCTCTTCCTGGTAAGTGGAAATTTTGAGGTAGGGTATTGTTAGGACCAGCTTAGCTAAAGCGACTCCATTTTTGCCTGGCCAACCATAACACCGTCAGTCATACTGTTGTTTATTAACTCCCTCCTAGGAATTACCTGGTATCAGTTCCTGGTATTGGTTCCTTGCCTGGAGGCCAGAAAACAAAAGCAAACCAGGCCAGGCTGAGACATACAATCAGTAAAAAGCACATATGTAACTTTTCTGTTTCTAACCAATAAAGATCAAATTGACCTTTGTCAGCTACATGACTGCAGTCAGCTTGTGATTTGCGGTTTTTCCCTATAAAAACTAGCCTGTGAGATTGGCCATCGTCACTCTCTCCATATGGCCCTGACCAGTCAGAATAATTCTCCATGCTTGGCGCGAAATAAAGCTTTGCTTGACCTTCGCATTGTGTCAGTCTCCCTCCTTTGATCACGGATCCTAACAGTATATTGTCAAACAATATTCTGTCTTCTCTCTGAGTCAATAAAATCCCTATTCTTCTGTGTAAAGGGGGAGTTAGAATGAAGGTATACCTTTTTGAAATACATTATTAATAACTTTATTACTTATAAAATATTTTGCTAAGCATCATGAATATATTACTAATATCAAAAAAACTGACATCTGAACAATATCACTTACTTTTTTCTTGAGGATCAAGTATAATGATTAAGTAGGGAGTTTTATAGGTGAGGGTAATTTTCTTTCGTTAAACAACTATTTTTAGAAGTCCAGTGAAACAGAGGAATTTCATTTACGTATGTATTTAATTATTTATTAATGTGCCAAGTTTTTATTTAAATTCTATTTAGTTAACATATAGATAGTATAATATTAGTTTCAGGAGTAGAATCAAGTGATTCATTACTTACATATAACACCCAGTGCTCATCACAAGTGCCCTTTTTTATATAGAGCCATACAGGGTAACTTGTTATAAAATAAAGCCAATGTCAATGTTTTATAATGATCTGTGTCATTGAACAAATAATTATTCTACATAAAGTATTATCTATTTATGATTTCCTTTAATTATTTTCCTTTTATTTATTTCAAAGCTTTATGAATATAGCAAATAGTACTACTTTACACTTTCTCATGATTTTTGTTAATCATGTTGTTTAAACAGGTGTTTTTAGATTATTTTGGTTACTCACTTATTCAAGATATTATTATCATTTGTTGCTTTTTAAATAAGTCTGAATTATTTTTCATTTTTCTTTCAAATATTGATTCCTAAGACCTCATATATTTTGACAATGTCTTCCTTTATTTGGCTGACCATCCATGTATTACAGATATATCTTGTGTAATATTTGAGCTAAATAAAAAAGATTGAGTTTCAACTTTAAGAACCTTCTTGATGTTAGTAGATCTTATAACTAAAATTCTATATTTGCAACTAAGAAATGTTTACAATCCACTGACAGAAGAGAAAAAATAATCATAATTATATTTAATAGATACATTATTATTAAATAAAAATGAGAGGAATATATCACAATGTAATAATATTTAGGAAATGACATCAAAAAAGAATTAAAAAATATGTATGATGTGTAGTACTGTAATTTCACACTTATTAAGTTAGTGTTTAGTTTAATTTCTCTACTGGTCTGCTGGTTTCCTTCTCTCCTTCAGTATTGAGCTTACTGTCTTCTCTCTTTTTAAAAAAAGATTTTATTTATTTATTTGACACAGAGAGAGAGATCACAAGTAGGAAGAGAGGCAGGCAGAGAGGGAGGTTGGGAAGCAGGCTCCCTGCTGAGCAGAGAGCCCCATGCAGGGCTCGATGTGGGGCTCAATCCCAGTGCCCTGAGATCATGACCTGAGGCAAAGGCAGAGGCTTTAACCCACTGAGTCACCCAGGTGCCCATATTTTTTATCTCTCTTTAAATTCAGCCTGCCCATTGAGGACCTTTCTTTTTACAATATGATTTTATTAACAACATAGTATCAGGAAAACAGGGCATCTCTTGATGATACTTTTCTTAATTTTCTATAACCATAGGTTTTTATGCAGATGTTTAAAATAAAAGATACAATGCAGAGCAACAAAGAATAGTTGTTTCTTTTTGGTAATATGGCATGGCAGGGTCCTGGGATTGAGCCTTGAGTAAAAGGTTCCTGCTCATGTTTGCTCTCCCTCACTCTCTAAAATAAATAAAATCTTAAAAAAAAGTATTAAAAAATAAAAATAAACAAATTGTGAAAAAATAGATTCTAAGAAGCTAGTATTAACAAATATGATGAATCAATAAATAATATTGCTGGAGTTTAACTTGACATCAAGGGCCAGAGAAGCTTTATACTCTCAAGCTTGTACCTTTGTTTTGGGTAGCATGTAGAAAACAATCCCAATATGGGTAATCCATGACAAAGTAGATCACATGGATCTGGAGGATTGCTATAGACAAAATATATTCTCGTGTATACTCCCTTAGGAAATAGCATGTGCAATTAGATACCCTTAGTAAAATCCTCTGTGTAAATTTTAATAGGCACAAGTAAATAGTTGTCCTTTTCACAAAAGGCTAATAGGGTTAACAGATTTTGCACTTAAAACAAACAGATACATCAGTCAGAAAAGGCCAAGCTATGCTATAGTAATAAAAAAACACCAAACCTTATTTCCCTAGAACAACAAAGGCTCATTTCTTACTTATTCTATATGTCATTCACTCTAAATATCAATTCCATGTTGTCATCATTCTCACTGTGGGACCCAGGCTGGTGGAGGATCCACAATCCAGAATATATCCAATTGCTCTGATAAAGGTTAAATAACAGAAGGTGTTATAAAACCAATTAAATGT
>CM053604.1:38535889-38598683 GCA_028646535.1 Procyon lotor
ATGTAAGGAATCTCTTCCCCCTAGCTGCCCTCAGGACCTCTTGTCTAAAAGTATAATTTTCAAATTTTATAATTATGTGTCTAGGTGTCTTTCTAGACTCATTTATCTTGGCAGGTGTCCTTTCTGCTTCTAGGACATGAACACTTGTTCAATTCCCCAGATTGTTAAAATTTTCATTCAGAATTTGGTCAGCTATATCTTCTAGTCTTCTGTCTTTCTCTACCCTTTCTGGGATTTCAATAATTCTGATGTTGGAATGTTTCATGGTGTCATTTATTTCCTTAAGTTTCTTCTCATGATTCCTGTGCAGTTTGATCCAGCTCTCCTCCTGACCTTTCTTCTCAACCATTTTATCCTCTAGATCACTAATTCAATCCTCTATATCTGTAACTCTAGCTATTAGACTATCTAGATTGGATTGGATCTCACTGATAGCATTTCTTACATCAGCTATACTGGTTCTCATTTCTGCCCTTAGAGATTCTATGTTGTCATTAATGTTTTTCTCCATCCTAACCATTGACTGGATAATTGTCACCCTGAATTCCCTTTTTGAAATACTGTTTATGTCCATGTCTAATAGTTCTGAGGGAGAGGGTGCAGTCTCTGGGTTTTTTCTCTGTTGTGTGTTCCTCATCCTAGACATTTTGATGAGAAGTGGATGAGAGGATGTATAGCTGGATATATCGTCCATGATCCAAGCAGTGTGCACCCTGGAAGGTTTTGGAGCAATTGGGATTCACCACCAAAAAGAAAGAAGGATAAAAAAAGATAGAGAGAAAGAGAAAAAGAAGAAATCCCAGCCAGAATGGGCACCAAAAATAAGATTTATAAGGTATGTAAACCAACATGAACAAACATATCGACTGACAAAAATAAATGACAAGAAATAAAAGAACCTAGTCAGAATGAACACCAAGAATAAGATTTATATAATACCAGAACAAAAGCAAATATGTAGAAACACTGACAGAAGGATAAAATGGGAAGGTGGTTATAACTCCTTGAGGGCAAGGAAGGTTATTTTAGGTCTTCCTGGGTTTATTGTTGTATTAAGCCTCTAGTTGTAACGTTAAGTAGTTTAAAAAAATTTTTTTAAAAAACCCAACAAATGTGAAAATGAGTGAATTAAAAAAAAATAGAAAGAAAATAAGAAAGAAAAAACCTTGTATCTATGAAATATACAGGTTTGAGGGTATTATCAGGTGCTTAATATATTGTTTCCTCTGATGTTGGGGATTTAAAATTTTATGGGGACCCTGTAGTTATTGTCTTTTGTTTTTTGACTTGTCTTCTGGGGGAGGGGCCTGCTGCATTGTTTTCCAGTCAATCTTGCTTGGTTTGAGTCACCCTGCCCCCAGTCAAGGGGCTGAGCTCTGTGGAAACCGGTTTCTCAGTCTTTCACTCTCTGAAGGTTTTTAGCCTTTTGTAGCTTTTTCAACTTTTAGGAGAGTCCAAGCAAGGAATCTGCCCTTATGTACCCAGACCTCCGCATCACTGAGAAGACTCAGTCTGTTCCCCTCTGGGTGGTCCAGAACACACACTCCCCTCCACAAAATTCTGGTCACAGCGCAGCCTGTCAGAGGTGGTGCCCACCCCCTTCCACCATTCAGCAGCTCCTCCAGTGCTCTCCGAGCTCCAGGCCCACGGGGTGTGCTCAGATTCCTGCTCAAGATTAGGCCACATGCCAACATACTCTCTGGGGCTGGCTGGGAGCCTGCAACTGGCCCCGAATGTCTTATGGTTGGGGGTGTACAGTCCAGAGAGCGCTGCACACAGAGAAAAGCTGCTGGCTCCTGGACGACACCAGACTCTCTAAGGCACTTGCTGGAGCATGCCCCGCCCACAAACTGGTGCAAGGAGTGGAAAGCTGCAGGTTCAGGAACCACGGACTGGATCCCCCACCAGTCTCTCTTTGAGGCAAGTGATGTCCTTCCTGGGAGCGTAGGCTCAGACCTGTGCCTGCAACCACCCCCTTCCATTAGTTGGTCCTCAGAACTTTTTGCTCTTTTTAAGTGTTTTTAACTGAACTCTAAGTTAATGCTGGTCCCCAACTACCGGGCACTTTCCTTTGGGGTACTACTGTCCTTGGATTGCTTCTGGTGGCTCCCTCCCCCTTTTGTTTATTCTCTGATATTGGTCGAGTGTTCTCACTTTGCTTTACCTCTCCACTGCTGTCTTCTGCTCCCGCAGAGATCTAGAAGTGAAAAATGTTGCTCCTCAGGCTGATTTGATGGGTGTTCAGCGTGTTCTGGTAGATATCCAGCTCACTTCTGGGGACAGGTTGCAAGAGGATCACCTACTTCTCTGCCATCTTGCCCCTGAAGTATATTTCAGGTTTCTATAAAGGAATTCTTGTTACCATCAATGTCTCAAATATCAGAAAAATATATTTGAATATTTTGATAGACCCACAATTTCTGCCTTGGATGAAGTAATAAAAGTGATCAGTTCACTTCTTTCCTTATAAAGTCATCCTCTATTCCCACTCAAGTGAATTACATCAACTGTTGGATTTTAGATGGTCAGAACTTGGATGAATTTTTCCTTCAGAGTAGGTAGAGGGCAGGGAATCCAGATACCACTTGACACTCTATTTGAAAAGAAACAAACAAACAAAAAGAATAAAAACCATTTTTGGATGTTTTCTGTCTCCTTTTATATTGGCATTTTTATCTTTTGGAGAAAAAAAGACTAAATTAGACTTCTGCCAAGAGAGGTGAGAAATGTTTGATTCTGATTTTGGTAGGACTGTATAGAAATTTCAATGAAAACAGAATTACTTTTGTAATGTGAAGGATTTATGCCCAAGCCTGAATCAAATTAGTTATATGTCCTGAGGCAATTATGTATTCTTTCAGCATAGGGGTTGGCAAACTATGACCCAT
The DNA here is from genome assembly GCA_028646535.1 of Procyon lotor. Classification (NCBI taxonomy): domain Eukaryota; kingdom Metazoa; phylum Chordata; class Mammalia; order Carnivora; family Procyonidae; genus Procyon; species Procyon lotor. Next base: position 38,538,778 of record CM053604.1, read on the forward strand.
GAGCCAAATTCATCTTGCTGCTTGTTTTGTATGACCAACAAGCTGGAAATTATATTTTTAAATGACTGAAAAAATATAAAAAAATACTATTTCAGGACACATGAAAAGGATATGAAGTTTAAATCTCAATGTCCATAAATAGAATTTTGGAACACTGTCATGCTAATTTATTTACATATTTTCTGTGGATGCCTTTATGTTACAATGACAGAGCTAAATATTTGCAACAAAGATCATGTGATTGCAAACTCTAAAGACTAGGTGATTATTCCACATAAAAACTGAACAAAAGGAGCTCTGAGATTAGGGACAGCCAACATGAGATAGTATAGAGATAAGAGACCTGACTGAAAATGTAGAGCAAAATATTTCTAAAGACTAGGTTTTGGAGAGATGATGGAAGATTTTGCTCTGATGAAATAAGAAAGAAATAGAAGGATATATAAAAGGAAGCATGTGAAAATATGAAAGGGCCATTGGTATCTTATGAAATAAAGTATTCTAAGATTACTAGAAACATCGAAAAATAAAGCAAAGAAATTCTTTCAGAAAATGCATGAATATACAAAAACATGGGCATGGAACAAGAGAGACAAGAAAATTGAAGGTTAAATACTGAAGATCCAATTTCTCTCTAATAAGAATTGTGTAAAAAAGACAGCAAAAGTAGTGTGCATGGAATTTTAAAAGCAACATTTAAAAAAATGGAAGTAGAGTGTCTCTGGATTGAAAGCTACATACTTTGAAATTTCAGAATCTGAAGTACAAAGACAAGATGCTAATCTTTTCTAGAGGAGAAAAGTGATTTATTCAGTCATCTGCTCAACAGCAACACCGAAAACTCTTCTCCTTCTTGCTCACACTAGCCTCCTCACCCTTCCTTGAAAGCACCATCTTGGCCTTTCTTATTTCCCTGTATGGAATGCCTTTTTCATAGATATTTCCATGGCTTCCTTCCTCAGTATAGTGAGGAATTTATCCTGTTATTGTGAAGAGAGGATAACAGGTCCATGGTCACTTCAGTATGTCATGTACAATGTCCAGTAAACAAAAAAAAATTACTGTTCATGCAATAAAATAGGAAACTGTAATCCACAATAAAAAGCAATCTGTATGTCAATAGAGAAAAAACACAAGATAATTAGACTTGGGGATTGCTAGACAGAGACATTAAGACAAATAATAAATAGTTTAAGGACTTAAAGGAAAAGATGTTTATAATAGGTATGCAGATTTGATTATTGACAGAGAAATTAAAATTATAAAGAAAACAATAGAAAGCAAAGTTTGCTGGATGAGTTTTATAATAGATTGGGGACAGCAAAAAAGGGGGTCAATTATTATACAGGTAGATCAATAGAAATCATTTGCTCTAACCAACCAAGGGAATAAAAATTGAAAACTAAAATAAACAGGTTCAGTGTCTCCTGATAAATGTTCTTTGGCCTGGTATACACTTAACTGAGTCCGAGAAGTAGATGAAAGGACATTAGAATGAATATTTGAGACTATAATGGCTGAAAATTCTTTAAACTAAAGGGAAATATCAACTCATGATCCAAGAATCTCAACAACAGTTAAGCCTCTTAAACCCAGAGAAAACAATGCTTAGGCATACTGTATTTAAATTGCCGAAAAGTAAATAAAATAAAAAATTCTTGAAAGCATCCAAAAATTAATGGTGCATTGCATATAACAAAACAATTGTACAAAAGATAACAGATTAGTGGTTAAATAGAGCATAATATCAATGTTGTATTTTCTGACTTAATAATTACATAGTGATATGTATAATAATGACATTGTTCTTAGGAAATACACACTGAAGAAATAAGCAATATGATGCATGTAACTTTTAAATGGTTTAGAAAAAATATGTAGATATATGCATGTGGGCTTATGAGAGTTCCTGTTACTCTTTCTACAACTTTGCGCTAAGTTTAAAGTTTGTAAAGATAGAAAAGACACAAAAGGAGCAAAAGAGCTAAATGTACAACCATATGTGTATTACAGATGATTTATTTAAAATATCCAATTTGCAATGGTGAAAACCATTCAAACTTTAGTAGAGTAAGCAGCCTCTGCTTGGCTTAATTGTTGGCATGTAGAAATAAGTTTCTATAATAGTAAGATTTTTAAATTTTTATCTAGATAAACTGGAAATACAGATTTTTATGTGAAGTATTTTACATGTCAGTACAAAGTAAAAAGTATATATTGCACATTTGAGGCCATGAATTTGTAATCTCACTACTAATATGTGTGAAAATACTTGTGAAGTCACTTTATACTTTTATAAAATAATACAAAATTTTAGGTGGGTTTGATTATTCAATACCATGAACACTTTAATGTGGAAGCTTTAGATCTTAACCTATCTCTTCTTTAACAAATTACACTTTGATGTCATTGCCAAATTACATCTCTATTTAAAAATTATATTGTTAGCTTTTGTCTTCAAGAGATGAGTTAATAAAAATTATGGCTAAGATTTTCTAAATTCTATACTTCTAATATTTTCATATATTTTTGTGTATTTTAGCTTTATAAATCTTATGAATTTACTATTCTAAATCGTGTGTATCCCAAATTCCTTCTTTTCCTTTCCATTCTAAGAATAATGTGGGTAGTAAAGGTGAGGGTAGAAGCAGGGCTCTAATGCCAAGACTATATTTAAGATTTTGCATATAGTACTACAGGGAACACAAAAACTAACGACGGCGCAAAGCCATAATAACTTCAGAAGTCCAGTCAACTCTGAGGACGGGGGTAGTGGAAAGTCACCATAACTGAATGGAGGTAAAGTTACTGTTAAAATTGGTTTATAGAGTCAGGTTTGTCCAGAAAACAAGACAATACTGAGAGAGAGAGAGAGAGAGAGAGAGAGAGAGAGAGAGAGATTATGGTCATAATGATTAAGGGAATAATGAAATGGGAAAGAACAGGAAAACTCTGGTCACTTGTGAAAATACCTGTTGGTGTGTCTCTATATTTCTTTAAAGAGTTAGTATGGAGAGTGTGTATACCTGAGTAAGCCTGACTTTGAAAGTCAAAGGTAAAATGGATGCTCATACTATACATAACACAGCCAATAAAGTAAATCAAATCCATTTGCTCATATTAAATTTCAGAAGCTCAGCTGATAGCATTTATGTGATTAATGAATCCCTATTCTACTTTTATATGTACGGCAGGTGCTGGTTCTGTGTATGTCCTGAGAATTGTGACTTGTACTATAATCTTAATCGCCTGATTGATGGTTAGACTGTCAACATTATAATGCTATTTTCTGAACCTTGAGCCCATATTACATCAAAGAAAAAAGTAACTGTTCCAGTCCTAATATGCTGTAAAATATGCAGCATTTCTCTTGTCTTTCTTATTAAAATATCTCTTTCAGTCTTTACTTGTCCTAGATCTATGCCTAGAATTGCTAGTGTGCTCATACTTTCTGAGGGACTCACAAAAGGGTCTGTTTTCATTGCTTAAATACTGTCACTCTTCACGACTTGTTCATTCTGCTCGCTTCACTCCCACATTTTCTCAAGATTTTTCTCTTTACTAGATAATAATTTATATCTACTTAAATATATTATTATAATTAAAATTTAAAGTGATTTATCTCTTTAGGTACAACTATTCCTACACTTACCAAATTATATATACTTATATATATAATTTTATATTAAATTATTATTATATAAAATTAACATATAAAATTATTATATTATTATACTATAATATATTATATATATTATATACAGACATATATCTATCTCTATACATGTGTCAGTATCTGTTTAGAGATAGATATTGATATGAAGATGAATTAAAATCACAATATAAGATCCCCAGAGTGACACAAAACTTCTGATGTATCTGTTATTTTAAAGTTTCTTTTTTATTTTCTTATTTTTACTTTTTAATTTATTTTTATTTTTTTAAAGATCTTATTTATTTATTTGACAGAGAGAGAGAGATCACAAGCAGGCAGAGAGGCAGGCAGAGACAGAGGGAGAAGTAGGCTCCCTGCTGAGCAGAGAGCCCAATGCGGGGCTTGATCCCAGGACTCTGAGATCATGACCTGAGCCGAAGGCAGAAGGTTTAACCTACTGAGCACCCAGGTGCCCCTAAAGTTTCTTTTTTAATAAAGAATATGATCAGAGCATACATTTAAAAATATAGTCAATCAATAAGTTGTTATCCACAGGGCTTTTAATATTATTGTAATAGGCAAATAGTTCTTTTCTCAATATGAATACATTTGGATTCACATATATCCATATGTATGTATGTATACGCATCACACATGCACACACACATACATGATATCAAGTTCCTACTCTCAGTAGGGATTAAAGTAGAAAGAACAGATTAGCTCAACACTTTCTTTAGTTCTTCATTTAGCAAAAGGTATGGTTATCTTCCTGAGACACACATGCATCAAAGACTACCTATCTGACTAATCCTAGCCTAGACTTCACAGAAAAGTTGTTGAAAAGGAGGAGGCATCAGCTCATTGGGATTTTTAGTAACACTACCATGACAGAGTTAAATGGACCGATTAGAAGAGTTTTAATTCTTTCATTTTCTGATTCCTTTCTACCGCACAGCGGCTCTTGGAAGGTTCCTGTGATATAGAAACCCTCAGGGTAGAATGCCGAGATCATAGCATTGACAAACCAAGGTCTGTATGACAACTTTCTGGCCATCCACGAAGAACACTGGCATCACTGCCCTATTGGAGTATTTTCCTCATTAAGCCAAGATATGCATCCTCTACTCAATACAGAACTCCAATCCATTCTGGATTTTACCTGAAGTAAAACCTAATTCCCATCCTGGGAGGGCTGAGAGTCAAACCATGGTGGTACAGAGCTCCTCGTGTTCTTGTCCTGGTGTTTATGGCTGGGTTTTCTTTTATAACCCCATTTATTGAAAGTGCTTATGGGAGGAAATTCTAGAACATTTAATTGACAGAATATGCAAAATCAACCAAACAGAACTGTATACAAAAGACTAAGTTGCCAATCATGGGTGATTTAAATAGTTTAGAAAGGGCTCTCATAATTACATATATTATTTTTCCTCGTGCAAAATAAACTGAATTTTAAGAACTTTATCTATCACTAATCGCAAAATACAAAATGCCTGGTTGTTCTGCTGATTTGTGCAGGTAATTTTCTAACTATTTATTTAAACTTCGTATGCATAATGAATTTACAGCTGATTCTAACCATAATTATAAATACAAATGAACTATTGTAAATTATCATATAAAATACAAAACTTCAGAGTAATACCTCACAACTAGTGCTAAATTTAAATAGCAAAAATAGAATCCTTAGGAGTCAGTTAATTGTTAAGGTGAAGACAGTAAATATACCTCCCTTGGGGGTTGACTGCTTCTTCTGATTATCTACTGCTGAATTGGTTGTGCTTAATTTATATGAATACTATAGGGAGGGCAAAAGCATTCTAGATTAGAACAAGTTGATTATGTGATTGTTTTGGATGGTGGTTCTTTACCAAGACATTCAAAATTATGAAGAACTGAAATAAATATACAGGCCAAATGGGACAGGTAGGTGGTATATAAGGAAACATGGTTAGGAAATCACGGAAAAAAATTACGATGTTTGGGCCAAGTAAAAAACTAAGCCAACTTGGTCATTATTTATCAAATCCACCCATTTAATCAGGATCAAACACATGCACATATAAAAATAAACACGCATGTACACATACATCTAGCCTTTGCCGTCAGCCCTGAGTCTTCCATCATTGGTGGTTAGGACCTTTTTACCTACACATGTAGATATACTCCAATTCCAGAACCTGGGACCTACTCTGATCCCAACAAAGTTCAGTATAAGTAGTTCTAGGTTAATATATTTTCAATAATACAAGCAATTATATAAGAACTCTGTAATGTGTTATATTCAGATAAATGAAATCTTGTCCATTTGCTCCAGCCACGTTGGTCTTCCTTCACACCCGGGCTCCAAAGTTTTTGCATTTACTGTTCCTTATGCCTCAAATACTCTTTCCTAGATACACGGCTTCTCTTTTATTTTCTACAGCTATCTGCATAATTTCCATTATGATAATTGCTACAAACAGCATCCAGCCTTGTTACTAGAAACTCCTTAATTTCTTCCTTTTTTTTCCTCCTGCTGTAGCACTTGTCATCTTCTGACATAAGGCATATTTACGTTTCTGTTATCTGTTTCTCTACCGTCAGTGCAAGCCTTCACAATGCAAGCTTAATAAATCAAAGGACATTGTTTTGTTTATAATTATATTCTTTTTAAAAAAATTTTATTCATTTATTTGACACAGAGAGAGATCACAAGTAGGCAGAGAGGCAGGCAGAGAGAGAGGGGGAGGCAGGATCCCCCCTGAGCAGAGAGCCTGACATGGGGCTCGATTCCAGGACTCAGATCATGACCTGAGCTGAAGGCAGAGGCTCTAACACTTTGAGCCACCCAGGCGCCCCTATAGTTATATTCTTAATACCCAAAAGAGTTCCTGGCTAATAGTAGGTGCTTATTACATTTTTATATAATAAATGAATTAAGATTATTCTAATGCTGTGTTCTAAAAGCAATATTACAATGATTTAGCTTTTCAGCTCTCATATTATTGGAAAAGGATACAGAATACTTCAGGCACAAGTAGAGGAAAAGAACAGTGTTTTGCTATTAAGTAGCACATTAACTAAAAGCTTGTCAGAGAAGGAAAAACAAACAAACAAAAATACATCCATCTGGTGAACCAGTGGAAGAATTCCAAGGTCAAGGTCTAATGCTGTTCGATTAAATGGAATTTGTCCCAACTGAGAAAAGGAATGTCCAAAACTTCTGTAGCAACTCACTTTAGTGGGAGGTTCATAACTCACATTTTCATGCTGAATCCAGTAATCCCTCTACCTTTTAGACATAGCCAGGCTATGTCTAATCATTCCTAGACAGATGACTATTGATTATTTTTAGGATTGTCTTATCTTTTTAAAAAGCCTTAACAGTTAACCTTTAGAATTTTAATATTTGCACCTGTGGCGATTTCATTATCCTTAGAATTGCATGTATCTGAAGGCATGGTTACTTTGATAAATTCACATAATAACTATCATTCCTTGAGTATCTAAAAATATTTGCATCATACCAAAGGTTGTTCATGTTCATTATTTTCAACATTGATTATGTTTGACTGATAAACTCTCTTCTAACCCCCTGCAATTTTAATTTGGTTGTTTTGTTACAAATAGTGAGAGATAAAGGGTGAGAGTACTTAAGAATTGGCTCTGAGTTATTTCCATGAATGACAGAATTTGTCCACCTTATACAGCAAAAACTGAGGGGAAGTTCTGGGAAAAACACCTCAGGAGAACTAGGTTTATGTCTTCTCCCCCCAAGGTGACGGCCCAAGAAGAATGTTGCTGCCATTACCCTTCTTGGGAGCTCAGGAAAGGACTGTCTAGGAAAAGAAGTATCTGAGATCACCTAAGAGGCGGGTTGCAGGAGTTTCAAAAACATCAGAGGCCAAACTTTTTCTTTTACTCCTTGACACCAGATTTCCATTTTTCTAGGTATTTGTCAAGAAAAAAATAAAAGGACAGTATTTATTAGCACACTCACAATATGAAATTCCAGGCACCTGCTATGGAATTAGCAACTTTTTCATTGTTAAGGGTCTACCACATTTTTAAGCTTCCCTATCTCACCTATAAATGCTAGGTTTGAAATTTGAAAAGTTTAAGTATTACGTATTTGTGTGCCAAATACAGAAATAAATTAGGTGTACACAATATACTAGACAAAAGGTTAGGAGATTTGTATCTATTAATTCATTGAAAATAGACACACACACACATACACACATACACAAACTAGAGATGAAAGACTGAAGCTCAGGAGTTAAAAACCATGTTCAAGGTCACAAAACCAGTAAGTTCAAAGCCGTATTTATGCTTTGGTCTTCTGATTCAGAGTCCAGTAATTGCTCTCCTATATCATAGCTCCTTCTTTTGATGATTCAAAATAGATGACTATTTCATACTTCTATTTTAATATTACATTTATATTGCTAGCATTCTCAGTTATTTACTTTATGTCCTATCATGTTTTTGAAAACAAGATCCTTGCTTTACCTGAGGTGAAGTAATTGTCAAAGTTAGTTGTTAATGATATCACTTCTCTTGCTTGTTCTACTTCTGAGTTATTTTTATCTGGTGGTTTATTTATTTTGGCACAGCAAGATTCACAGCTTCCTCTGCAATTTCGTAAAATGTTCTTGCCTCGTAACCTTGTTGGCTGCCCTAATTGCAATGTTCCTTTAAAATAAAGTGAATTTGGAATGTTATTTAAATACTTTTAAAGTTTTCTGTTTAATTTTATAAGCTTTAACTGCATACAGAATAGAGCATATTTGTGACTATAATGCACATTTTTCGTTCTCCGTCTTTCCTTCTCCTTATCTATATTCAGTGATTTTCTTGGAGACTAACACCTTATAGTTTTGCCTTCAGAGACTGTCTAAACAAGTATTTTTGATTAGTTTCCATATTGGATTGAAATGACTCATTTTTCTAAGAGCAGAGCATGTTACTCTTTACCTAAAATTTTTATTCTAGGTGAATTTCAAATATCAGTGCTCTGTTTTTGAAAATAGTAGCCAATCAATTCATTAAATTAGTCATATAGGCATGTTTGCCACATCAGTACAGCACTTGTGTATTTTTACTTGGCGTGTGTGTGTGTGTGTGTGTGTGTGTGTGTGTGTGAGAAGTGTCTATCCCACTTTGGAGTACATTGTTGCATTATTCATTCAACAAATGTTTATTATTTACAATAAAGCAAACTTTGTGAGAAGTTGGGAATGTAATGTAAATAATGAAGATCTACTCTCTGAAGGCTTCCAGTGAAGGCAGAATGTACATCAAGTATTTCCATACGATGTTGTGCTAAGCCCATTCCAGAGGAGCACACAGGGTGCTGTAGGTTTACAGAATATTCGAGAAAGGTAGTGCAGTAGAAAATTGATGTGTAGAAGGCCAGATATCTGAGGCAAGATTGTGATACTGGGAATTTGCAAATTGTTTCTTTCAGCTGGATGAAAATTTTATGGGGGGGATGAGTGTGGACTTGAGTAGAGAGGGAGGCAGGGATCAGCTTATATATAGCTCCAGAGTCTAAGGTATATAAAGTTTAAACTTTATGATGGAAACTAGGGAGAACAAAGGTAAACATGATACCTGTGGACCTCTGGGGTTCTTTATGGATTATACGTACAATAGGTTGTTCTATTTATGGTAGAAAGATTGTTGACCATTGCTATATTTAAAAAATCAGAGAGAGAAACTTTTCAATTCAATGCATGATATGTCTATGCTTGAGATTTTCTGCTGTGCTTAGGATAATTATTTTGGATAATTAACCTATAAGAAAAATTCAAGCTCTCCATTTCTCTCACTGTACGTTTGATTATCTCTAATAACTGGCAAAACTCTAATTAGAAATGCAAAATTTATTTTAATACCAGCTGATGGAATTGGGATGTAGAGGGAAAATTAGAAGGCCCAAGTTCCAGTTTTCTTAACAATTATTAGCTAGAAGATGGATTAAGGAAGGATATCAGTCAGATACCATACCTAGGTATTTATATACATTTTTGTTTTACCACTGTCTGTGAAATTAGTCTTATCATCTTTAGTGTGTGTGTTTGTGTGTGTGTGTATAAGATTTTCTCAAGCAGGTTAGGTGTATCTTGGCCATATTTCCAAAGGTAATGGGTGACAAGAAGTAAGTTTTAAACCAGATGTATCTGATTCAGAATCTGAACTTTTATCCCTTCCTCATTTCACCCCAAGGCAATTTTAATTACTTACTTTATAAAGCCAAAGATTTGTTAGATCAATGGTTCTCAAAGTGTGGTACCCAGATCAGCAATACCTAGGGATATGTTAGAAGTTCAAATCTTTGAGTCCCACACCAGACCTACAGAATCAAAAACTCTAAAAGTGGATACAGCAGCTAGTGTTTTAGAAATCCCTCTAGCTTATTCTTACACACATCAAAATTTGAGAACCACTCTATTAGAATATCATGTTTTACATGATGTTTTTCAACCTTGACTGCACATTAGAATTACCTTGAGGACTCGAAAAATGCTGATACTTTGGCAACCGCCCAAGAGATTATGATTTGTAATAATTGTTCTGAAATTGGGTGCACTGTATATATGTCTATATATCTATATATATGCATGTGTATATACTTACACACACACGCACATACATATATGTACACACACACATATATAGTCTTCAGGTGTTTCTAAATGTGTATTTAAGGTTGAGGAACATTGTAATACATCAGTGCTTAACATATTTAATGTGAATTTAAAATACCCGGGGATCTTGAAAAAATGCTATTCTGGTTCAGTGGGTCTGGTTGACGCTAAGCTTCTGCAGGTCTTGCAGTCTACCAGATGATGCTGATATCGTTGGTCCACAGGACATAATGCTAAAGTATTATGTTATCTTTAACATGCCACCATATCTGAAATATAGGATTCTCTGAAAAATTTTAATTCATTGCCAAAAAAAGGTAATACTGCTTTGTCTATAAGAGGGTGGGTTCTGTTCTGAGGTAGGATTTGAAATTTCGCTCATCTGTGATTAGCTGTATAACCTTGAGCAAATTTCTTATTCCCTCTGTAACTAAGTTTCTTCATAATGATAACTACCTTAGATAATTTTGTGGATATTTAATAGGCTAATCAATGAAAATGATTATTACAGTGTGTGATATTGTGATTATAAGAAATATATATTTGGTCAGTCAGATGACCAAAATATATTTCTCATGTATATATGGTCTTCCACAATGACTGGTTTACAGCTTCCAAAACCTTTGGACCTTGTTTTGTGATGAAAACCTTATAGGTGCCTTTTGTTATGTTAATGGGGCAACTTTTGGATCTCTCCTGAGGATGGGGGCTGTCAACCTTGTAATTAGAGGGCTGTACCTTCCAGTCTTACTCCCAGACATCAGAAAGGAGGGGCTGGAGATTGAGTTCAATTGGAAATGACTAATTATGTAACCAATCATGCATATATAATGAAACCTCTGTAACTCTCTTACAGGATGGTCTTCAGAGAGCTTCTAGATTGGTGGAAATGTGGAGAATTGGGGAGAGTAGTGCTCTCAGAGACAGCTCTCAGAGCCTTGCGACTTTTCCTCATTCTTTATACATCTGTTTCAGTGGACTTTTCCTGAGTTACATTCTTTTCTGATAAGCCAGTAATCTAGGAAATAAAATATTTCTCTGAGTTCTGTGAGCCACTCTAGCAAATTAATCGAACCCAAGAAGGGGGACATGGGAATCCCTAATTTGTAACACAGGTAATAGCTTAGGCTTATGAATGATATCTGAAGGGGGGAAGATGTCAGTTTTGTGGGACTGAGCCCTCAACCTGTGGAATCTGATGTTATTTCTGAGTAGATAGTGTCAGAATTTAGTTGAATTGTTGAATTATAAAACACCTAGTTGGTGTTCCAAGAATTTCTTGTTCATGTGGGGACACCCCCAACTCCAGTGGAAATGAATCTGCACAAATTTACAGTATCTTCCATTTCATAAGTGTTTAATAACTTATTATTACTAATAATATTACTGTGAACTTTTCATTTTAGTTCGATCTATGTTAGACCAGTTTAATACATTTTCCATAACAGTGAATAACACATATGGAATTATCTACATGTGTTTTTATGGTTTACATAGGATTATGCTGAAAAATTATAAGCAAAATATGAGTGAAAAAATGAGAAAACCACAACACATTTATTTATCCTCAGGGCTAAATTGGTAGACACATGTAAAATGTGTAACATCCCAAAATGCACAATACTGTGTAACTGGCTACCAGGTACGATACTTTTAACCACCTGAGTAGTGCTTTAAAAATTTGTGTATAAAGCTTATAACCTGTTTAGGCATATGTCCTTTTCTGAAAGTCCCTCAGTTCCAGACATATGGCTTCTAACAGAACTAATCTTTGATTCAAATACTTTTCTATTAAATATAAAGGATTTTCAAAGAGCTTCTTCACAATGCAGTATTAAAAAAAAGTTTGTTGGATATAATAACTAATTAAATTCATAGTTTCTGATTTTAACAGACCTCAAATTGCTTTGTATTTTCCCTTAGAGAGTTTGACCTACTTAGCAGATTGGAGAACTTTGTGATCTGAATCATATTCCTGTCTGACAGCAGGAATTCAAATCCCTTGAGGACTTACCTTAAGTAGGATTCATTAGTCCTCTGTAGTCCAGTGCCCCAGCTGCCCATGCTGAAGACAAAAGGATAGCCAATTTAATTAACCACAGCCTCGAGGAGCATAATTCATTACCAATTTTTTTTCCAAGTAATGTAAGACTGTATCAATGCTCCCAATGAAAAGATAGATGGAGCCAAGTGGTCTATTCAGGAAAGAAATCTCTTAAACCTAATTGCTCTTTGACTATTTAATTGAAGGTAAAATTAGAGGCCATGACAAGACCACAAAACTTATCATCAGAGTGGAGAGACCTATATTTCTTTTATGTGATAAGAAGTCAATAAAGTATACAATTAAGCTTTAGGAGGAGAATTACTTGTAACCCATTGTATCAAAACATTGTATCTCTTCTATTATTCTTATTTATAGAACTAATTTTATGGCAAATGAACAACAGGTGAATGGTTTATTTTGCTATTATTTATAATAAATGTTTGTCATAAATCCAATAACTAGAAGTAGGTTCCCAATGATAAAGTAATTTCATTTACTCCCTCAAATATTAAATGCCTACTGTGTGTTGTGCTAAGTGCAGAGAAGGTAAAAACTTTTTTAAAGTGGTTTTGAAATGCTAACCACTTATTAAGTAACTAGAGATAATCATATAAAAATGACATTTAAAAAATTGAATATGGTGAAGTATACAATGGTAACAATTGTGGGAGTAATTAGGGAAGATGACTTATAGGAAATGTTACTTGAATTAGTCTGAAAGAGAGATTTGGAAATCATAGGGAGGAAGACAGGTGAAGGAAACTTGATACAAGAATTATTATGTGAGGTGAAACCCTAGCATCTTCCTAACTTTTCTGTGGTAGCATGGCTGGAGAAATAAATGGAAGCGAGGTAGATAGAAAATAAAATTATAGATGACAACTACCCCTGATTTTATGGATCAAGTACTTGAATATGTCTTTTCCATATGTTAATTTATTTAATCCTCTAAACAACTATCAATGTTTTTAGTCTTATCTTCATCTTTATAAATAATGACATTGAGTATTAAGAAGATGTTACAAAGTCCACTGTGATTTATATGTGATAAATGAAAGCCCACGGCTTTACCTACATGACTACCTGATTCAAGCCTACAAATCTTTTCATACTCTGATACTAGCAAGAACTTGTAGGCTGTACCAGGTCATATTCTATATACAAGTACTGGTCCATTATAATTAGGAGAAGAGTGATTATACTTGATTTCACACACAGAAATCCAGCAACAGATTAGATATTTTATGGAAATGATATGGAACACAAGTTAGAGATTAAGAGAATTTGAAAAATTTCAAATTATTTCTAACATAATATGATATTCAAATAAATGTTAGAAAAATGTAAATATAATTATTTTCTTTAATTAAAAATGCATATGGGATACATTTTATGCATATTACCTCATTTTTAGTAAAAGGTGTATAGTATATTAAAAAGAGATTGCCTTTATCATTCTTATGTATCTAGTAAGGAATATAGACATAGAACAAAGAGATACAATAACAAATAGATCTTAATATAAATTTCATTGATTAAGAGAATATTAACAATGTCGCAATATTACTCAACTAAATTTAAGTAAAAGTACAGCAACACTTCTTGTAAATTCAAGAAACAACAATTTTCCAATGCCTACTCTATACTGAGAACACATCAAAAGGCACAATAAATTTTGGCTGCTTGAATCTGAGCCTTATATTTTCCCCAGAGTAACTAGTTGGTGGGACTTTGAGGCCCTATATTGATTTTCATCTACATTTCACTACTCTTTGAAACTAGATGTGATCATTTCAAATTGCAGCATCCAATTTCAAAAATATCTGTGTGCAAGGTCTGACAGAAGCATAATAAAATAAGTGATTAGGGAAAACTATTTTTGACAAGCTCTTCCAACTCTTGAGAAGTTCCAATTTATTTATGCCGAGCTCTGCTTCCTCCTCAATCCATATGCCACTGAAATGTGTGCCATTCTTCGCAGCTCCCCAAGCTAATGTACAAGCATCTGTTTCTGTAATTACAAAAACTTAGCAATAGATGTACATGTAGAGTTTTATGGTCAATAAGATTCAGTTCTCACTATAGTAATTTGAAGATTGATCAGATAATTGATCATTAAATATAAATTGGCTACTATTTTACTGGACAAAAAAGAGGAAACTGGTTTAATATTTAAAAAAGATCAAAGAAAAACGTTTAAATGACTTATGGTAGAGTAAGGGTCAGAAAATAAAGGTGGAAACTCTAAGTGGATTTGAAGATGAACTCAATGTAAAGGAAACTGTTTTAGTTAACTATTGCCGAGTAATCAATTACCCCAAAATTGACAGCTCAAAACAACATGTGTTTATTTTCTCAGTTTTTATGGGTCAAGAATATGGGCACAGCTTAGCTGGGTCTTCTACCTCAGAAACGCTCATAGGCCACCATCCATGAAGCCTGGGGTGCACTCATCTCAAATGAAAAAGTGTGCTTTCAAGCTCTTGTGGCAGGATTCAGATATTCACTGGATTTTGGCCTCTAATCAGGCAAGGTGGCTTGTCTGATTAAGGTATGGCATCCAGTAGATCTGCTGGCATTACAGAAATCACAGTCTTTTGTAACTAATCATGAAAGTAATGCCCCATTGTCTTTGTTGTGTTTTATTGGATAGAAGCAATTCACCAGCTCTATCCCAGTTTCATGGCCTGAATACCAGGAGGAGGGATCATTGCAGACCATCTTAGAGCCTGCCTATCAGAAAGCTTATGTACAGATCTATGATGGAAAGGCTTATAAGCAGCTCCTGTTGTAACTTTCGTCTCAAAAATTAGAATATTTTAAGTTACCACTTTCCAATTAAAAAATCCAAGTTGTCCTTTGACCTTAAAAATTTGCAAATATTTATACATACATTTTTAATTTTATTAATTGTGGTAAAATTTAGGGTTTTTTTCCTTATATCTGTAATTTTCATGCAACTCACAATTAAAAACAACTTATTATAAAGTTCTAACTATTTGAAAACTACACAGGAGGACATTTGCAATTATTTATCACTCCATATCAAAGCAACTAAGAAGGTGTCAAATCCCTTAATTTAATGCATGGATTTGTTAACATAACTTTAAATATATATGTGTATAAATATGAGCAATATTCATTGATAAATAATTAAACAACAATTGTTGTAGATGACTATGTGCCAATAACTCTTGTATGTGTGCCAGATATAGCAGTAAATAAAACAGAAAATGCCCCTGTTCATGTGGTGTTTGTATCCCAAAGGGGTAATGAGACATCTAGCAAAAAGGCAGAAGTCAATTACAGATAGTTATATGAGGAAAGTAAAGTAGGTGATGGGACTGAATGGTGGGGACCCTTCTGAAGGCTGGCTGCATAGTGCAGGACTCAGGGGATAATGGTATTTGAGCAGAGACCTGAATGACAGCTCTCTTATCATCTGAGAACTGAGCATTCTGGAAAGAGGGCAAAGCGAGTCAAATGTCCCTGAAAACAGGAAAGCAGCCAGGCTGCTTGAGGACTAAAGATTAGTGTGCTTGTCCATAGTGCATGAGGGATGTGGAGTGGTCTAGATGAGTTTGAACAAGCCATAAGAACACTTCATAGAGATTCTTGTGGACCCTGCAAATGATTTGAGATGTATTCTAATTGAAAGAGGGTGCCATTGGAAAGTTCTCACGTAGAGAGTGGCAGGAACTGGAGATAGCTTTTTGTGTGAAGTCTTGCTGGAAGTGGACCTGTGTCTTGAAGGGCTGAGAAGTAAAGTGAGGTATTCTTTTTTTTTTTTTTTTTTTAAGAAAGAAAACCATTTTATTTAATTATAGGAACCATCTAATGTAAAATGATGTTGCAGAAGAGAGGTGGCCAATTGTAATTCAGGAGGAGATAGTAGGTAATTTCGTAGGACAAGTGGAGCTGTTGGCCTTAGAGAGAAGGTCAGGGTCAAATCACACATTGTAACAGGAAGACATGTGGGTGGATGAGTGTGGAAATGAGATATTAGTGTAGAGAGATGAGATGAGACAAGAACTTCTTGATGGCATTTTTAGGAGGCTAGTGAAACATTAGAATCTCAATAATATTTCTTCATAGGATGAGATTCTATGACTCGTATATATTCCTTTAATTATGCACTCACTGAGACTGTGATTTCTGGGATAAACATTTCTTTGGGCTATGCATTCAAACAGAGGAAAACTTGCTCTAAACCAGTCATTCTGAAATGCTAATTGACACTAGATGCACAATGAGAAAAATGAAAATACCCTCTGGTGAATTTTTCATGAAGCAAAATTTTCAGTTTATTCAGGGGCTATAGTGTTCCTAATGCTTATGTTAAAATGTCCTTTTTTTTATTAAACAGTGATGATGAAAGATAAATTTACTCTAATAACATTAATTGGGAAAAGGTTAACAGAGCTGAAATTCACAGATGGAAGAATAATTCTTTTTTTTTCCCTTTTTCTTTTCTGAGCATCCCCAATTTTTTTCCATAATGTTACTTAAGGTGTAAAAAATTAAATACTTAAATTATTTTATGAGAACAAAAGTATTAAAAGACAATATATGTCAAAGAGAAACTATCACTTCATGAGAGAACAAAACAGCGGTAAAAAAAAGTCCCCATCTATCATCAGGGCTACCTGTATATCTTGCTTCTTAAAGAAGTTTATCTGGAGTACTCATTTTCATGCATTATTCTTTGGAGTCAGAAAACCAGCAAATTTTAGTTATCTTTTCAAACACATGAAATGTATCTTATGAACTCATTGATTTCAATAATGTGCTTTGTTTGTGTTTCCAGTATAAATTAAGAAACAGAAACATGCTATCTTGAAAAGGAAATTTTTACTTGTCTTTCTAGGAAAAAAAGCAGGATCAGGAAATACCCCAGAAAAAATTAGTATGTCCCTATGGAGACTAGAACGAAGAACTCTCAATTGAAGCTTTCTGATTTATATAAAGATTGCTATTAAGAAAATAAAAGATGTCCATGTACCATTACCTATATTCTTTTCTATTCCATATAGCTAGCTAGGGAGAGAGGGCACATTTACGCATACATTCACGCATAGCATATATTGGTTATATATATGTTTGTGTGTGTCAAGCGCCATTTTATTATTTATTTGTTTGTTTGTTTGTTTGTTTATTTATTTAAGTAGGCTCCATGCCCCATGCACAGCCCAACACGAGACTCAAACTTATGACTCTTAGATCAAGACCTAAGCAGGGACCAAGAGCTGGATGTTCAGCCAACTGAACCACCCAGGTGCCCCTTAAGCACTATTTTGAGCACTTTGCAAATAATATTCTTGTTGTATAGCTTGAAATTACTCAGCCATAGTAATTTTACAGTAATTACAATTTGCAAAGTTTTAAATATGCAAATAACAGTAGAAAATTATTTATAAAGGAGTTTAACTCCATTTTGGTGACTTTTTTTTTTAATCACATCAGTTTTAATGGCCACTTTTGGTCAAATCTGCTTTTCAAGGATAATAATGAAATTACAATATCATCTTTCCAATAGTCTTCTAAATCTAAATTTTTTTCCTTGCAGTTTTTTAATTAATCATGGCTAACATTTATTGAAAATGTATTATGTCTCAGACCTTTCTTATCCATCACCAGATCCCATCTTTAAAACAAGAAAGGGTAATTAACATTACTTGTTTTGCTCAGTGGAGAAACAGCCTACAGAATGTAACTGGACTATCCCATGATGCATCAGGAGCTGCATTTGCTTCTGTTCATTCCTAAAACCCAAATTCACTTCCAGTGAAACATTTCTGCAGTTGAATATGTGAAAATGGCTATTGGTATTTCAGAGGATAAATCCTGTGTGTTGTCTTCTCTTTCAGAAGTCAATAAGAACTTGTGCTAAATACGTCTTTAGAAAAACATTATGGATACATATCCATAGTTTTGAAGCCCTACTAACATGTGTATTTTTGACCAATTAAAGACTATCTCTCAAAGTTAACTTTTTTTTTTCTTTATCGTTGTTACCTATCTGAGGTTTCTTAGGCTTCATTAAGGTACACACAGGAATGGATTTATATTTTCTTATGCGACAAAGAAAAGCAGTTGTCTTACTGACAATATAACAAAGAATGTTGTAACACTTATCTATGTTATTCATGAATTTCTACTTTTTTATTTTTATTTTTAAGGCAGGACTAGTTATTGAATTCCAGATTTATATATTTAAATTTGAATTGAAAGATTGGTTAGATATCAAAGCTAAAAAAAGTAATACTACTAAACGATCAGCAGTTGTGTTCATATTCTCTTATTGCCTGGCACATTTATGCTAGCCATAATTTTCTCATTTGATATCAACTGGATACCATGATGTTCTGTCTGGCCTTTACAGTGTTTCTATCTAACTTTGCTTCATCTTCTCTTCTTCTCTCCCTTCTCTTCCCATCCCTTCCTTCCTATCCCTTCCCTTTCCTCCCTCTCTCCCTCCCTCCCTCCCTTCCTTCCTTCTCCTTTCCTTCCTTCCTTCTCTTTCTTCCTTCCCTTTCTTTCTTTCTTTCTTTCTTTCTTTCTTTCTTTCTTTCTTTCTTTCTTTCAACTACAACCATAAATATCTATTATACAACCAAACTTTTTATTTGTTTATGCATTTCCAATTTCTAAGACTTTTCCTGCACAGAAGAAAAATGGAGAAGGTGCATGGAGAAATAGAAAGGACACCAGACTGGGAGCCAAAGGCGATGCTCCAGTCCTGCCTTATGGTGGGTTATGCAAATTAGATGATAGGATTTAAGGTCTCTGTCTTCATTTGCTAATATCCTAAGTGCAAATAACAACCTGCCCCTCCCATCTCAGGGACAGTGAGGATGAAATTATGTAGACAAAAGACAAAAATATGGAAATCCTGGCATTTGTAAAATGTTGGAAGTAAAACTTTGGAGTCATCCTTAAGAATATTTTCTGTTACTAAGTCAGTCAGAGAAGGACAATTATCACATGATCTCTCTGATATGAAGAATTTGAGAGGCAGGGTGGGGGGTTTTGGGGGGGTAGGGGAGAGAAATGAAACAGGATGGGATGGGGAAGGAGATAAACCATAAGAGAATCCTCAACTCATGAAATGAACTAAGGGTGGCTGGGAGGTCGGGGGGGTAGGGATAGGGTGGCTGAGTTATGGACATCGGGAGGGTATGTGCTATGGTAAGTGCTGTGGAATGTGTAAGCCTGACGATTCACAGACATGTACCCTGGGGCAAATAATACATTATATGTTAATAAAATAAATAAATAAATTTAAAAAAAAGAATATTTTCTGTTTCTGAGACTCTTCCGTAAGCTTGGATCTTTCTAGGAAATTTACTGTAACTACAAGTAATAAATTTTTATTTTCTTTCTCCTCCTCTTTCCAGAATATCTCTCTTTCAAATGAAGAAAATATTTTGCAAAGGATAAACTTTTTCTTTATGCTTTTATTCCATTTTTTTAATTTTAGCTTTTATTCCATTTTTTTAATTTTTTAATTTAATTTTAATTCATATAAATTAAAATTTTTTAATTTTAATTCCAATTTTTTAAATTAAGCACACTTAACATTTGAAATTCTTATGATATGTGATCTTAGAAACTTATAAGTTCTAGTAATTCTGGAATAAATGTATATAAATTGCAGTAGGACTTGGCTATAATTATTTCCTTTGAACACAGGTATTTGCAAATTCTTTTAAGATGTAGTGGTGGTTTTTAGTGACACAAGAACTCCTTTTTCTCTGAAGAAAGGCAAGAGGTAGATATGCCTGATCTGATTTCTAGCAGATTTCTTTTCAATGTGAAAAATTTGTGTTTGAGAATTAGATCTACTCCGACCTAAAAAGTGAAGCCACCTAACAAAAAATGAACATATTTTATATGTTTGCCTACCACCTTTATCAAGTTTTTTTTTTAAAGATTTTATTTATTTATTTGACAGAGGGAGAGAGATCACAAATTGGCAGAGAGTCAGGCAGAGAGAGAGAGGGGAAGCAGGTTCCCCGCAGAGCAGAGAGCCCAATGCGGGGCTGGATCCCAGAACCCTGAGATCAAGACCTGAACTGACGGCAGAGGCTTAAACCACTGAGCCACCCAGGCACCCCCACCTTTATCAAGTTTTTAATACATTTGTGTGAGGTTTGGAATTAGAGCAGTTTGTATAAGATGGCATGATTTTTTTTTTTAATTTTCATTTTGGTTTTGGTTTGGTTTAGTAAGTAAATTTTAGTAAAATTGTTAACCAAATTTTGGAAAGAGCCCAAATGTTCATCAACTAATAAATGATAAAGCATATATATATATCAGAATATTACTCAGTCATAAAAAAGAATGGAATCTTGCCATTTGCAATGACGTGGATGGAGCTAGGTATATTATGCTAAGCAAAATAAGTCAATAAGAGAAAGACAAATACCATATGATTTCACTCATATGTAGAATTTAAGAAATAAAACATATGAACATAGAGGTGAAAAAAGAGGCAAAACAGAAAACAGACACTTAACTATAGAGAACAAACTGAGGGGCATCTATAGGAAAGGTGGGCAGGAGATGGGCTAAATAGGTGGTGGGTATTGAGGAGGGCACTTGTGATGAGTCCTGGGTGTTAGGAGTAAGAGATGAATCACTAAATTCAACACCTGAAACTAGTATTACACTGTATGTTAACTAACTGGAATTTGAATAAATACTTGGAAAAGAAAAAAGTTTTAAAAAATAATTTACTGATTTTCTTACAATGTTACTGAGTAGTTCTATATATGAGGAACTAATTTAAGTGATTGAGATATATCAGTGAAGAAGATAGACAAAGATCTCTACTATTGCAGCATTTAGACTCTGGTCAGGGGAAACAGATAGTTCACATAAATATAAAATTACACTTTGGAATCTGACAAGGCATTGTGAAAAAAAGAAGTTTAAAGCAAGATAAGGGGGACTATGGGTACCTGAACAAGGAAGGAGAGGATTTAAACTTTGATAAGTGTAGCACTCAAACTGTGAAATAATAGCTAATAGATAAAAAGTTAGGGAAAGACCTTTAAACATAAGACAGATTATGTTCAAAACTCTGTTGGCCTTCTATTTTGTTGAAATTAAAAAGCCACATTTTTGCAATAGCTTATATTTCCTAAGCAATTTGAAGGCAATTTGTATTCTTAATCAATGACCTCTTCTATATTAACTATAACAATAGCTGCTTCAACAGAGAAATCTCAAATTTAATGACTTAACATGATACTTCTTACTCGTTCAACTCGAAAATGAATATCCCTGATGAATGATAGCTTCTTTTCCAAGTGGTAATTCATGACCAAGCCCCTGTTGTCTTGTGCTTTGGCATTTTTAAACATGTGACTTCTTAGGTTGTAAGTTCCTTATCATCAAGCCAGAAGGAGCATATGGGGGTTCCGGAGGGATAGCATTTTAGGGCTGTACCTGGGAATACACATATCGCTTTCATTCGTATTCCACTGGCTCAAACTCAATTACTAGATCACTTCTAGAAAGGAGTCAGGGAGACCATTCTGTATGGCCAGAAAAGAAAAGAGTTGGGTAATCAGCTTGAGCCTTTTATTATAATTAATAACTCTCACTCCTCTTTGTCTCACTTTGCTATATCCGTGCTAGCCTCTGTTTCTGGATCAGTTAGATATATTCCTGCCTCAAGACTTTTGCATTGGCAATTCCAAATGCCATTGCATTTCTCTAGATGTACACATGGCTCCCTCGTTTGCTTCATTCCTTCAATTACTCAAATGCTACCTTACTATGGAGGTCTTTCCTGGCATTGTATTTGCTCCATTTTATGCTTTTATTTTCTGTTTCATTGTTCTCTGTAACTATTATGTGTGTGTGTGTATAATTAATATAATATCATTAATATATATATTCTCTAACATAATATTTGTTTCACAAAAAATAATATGTCTCTCTTTTTATAACTATCCTTTTTATCTTGTTCTAGGAAGTTTAATATTGGATTGAAGGGTCATAATCCAAAAAAACACATAATGCCTTGTGTGAATATACAAATATATATCTTCCTAACATATTTATTTGTTTATTGCCTGTCTCCTTCACTAACCAAAAGCTATGTGTATACAGATTTATTTTCTTCTGTCAGTGTATCTCCAGAGCAAAGAACTGTCTCTACCACATAATAGGTGCTCAATAAATATGTTTTGGATGAATGAATAAATTAAAGAGTACGTAAATGTCTCTATAATGTCATTTATATACTTCTTAAATTATGTTTTCATATCAATCTCCCTCACTGCGCTTCTTGAAGGGAAGAAACATTACATTTCCTGGTATGTAGAAGACTGATGATAAATTTTGGATGAAGAAAGGGGAATAAAAGATGAGGAAAGTTATGTTGGGAGAGTACAATAAATTTTCTTCTTTTTAAAGATTTTATTTATTTATTTGAGAGAGTGAGAAAGAGAGAGAAAGCATGAGCAGGGAGGAGGGGCAGAGGGGGAGAAAGAAGCAGACTCCTGGCTGAGCAGGGAGTTGATGCTGGGCTTGATCCCAGGACCCTGGGATCGTGACCTGAGCCACCCAGGAGCCCCCAAATTTTCAATTATAGTAATAGGTCGTCACTATATAGTATCCATCTCCCACTTCAATAAAGGGTTTTTTATTTTGAAAATATATATATACACACTCGTATATGTGTGTATATATATATATATATACTATACACTATACTGTATCATGTGTGTATATGTAAATAAATATAAATATATGTATATATAAAATATGTTCTTATTCATATGGCCTCACTCAAAAACTCATGTTATTTTCTCTGTCAGATTGTTTCTGATACAAATTTCTTTTATTTTGGCTTGGCTTAATTCAATATGGCTTTGTTCTTCATTAGTGCAATAAGGACAATTTGACATTCTTTATTTAATATAAACCAAATCAAACAGTATACAATAAGTTATTAAGTATGGATGTAGCATATTCTGCTAGATTTTACTACATTAAATGAAGATTTTGATAAAACTGGAATATCATTAATTTCAAAAAGAAAATATACCCATATACACCAATGAATCATTTCTAGAAAACACAATGGAGTGTGCCTATATTTTATGACATTCAATGATAAGCTAACATTAAAAAAAAATCTAGTCTCATTATTTTCCTTTGTGATATTATATTTTCACTTATTCTACTAGAATATTTCAAATTTGATAATATACCTCTATACACATATAATTAAAATAGGTATATTTGATTATCACTGTCTTGAATTGAATTTTCTGGAGAATTGGGATATCATCTCTGGCTTGATTTTTATCTCTAGTTTATGTCATTTTGCCCTTCCCTTCACTTTCAATATCATCTTATTTCTCTAAGTTATAAAATGCTATGACCTTTTATTAAAGTAGAAAAAAATAATAAAAAGTCTTTTGAAATGATATAGAGAACCACAATTTGTTAAATTCAATACCAAAAGAGCATCTATGACTCATTCAGGACATAACAACTCTAAATTGCCCTAAGAATAGGAGGCATACACAGTATAATACATAATACTAATGGTGAGGGAATGATTGCGACTGGCTTATAGAATTAATTCAGAGTACATTCAGTGCAGGTTCTTGAGAAAGATATTTAGCTTTAAAAATATTACCTCATAAAAGTCCAAAGTCTTAATTTTTAAAGAGAAATTAAAACTACCTGGAAAGCAAATAAGGCAATAGATAGATATAATTAGTTGCTAATTATGATATATCTAATGAGAAATTTCACCAAAATAAGCATTACTTTTTTTATACCTAACCTGTAAATCCTACTTTGGTAAGTTTAGTATTTCAGTGGAGGTGCTATACATATTTTCACTTGTTTGAATCTTTGGCTTAAGGGTAGAACCATGTAGAAATATATTTTAAATTATATTTTGCTATATGCTAATTAACTAGAGTTTCTTTATTGACATTTATAGTTATTATTTTTGTCATGCTATACATAATCAAATTTTCTGTGAAAAACAGCCACACAAAAGCTAACTAAAACAGAAAAAAATACTCTTGGATCTTAGTGCATATAAAAGTTTTTAAGATTTCTTATAATAGGGGAATCTGGGCGGCTCAGTGGGTTGAGTTTCTGACTCTTGATTTTGCCTCAGGTCATGACCTCAGGGTCGTGAGATCTAACTCTGTAGGGTTCTGCACACAACTTGGGGTCTGCTTGGGATTCTAACTCTCCCTCTCCCTGAGCCCCTACCCCTGCTCATGTACATACTCTCTCTCTCATTCTCTCTCTCTCTCTCTTTCTAAAATGGATAAATAAAACCTTTAATTTTCTTATAATATATTCTCAATAATGGACAAAAGAAGAAATGTCAATAGTATATAAATCACACATTTAGGGAAAAATTACTAGATTAAATAAACATTTGAGGCAATACATAGTTTTTCTTTATTATATGTCTTAAAGAAAGCTGCTAAGGATAATTATACTTAATTGTACTATTTCTTTGCAGTTGATTTAAGTAATTGTATATCTCAATGGCAATGCAATACTATTATAAGTTCTTTGTAAAGTCTGGTTCAAGTAGAGGTCTTGTAGATACTTAATAGTGACTCTTGATTTCAGTATTATGTTCCAGTACTTAAATTCCATACCCCACACCTGTTGGAATAGTTGCAATAGCCCTTTATTTACATCTGAATTTAGGATGTTTTCTGAAGAATTCCAAGCAACATTTTACTTCAGTCCAACTTGATCATTTGCCTATGGAGAGTCTAAATTAGTTATCAGCTAGATGGGTCTCTATGCCTCTTTTGTAGCAATTTGACTCTCAAATAGGCAATACAATAGAATAAAATGTTCATTTTCCTAGGCAGTCAAAGATCAAGAATTGTAGGTAGTGATGTTATTTATTTTCAATGTAAGAAAGGCCTTATTGGGTGCTTGGGTGGCTCAGTTGGTTAAGCAACTGTCTTCATCTCAGGTTATGATCCTGGAGTCCCAGGATTGAGTCCCACAACTTCCCTGCCCAGAGAGGAGTTTGCTTCTCCCTCTGACTCTCTCCCTTCTCATGCTCTCTCTCTCTCATTCTCTCTTTCAAATAAATAAATAAATAAATAAAATCTTTAAAAAAAGACCTTCTTAATAACAACACCTCTTAACAGGGAAATTTTGAGAACTGGAAATAAAAAATCTGGAACAAAGTCTTATTTATTATGTCACTTTGGGTAAATCTCAGCTTATCTACTTCTCAAATAAGTGCATGATTCTCTAGCTACCTAAATTCTGGAGTAGTTTTGAAGGTTAAAATAAGTTACTATGTGGGAAAATGCTTTCTATTCCTAAAGGTACAAACGTGAGCTATTACCGATTTTGTTAGCATTTATAAACTTGTAACTTCTTTTTATTAAATGATTTAATTTCCAGTTATATTCTTAATTAATCATTTTTGGAGTAATTTTTTATAACATTTTCTTTGTTAAATGACCATTAAGAAGAAATACAATCATGGTAACAATTATGGTAAAGATAATAATAAAAATAATATGATAATGATGGAAGGCATTTATATTGGCTGCATCAGTATTTTAAGTGATATATTGCAAGCATCTCAAAAGTTTGACTATAGCACTCTGTAGAGGTGTATTCTTGGTTATGTAGTTTATTAATCACTTATGCCTTAGAATAAGACACTTACTTTCTCTTTTGTACCCACATAGAACAATGATAGAGGATTAAATGACAAAAGCCATTCTTGAACCAATGTTTTCTATCTCAACTGGAAAGATAAAGCTACAATGGAGCAATCACAAATGAAACGACCTCAACACCACAGTTTAAACTATTTATGTATAAGTTTTATGTTGTCAAAGTGTAATTTTTAAAAAGTTAAAAACATGATTCTTATAAAAATACAATATGAAAGCAGGAATTTCTTTCATACATGAAAGAAATTTCATTCAACTCATTAGTGATTGAACCAGTAAGATATTAAGCTATTGAACTAATACTGAGCTAAAAAGAATTTGAAGAGGTGGGTATTTATAAGCAACTTAAAAGGTGAATGTTAAAATAAGTATTTTAGTCAAGCCACAAAACTGGTTAATGTTCTACAAAGCAGTAAGTTGTAGTCTTGGGGTGATCATTTCTGTCAGACAGAAATCTACATGGTAATTTGCATGTTTTTCAAAGTTTTTAACAGGCTTACCTGCAGTTTATAAAAATCTAGAACTAATTGCTTTTGATTTTGCTATTTCCTCTCTGCTTAGTCTCTAGACACTATACATGTATACGTTGCTGTGATTAGTGGCCTTTTAAGAAGGTTAAAAAAAAAAGAAATCATTCTCCCTCTACCTTGTGAGGGCATAGCAAGAAGGTGACAGTCTGCAAACCAGGAAGAGGGCTCTCCACAGCAACCAAATTGGCTGACACTCTGATCTAACTTAGATTTCTTGGCCTCCAGAACTGTGAGAAATACATGTTTACTGTTTAAGACACCACCTATGGAGTTTTGTTGTCTGCACGGGCAGACTAAATAAGTGCTATCATTTAGAGTTCTAACATGCAGAACTGATGAAAGTAAAGCTGGATTTGTAGAAGCTGAAACCAAACCACTTTAAGTGGGGATCCTAGGGGATTATGTGTGTGGTGTGGTAGAGCGGGCATGAGAATGAGAAGGGGCCTTCAAGACAGCTGTATCATTGAAATGGTTGCCAAAGCTCTGGCTCTTTAAGCCAGAAAAGGAGGTAGTCAAGGGGTACCTATGAAATGTCTTTGACTTTTTCTGGTAAAATCACACGTAGAAAGAGCATTTGACTGTTTTATATCATCATGAAAAGAACTAGGACTAGGAAGCATTAGTTTTGGCTTATTATAAAGAGAAGTTTTCTGATAGTGAAATATGGGTAGAGATGGAATGATGCATTCATTCACCAGAGCCAAATAATCCCTGAGAGTTGAGCTATTTTTTCCATACTATTTCACCCAGAATTTTACCCTGATATAATACATTATATTCTTTTATGCTATACATTTTCTCCAGCCGACACGTTTTTGCTATTATAATTCTCTCCATGTTAAAATTCCTTTTTTAGATTGAATTAAATTATAATTATTACCAATATACTATTGGCGTCCCTACATATATGATTAACTTAAAAAAGCAATTATCATGAATTAAATTATTAATCAGGAATGTATTTTTAATTAGATGGATTGGTTTTCCTTCAGTTAGTTCATATGTTATACCAGGATGTTAAAGATTTCACTATTAATTATTTTATCCTATTTGGTTTTTATAGATGTGACTCCTGAGGAGGGTTGTCTACATGAAAAAAGTAGTTGGAATTAGAAGGAATCTGGTTATAGCTATGTAACTCAATTATTTTGGTCACCATATCAATAATATGACAGAAGTCACATTGTGTTCTATCATTAAAAGTTATTTTTAGTGATTTATTAGCTGACAATTTGATGTTCTCCTTCAATTTTCTTGAAAGCAGAGTTGGAAACCTCCTGCTTTAAGAAGTGATTTGTTACTCCTTGGAATCATTCACTCTCTCACTAGTGACACCAATATTTCACATTGTAAATTGTTTTTTATCCTGAGGGTTTTACACCCCTCAGCAATGCACCCTGTTAATATTAGGGTATGTGTGAAAAATATACCTTCTTATTAGAATATGGGAGATGGAGATATGTGAATGTAAGATAGGAAAGAACAAAATAGGATTTTTTTCTCAGAAGAGTTAGTTTTAGAAGACAGTACAGGTAGAAGTGGGTATATCAAAAATCAATGCTTTTAAGACTTGTGTGCATGAGTGTGTCTTGCACAAAATAATTGCACATACCTAGTGGAACAGTGGAAGCTCATTCACTGAAATATCCAAAGCATCTATGACATTGTCACTGCTCAATTTCAGAAAAAAAAAAAAAACTGTACATAGGAAAAATAAATAAAAGAAATAAATGAATAAAAAAACTTTATTCAGTGTTTGGTGTTACGACTATTCCCATATTATCAAAGAGGAAAATTAAATCAGAGTTGAGAATTCATTATATTTATTACTTCAGATTGGCTGCTCTGAAGTGTTTTGCCATTGTTGTACAAAACATATTTAATTGATTATAAGTGATGGTTCCCCTGGGACCTCATGATCATGACTTAGGTGTCCCAGAGGCTACTCACTTGAATTCAACTTCCAATTGTCTAGGATAATTAAGATTACTAAAAGAAATTTTAAATTATAAAATGATGGTTATTTTTATATCTACCAATATTCTTAGTATGAAGTTATGGCATATACAAAATAACTATATATATAGGAATGTATACATTTTTCCCTTATGTATTTTCTGGTCCACATACACTAGGATTATAAAAAATATTATTTTCTGTTTTATTCATCATCATGAATATTCATATTCTAGTTCACTCGGGTGTGATTACTGATGCTTTTATAACTATTAATATCTTTATATAATATGTAAATATTATAAAATATATATTAGGAAGTATTATGTGAGCTAGTCTCTCTGGAATATTCTCTAATATTACCATCTACTTTTGTTTTGAAGATAAAATTCTGAAAGATCGCCTTCTGAATATGAAGTTGCTTTGGAGGCATGATAATTATTTATATAGTTTCTTCATATGTCTTTCAAAAATACATTGGCAGAAATATAAAATAAACCATAATACAACAACTGACTTATACTCCTTATCTAGAATGAATTTTCTGCCTGTTACATTTAAAGCATGGATATAGGAGTAAAAGCACTTATAAAAATATGGATTTGCACAGATAAATGTATATTTAAGATACATCATCAAATTTTTCATATTGTCATGCAAGGTTTTTATACTGAAAGATAAACTATTGGTCTATGTAATATCTCAGAAATTAGTGAAATGGAAGGTGAGGATGGAGTAATAAATACTTTTAATACTGATTTTTATTTCAGTATAAATAATATACTGTATATTATACAGTAATATATATAGCTGTATGTGTATCCAACATGTTAATAAATAAAACTATAGCTCTAAGTGACCAAAGTCATAATTATAAGAAATATTACATTTTACAAGAGAGCAACAAAAAGGTAATTTTCTTGATGTAGAATTAAAAAGTAAAAAAAGATTTCTCTTAATTCACACTTTATCATTCTATTTATTAGAGTGTGAACTTAATAAGGATCCAAAATGATGAATTTGAGAATTTTATTCCACACATATAGTCAGTAGGTGGTTTTTGAACAGATATAGAGTCAATACTGTTACTGATTTCTTTGTGTTATATAATACTGTGAAATGTGATTATCAACTACATATTGATTTGATTCAGTTAGTTTTTATGCAGTTTAATTTGGTACTCCTCAGAAAGTTGGGTATTTATTTGGAAAAGAAATATGACTAATATCATATTTCTTATATCAACTTGGGAGCTATGAACAGAGATATTCATGTAAACCATCAGATGGCAATGAGTTAAACACGTAATAGAGACTTATCCTGAATTCAGGATAGTGGTTTTCTCTGGGATCTCACTTCTCTAAATGGGTCCAAGAAAAGTTGTTTTCAGTTTGTACAGCTTCTCCTTCTTGTAAGAATGAGAATGGCAGTGTCCAAGGTCTTTACTCCTCTGAACCAAAACCAGAGCCTTCACATGATATTTTAGGTAAGTAGCAACACCAACAGAATATGAGTAATGATGATCTGTTTGGCTATTATCATGGAAATGAGTGATTCTACCATATAATTATAACAGCTTTTCATTATAGTTAGTTGAACTGTATTATTACTCTAATAATGACTAGTATTATTTTCTTCTTTCTACTTCTCTTTTTCTAAACCCTGCTTTACATTCTTTTCTATGACAAACATGTGATTAATTTGTAATAAATTTCATACAGAGCATAAGTATATGCTCACTCAATTTCAAAATTATATAAAAATATAGTATAAAAACAATTATTTAAATGACCAAAAAAGGAAAAAGCATAAACATTTGAAGCAGAGGTGACAATTAAATCAATAGAACTGAAATTCACAGTTGTTTCTAAACTTCCAGGCACCAAGAAAGAAAAAAGTGGGGTAAGTAAATATGATGAACTACCTAGTGTTCTTCAGAATGTTCTCAGAGAAAAGAAAACTTCTTAGTGCTAAATTACATGACATTACTCAGTTGGAAATATATTTCATAAGAGAAATGGTGAAACAGATAATGTCCTAAAAAATGTGACAATGAACTTTAAATTCTATTAATTCTTTCTCCATTATGTAAAAGTCAAAAGCCAAATATAAATTATATTCACAGTCGTAAATAAATCCAGACAGTTTTGTAAGAGATAAACTAATTTGGTTCAAGTATACAGAATCCTCATTATTCATTCTGATCCTGGAATAAGATCTATAAAATCCATAGAAGGAGATAGTGCATATTGAATATTCACTTCCATGGTAACTCTCTGAGATCTCCTACTTCTGCTATTCACAGCATTGTACATTTCCTTGCCACATTGTATCAGGTTTGGTCTGTATGATCAACAGAAATGATGGTATGTGGCTTCTGAGTCTATCATGCAAAAGACGTGGTGACTTTTCTATGCTTTTTCTTGGATCTCTTGTTCTTGGGGAAACAAGTTGTTCTGTCATAAGGACACTCAAGCATCCCAGTGGAAAGATCTGTGTGGCAAGGAACTGGAGAATCTTGCCAACAACCCTTGAAAGGGGATCCTTTAATTCAAAAGAAGTTTTCAATTGACTACAAATGCAGCCAACATCTAGACAACAACCTCATTATAATTTTGGAGACAAAACCACTCAACTAAGCTATTGCCCATTTCCAGACCCACAAAAATTAGTGTTGTTTTAAGCTGCTCAGTTTTGTTACACAGCAATACATAAATAATTCATGTTATCTTTATCAAGTCTTCCCCGGATTTTGTCTGTCTTATCTAGATTTGGGAGGGGAATTGGAGAGCAGGGCAGGGTTAGACTTCTAAAAAATTGGTTCTTACTATTGCTTTTATTCTTAAACATTGGTTGAATGTGGCATATTTTGTTTTCAAAATCAGATCTTATTTTTTTATAATTTTTTAAAGATTTTATTTATTTTCAAAATCAGATCTTATTAACAGCTTAGAAACTTTACTTAATATTTGCTAGACTTTGAAAAGGTGAGTTATATTCATTAATTTAATAAATATTTAAATTAGTCTGTTCTCTCCCAAGCATTGTGTCAGCATTATCACATAGTTATACAGACTTATATTTTCCTTTTGTGTGGACTGGTTATACTCTTGTTCTCTCTTGTGAGTAGGTTCTCAGTTGAGTAATCAGAGGCATTACATCAAAAATGTGAACAGTGAAATGTTTGGAAATTTTCAGTAATCTTTAGAACACTGGGGAAGAAAGTCAATATACCTCTCATGGATTATCTGATTTTAAGCAACTTGGTTTCTTAGTGCATCTGCCAGGATTAATTACGAGCAAACTGTTCCTGTACATAGCTAGATGAACTGAGTTGCTGGATGGAGTAATTTGATATAAATCTGCTGATTTTAGTGTACTATCTAGCAAATCCAATGATTTTGGCTTAAGAATAATTATCATTGAGCCTATATTTTTGGTTGTATACTTTATATAAAGCTAAAAATGCAGAAAGATGAGAAAGAAACAAGAATAAAGGCTTGGAGAGGTTTTTCATGAATAAAAGGTAGTGTATGTTTTTAGTCTCAAAGTAGTTTATTAAATGAAAGTGCAAAGTGGTAGTTTTGGATAGCTCCTATTATTTTCAGGTAGAAAATAATACATAACTGGCAGAAAATGTCATTTTTTTTTTCAAAAATTGATGACTCTACGGTTAAATAGGCAAGCACACATTTTCAAAAATTAAACACTAAAATTTTTAGTTACTATCACTGTTCTCTTAATGTCATCATGAGATTGTATTCACATACACAATGGGCTCTTCTTCACATCAAATTCTCATGCCTGGGGCTGACGGAAAATTACTCATAATTATTCTGTTAAATCTGCCATACTTCACTCCGACAGATGATAGCTCCTGAAAAAAAGGAAGATCATCGATGCAGAAAGAACTCAAAAGCACGTCCATAATTTGCCATTACTGGGGCGTATGATTTTTCAGATAAGCAAAACTTTTCTGATTATGGAAAATTGGCTTGATTTCACTGAAAGGACCACCACAAATGTTTTTTTGGTGGAGAACAGGGCAAGAGTACAAATGGAGGCCCCAAATTGCTAAATAAAGTATGTTCTATCCTTTATCCCAACAGTAAACTTCTCTAATAACATTGAAAAATATGTACAATATACAGTTTTATAGGCTGTATACGATTTACATATGAGTTACATATATATTGTATATATAACATAAATAGTGATATATTATATATTAATATCTACTTTACATTTACATATAAATGTACATTTATATTTATGTACTTACATATTTATGCATTTACATAAAAATTTATACTTTTGTATGTATAGTTATACATTTATATATTTATGTATAGAGAGAGTGTATTTAGGCCTGGACTCAATAGTTTGGGGGTCACTCAGGAAACTGAATGGGAATTAGCCTCCTTTGTCACATGATAGCTTAATAGTGGTGGACACTGCAGTGTCATTAAGAGTAAACTGTGTGGAAAAATGTTTGCAGGCATTTTCTGAAGTAAAGGATGAAGTGGTCTTTACTAATTTACAGTCTTATCATCCTGAAGAAGGATACACTGAAATAAACAGTTGTGTTGACACAGATGGTCATTAATGTCATTATAACAGGTTTTAATTTAATCATATCAGTTGCTGTTACATATATCATGATAATCACCATTTTGTAATGAAGTATCTAGATCATATATTTTTTTCTTAAATTCTTCTTCTTTCAACATTTTTATTGCTGGGTTTTTATAACAAAAATTGATTTTTATAATAAAACTATTGTGGAAAGAAATTTTGTGATTATTTTTACATGAATCTTTTTTCATAGCCATGCAAACATTTTCTTTACTCATAGTGTTTTGTATAATTGGAATGTCACTTTTGTTGTATATTTCCTATGGAGATTTTTTTCTTTTAAGTAAGATAAATTTTTAAAAAATACTTATTTTAATTTTCATAAATAGTCAAATTTAAGATGGTTTGGATTTTTATAAGGTATTGCTAATCATAGTAACCAAAGCAATAATTCATACTGAGTAACTAAAGAGAAAATTCAACATTAATTTTTTGGCGGAAGACCATAATTGGGATTAGCTCTTTGTGCTCCTTCTATTCTACCTCCCACTCTTACCTTTTCTGTGCACCTTATATCTTCTCTGAATTAAGTCTATTGTTTTCACAGAATTTAGGCAGGATTACCATTAGAAACCATAATATTTCTAAGAGTGATTTTTATGTCAAAATCATTATGTTTTTATCAAGATGTCTTAGCTTTAAAAACATAGATGAAAATTGAAAGAAAATTGTAAATAATCTGAATTATTACAAAGTCATAATATCTAAACACAGATGAAATATAAAAAAGGATCGTGGATTTTTGGCCTTAATTTTACTTCTATATCTTTCTTTTTCCTATACCAGAGTGGTAACATTGTAATAAGCTTATGCTCAACAAATATTTGTATTTCAAAAATTAAGTTTTCATGTTTCAGTTCTTCACTTAAGTCAAAACCTATATTTTTTTAACACCTGATTTTCTTGTTTTCTTCTAATAGTTCAAAAATGTACAAAATAAACATTAGTTGTGCAACAATATTTCTATCACTTATAGTATCTAATTGAAGTATATAATGTTACATTTACAATTTTAGCTATAACTTCTCTCACTTATAGCTAAATATATATTTATATATATAAATTTATACCAGATGATTTATATATAAATGATATATATATTTGTAATATATATATAATATATATAAATATATATATAAATATGATTTATAATGATATATAAATGATTTATATATATAAATGATATATATATTACCTGATAAATGAGTAGTATTTTTACTTTTTCAGGCTAGATAATAACTATTTGTTTCATTATTTTGGTATCCGTCCTACGTGTTCAGTCATTCTAGCATCTAATTTCAAAATCATTTTTAATAACCAACCTTTTTATTGTTTTCTTCAAATATACTGCTTTTGGGAACACTGAAGTGTAAATATAAAAAGAAAGTATATTAATTTTTTAAGTACATCATGATTGTAATCTTTACTAGTGTCATCTTGTTTTTCTAGAATTCTGTGAGCTGACTGGAGTTTGTATCACCATTTTTTTTCAGTCATAAGATGACATGTACTTCTGTGTGCAAACAACAATACTTCAATCTGTCTTTCACAAAAACTCTGTAGTGGCAGGAATTTTATATGACCTGTTTGAGAACTTGATGAAAACGACTTTTTTGCTAATTTTAATTGTTTTGATCAGTAATTAAATCTTATTAAGTCAAGAATTTGTAATATCTTAACAAACTTTTTGTGGGTGACATTGGACAGAAATCTGCTCACTTTTAGTATCTCCATTAAAAAAAATTAGCAGACTGCTTCTTTGAAGATTCTCTCACATTTCCTTTTTCATTAAATGAAATTACTATTTTCTGTTTCTAACATGATTTTGACTTCTCTTCACTCTGAATAATAATCTAAAGAATAAAAATTAATTGCATTCAAAGTGTATAATATTTAAATATCTATTCATCACAAATTAAATACAAAATTAAAAAATAAAACTTTTTTTATATGTTTCCAAAGGAAATTATTTATCTTCTAATATATTAAAATGTCTGGACATTCAAATCCATTGCAATTATTAAAATTATTAAAATTTAAAATTAAACTTATTTAAACAAATTTGAAAATTATAATTTATTTAATTAAAAAATTAAACTAAAATATATAATCTTCACAGAAATAAAATTATTAGTTAATACTACCAATAAATGACACCTTGTGAATTAAAGAATTGGTATTGTGCTTCCAATATGTTTTATCTAGTCTTTTTCTTTTTTCAAGATTTTATTCATTTACTTGACAGAAAGAGGGAGACAGCAAGAGAGGGAACACAAGCAGCGGAGTGGGAGAGGGAGAGGCAAGCAAGCTTCCTGTAGAGCAGGGAGCTCAATGCTGGTCTGGATCCCAGACCCTGGGATCATGACCTGAGATAAAGACAGAAGCTTAATGATGGAGCCACCCAGGCGCCCCATGTTTTATCTAGTCTTATACAAATTTAAAATGAATACCAATATATCACTTATTTTTTAGAAAATATTTCTTGGTGACTAATTCATCTAATGGCAGTACTATGCTAATTCCTAAGTACCTCTGGAATTGCAAATGGGAACCAAAAAAAGGCAAGAAAATAAACACAGCACCACTGAGAGATTATTCTTTCTTGTGCAAAAATCCATCATGTAAACAACTACATAAGAGAAAAGATTTGATTGTGAATTTTCTATATGCAAGTTCTTCTACTGGTAATTCCTCACTGCCCTTCAGAGCAGCTCCATGTCCTACACTAGCTGTAATTAGTACAGCTCTCAAACCTTTACTCACATGCTTTTGGTCCTAGGACTAGTTGAAGACTAGGAAACAAGTCTCCCCTGGGGACTTGAACAAGGCTCACCATGAGATTGAGTGTCTAGGGTCTGGAGTACACAGTGTTGGTGTTAAGAGATAGATCCTCGGTGACGAAAGTGACACTGATTCTCTAAATGTTTTTGCAGTAATACATGTGGGGCCCTGTAAAATCTGGAGTCCAAAGCAATTGCCTTATTGTTTGAATTTACGATTGCCTTGGTACTAAAACTGCCTTTAATTGTCAGTAAGATTTATTTTATGGGAAAATACTTCAGAATACTTACTTGGTAATTTCTAGTTAAGACATTTTCAGTTCTGGGCACCTGGGCTGGCTCAGTGGGTTAAGGCCTCTGCCTTTGGCTCAGGTGATGATCCCAGGACCCTGGGATGGAGCCCCACATCAGGCTCTTTGCTCAGCAGGGAGCCTGCTTCCCCCCCTCTCTCTCCTGCTTCTCTGCCTACTTGTAATCTCTCTCTATCTGTCAAATGAATAAATAAAATCTTTAAAAAAAAGACATTTTCAGTTCTTTGTGGATGGAGTCAGACGATAAATAAAACAGATAAAATAAATACATATTTTTTCTTAGAAAAAATACAATAAAACGAGATACATTAAGGATAGAGAGTCAATGTGCCTTAATAGAAAAAATGATTTTTCTGAGTTTGAATTCTGGTTCCCTTATTTCAGAATGGTTCTGTACTTTCCCTTCAACTAGATGGGCAAGCTGAGTCTATTTTCAGTGGGCATCACTGGATCCTTCTCCTCTCATTTCCTTCCATCCTCCTTCTTCCACTGACCTGGACTCCTTGGATTTGAGATCTCTTCTTTTCTTTCTCCAGAGATCTTTTTATTCATCTTGTCTTCTGGTCCAAGTTTTTGGACAATAGGCTTAGTCTCGCTCTTTTTTTTTTTTTTTCCTTCAGGAACTTGGAGTACAGGAAGGAGAGATACAGGAAAAGAACTTTTTTGGCTCAGCTCCAAAGTAAAATAAATCCTGTTTTTTGTGTTTCTTTTTTCTGAGTAAGAGAAATTCATTGCATTAGTGTCCCTAGAATCTTCAGTCTCCCTATGATATCCAAGAATCTTTCTATCATTATCTATTATTTCTATTTCTATTACCCTGGCTGATTATCTGATTATGAGGCCAAGCTCCTGGAGAGTGGTGGTAAAGTTTTCTACTCCAGAAAGAAGTTAGGTCTGGAGGAAATTTTATTCATATGTATTTATATATATAAATAGATTACTATTTTATATTATTACCATTATATTTTGGTAATTATTACTATAATTACTGTTACTATATATAAAGTGGACTCCTATATATATATATATTTTACTATGCATATACATATATATACACATACATATATATAGTTTACTATACATGTATATGTATACCCACCTAGCAGAATTGTGTTGAGAACAGTAGAAACATTGCCTGTGAAACATCTGTTATAAAATAGGCACTTAACCAATTGTAGCTGTGATCCCAAGTGAGGTTTTACTTTATTTATTTATTTTTAAATTAATTAATTAATTAATTAAATTTATTTAAGATTTTATTCATTTATTTGACAGAGACAGACATCATGAGAGAGGGAACACAAGCAGGAGGAATAGGAGAGGGAGAAGCAGGCTTCCTGTGGAGCAAGGAGCCCAATGCGGGACTCAATCTCAGGACCCTGGGATCATAACCAGAGCTGAAGGTAGACACTTAAGGACGAGCCACCCAGGTGCCCGAAGTTTTACTTTAAGTACAAGGATCATGGTAGTAAACATTATTATACTGCTAGTATTTTCAAGTATAGGTTTTCCTTCACAAAATAATGTTTATGAAATTTGGGGTCTAATTTGATATGGTTTTCTTCTACTGCTGCCAGCCATCAATTTATCTATTATCCAGTTTCTAATTTGTATCTTTTAATGTTTTGAGAATTGAAACACATATAATCAAAATTGTACTTGTTATAAAATGTAGTTAATGAACTTTAAAGAGAAATATCAGATCAGGGCTAACTTTCACCTGATAAGCTACCATTGCTGAGCAGAGCTTTGACGCTAGCTGGTGTAGATTCTGTGATCTATACAGATCTATAATGGGTTAAGTTTGAGAGTGGCACAGTGAATTCACATGTCTACAAACCAATAGAGTAAGTTTCAACAAAATTGTGTGCGTCAGGTTTATAACCTATTGTAATATGCTTATGGGCTTTGGGGTACTTATTGAGGGCTCTGTATCAATTGAACTAGGCTTGGTTGTGGTAAGGTAAAGGTCTACAAATTTCAGTGACTTCAAGCAAAGTATTATTTCTTGCTCTGATACATAGTCATTGTAAGTGACAGAGATGGCACGGGAGTATATCTCTGCTCCTGTTCACCTAGATACTCATTCTCCAGACAGGGTTTGAAGAATGGGATTGATCAAGTATTGTCTTTCAAAGACTTCCATCTAAAAGTGACTCTTTCCCTTACATTTCACTGGCTTAACTGATAATGACTAACCTCAAGCAGCTGAAGAACTCACCATATGCCAGGCAAAAGGAGATGTGGACACGTGGGTAAATGATCTCTTATATCCACATCATGGTGTAGTGACTTTGCAAATGAATAGAATTTTGTTTTGTAGCTTTATCACATACTAGTGGTTACTAAAATCTGTTGTTTAGATAAGTGAAACACGTTTGCATTGTGTTAAGTAAAATTGTTAAACAATTAAATCAAAGTGAGATTTCATATTGATTTCCAATGGTTCTAACTTGTTTAAAAGTCAGAGAAACAAAACTACTAAACCTATTTTCAGTATTTCCAGCAATTATAGGAAAAATGGTATCTTCTTTCCTGAAAATTTCTTTTAATGTATTTGCCCAATTTTTTCTCTTCACCACTTCCTCTCCACCACGTTTCAACAACAGTAATCTATGTTTCAACCAGCCTATTTCTTTATCTCTTGGATTAAAATTTGAACTGGCAGAAGAATAGTCAAATGCATTTATGGCAGAAAAGAAAAAATAAAACAATGTTAGGATTACACAGCAGTAGAAGGAAATAAATTTTTTTCTTACATAGTTTTAAATAATATTGTTTCTCCATGCAGACTTTAGGGAAACACAGTCATATTCAAATACTGTGGTATTTGTTCTATGTAATTTTTAATTTTATAAATGGGAAGGTTTTTTCCTCCTTCAAACTAGAGAGTAGTTAACAATATATTCAAATGTATACATAGCATGAATCTAAATGTAGCATTTCCAGTATATACAGGTGGGTTAGAAAACTGAAAAATTACTTCCTTATTTGACTTTCTGCTGCTTACTCTGAATTTCAGTGTCACTGTGTGTGAATGATGCACAAGCACGTAGAAAGATAGACTTGTGATTGAATGTGAGTTTCCTTTACAATTTGATTAATTATATGTTATTATAGTAAAAAAAAGATTGACTTGGACATTTGGTTTGTTGAACATGATCATCTTTATAAAGTATTGGATGGCAGCATATATAATTAGATAATGATATGTTTATAAGCTGTTCCATAGGTGGTTGGCAAGTAAGTTGAAGATGACTACAGTGGTCTATTCAATTTATCATTCAGGATATTTAAATTGTCCAGATCCATTTAAATTGTGAATTAACAATAATAACAAGAGCAAAAATATTTTAATACATTTTTGTGATGGGTGATATTATTTTTTCCATGTCCTAGGAAAAGAGCAAAGAGAACTGTTTAGCTTAGTGTTTCTCCTTCCAGCAGAATATGAGAAACCAGATATATAGAGTATCAGGATATAGGATACTAAAAGTAATATACTGAAATTTGTATCTTTCAAACTAACCCCATATGAATCAATCTGTGTTAATAAACATCTCTGCCATATGTCATCAAGCCTGTTGTTATGCAGGGGTCATTTTTGGCATTGCTTTGATAGATATAAATTATCACTATTCTCCTCTTATTTGATAACAATACAGTGACATTGCTAATATGTTTACTGTACAAAAGTTAATGACTGTTATGTGCAGAGTTCTTTGTATTATCACCTCATTTAATCTTCACTGCAGTTATCCCTGCAAAATTGTTGTGATTAGGCCTAATTTTAAAGATGAATCACAGAGTATTCTGAAAGCTTATTTGGCTTCCCTCCCAACTAGTCATCACAGGATTTAGAATACAATGCTGGATTCTAATACGTGTTCTCTTTCTACTGTATTACACTGAATATCTGGTAGATAGAATGAAGATCAAAAATTAAATATTTAGGGGCACCTGGGTGGCTTAGTGGGTTAAAGCCTCTGCCTTTGGGTCAGGTCATGATCTCAGGTCCTGGGATGGAGCTCCACATCAGGCTTTCTGCTCAGCAGCGAGCCTGCTTCCCTCTCTCTCTCTGTCTGCCTCTCTGTCTACTTGTGATCTCTCTGTGTCAAATAAATAAATAAAATCTTTAAAAAAATTTAAATATCTAAGAAGAATTTCTTTTCCTGTTACTCTAAATGAAAGGAATGTATTTTCTTTTCATGTAGTCTCAAATATATTTCTATCTTTATCATGAATTTCGGGATAGATAGTCTTTGTTCATAAATATCTACAGTAGTTTCTCCTATCCTACAGGCTCCTTTCCAACGTGATGGTGACCCGTCTGCCACTTCTCCCATTGAGAGGTGGGGGACCAGGTTCCCTCCCTTTGAGTTGGTGAGGGGTTGTGACTCTGGCAGAAGTGATGGTATGTTGCTTCCTCATTTAAGTCCATAAAGACAATACACGGTTTTCAAAGGACATTTACTCTTGAAACCTGGCCGCCATTCTCTGAGAAAACCCAAGCACTCCGTGGAGAGTAACCAGGGCCCATAACACCAGCTGAGTTCCCAGCTGACAGCCCAGCACCAACTTGTCAGCCATGTGCGTGAGACATCTTGGACGTGGATTCTCTCGCCCCTATGACAGCTGACTCTACGTAATACAGACATAATTGTCCCTGCTGAGCCCTGCCCAGATTGAATATTTGTGATCAGAATAAATTATTGTTGTTGTTTCAGACACTAAGCTTTGGGTGGTTAGTTATTTAGCAATAGATAACTCAAATAGTCATCTAAGGTACAATTTTCTCCAAGGACAGTTTCAAATTCTATATATCTAAGATAAAACAACAAAATGATTTAATAGATATTTATAAGGATTTTTTTTTGCTCACACTCATAACTACTCATCTATGATGTGACTGCTTTTTGTCTAAACTACTGTAAAATAAAATACACTCTAACAATGATAATTACCTCACTAACTCATTAAAAGCTTTTCTCTTATTGAGAGAGAATGCATTTTAAAAGACAGCATTTTCATCAAAGAAATATTTTTAAACCTCTGGGTTGGCAGGAAAAATCAAAGCTTAAAAGCCTTGGTTGTATTCAGGAAGTACTTTTCTTATTAATTGTTCGAGAATGCCAAAGTCCCTTGTGGAACACATGGCAAAACAAGCTGATTAAGAGGCTTAGTATTATTTTTAAATTACTTAATTGCCATTTAATGAAATAGGGAGCTCTGACTTCCACGCTACCTAATAAAATGGTTACTCTGAAAGGAATGAATTGCCGGTTGCACTGACCTTGCAGAGCAAGCTGGGTTTAAAGAAGCCACATAATACATTTCTGCAATGATGGTATGGGGACTGAAAGCCATATTACTGGAAATGTGCATGTTAGCATTTATATCTCTTCTATAATTGCTGAAATAATGGCCAACATACATTAAGAAATGTCTGGGTATTCCACTGGGTGCCCTGATTGCAGTCAAACCACATATATGAATACCTCTTAATTGCCAGAGTAATTTCTAAGGAACTAAAAACACAGTTCATTTGCTTTTCTACCCTGCCCTTGGGAACCTGCAATTTTGCTTCATTACAACCACTCAACCTTTAACCCTCATCCAATTCAAAATGGTTTGCAGTGTTTTATATATAATAAAACAGCAGCCATATGTAGGCATCCACAAATTCGTTATTTTTGTTAGCATACTCTTTCCAAGTTTGGATTAGCTAAGAAAGAAGTCAAGAATTTAGCAATATCAATGCCTATGTATTATATGTACCTATTTTAAATAAATAAATAAATGTATCTTTCCTAGTAGATTTGCAAGAGCAAATGCATATTTGAAGAGGGAGACTGGGCTACTTTCTGTTTTGTTAGCTACAGCAACTGATCGAATTAATTAGCTTGATAAAGAAACAGAATTTCAGGAGCACACACTGACTTGTGTCTCAGATTTCCAAACACTTCTACTAAACACTAATTCCCACAGTAAATTTACCATTAGGTTAGAGAAATAAATCTAATCTATGTCTATATTCATATATGTGTATATACATATATATACACACGTATGTCGTTATGTAAGTACACATATGTCTTCCCCCAGCTTGCACTCTTTCTCAAATAAATAAAGAATTAAAATCTTTAAAAAAAAAACAATTTGGTATAGTTAGACAGAGTCTAGTCACTACATAGAGAAACTCTGTGCTTTTCTTACATTACTCAAGGACAACAATAGCATCATTTCTTATCTCCTGTGATAGTTTACTTCTGTCCTATCACTCCTTGCTTTAGCAACTGGCCCATTTCAGAAATAATAAAGTCCAGAATCCTCTGGAACCAGAAAATTATTCTGAAATATATATATGAAAATTAAGAGAAACTAGGGGTGTATTGGACATACTAAAAATTAATAGTAATACATAATAAAAATAATACAATTGTATCTGTACACTACATACATGAAATATCAAGGAACTAGAGAAACAATATGTAATAGAGTGTTTCTTAGAACTGATAGCATCTGTTCACATCAAAAACTAATTTGAAGAAAATTTCTTTCAAAATGTCATTGAAATGAACTATATTTATAAAACCGAATTAAGTGTAAAATAAAGAATGACATACAAAAGGCAATAGACAGGTTACCATCATTTTTAAATAACAATCAAGATTCATTATCCTTCAAATAGGAATTGACTTTACCTTTCTCTTGATCATGATTATCATTTTTAGTCCAAAACATTCATTTAAATTCAAAGAGTGCTTATAAGTAAATGTGTAATTATGACTGATAGTGACAAATTTCACAGATCATCTGGATAACACCCAAAATTTCAGATGATTTTTGAGGGTTATCCAACTAAAAGGTCGAGAAATTCAGTTCATTTTAGTGTACCTTCTTATACTGTGGGAACTAAAATGTTGAATAAGACATCCTCCTGGTGGTTAATGGTAGAGTTTACTGTACGAAAAGATTCAAGCACATTACCCTGTGTTTTAAGTACCATAATGGGCTTAGCAAAAATTACTATGAGAAGACAAGACCAAGTTATAACCCATTATTTCCAAAGGAGTTAACGGAAAATACTATATTAGGACATAATATTTGGATAAGAACAAGAAGATATACCAAATACTGGGTGAAATTAATATTTCATGCAGAAAGTCCACAATGTTACAAAGAAATGTAAATCTAAGAGTATAGTGACAAAGACTTTTCCTTAACCAAACTTTAATCAAGTTCCTCTAAGCTCTCACTCCTGTTGGGCCTGAACCCTGGCCCCTGTACCTGTCTTTGGCCTGCTCAGCCCAGTTTTAGTAAGAATCTTTCTACCCTTAGTATCTAATCACCCTTGACATCTGATCAATTTCCTTATCCCTCTCACGTTTGCCTGCCTTTAGCAAGAATTCTGTCAGGCCAGTCTGGCCAGAATCACCCTATATCTCTTCTTAGTAATTTTCCATCCATTGACCACTCATTCTGTTCATTGGCTGTAAATCCCCAGCTGCATTTCTGTGTTTGGAGTTGTGTGCAGTCACTCTCCCCTACTATGATATCCCTATTGCAACTGTCTTGCACAAAATCTTCCTTGCCATTTTAACAAGTGTCAGAATATTTCTTTAACAATATGACACATCTGAAGATATTTGTTCAATATGACTGAAAAATTGTGGGAGATCAAAATCATTCCTATGCTTAAGAAGCTTACAGTGTGTTTTAGGAGATAAATATGGAGCATAATGCAGACAAATGCAATAAAGTATAAAATAAAGTTACATATAAATAAGTTTAGTCTCTGGGAATCCATTTAATTCTAATTTGGTAGGAATTGGGAAGGCTTCAAGGAGAAAGAAATATTTTAGAGAGGCATTAGGGAAGAATAACATGTCAATAAACAGAGA
Source organism: Procyon lotor (assembly GCA_028646535.1). Classification (NCBI taxonomy): domain Eukaryota; kingdom Metazoa; phylum Chordata; class Mammalia; order Carnivora; family Procyonidae; genus Procyon; species Procyon lotor. Next base: position 38,582,943 of record CM053604.1, read on the forward strand.
AGGGATTGATGGTGGGGAAATGCATTCCAGCCAGAGGAAAATGGGTATTTTAAGCCATAAAATCTTGGTGTAGAGACTGATGGAAAACCAAATACCATCAGTGTGCAGTGAATGAAGTAAGTTGTGAACTTAAAAAATAAGAGTGTTTTAAATTTGTTTAAAGATGACAGATTGGACACAAGTGTTTCCTTTCATTCCCTGCCAAAGTCTCCTATGAAAGACATAAATGACCTGAAATGGAATACAGTCATAGGACAAAGAGAATGAAGGAAGAAATAACAGTAAAATATTTTAAAAAATGAAAAGGGATAATTGATAAATGACTTCATAAATACAACAAAACAAAACGAAGCAAAAACCCCAAAAATCCTGACCCTAAATGAGCAATGGGTAAAAAAGGAAAAAAACTTCAAAAACTCCAAAACACTCAGGAAATGATAGCAATGACTACCTCTTGATGTGAGGTGCTCTCCAGGATAAAATTCAACATTCTTTAAAGAGAGCACAAACTACCAACAACATATCCACAAAGTTCAGAAAAATATTATATATATATATGTATATATATAGAAGTATATATAATATATATTTATGTACACATAAATATATGTTTCATATATTATATATAATTTTTAATATGTATATGACATGAGAGAAGCAGAAAAACAGATCTAAAATCAATTAAAAAAGAGGAATGGTCAATAGAAATAGAACTCAAGATAACTGAGAGGTCAGAATTAGCAGACAAGGATTTTAAACTCTAACATAAATATGTACAAGGTGATGAAGAAAAAATGCACATGATAAGCAAAAAGATGGGAAATCAACTGTGTGGAATGGACATGGAAATCCAAGAATTTAATAGTGCAGTTTCTGGGGGCGCCTGGGTGGCTCAGTTGTTAAGCGTCTGCCTTTGGCTCAGGTCATGATCCCAGGGTCCTGGGATCGAGCCCCACATCGGGCTCCCTGCTCAGCAGGAGGCCTGCTTCTCCCACTACCATTCCCTCTGCTTGTGTTCCCTCTCTCGCTGTGTTTCTGTCAAATAAATAAAATCTTTAAAAAAAAATAGTGCAATTTCTGGAAAGAAAAACAAATGGGATTACCCGAAGTTTGGAGGCTGCAATGTAAACAAACAAACAAACAAACTACAGAAATGATCCAATTCGGATTTTAAAAGGGATTAAAAATAATTGAGAGACAATTAACAGAGCTCAGTACTATGTGGGACAATATTGATAAGTCTTATGTAAGATGGTGGAATCCGTGAAAGTGAAGAGTGAATAATTCAGGAAAAAAAACAACAGCGACAACAAAGCATCTGAACAAATAATTACCAAAATTGCCAATATTTTAAAAAGTATCCAAATCCAACAAGCTAAACAAACTCAAGTGGGACAAATTCAAATACTCACATCACAGCCAAGCACTGAAGAAAAAGACAAATCTTAAAAGCATCCAGAGAGATAGGACACATATTAGGTTATCAAGGATATACACATGAAACCACAAGTCTATAATCATACATCATGAGAATGGGTCAAATTAAACAAACAAACAAACATGTAAATCACCAAATATTTCTCAAGATGCAGCTCCATATTTCATACCTGGATAGGATTAAGCTCTAGTTGCCCACAGTGAAAAATTGCTTGCTAAAGCACTTTATTTCCTTCCTGACTTCTCTGTTCCATTGCAGTCTCTCACCAGTCTTTTCTGGGATCACTATCCCAGAAACTATTTGCACTTGGGTCCTTGACTCAGTCTGTTGTTATGGGAATAAAGACCAAGACAATTTCAGGGATGTTATCGATGTTCATGGACTATTTTTACTGATTCTTTGCTCCCTTCCTCTTGCTATTGTGTGTTTTTGTTTCTATGTGCACATCTGTTTTTTTGTTTGTTTCTGTTTTGTTTTGTTTTGTTTTGTTTTCAGAGAACCTTACTTGAGCTTCTTTTATTTGAAAATATTCTTTTCTGGAATTGTCTTAATGGATTGATTGCATAGAACTTTTCTCTCATTGTTTCCTTCTAAGGAATCTGGCTTCAGACAACTATCTTTTCTCTAGTTGACTATTATTTTCACTATTTAGACATGCCCATAATTTGAGTGTTTTAAACCAAATATTCCAAGATTTTTGGTTTCTTTAGTAATATAGGGAAATACTATATAATGTTTTTCTAGAGTGATTACTTTTAGATTGTTCATTTTTAACCTTCAGTTAGGCCATTCTCTCTTTCCTTTTGTGTTATTTTTGCATAGGTACTGGCTTAATCCTTTTCTATTTAATATTTGTTTTGAACATGGGCAATTGTGAATTCATTTATCAAAGCAAAGGTGGATAAATACTGAAGAAAATGAAATGAGGCAGTAAACAATTGCAGTTCATAATTTAGAAAAATGTCTTCCTGAATCAGCTAATTGTTTTAAAAATGTTTTAATGGGGCTTAACATTAGGTTGTAAATAATCATCTGACTTGTAGAGATGCTCTGTAGGAAGAGGATTCCCTTTGTTCTTATCTGTTCTGGCTTCCATTATCAATACCTACAGAATTGATTTCTGCTTCTCCCTCTTCCTCTATGTTCCTTGCCTTTCAGAGTTTATAGGTCTTTCTTTTCTAACTGAGATAAATTTTTTAAAATAATTAAATAAAAGAGTGTGGCATTATTTGTCTTGACAAAAGCATAATTTAAATTCTGTTTATTCACATATTAAATGCCAAACTTAGACTCATATTAAGCAAACTGTACTGTTCCTTGCTTAGCACATTTCCTAGTTTATCTATAATTTTATAAAAGATCCTTATTTTTGGTTATCAATTCATGATGATCATCAGTTCAAACCAGACCACCATTCTTTGTTTGAAGAAAAAGGATAGAATAAATTTTAGTTTTTCTCTTTATGATTTTTATGCATAAAAAATATGAGTGAGACAAGAGCTGTTAGGACTAAGAAGCTTCTTCACTAATTATGAAATTAGGATTTTAAAATTTGCCAAGATGCTAAAGTTTTAAGAAGTTTTATGAGTATTTCAGGATTTGAGTAATTACAAAAATTTTAACTGCTTGGGGGAAAAAAACTAATTTTTACCAACCCGCTTAAGTATAAGCCATAGAAGTTTACTCAAATGGGAAATTCAGATAAATATATAAAGATATAGCTTAAAGTGGTCATATAATAATGACAATGGAACTCTCATCTTTAAACTCTATTATACCTGAATAATGAAGCAGTGATAGTTCCAAGTCATGTATTTAATTCTAAATACCATTTTTTTAAACAATATATCCCTATCTTCTTTATTTGAACATAGAATCAAAGTGTTTAGGAGCACCTGGGTGGCTCAGTTGGTTAAGCATCTGCCTTCAGTTCAGGTCATGATCCTTGGGTTCTGGGATTGAGCTCCACATCAGCCCCTCTGCTCGGTAGGAAGACTGCTTCTTCTTCTCCCACCCCCCTGCTTGTTCTCTCTCTCTCTCTCTGTCCAGTGAATAAATAAAATCTTGAAAAAAAAAAGAATCAAAGTGTTTAAGGAAACAGAGAAAGCATCTAGTCCAACCCATAAATGTTATAGAGGAAGAGTTGGGGTAGAAGGGCCAAGAGCCTTGTTCATTACTTGTCACGCGCTCCGCGGCAACTCGTCCAAGGCTCCGAGGGGAAGGGGATGGGGAAATAGTAGGGAGGTAAAGAGATGGGGACAGGAGGGACACAGTGGATGATGTCCAAGCAGTGCCACTTTATTCAAAGTTCTGCAGCATTATATAGTATGAGTGAAACAATGATAAGGAAGTGCTTATTCTTTGCATGCATGAGAAACTCGTCAAGCTTCCCCACTATCTCTATCCTAAGCATTCAAGGCCGACCCTCTGGCTAAGATAAGCTGTTTATACCAAATGCATATACTTCAAAGGAACGTTGGATATAGTTTGTAGACCAGCAAAAACATCACAGACCCATAACAGATTCGTGGGTAGGCCTAGTTGTATTGTGCCAATTATGTTTACATGAGCAGTCACGTACAAGCGAGTTTCAGGACCCATTGCTCAAGCTCTTTCTCAAGCGTTACTCAGCCTGTCCACCTGCAGGGCTCTCAGCCCTTTGTGGGTGTCCAGGGGACGCAAGTCCGAGCCCGGTTTGGTCAACTCACTCCAGCTAGTCCGTGGCTGCCCACAATCACTACATAATATGTCATTTTCAGGGCTAAATTTAGAATCCACATCCAAGATTACTTATACTTGCTTCATTTTATTATAGCAGAAGCAGTTTGATTTGGAGGTCTTGCTACGTTGTTTCTGTTTCAGTTAGATCTTGAAAGGATTGTAGCATTAAATTTTTTTATTTATAGATAGACAGATAGATGTAATAAATAAAGGTTTTGGACATTTGTACGTATGGCAGAGATTTCCTGACCTACTTTCGAATCAGTATTAAGTGCTTATAGAAGTGTAAAAATTTGTTTCGAGGAAAAAAAAGACTGCTCATAAATTTAAGTCTCTCTGTGGAATATACCTCTATGACTTACACCTGAAAATCTTGATAGGAGGACATAATAAATAAGGCATCTTAGCTGCAGCTGTAATTTATCAGATTTCAATCATCCTCTTCTCATTATGTTAACAGTGGAAGTATAATCAGATTAAGAAAAAAATCTGTAGTCTCAACAATCATGTTAAACATTCAGTTCTGGATTATGTGTTCAGATTCTGATGTTAATGGTGGTAAATCGTATGCATCTGTCCTAACAGCTGTTGTAAACATATTTGGCAAATTCCAAATTCTTTGCAAATAGGCAATAAGGCAATCCCAAATTATGTAAATAATTATGTATATGTGATCCTGAAGTTATGAAAGTAAAAATGTAAAAAAAAAAAGATGTTTAAGTAGTGAAGTGTTTGAAAAGGATTCTTATAAATGAGATCCTTTAACATGGCATTGTTCCTTGAAAGATTTAGTCATGTGATATAGGCATGCTCATGACATATTACAAATCACCAATGATACAATCTGGTACTTTTTCCTGAGAAGCAGCTTACTTTGAACACTAATAAAATCAGTCACATTGAGAATACCTTTCCAAGCCTTCAGTCTTTTTAAAATAAGCATTTAGAGGAGAAAAAAAAAAGCATGGGATTTTTTTTTTTTTTTTTAATATGCCCATTGAGGGACTGTCAAGCAAATTCAGTCCTCAAATAGGGTTGGCATCAACAATGACTTAGCATTTCATCTGGTTACCCTTGCCAGTGTCTGGATTCACTGACAAAGAAAGGGTAAGCTGAGTTGAGGCATAAATTCATTCAAAATTTGTTCCCTGTTTGAACCTCAGGAAATGGTACTTGTATGGTATTGGAAAAAGGGGTAACATTTTAAGATCTTATATCAGTCATATACTCATAATGGTAAGAATCTGATCATGATCTTGCTATTAAATAACTAGTAGGATAAAATATGTTATTACTTTTTAAAAATTTATTACCTCTACTTGAAACATTGAGAAAAAAATAGAGAACAATGAGATCATTCAAATGGAGGGTAACTGGAGACACTAATAGGAAAAATCAAGAAAAAATGAAGTTGCTCTGAATAATAAAGGCTATCAGTAGCCAGAGAGGAAATGATGGGGGTGGAGAACACAGATGATGAAATTCAGATGACAAGGGGCCAGGGAGAGGTTGAAAAAGATTATTAGGAAGACTTGTTATGTGATATAAAATCTAATTCCTAATCCATACCCCCAGGAAAGCTTCAGTAAAATCTATATTTTTCTATCAATGCCTTCAGAGGAGTTTTTAATGCAAAAATGCACGAGTTTATTCTTAATCTCCTTAAATTGCTTTAAGAGTTTTCTTTTGTCATGATACCTAAACTGTTCAACTAATCATCAAAAAGAAACGATAAAAGTCATTTAAGATCATACTTGTCAATTTGGGAAGCTTATATTGTTGCAACCTTGGGTATTCAGAAAAGTTGCCAGAAGCATGATTTCTGGTGGTAAAAATCTAAGAAACTTCCTCACAACATTGCAGGCTATAAATTATGCTTAATTCAGCCTTTGTAAACTCATAATTTCTTAGGACACTTGAGTCTTTCTTGGAAAAGGAGAAGAGGTGTATAGCAGACATGCTTAGAAATAGGATTCACCAAAGACAGGACTGCTGACAAAGGACAAGACATAAAATAAGTTTGAAAGTGCTTGCCCAGGCTACATACATACTACAGGACACTAGAGAAATGTCCAGGAAGTCCAGTGCCAGAATATTCATAGAAGATATGGCAAGAAAATGATACCAAATTGTTGCAGACTTGGCAATTGTATGGCAGAGGTTAAGAGAATTCATGGAGTTTATATTGGTGAGAAGCCATCTAAAGCCCCAGATCATTGCTCTGCCCAGAGACTATCAAGTTGTATTTGAAAAGATTTCAGGCAATGTGGTCATTTGCCAGGACTTTGTGTGCAGTCTCCACATACATTCTAACAGGGAAGGACAAAAAAATTCTTAAATACGTTTATATATTTGAATATGTGAGGATTCATAGCAAATGCTAAACACAAGAAACTTTAAGAGAAAGAATTGTTGCAACAGATCAAAGTTAAAACACTGTTGTTATAAGCTGTATTTCAACAGATGTCAAAATTCTTATTGTTATTATAAGAATAGAGTATATTTAAAGTCTAATTACAAATGCTGTTGGAGAATTTTAGGGTGCTGCCTGATCCAGAGACTTCTTTCCCCCAAAGAGATTCTAAATCCTACATACAGATCCAGCTCTGCTTTCTTCTTAAGATGGATTTTAACTTTCAGCAGGGGGATTTTAAAAGCTGCTGTTTAACATGCTAACACTCTGAATCACGTTACACTTGACTGCAAGTCAGCCTTCATCCCGTGGCTCAAGTCTTCAAACATGGTTTCTGTCTTATCCCCTAAAACCCTAGCTCTAAATTATTATGGTAGAGGGCTTTCTAATCAGTTCCTTCTATCCTAGGCCCTGTTTTAGTTACCCATGTAAAATCCTGTTTCTTTAAGACCCAATTCTTGTCTTGCCTGGTCTTTCGATTCTTTCTTCCCCAAACACAAATGGGTCTGCAGTCCTGCCACTGGCCGGTACATGCCATGACACTGCTTTCGGTGTGGATGATTAAGCTCTGCTCTAGAATTCACTCAAATCCATGATTTGCCTTTTTTGGTAAGAGCGAGGCATCTCAAGTACTCACCCTGGGCCATGGTACTAAATAAAGTTGCTTCTTGTGCACTGGGCTGTCTGCTATCACCTGTGAGTGTGATAAGTCTCCCTAATAAATGTATCCTACAATCCAGAACTTACCAGGCCTACTACAATTGCTCCTAAGACAAGAAATCCAAACTTAAGGACTATCTGGTGCAAATATTCTAAAAGTATTCCAGGGCAGAGGATATTAGAGTGTGCCTCAGGAAACTCAGGGTGGAAGTCATGCTTCAGAACGCCCAGTTCTCCATTCATTAGAAACTTACTTAATATCTTCTGTATGGCAGGCACTATATTAGGAAGTTTGTTCAAAAGAGTTGAGCTTTAATTCTTACAGTTCCACTGTATAAAAATATTTCCTAAACAATTATGATTGTGCAAAATACCAATATTTCAAAATAGTAAGAAAAGGAACAGAGGTTTTTGTTTCTTATGCAATCTGACAAAGCTAATAATTATTTTATTTTAATTTTAAAGATTTATTTATTTATTTGACAGAGAGATATCACAAGTAGGCAGAGAGGCAGGCAGGGAGAGAGGGAGAAGCAGGCTCCCTGCTGAGCAGAGAGCCCAATGCAGGGCTCGATCCCAGGACCCTGAGACCATGACCTGAGCCGAAGGCAGAGGCTTTAACCCACTGAGCCACCCAGGCACCCCTAATAATGATTTTATTTACTGAGTAATTCTTATGTGCCAAACATTGCAGTAGGTATTTTATTTTTTCAAGGAGAGAGAGAGAGAACACAAGCAGAGGGAGAGGGGCAGAGAGAGAGGAGGAGGGAGAAGCAGACTCCCTACTGATGGGGGGCTGATCCCAGGACCCCAGGATCATGAACTGAGCCTAAGGCAGACACTTGACTGAGCCACCCAGGCACCTCTGCAGTAGGTATTTTAGATATGATGTTTCTTTTTACTTTCTTAACAAACTTGTTGGGTGGATACAATTGTTATTCTCACTGTCAATGTGAGGAAAATCCATGTATCTATTGAGCTGTGAAGCTAAGCTCTGCACCCAGCCACTGTGTCTCTAGAATGTTTGGTCCTTACCGCTATGTTGAAAAGTCTGACCTCCAATCAAGAGGCCTTTGGAATAGAACCATAGTTACAGGTGTCTCCAACTTCTCTAGTCATTTCTTTGCATAAGCAATATTCCAAGCTTATTTCTCAAAAATAAAAAAAAAAGATTTAAATCATTCATCAAATTACTTATATCCTGGCTTAAGAGTAAAATATATATACTTAAATGTCTCTATCAACAGAGACCCATTGTTTCCCCTTAAATCATTCTGACAATGATTGTACAACTCTTCTGCAAGCTAAGAGACTTCTATCTTCATGTGTAATTTTGTTAGAGATGAACTATAGATGAATCTAATAAAACATTTTTGACATACTAGATTATTAAATCTTACTTGGAAATGGCCAAACTGATTTTTACATGAGCTCTATTTCATAAACTAGGAGGTTATGTGCTGATAAGTGCTGTGAAATGTGTAAGCCTGACGATTCACAGACATGTACCCTGGGGCAAATAATACATTATATGTTAATAAAAATTAAAAAAAAATGTAAACTTGAAAAAAAAAAGAAAATATATGTATATATATTATTGTTGTCTCTTTATTGGAATCCATCAAAATATATTTAACAAGAATTTCTGTAAAGCAAATTCCACCATAAAATTAGAGACATAGTGTTTTAGAATAAAGTTTTCTTTATTATAAAAAAGTGTTTTGGGACACCTGGGTGGCTCAGTTGGTTAAGCAGCTGCCTTCGGCTCAGGTCATGATCCCAGGTCCTGGGATCGAGTCCCACATTGGGCTCCTTGCTCAGCAGGGAGCCTGTTTCACCCTCTACCTCTCTGCCTGCTTGTGCTCCCTCTCTCTCTCTGACAAATAAATAAATAAATAAGTGTTTTAAAAGGTCAATTTTAAAATACTTATTTAAAAACAATTTTTGTTAGAAATGGTTCGTGGGCTAACCCCACCCATTAAGTTTGTATTAGCATTCTTTTGAAGCTTATGTAACATGAGACTTTGAGCTCCCCGAATATGGCTTTTTTTTCCCCTCTGGCTGGGTTCAATTCAGTAGAGACTGGCACCAACAGATGCCAATGAATGCTCCATGCAGGATATACTTTACTGATAATATCCTAATGTTATATCTGAGATAAAGGGTAAACATTAGTAGAGAAATGTAAGTAGAGGAAAAGATTTAGTGTCTAAGTATGTGTCTTAGTATTGCTGAAAATGATAAAGAAAAACTTTTAGTTTATATCTTCAAATATGCACACATATTTTAATAGTTCACTTATCTGTAGTGAAAGGGAAAGGGAAATAAGCTATTAACATACATGTGGATTTTTCAGAAATTTGAAATGTAATTTATAAGACTATATAATAAATCCAGATAAACATTAAGTAACAGGATTAAGGGAGTTAATATAGCTCCAGTGTGTTAAACTAAGATTACATCAGTTTTATTTTGTTCATTCATAGGATTACATTTTTATGGGGATATTTAGAGATAGGAGCCCATAAAAAGGATAATGTTCAGAATGGGAAAATATCTAAAAATCATTCACATTTGAAGAATAGCTAAAGAAGGAGAGAATACTTATTAGGGGTACTAGTATCTGTTCTCGAGTAACTGAATACCCATTATGGAAAACAAACAAAGAAGATTAGATATCAAACAGTGGAACAAACACTAAAGATTGAAAGTGTAGTGGATTTCTTTTCAATATAAGAAGCAGTTTTCTAATGATTATAATTGTTCCAAAATGAATGCTTCTGTCACAGATCTGTTCAGCCAGAGGGCAGAAAAATATCTTTCTTAGTGACACACTTTATTTGGAGAAATTCTATACTGCTTTTTAAAAACGTGTTTTCTTTTCAAGCCATAGGTAAATACTGAAGAAAACTTAGGAAACACTGTATTTGGAATAATATTTATATTTGACATTAGTTCAAGGATTCAAATAATCACAAGACATTTCTGATGTGCATGCATGGTTAGGAACCATAATGATTGACCTAGCTGAAAATGCTAGAGGAAATCTAAGAAGCAAGTTGGAGAGGATTCCTGGATGGATTTGGTATGTAGACTGATCTGAAGTAGAAGGAGGGGATAAATATACCCAAAATGGCTAAGATCGTGGACAAGGCAAAAGCACCACAATGAGTAGTCATGAGAGCATAAAAGCATAGACAGTTGCAGATATCTGCAGTCCAAAGAAGATTGCACTGAGAGGTGAATTCAAAAAGTGAGGAGGCTGGCACCTGGCTAAAATACAAAGACTTCTGTATGTTTTTTCAGGGCCAGCCAAAGGCATTTAAAAAGGATTTATCTGGCAAGTCTCACAGGGAAAAGCTGCCCTTCCCACACCAGATTTGTGCACAGTGAGTTCCTGGCAGTCTCTGGAAAGAGTTGGAGTCAGGGCTCTGGCCCCCTGGTGGGGCCAGGCTTGTATGTTTATCTATCTTCCTAGCCTTGGCAGAGGCCTTCCTCAGGGCCTGGTATCAGGGGAAGGGAGAAAACTTGAAGAGTTTGACTCAGTCCTTCATGCTTATCTACTCCTAGCCTTTCCCCTCTCTCTCTCTCTCCCAGTACACAGCTCCTTCAATTGCAGGAGCCCTCAACTGTTCTTGGTAGAGGTACAATTCTCCACATCTGTGCTGATCCACTGGCCCTTCCAGTGCTACAGTCCCATGGGGAAAAATGGAGCTAGAGGAGTCAATACTTTTTCTGGTTTAACTGCTTACTTATACTATCATGGTAAGTGCCTAAAGCCTTCCTGGTTACTTTTATTTTATTTTTTTTTTCATTGGTTTCTCTGACTCTTGGCATCTCTGCTCCCTCTGGCTCAGCTTGGCCCCTGACGAAAGGAAGGAGATGATCATTCAGAGCCTCCGTAGTTTTTGAGTTTTCCTGAAAGAATTCCACATGAGTAATGATGAGTGTCAGAACTTTAGTCTTTGGCAGTGGTTTATGGGAACGCCGAAAGATTTCAGTAGCTGTCTAAGGGGTAGACTGTATAGAATTCAATGATTGATGATCTAGAAGCTTGGTAAGTCATGAAGATAGTCAAGATGGAGTTTGAGGTATACAGGTATTTTATTAGACCTCTGGATTGGTTCAATTGTTCACTCAAATGAAAAGTAATACTAGAAGTAAATCGAGTTTGGGTGGGGATAATTTCAGTTTATGGTATAACGAGGTGCTTGTGGGGTATCTAAAGGAAACCACCCAGGAGCCAGTTGGACTAATCAGACTTATGTTGAAGGGGTAGGGAGGGGAAGAGAGAGCAGGTAAGGGGGGGGAGGGAGAGAGAGAGAAAGGAAGAGAGAAACTAGTTGTTTTACCAAAAACAGGGAGGTTTTTGAAGTAAGTTTAATATATATATTTGTATATATTGTATATTGCATATATACTAATTACATCATGACAGTATCTAAAATCCTCAAGAAAAGAAAAATGTACCCCATTCATTTCTTCCTTTTACAGTTTTAAGACTCCCCATATGAGTTTTATTTCAAAATCCCCAAACCTAAGTTCCTCCTACTTTAGAGTCTATGAAACAAGTTATTTTCCCCACCTAGGAAATGCTATTTGCCTTCCCTTGCATCTCCCAGTCACCTGTTACCTACTTCCTAGCCTCAGTTTAAAAATCCTTTCCTTTCTAAGATGAGTAGAAAGAAAAAAATCAGAAGGATGGAACTAACTTAACAATCTGTGCTTAGATCCCAGCTCCTCTCACCTAAGAACTCTGACTTTGGCAAGTCTCTTCACCTCATAGCCTCCCCCTTGTAAAGTCGTGCATGAGGACTAAATATCTAAAGTGCACAGAAGAGTGCTGGCCCAGAGGAAGCTCTTGATCAACAGCAGCCATCACGGTGCTGTGCCCTGAGCACCTATCCCTTCCCTCCAGTAGCCTTGAAAAGGCTGTTAGAGGAAAGGAATCGTGGCTGTCTTACCACTTTCTCCAGGACTTGGGATATAAAAAGGTGCTTAGTAAAAGGTGGTGGAATAGGTGACTCCTGGGTTTTTTTTTTTCCAGTTTAGTGCAAGGGGAAGTTTTCAGTGTCATTGAATATGTTGAATGCTCAAAGGATATATCCATGGATCAGGTTATATCTGGTTTCATCTGATTAACTCTGTTTCCCAAAGGGTGAGAACCCATGGTTTCCAAGGTTAGTTTCTTTTTCAGTTCAGAAAATTTTACTTCTGTTTATACTGTGATATTTCTTCTGATTCACTTGCTTTATTTTCTCCCTTTGGAATAACTATAATTTATAGATGAATCCCCAAGATATGGCCTACTGATCTATCTCTTTGAGATAATTTAAGGTGGTGACTTGAGCCATTTCAGGAAGTTAGTTTTCCAGGGTGCCTTCCATGTGTACAGGAATATACATGTTATTAAACATCTTTTGTTGTTGTTGTTTTTGTCCTATTAATCTATCTTTTATTACAGTTCTTGGTCTCAGCCAAGAAATTAGAAAAGTAGAGGAAAAATTATTTTTCCTCTCCTACTGAAGGAAGGAGGGAAAAAAAAGGAAAGAAGGAAGGAGAAAAGAAAGAAGAGAGGAAGATGGAAGAAAGGAAAGAAGGAAGGGAAGGAGGCAGGAAGGGAAGGAAGGGAGAAATAAGAGCCTCACATGAATAAGGAAAATTTTCCCAGTAGAACAAGAGAGTAATCCTAGACTGAAGCCAGGAGCACTTTTTTTTTTTTTTAATGATTTTTATTTATTGGGGCACCTGGGTGGCTCAGTGGGTTAAAGCCTCTGCCTTCAGCTCAAATAAATGAATGAAATCTTAAAAAAAATATATATATATATTTATTTACTTGACACAGAGAGAATTCACAAGTAGGCAGAGAGGCAGGCAGAGAGAGAGAGGGGGAAGCAGGCTCCCTGCTGAGCAGAGAACCCGATGTGGGGCTCAATCCCAGGACCCTGAGATCATGACCTGAGCCAAAGGCAGAGGCTTTAACCCACTGAGCCACCCAGGTGCCCCCCAGGAACACTTTCAATGGAGTCGTGACTAAGAGAATAAGGATGAAGTTGGGAGGTGGGCAAAGCTATAGGTCAGGAACATGATTCCTACAGTTCCCAAACTGCCTGGACATAGGGATGCGAACAAATGCTTTGACCAAGGTTGATTTCTACCCTCTGTCCCATACACTAAAAACTGGCAGGTCTCTCACAGCCTATTTATTTCTCAGTAACTATTTTCTCTATGCTATTTCCCCAGCCATATATCCTGATGGAAGACAGAACCAAGTAAACTGATAAATGACAGGTAGCAGTGTAGTCAATGAATGGTCCAGACCTCCAAATTTATTTTACTGTGTCCACCGTGAAAAACTGAAAAATCCAAATAGGAAGACCTGAAACTTTCTTATGACACAAGGGAAGAGGTAATGATTGAGGGACATCATTTGCTTAATCAGAACCAAAATTATATGGTTTGCAGGAAATATGACCGTGAACTGGTAAAGAAGACAAATCAAATAAATATTTTTTAATAAATATTTCTTCAACAAAATCATCATATGTATATTTCTTTACCTAGTATGAGGATATAAATTGATGACAGCATGCATTGGTTAAATTAAAACATAGGGATTCATGACTAATAATACACTAAGAAAGATGAAAATTAAAAATAAAACTTTTAGGGGCACCTGGGTGGCTCATTGGGTTAAAGCTTCTGCTGTTGGCTCAGGTCCTAATCTCAAGGTCCTGGGATCGAGTCCCGCATCGGGGTCTCTGCTCAGCAGGGAGACTGCTTCCCCCTTTCTCTCTGCCTGCTTCTGCTTACTTGTAATCCCTCTCTTTCTGTCAAATAAACAAATAAAATCTTTAAAAAAATAAAATAAAACTTTTAATTAGATGTATGAATTAACTCCATAAAATAATAAAGCAAAAAATACTGGGTAAATCTGAGCATTAGCTAAATGGGGATGTGGGAAATAAAGGCCACAAAATAAGAACTCGATTTTTCTTTATAGCTCTCATAAATCTGTCAATTTTAGTTCTTACGATGTTAGATGACCTGGATTGGCCCAATTAATTGCATATTTGGGACCTAGAAAGCAAGAATATTCCCTCTTTTGCAAAATAGTACCATTTATAGTACTTCTAGTAAACACTGTGTAACACCACTGAATAGAATAATTAGTCACAGGTTCAGTTCACTTTTGTTCTCCCAACTCAGTTTATATTATCATCTGCCCCACTTATTGGTGCTAATTCTTTGTACAACATCAGTCTAGAGTGGCTACATTTAATAGCTCAGCTTGGAAGGGCTTGAATTCTGTTTAATGCAGGTTCTCCCTTTGTTCAGGGTATATTGGCCATTCCTCTAATAGTGAGACTCTTGTAATGTTACCTGAAAAATTATATGACTCAAGTTAATTAATTAATGTTATCTTCAATAATTCTTTTAGTACCATATCTTACATGGTCATACATACCCTAAATAATGATATCATCTTATTGGGAAATAGATGAACATCAGAAAAAGTAAGAAAATTCAGATCAAAATTTGAAAACTGAAGTGTACTTTAGATGTAGATCATCTTAATCTAAGTCAAGATATAATAGGAACCATTTTATCTGCCACTAGAAGGTAGAAAGAGGGCCCATAGATGTAGAAATGAAAAAAAACCCAACTAGAATTTCTTTTTTTCAATAAATATTTATTGAGTATCTGATATGTATTATTCTGTCTTCTAAGTACTCAATAGTGGTTAAAAAAAATAAAAAACAAAAAGAAAAGAAAAGTTGCTATTCTCATGAAAGCCATAGTCGATATTATATAAATAAGACCAATTTAGACCTTGCAAATACAGCTTTGGTCCCTTTTAACTCCTATATTTACCTAAGCATGTGTCTTTATTGTATTATGCTCATACTATTGCCAGGCCTGATGGTCACCTATCTCCATTATTTTTACCTGGGAAAATGGCCCTATAGTAGGGTTTATTAAGCTTTTGGAAGTCCAGGTCTAATAAGAGTGAAAATAACAGGGACAGGCATGCCGGTGGATCTGTGGATATCCTGCCTATGCAGCAGCAGGTTCTCCTTACCATTTATTGCCTGCAATGACCCTTTATTTGTGGTCACTTGTGGACAATGAACTTTGTTTTTACCACACCATATGGCTGATATCTGTCTTTTGCAATTTTAAACTTGTCACATCTTCTCTTCTAAATAGGACCCTATAATTAATTTCAGGAAGCAGTTTTTGCCGATAATACACTATCATCTCTCCTTATTTTTTAGATGATCGTGGACCATACAAATAAAATGTGAGCCACATCTATAAATATTAAATTTTCTAGTTAAAAAATAGTCAAAAGGAAATAAAAGTTTATTTTCACAACTTATTTTACTTAAACCAATACATCTAAATAATGCCATTTCATCATATAATTAATGTAAAATCAGAGAGATGTTTTCATTCTTTTGTTTTAAAGTAAGTATTCAAATCCTGTGTTTATTTTATCCTAACA
>CM053604.1:38599183-38617149 GCA_028646535.1 Procyon lotor
AATCTGTATGAGGGAAGAGAAACAACTAACTCAAACCTCTTCTAGCCCTCAACATGGAGAGCTCCAGTACTCTCTAGGCTGAGAATTGAAAATAAATAAATAAAAGGGTAGAAAACACTGGTAAAGATCATAACCCAGGGGCACAAAGTCACTAAAAGACTGACATCTAATTGTAGAATTAGAGAGCACAGCTCTTTCTTCCATATTTTACCAGGACATTAATAGGGCTTTCTATAAGAGGACTGTATCTGGAAAGAACTGCAAGGCTCAAATCCTATTTAGGAAGCAGTCTCTAGAGAAACCCAAAGGCAACAGGAAAGGGGGTTCCTGGGTGGTTCAGTTGCTTGAGCATCCTACTCTTTATTTTGGTTCAGGTCTTGATCTCAGGGTCATGAAATCGAACCCCACATTGGGCTCCACACTGAGCAGGGAGTCTGCTTGAGATTATTTCCCTCTGCCCCTCCCCTTGACTCTCTCTCGAAAGAAAGAAAGAGAGAGAGAGAGAGAGAGAGAGAGAGAAAGAAAGAAAGAAAGAAAGAAAGAAAGAAAGAAAGAAAGAAAGAAAGAAAGAAAGAAAGAGTCAACAGAAGAGACAAGACAAGGACACCATAGGAAATTGCAGCTTCTGACACCTAAAGCTACAAAGACTCCTGATGAACAATTAAGGGTGTCAAACCTTATTCCCTCTTTGTAGTTGCAGTGTGGGTCCTGTCATGAAACTGATTTGAGGATTCAAGGTCCTCTATCTACTCACATTACATTGGTATATTTTTGGATCAAGGATATTCAATGGTTAATACCTTTAAAATATTTGTACCCCAGGAGCACCTGGGTGGCTCATTTGGTTAAGCATCCCACTCTTGACTTCGGCTAAGGTCATGATCTCAGGATCATTGAGATGGAGCCCTGCCTTGGGCTCTGTGCTCAGCATGGAGTCTGCTTGAGATTCTTTTCCCCCTCTACCTCTGTTCTTTCCCCTGCTCAAGTGCTTTCTAAATACATACATACATGCATACATACATACATACATACATACATACATACATACATAAAATCTTTAAAATATTTCTATCCCAAAGGAAGCAAGCCAGGAAAGCATTACTGATTTATATACCTATGGATGTTGGCATGTGCCTGTGTGACTGTATTTCTTCCTTGTCCCCATTAGTGATTCCACTTATACATTTTAGGGCAAACTTTGGTAATGTTTCAAGCACCATTACTGAAGTCTTTAGTTTCAAAAAAGCTTCTTTTTTTAAGCATATGCCAATATAAAAATACAATGCTCAATCATTTCTCTGGATTTCTAGATTATAACAAAGGCATATATGTAAAAAATACGTTATTCATATATATTTTATATCTATTTAGATATGATATCCAGAGTTTGCTCCCCAAACCATTTTATTTGTGCCAAGGGTCTATACTGTATTGTACATAGCTGGCTTTACTAAATATGCAATGTGCATAAACAACAAGTTTTTTACTCTTTCTTCCTTTTCCATTTTTCTTTAAAATGTATAGAGACAGCAAAAGTCAAAACTCTTACTATCTGATGAAAAGCAATTTCATTCAGTATATTTATTTATCCTGCCAGTTATTCAAGTAACATTTCTATCTAATTCACATTAATTAAAGTTGTTCACTTTTGTGGATTGATCTTCTGAAGTAACTAATCATGTTACAATTTTTTTATTTAAAAATATAGAAAGAAGAGGGAAAAACTTATTGGAAAAATATTATAATCTAAAGCTAAAAAATTATCAAAGTCTTGGTAGAAAATAAAAAAAAGATTTATTTATTTTAGAGAAACAGAGAGAGCACACACACACATACATGCATGCACACAAGTGTGGGGAGGGAAAGGGAGAGAGAGAATCTCAAGCAGACTCCCTGCTGAGCATGGAGCTCAACCTGGGGCTTGAAATAGGCTTGATTTTATTACCCATAAATTATGACCAGAACTGAAATCACAGGTTGGATGCTTAACCAACTGAGCTACCCAGGCTCCCCCAGAAATTTCTTTTAGATGTGAAGTCAATGAGGAAAAATAAAAATTTCTTTCTTGAACTACACATACACAAGCACATTCTCAGCTAGCCCCAGATCATTTCCACTAACCCACTTGTGACCAAAGGAGCACAGAAGGCCACTTTTTTCTTTGTAGAAAAGAATAGAGTTCTAGTAACCCTAATGTCTAATCAGGACTCTGGGACACAAATTATTAAAAATAATAAACACAAATCTTTAGCCTTAAAAATGCCAAAGAACTACCTGTTGAGTTCTTAAATTCTTACTTGCTTGTCATTGACCTTTTCAGTTTCTTTGTTTTTATATCAATCCAACAGTAATAACTACTAGGATCAAAATATGCTGGAGATGAGCAGGGATACTAACCATCATTGGATACCTGGGTAACTGAGGAAAATAAATGGGAAGAAAAGGCTACATATCGGGGGTACAGGGGTATTTTATATTAGAATGATCTCAAGAGAGATTACGAAATTCAACAGACTCACATCCTCAGAAATTCTAAGAGCTAGACCAATGAAAAAAAATTGCTAAATCAGTCCAGAAGACCATATATAGTTATCTGGTATAAATTGGAATTTGGGTTTAGTTGTACATCACAATTCTATGAGTTTCCCAAAGGAAATGTAAATACAGAGGAAAGGGCCACAAAAATGGTGAATTGGATCAAAAAGCCAACTGAAATTTTGTTAGTGAAGATCTAGGCAAAACATCATGCAAAAAGGAGAATGTTCATAGCTGTAGGCAGCAGCAGCATTGTTAAAACCAACCCTTAATGAGCATTTACTACATGTAGGCATAGCACTTGATGCTTTCACTGATTACTGATGCAGGCATTTTTATTTACTCCATTTCTCAGATAAATCAGTTCCATTTGTCAGATTAGTCAACTGAAGTTCAGAGTGGGAAGTTCAGAAGTGATAATTTCCTCGATATCACATAGGAAGTAAAGGTAGAAAATTTAATTTGGGAGCTCTTTCTTAAAGGTACCATACTGTCTGTATTTCTTCTAAATGGTCTTTGAATTCTCTCTTTTATTTTATAAGGTATTCACATTTATAAAAAAAAAGTCTCCAAGCAAAGTCTTTACTGATCTTATTTCAAACATTTCTCTACATATTCTTCCACTGCAAGTTAAATCTCCTAATTTTTAAAGCCATGTACCTACAAATGACACAGTAATTTCTGTTGCTGCTTCCTTCTCTGGAAATCTTTGCCCTGAGATTTCTGTCTTTTGGGTAGTTGCTTATCTCACCCCACCACACACACATTTATTCAGCAAGAAAATTTTCTTTAAAAAATATTTAAGGTTGGTATTCACAATTAGATCTCTTCTTGACTTTTTTTTTTTTTTAAGATTTTATTTATTTGACAGAGAGAAACACAGCAAGAGATGGAACACAAGCAGAGGGAATGGTAGCAGAAGAAGCAGGCTTCCTGCTGAGTAGGGAGCCCGACATGGGGCTCAATCCCAGGACCCTGGGATCATGACCTGAGCTGAAGGCAGACGCTTAACGACTGAGCCACCCAGGCACCCCAGATCTCTTCTTGTCTTACTTAAATGGTGGCAAATCCATTACTGGGGTAATTTTCATCTATGTGTTTTTACTAGAAACAGGAGCCCTGATTCTATTTTATCCTTATTTCCACTTAATAGATTTCATTTTATTGTGCCTTTTCCTTCTACCAGCAAGTTTTTGAACTGATGAATATTCAAAATTTCAAATTTCTTAAATTGACTTATTTCACAATATATTTGTTTGGGAAAAGAATGGAAACCTATCCATCAGAATACTAATGATTCTTACTGACTTTTGGAAGTGAAGAATAGCTTGTTTGAGACTAAAAATTTCTTCAGATAATAAATATAAATTCTGGAAATTTTTTTTTAATTCAACTATTTGGATGCACTGGAGAGCTATTAAAAGTAGACAGGGGTACCTGGGTGGCCCAGTCAGGTAAGTGACCTACTCTTGATTTTAGCTCAGGTCAAGATCTCATAGGTCATGAGATCAAGTGTCAGGCTCCTTACTCAGTGTGGAGCCTGCTTGAAGATTCTCTTCCTCTCCCCCTCTCCACTTATGCTCACGGGCATGCTCTCTCTCTCTCTCTTTCTAATAAATAAATAAATCTTAAAAAAAAATAAATGGACAGAAACCAGAGATGGAGAGAGTCTTTCACTATTAAGATAAGAATAATGCACCAGGAAAGATTTGCATTTGTACAGCTTTTCATGTAAAGATAACTGAAAATCAGGCCAAAAGATACAGTTTTGATTGAGAAGTCAGTGGCTTAAATATAGGATTGTCAAAGAATGTGAAGAGTCAAGAGAAATCCTGGAAAAAAAGGAGAACCAGAATCTTTTGGAAAGAAGCTCAAGATCTTGGCTGGTTCCAGAAGTTGCATGTGAATAGGAGACTCCAAAAATTCTGATGGAAGGTGCCAGCATGGGGCAGGTTGAGGAAATAAGTGGAGAGTTTGATTGTGACCTTGTGATCCGCTACAGGAAAGCATATTAGTTTTCTGCATATGCATAATAAATTACAAAAAAATTTAGCCCCTTAACATAACACATTTATTACCTTACAGTTCCCATAACTTAAGAATCTGGAAACATCTTAGTTGGATCCTTTGTTTAGGGTCTCACAAAACTGTGATCAAGAAGTCAGCTGGGGCCAGAGTCTCCTTTGAAGATCAGAATAATCGTCCTTCTCCTCCCCTTCTCCCTTCTCCTCCTCCTCCTCCTCCTTCTTCTTCTTTTTCAGAATCATCTTCTAAACTCATTCTCTGTTGGCAGAATTAGTTTTCTTGCAGTCCTTCTTAGATCCTAGAGATACCTTGCAGGTTCCTGACACATGACCCTCCCCACAGTATGACCATTTGCTTTCTTAGATCAGGAGGAGTGGGTCTCCCTAGGCTGTAAAGACAGAGTCTTCTATAATATAATATGATAATGGCAGTGGTACCCTATCAGTTTTGCCATATAATGTAACTTAATCAGGGGAGTGATATCCTTTCTCCTTCACCATGTTCTTTTCATTAGAAGTAATTCACAGATTCTATTAAAATGAGATTATTGAGGCTTGAACATGTGGTCAATCTACAGTGTATTGGCCATTGGAAAACAAAATTGAATTGAACTAAGTTAATGCCTTCAGGACCCAAAAATGAAACTCATGTGTGGTTAATAATAGAATACAAAGTCTCTGTAATATATCATTCAAGATGCTTAGCTTACAATAAATATTACCTTGAGATATGCATAAAAGGAAAAACCGAGACTCGTATTTGAAATGAAAATAGCCATTAAAATAAACCTGAGAAGAAACTTCAGTTGGAATTAACTGACTAAACAGAAATAAAGATCAAATGCAAAGAGCTATATGATTTGGTTATAGACAGGGAAAGGAAGTAGTTACAAAGGACATTAGTGAGACAACTTATAACATGTAAATAGATACTATATTTTAGATAATACCTTATTAATAATAAATTTTGATTTTAACAATTACATTATAACTATATCATAGAATTCTGTTCTCAGAAACCAAACACTGAACTTTGTAAGGTAAAGGGGTATGGTAACCTAACTTACTCTCAAATAGTTCAACAAGAAAATTATGTGTATCTATATACCTCTATCCCTATCTACCTATCTATCTATGTGTCATCTATCTATTATCTATCACAAGAGTAAGAGAGTGAGAAAGTGGGGAGAGAGAAATAGGAGGGTAGTACTAAAATGAACAGGCAAAATTATTACAATTGATCAGTCTAGGTAAAGGTTATACATTTCTTTGTAATATTCTTGTAATTCTACACATGTGAGGTTATATCATAAAATTTTACAGAAAATACTGATATTGGTTATACTTGATTGACATTTAATCTATATTTAGCTTTTCTAGAAGTATGTATGTATATATTGATTCAAAAATAAAGAAATATACGATTGAAAGAAAAAAAATTGGAAAGAAATATTCCAAAAGTAAACTCTGACACTGGGCATTGGGATTATAAGCGATTTTGTGTGTTTTCTTGTATTTTATTTTATATATTTTCTAACCTTTGCACTATAAACATAATAAATTATAGGTTAAAGGACATGTAATATAGATATATTAATAGAACTAACAACATATTTGGTATCTCAACTTCCAACATCCCATGATATAGTTGGGTCATTTTTGTAACAGAACTATATATTAATAATACTTTTTAAAAATGAAAAATAATTCCTTAGGATTACTTATCATTATTTTACCGGAAATATGTAATTTCTTTAGGAACTTTGAATAACTTCAAGAGTTTTATCTAGAGGGGACAAACCTATATTTAATAGAAATTGAATGAGGAAAATTATACTAGAATTTGATAAAATAAAAGATGTTAATTTAAATTATATTTACATATTATCTTTTTTCTGGATGTTATCTGTTTTAATCAGGAATCAGTAATTTCATATGAGTGATGTGGTAATGAACTAAAATAGTAATGAGCTAAAAATATGACCTCATGGAAGAGGAGTACATGTGTATTATCAAGGAAAAACAAAGTGGAGAAAATAATGGAAGAAAATATTTAATTTTCAGGTAGGTGTATGGGAAACTCATAAATATATTTTTGTGTCAAATAACAAGATTACTTCATGAATATATTTGCTAGTAAAATGTGAAATATGGAAAGTTTGGCATTAGACAACTTTAAGTTGGCCTGAAACATGGACTAGAATAAATGCAATATTGATAATCCTGATTTAGCTCCTTCAACCAGGCTGAAATTTAGTTGGAGTCAGCTCAGACTGTATTCAATCAAATTCATTTCATTTTAATGTACCCTATTATTTGGGGTGAAAGGGTAAAGAATATATTTGACTTTGCAGCTATGTCTAACAAGAATGGCATTTTCACACTTAAAAGTTTTTAAATATCATTTTTGAAATAAAAGCCATGACATTATGTTGTCTACCAAATAAACACTTAATTGACAAGTCCAATCATTACATGCAAATTGCTAGAGGTCAGAAGTGTTCTGAATATTTTGGCCTTATATAACAAGTGAGAATCATTCTACATGATTACTTTAAATTGAAATTTTTCCTCCAGTGCAGGGTCTATATAACATTACATGATTGTGGATGAATTAATTGGAACTGGAAAAAATTAAATTATTCAACTCACAGACATACCTGGAAAGGAAATCAAAGAAAATATTCAAGACCCCAGCTTTAACTTATCCATTTTTTGATTCGTCAACAAAAACTTTTCCATATATACTAGGTACCAAGCATTATAGTAGGGAAATAAAAGTACTTGAATAAATCTGTTCTAGAACAAATGTTAATCTATTGCGATTTTATATGTCTAGAATTTACAAATACATATATGGATGGTTAGATGTGAATGCATAGATACGTCCTGATATGCTAAAAAATCGTAAATTAAAAAGCTAGACTTTTAGTTCAGTTCTATCTCATGTAGGGGGCATCTTACTCGTTAGTACTTCCTTATACCTGCTCTGGGTATAGTATCAGAAGGAGGATACTAAAGATTGGAACAGTGTTTTGGAAAGAACAGAAATATACTAGCTCATGAATATACATAAATTTTTAATTATTTTAGTACTTTTCAGAAATGAGTCTACCACTTCGCACCTTTAAGGTTCACTGACTGACAACTATGAATAGAATAACGCTCTACCTAAAATAATATATTTTATATGTTAAATGTTTTCCGATGATTCTTTTACATTTATATTAGCTTTTTTCCATTGTTATTTCATGACTTCAATGAATAATTATGTTTCAGAGAAACCACATCACTATTGATTCCTAATGACAGAACTTCCTCTAAATATATATCACCAAGAAAGCCTTTATACTTACAAGGATTTGTTTATAGATTCTATTATGTAGACTTCAGTGCTTCTCTTTTTGAATCCAAAAACACTGAATATAAAATCTTATCTTGTGGCACTGAAGATATGTATAAAGTGAAGTGAAATAATAAATAAAAGTAAAATATATTCCTGAAGGGGATGCTTTTTTTTACTAGTCTGATTAAATTACTTTAATCTTCTTAAACTAGAATATTAATCTTTCCTAAACAATAAAATTCATGTTTTAATTTCAAGCTCTTTAGGAGAATGGTATAGTTCTTTAGACTGAGACACAGAATTATGACAAAGTACCTAAAATCTATTATAAAAAAATAAAATCTGTTATCAAACCACATAAAATCATAAATGTGACTTTGAGATTATTTCTTAGCAAGGGAAATGTTGAATGTCTATAGTCATTCTTTCTTTACTCTGTACTATTTTTGCCACTATCAAACATTCTTTTCTCATGTACATACATATTTATTATGGATGTTAGTTATATTTCATATCTTTTATTCTGCTTATTGGGGGGAAACAAAAGGAAAACCTCTATCTGTAAGCTAGCATTACTAACCATACTTTATATGTAGTAATGATCAGTTTACTGCTAATAAGTTTGAAAATAATTAACCTCCAAGAACATTAGAATAGACAGATGACTCCAGGCCAAATTAAAATAATTTATGTATATTTGGAATATTGAATTACTTCATAAAATATGTATATCATCATTCGTTTTAAAAAAAGGAAAGAAACATCAAGGTCAATGTCTTAGCTTGTGTCTAGCTGAAAAGCAGATCCAGAGACCAGGCCTCATAGGCAGGAGCAGTGTGCTTGGAGCACGTTGTAACAGTTGCAGAAAGGTACAAGTGAGGTCTGGAAGACAGTTATCATCCAGGTTCTTGGGACTTTTTTAACCTTGATAGGGAAGCTGGTATGAATCTTAAGTAGATAGGAAGCCGTTGGTGGAGGGATACAATCAGGCTTAGTATTATAAAATATTATGGTAGCTATTAGTTGGAGAATACACATTAGAAGAATAATGGTGGCAAAGAGATCAGTTAAGAAAATTTTGTAGTAGTCCAGGTGATAGATGATGACATCTTCAGCTAGTCTTTAAACAAAGTGGACAAGTTTAGGATTTGCTTTGGAGAATGTTCATCAACAGCTTGCTAATATATTGGTTATTGGTGAAAGAAGTGGAAGAATCATGAGCGATGCCTAGATATTTCACCTGTGTAATTCAGGGGCTTATGATGCTTTGTACTAAGATAGAGAAGCAGGCTTTTAGAGGAAGAACTTGAAGAGAAATCAAAGTTTTAGCTATGTTAAATGTGAAATGCTGATTAGGGAACATATGATCAGGTATTTGTTTGTTTACTTGTTTATTTATTGGCATGCAAAAAGCTTTACATAACTTGATGAGTTTGGAGATAAATATATACCCATGAAACCATCACCAGAATCTATACCATAAACCTGCCTATCACCTCCAAAAGTTTTCTCCTGACCTTTTATTGTTGTTGATGATGATAACACTTAACATCTAGCCTCTTAGCACATTTTTAGGTATGCAATACTGTATTGTTAAGTATAGGCACTATGCTCTGTGGTATGATCTGTGATACATGCCGTATATCAAAAACTTTGTACCCTTTGACTAATATCTCCTTGCTCGCCCCACCCTCCTCCCCACCACCCCCCGCATCCCCAGCACCCAACATTATACTCTGCTTCCATGAGTTTGACTATTTAGATTCATCATATAAGTGAGATCATGTAGTATTTTCCCTTAAGTGGAAAATACTTATTTCCTTATTTCCCTCATCAAAATTCCTCCAGGTTCATACACATTGATGTAAATTGTCGGATTTCCTTCTTTTCAAAAGATAAGTAGCATTGTGTGGTATGCACACCACATTTTCTTTATTCGTTCACCCCACCAATGGACATTTAAATTGCTTCAACCCCTGGTGTAACAATACAAAGATCTGAAACAAAGATAAATTAAACTTAAATGTATGAACTGCTCAATTCCACAAATAGAACATTGAGTGTAATAGGCAAGTTGCAGGAGAGAATTTGTAGGCCTAATAACATTTATGTTTCTTTTTAATATCTAAAATATTCTTATAAAATAAGACATATATGTATCAAAATATATTAAAAATACAAATTTATACCCACCTTAAGATGCTGTTTACCTCTAGGTTGGGAGAGAAAGGAATAGGATAAGGGCATGAGGGAGTTTGGTGATATTTTTAAATATTTCATAAAAATAAAAAATGAATCAAATATGGCCAAATGTTAAGATTTTAAAACTAATATCTAAGTTCAGGACCAGTTCCAGACAAAGATTAGAACAGGACTTTAGACAGGGCTTAAGTGACCCCATTGGTGAGAACTGGAGTTCTTACAAGACTAAGGAATCTGGCAGGAAATAATAGACATTAATCCTGAAACACCTTTGGCAATTTTAAAAATTCTTGCAGTCTTTGGCATATATAATTATGGTCTTCAATATTTTTTGGAACATTTACTTCAATTATATGTTCTGACCAACAAAATAGTCATTACTTTCAATGATTCCCAAATACAGAATTTAACAATAGCAAATTAGTGTTGTGTTGTGAAGATAGAATTTTAAAGTAAAAAGATTTTTTTACTTGATTGCTTTAAAAGTATTTTAATTATAAAGAAGTATCGTAGATTGTAAAACTAATCATTTGGAATGTTTCTACATTTAAGAAAACATATTCGGGGCGCCTGGGTGGCTCAGTCGTTAAGCGTCTGCCTTCAGCTCAGGTCATGATCCCAGGGTCCTGAGATCCAGCCCTGCATCAGGCTCCCTGCTCTGTGGAAGCTTGCTTCTCCAGCTACCATTCCCTCTGCTTGTGTTCCCTCTCTCGCTGTGTTTCTCTCTGTCAAACAAATAAAATCTTAAAAAAAAAAAAAAAGAAAAAGAAAATATTTTCATGAAGTTCAGTGAGGTATATCTTGGATATTACTTTTTAAATCCTCCTCACCAAATACTTGCTCTGTAAAACCTCAAGGGAAGTATGCATTGTATTAAAGGGTGCACTGATATAGACTCTCAGGTTTCTACAGAGGTTCTGATATTTCCTAACTGTATGACATTGGACAAAAACCTCTCTAAGCTTCTAGATCCTCATCTGTAGTGACAAAAAGTAGTTATTTCCAAGAGTAATTTCTGTACATTAAAATAGTGTGCATATACCACTTTGCAAATTAGTCAAGTTAGCTACCACTATTATAATTTGCAGTTTCTTTACTTTTAGAAATATTTTATGATTCTGAAATTAGAATATTAGTTCTATTATGTTGTTAATGGTTATATATTACACATAAATATAATTTCCACATGAACACAAAATTGGTAAGGAATTCTCTGATTCTTTTTCTAATGTCTCTTTCTTGCACAAGTGAAAGAAAACAATATAATCGTCCTAATACAGTATCTTTAGCTTTCTCAATTAACAGGGAGAGTTCTGTAGATAGGTATATAGGCAAATAAGGGAGAGAGGGGGAAAGACCTGAAAAATATGAGAAGAAAAGGAGTGAAGAGAGGACAAAAGAAAAGAGAGAGAGAGAGACCATCTTTTTAGCAGTGTGTATCCTGAGTACTCATAACTCCACATACCCCATCCACGAGGTCAGCATTTTGGGTGGGAGTTTGGAGGAACTGTAGTTCATCACCATTTTGTAATTTGCTCTGTAGATAAGTGGTACATGTGGCTTCACTTGGGCAAAATAATCATGTAGGGTTTTTTGTTATTGTTATTGCTGTTGTTTTTAGTTTCTCTGTGTTTCTCTTTTTGAGTAATTTTGTTGAATAACTTTAACAGGGGCAGGTTGTTGACCAGTAAGTTGTATTTGTGCTCCTGAGCACTCTTGTACTAACTGGGAAAAAAATAACTGTGCATTTGGAAAAATGCACAGACCATGTATATAGCTATTTTTTAAATACTTAAATATTTGTTCTATCATGTTGAAAAATTCCAAGGATTTCCCTATTTTGTAAAAATGAACAGGAATTCACATTTTTGAGCCGGAAAATTATATGTAGTCAAATAAACACTCCAGGTTTTGAAAAATAGAGGAAGGATTTAATCTTTACTTAGAAATGTGAAATTCCAAAATTGTTCAAATATTCAGGATATTCTGAGCATATGCCTCAATGAAAAATTATGCAATTTTCTAATGTTCCCAAGGTAAATCTAAACCATCTACTGAGAAAAGGCTACCTCAACAGCTGCAGAGCAGGTATCACCTAGTAACCTTCATCATGTCGACTTAAATACATCTTGAATTTCTTTTGCAGTCAATAACCTCTTTAAGAAAATTCCCAAGTCCCTTTCCATGTCTTGCCTGTGTCAAGTCATATTCATCAAGTAAAGAAGCTCCGTGAGAGGAAATGTGATGAGCTGGAAGGGCAAAAATAGCATTACACTTTGTCTCTTGTCCCTCAGGTTACTCTGATGCTACTGAGATAGTGGACCCCAAGGTGAGGATGGTGAGGATGGAGACGGGGGATGGCATTCAGCCTACTGAACTCTAGAGCATATTGAGTCATGCAGGAGAAGTCAATGAAATAAGTAAGTGTCAGAGAGGATAAAGAGAATGGAAACCATTTGTAAGGAGTGATGACATTGAAGAAAACATTTTTTATGCTAGTTCTATACTACAAAAATTTAAAAAACATATTTGTTAATGCTGTAGTTTTTTTTTAAAGATTTTATTTATTTATTTGACAGAGAGAGATTACAAGTAGGCAGAAAGGCAGGCAGAGAGAGAGGAGGAAGCAGGCTCCCTGCTGAGCAGAGAGCCCCATGCGGGGCTCAATCCCAGGACCCTGAGATCATGACCTGAGCTGAAGGCAGAGGCTTAACCCACTGAGCCACCCAGGTACACCGTTAATGCTGTAGTTTTGTGGCAAATTCTAAGTAACATAATCCCAAATCTTGTGTTAATAAATCCTAGCTAATATTCATTGTTTTAATTTTTAAAAAACTATTTTATTTTTTAAGTAAACTCTACATTCAACATGAGGCTCAAACTGACAACACAGAGATCAAGAGTCACATGCTCCGCAGACTGAGCCAGCCAGGCAACCTCTAACTAACTTTTAATATCTTCTAAAAAAAAAAAATCATGTGGCATGCTGAGGCTTTATTCCAAACTATGACTAAGATTGAGAGATGTTTTAGCATCAGAATCAAAGCTACAAACTTATCTCCATGATTTGGGAAAATTTTCCGCCATTTAACTCAAATATATTTTCCTTGCTTTATTCAGCTTTGAAAATCTGTCTTCTTGGAATTATATTTGTCTGATTTATACTTTGTATTATTTATTATATCTCTAATGAGAGGCCAGGGATCTTGAATTTGTGCTCCTTAGCAATGGTCTATGTATGTTTACAGCCCAGGTGTGCCATCTATAAAATAATAAAGATAAGATTTTTTTTCTAGCATATTGAGGGAAGGGAAGAAACTCAGTGGGAAAGATACTCTTTCCCAATAAAAATGGAACTTTTGTTGCAAGTCAAAAAAGTCAGCCATAAGACATGAGCAGGTGCTGTAAATTGTGCTGAGGTTTTCTGTTGGCTACTTAGCCCAGCCACTTTATTTAAGTCCATAATACAGTATTAGGTCACAAAATAATAATAATAATAATAATAATAATAATAATAGTAATAGTAATAATAATAATAATGTTTTCTTTTATCTTTTAGTAGCTATACTTAGAAAAGAGATTACTGGACTCATTGATAGTAATAGTATAATCATAGATCCTGCCTTAACCAAGAGATTTACAAATCAGCAGACCTATGTGAATTATCATACATCTAACACATAGTAGTTACTAATTTTTTTAAAATTTTTAAAAATTGTTTTAAATGACTAAATAAATGAATGAATAAAACCATGGATGTTATTAGAAGTTTAAAATACATATCTCTCCATTGGCATTTACACAGAGTATTTATATCAATTTTTTTATATAAGGCTATCTCCCTTATTAGGTTAAAATGATACATTTATATATGTTAAAATAAACTCATAGGTCTCTGTTTTTGCAAGTATTTCTGAAACGCCTTTTAAAGGATAAAAATAGGGGTGCCTGGGTGGCTCAGTCATTAAGCGTCTGCCTTCAGCTCAGGTCATGATCCCAGGGTCCTGGGATCCAGGCGGCATCAGGCTTCCTGCTCAGCGGGATGCCTGCTTCTCCCTCTCCCATTCCCCTTGCTTGTGTTCCCTCTCTTGCTGTGTCTCTGTCAAATAAATAAATAAAATATTAAAAAAAGGATAAAAATAGAATTAAACCATGTTTTGTTCTGATGACTGATTTGTTACAACCCTTCTTAATATATATATTAGTATTTTATAGACTATTCTTATTCAAGTCATATGTCTTTATGCTTACATATATATCACTTAAAATCTATACTTTGTGCTATGGAGATCAGGAAAAGAAGATGTTCCCCACCTCCATCACCATCACAGTTAATAACAGCCTAGATTGAAACGTTTTTGTATCTTTTTTCTTCTCTGTTTATGGTTAATATATACTTTAAATTTCTTCATGACAAATATCTATATAACCAAATGTCAAAATCCTAAACTTTAATATCAAGACCCAGCCTCAAATATATTACACAGATTTTAATTTTATTTACTGTGGTTGTCAATATAGTCTTATTACTCTATTTCATTTTTGATCTTTAATGAAGTACCTGTGAGTTATGATGTGGAAAAATGTCAGAATGGGAAAATGATGATCCCTATTTTTTTCCCAGCCATGACATTTCAGTATTATGAGCTATATCTCATAAGGTCAGGACTGTGTGACCTACTTTGCTGTACTCATTATCCACTAATCCCAAAACAGAGGCCAAGGGAAAGGAAGGAGTATATTTTATAAGGATTTCTGGCTATGTTTTTGTGTGCTATGCTGCCTGGAAGGAAGGGGGTGAGATAAATATGACACACTGGCTTTTCTGGGTGAAAAAACTCAAGTTGTGTCATAAAAAATTAACTCATAACCCATCATAAAGAATTGGTAATCAGATTATCTTCTCACCACCTTGTTTCACCTTTGTCCTTGATGAGGGGAAAAGTGAAACCATCTTTTTATGAAATCACCTTTTTGACTTCATGAGCAAACGTTTGTGAAGATAGGAGTTGAAGAAGTATAATTACAAAAGTATCATAAGACATCTGTCATTGTTTTTTTTCTTTTTGCAACTAGCCTATAGTGTCAATGTGAATCAATAGTAAAGCTGTTAAAAACTCAAAGATGATAACAATTTAACTATATCCACAGAAGACCACTAGGTTAAGAAACAGAATTTTGAGGGTAGCCTAGGGTGGCTCAGTCAGTTAAGTGACTGACTCTTAGTTTCAGTGTAGGTTATAATCTCAGGGTCATAAGATAAGCTCCAAATTAGGCTCCACACACAGAGTCTGCTTGAGATTCTTTCCCTTCCCTCTCCTTTGGCTTCTGTTCCCCCTCTCCCAGGCACACTCTCTTTCTCTCTGAAATAAATAATATCTTACTAAAAAAAAGTGGAATAATTAAAAAAAAAAAGAATCAGAATTTTGACAATTTCAATCTAGGAACATATATTTTTCCCTGTAATC
Source organism: Procyon lotor (assembly GCA_028646535.1). Classification (NCBI taxonomy): domain Eukaryota; kingdom Metazoa; phylum Chordata; class Mammalia; order Carnivora; family Procyonidae; genus Procyon; species Procyon lotor. Next base: position 38,614,759 of record CM053604.1, read on the forward strand.
TTAGAAAAAAAATTTTTTAAAGATTTTATTTTATTATTTATTTGACAGAGAGGAGAGAGATCACAAGTAGGCAGAGAGGCAGGCAGAGAGAGAGGGGGAAGCAGACTCCCCGCTGAGCAGAGAGCCCGATGCAGGGCTCGATCTCAGGACCCTGAGATCATGACCTGAGCTGAAGGCAGAGACTTTAACCCACTGAGCCACCTAGGTGCCCCAATATTAGAAAAAACTGAGAATTTTCTTTATTCCTGAGATTTATCACCTAAAAACGAGCATTATCTCTACTGCAACATCCATAACATCTGACTCCAAAAAGAAAACCCAGGCCCTAGAATAAGCACAAGTAGAACAAAACTGAACCAAACCAGAAGTCTCGATATAAATCATCATGAGGCAGTTGCCTACCATGCCCATTGTAGTCTAGTTTAATTACTCAGGAATATTAAAATAACCACTTTTTAAAAAATAAGTCACTGAGTTCTGGGGTAATTTGTTATGCAGCATCATTGTGGCCACAGCTGGCTAACACAAATATTAGGCACACTGAATTGAATTAAATTCTATTTACCAGAGAAACTTATTTAACCATCCATGACTCACTTTTATAATCTTTTAAAAAAATTTTTTTAAAGATTTCATTTATTTCTTTGACACACAGAGAGAGATCACAAGTAGGCAGAGAGGCAGGCAGGGGAGGGGGGGAAGCAGGTTCCTTACTGAGCAGAGAGCCCGATGTGGGACTTGATCCCAGGACCCTAAGATCATGACCGAAGGCAGAGGCTTAATCACTGAGCCATCCAGGTGCCCCATCACTTTTATAATCTTTAAATAGAGATATTTGTTTGGATATTCTTGGTAAAATGAGAAGTAAGGTCATATGAATGTCAAAATGAGGAAAATGGGAGTATGAAATAATAAAAAATGAAGAAAAATATCTGGTCAGTATTATACATCTTAGTGTTTTCAAAGGAGTATTGAAGATTAGACACCAAAAAAAGTGAAGTAGAAAGATACAAGATTGTAATCATAGATGGGTGTGTGAATCTGAGTTGGAGAAAACTGTCAGCATCTGCAACACAAATCTGATGCCAACTCATAGCATAGATTTCACAGGTTAAGGACAAAAGACTCCCACAAGGCTCCCCTGTTTTTCAGACACCAGCCACAAGTTTGGGGTTCCCCAGGTCACCAATACTTCTGAAAAATGATACAAATTCATGATCTTCTCTTACCCTTTTAGGTTCAATAACTTGCTAGAACAACTCACAGAACTCAGGAAAGCCCTGTACTTAAATTGCAGTTTTATCATAAGAATAAGAATCAAGAAACAGCCAAAAATAAAAGAGACACATGGGGGAGGTTTCGGAGGTCCCAACTGCAGAGCTTTTCTGTCTTCTCCCATGAATCAGGAGGCACATTGATGTGTTCACCAACCATGAAGCTCAATTAAGCTCTGATATCCAATTTTATTGGCATTTTATTACATAGACATGATTGGTTGTATTATTGGCTATATAACGGAAATCAGTCTCCAGCTCCCTTTCTTTCTCTGTAGGTCAAGTTGTTATTATCTGGCTCGACACTTCCACCCTCTATCACATAGTAGGTCTAGTTGACCTGCATGGTCAACCCCCATCCTGAAACAATCTAGAGATCCATCATGAGTTACTTCTTCAGAATAAACTCAGATGTAATCCCATGAGCCCATCATGAATAAAAAAGGCACTATGACTTAGAAGCTTAGTCCCAGGAATGTTGGATAAAGACTAGACAAATTTTGTATTGTATGATACCATGTAAGAGGCTACAGGGTAATCAGTGTCCTTAGAGAAGAATCTGGTTTCCTTTAAAGCAACAATATATTATTAACATATAATGTATTATTTGCCCCAGGGTACATGTCTGTGAATTGTCAGGCTTACACATTTCACAGCACTTAACATAGCACATACCTCCCCAATGTCCACAACCCAGCCACCCTATCCCTACCCCCACCCGGCCTCCCAGCCACCCTTAGTTCGTTTAGTGAGTCTAGGAGTCTCTTATGGTTTGTCTCCCTCCCCATCCCTTCCTGTTTCATTTCTCTCCCCCACACCCCCAATCTCCCGCCTTGCCTCTCAAATTCTTCATATCAGAGAGAATATGTGATAGTTGTCTTTCTCTGACTGACTTATTTCACTTAACATAATACCCTCCAGTTCCATCCACATCATTGCAAATGGCCAGATTTCATTTCTCTTGATGGCTGCATAGTATTCCATTGTATATATATACCACATCTTCTTTATCCATTCATCTGTTGATGGGCATCCAAGGTCCTTCCATAGTTTGGCTATTGTGGACATTGCTGCTATAAACATTCGGGTGCACGTGCCCCTTTGGATCACAACGTTT
>CM053604.1:38617649-38642651 GCA_028646535.1 Procyon lotor
AGACTTTATCTGTACATTTGCTTTTATTCCCCATTGGCACCATATATCTAATTTTCATAGCACTCTCTTCATTTTTGAAAGGAATTAGCTTATGCATTTAATTTATGTAACTAACAATCCTCTTAGGAAATAAAATACTCAAAAAGAAGTGCAGTAATATCTGTGTTCATAGAAAATAAGTGCATTATTATAAACACCAATTTCTGCCTGGTGAAACCTAAACATAGAACTTCCCACCAAATTAACTAATTTCAATATCAAGATAATGTTTAAAATATAATGTTATCTGATCATCTCTCCCTTTGCTAAGCCACTCTCCATTTCACTACATGGTATTACTTTCTAGAACATTCTTGTCCCATTTCCTCCAATCAACACCCATCAATGGCTTTCCATCTCCCAGAATAAACTCTTGAGGTTTCAGCTCTAGTTCTCACTTATTTGCCAAAGTTTTCTTAGCCACACCTTGTGATCATTATAGGCACAGTAATACTCCCTTAGCACTTATTCTAGCTTGTTCTCTCTTGTCACCATGGTTCCTACATTTCCATTTATTTATTCTATTTTCATATTTTTTATTTTGTATGTCTTGAATCAAAAAATGGATATTAAGCCTCTAAAGAACTGGGACAATGTCACCCATTTGTTTTCTTCTATAAGATATATACAAATAGCTCTGAGCACTGTCCACTTAACTTTTATTTGTTTAAAGTATGAAAACCTAAGTTAAAAACCATATTCTCATTCTATCACAATGAAGATATATATTAAAATAAAGAATTATGCTGTCTTTTTGAAATTTTAAAATCTGTGTCTGCAGACACCCAATTTAAAGGGAATATTCTCACTAAGGTAGACTTGCTCTTCCTTGACTTTGGCTTCAGAACAAATACCAGCTGCATTTGTTCTGGACTTCTGAAGTGACAGCATAATCAGCACACCTCCTCTGAGTTAGTCTTTGTTAAACTCTGTAGAGGTGAAATCACATTTTTGGGACTTCTCCAACCATAAGACATAATTTCATGATGTCAGACCACATCTGAGATCAGAGAACTTAATAGAAAACTATAGCTGTTGATCTCTATGTATGTGCATGTCTGTCTCTTTATCTGAATCTAGAATAGCATGCCTTTATTTCCATATTGATTTATATAGACTACAAGTATATAAATAGGAATATATATATCTACATAGACATGGATAGATAGTTCTAAGTAAATAAGATTATAAATGGAACAGGAGACAGAATGCCTACGCAGTCAGGAAAAATGCAGATCTGTGTATGAGTAAAATAAAATTTTACCCATCTACAGACCTGAGAGGAAAAACTACATACATTCAAGAGGAAAAAATAAATCAATAATTTTATGTGGTCCACTGTGAAACAGCACTGAATTTTCAAAGTATGCAAATGCCTTGGGAATTAGAGATATATAAAGTAGTTACGGCAAAATCATAGTCTTTATGAAGAACAAAAACTATTAAATCTCACACACTAATTTCTACCATGATCGCCTGCTCAAAGAGGTCTTTGCTGACCACCATATCTAAAATAGCATTACCTGGGTGTCTGAGTGGCTCAGTTGGTTAAGCATCTGCCTTCAGCTCAGGTCATGATCCCATGATCCTGGGATCAAGTCCCTCATTGGGCTCCTGCTCAGTGGGGAGCCTGCTTCTCCCTCTGCCCCTCTTCCCCACTCATGTGTGCACTCTCTCTCTCTCTCAGAAATAAATGAAAATTTTAAATGAAATAACATTACCTGTCACTTTCTGGTAACTTATTCTTGTTATTCTTCCTAATATTTTTCAATATATGATTTTTTGCTTCCATATTAATTTCTTTATCTGTTTGTTACCTATCTTCTCCTGTAGATTAGAAACTTTCTGAGAGTGAAGACTTTGTTTTGTTCTTTCTGGTCCTCGTGCTTGGCCCATAGCAGCCACTCAATATATCTATTCTTATCTAAGGAATGAGCATTAAGGGTCTCTGAGAATGTCACATTTTATTTTTTCTATTCGAAGACACATCCCAATTCTGTACTCTAACCCCAGGTAATACTCCTAGTGAATCAATAGCTTTATATCCAACTTAACTCTAACCTCTTGCCTTAATGTATTTTAAATAACTACATTGATATTGTGCACATATCCCAGCCTTTCTGGAGAAGAGTGAGAACGGTGTCACAGTAACAAAAACAACTCACTATATTTCTCTTCTACACATTACAAAATGTGAGATATCTTCAGTTTCCTGCCAGGTAATTGTTCTAAATTTCCAAGTCTGTGTTGCAAATGTATTTCATGGGACAATCCTTTTAGCTCATCCCCCTCTAATTCCAGGTCTCTTGTTACTCTCAATGACAAAAATAGGACCCATGTGTTGATGGTCACCAGTGGTGACATTAACACCGATGGAACCTACCAAAGGTAACGAGTCCTTAATGAACTCTATCAAAGGATGCACTCTAACTGCCTATGGTAGTAGCCAAAGTACTAATACCAAGGCTTCTGCCAAAGGGTTGTTTCTACTGATTTTCACAGCAGACCTGCCAGTGCCCAATATTAGGGGCACCAATGTTTGCCTTGTGTTATTGCAGAAATCAATGTTTTCTCTTCCCAATGTTTAGAAGCTGCTGGCAAGGATATACCCGACAGATATGTGCTCAATTTCTTGAGTAGAGAATACTGGAAAGAACAAAGGACATTTTTTTTGTCTGAAACTCATCTTTCATTTCTCACAGACTTGCCTAAGGACTGAGGTACATGTCTCTGGCAGCTGGGTTGAGGGATTAACTAAGGCAGAGCTATGACCCTTTTTCTCTGATGCTGACCCACCATCCTTGAAACAAAACTCTGTATCACAATATCCTTAGTATGAGTTCTCTCTCAGGAGGCACCTTGTTCCCTCAGATAAATCTTAGGGTGAATAAACCTTAGTTTCAAGCTGGGATGCCTGCTACAGAAAGTACTGTGACTGAGCAGCTCATCAAATCATCAATGAATTTTAAAGGCTTTAGAATGCGTTTCAGGATAAAGGGTAAGCATGAAAGGACAGTAGCTAGCAGCCTTCTCAGGAGGAATGATATTCAAAGTCTCTTTGATAAAAACCAGGTGATTTTTTTTTTTCTTTTCAAACGTGGAGTGAGGCAACATAGCAAGCACTTCCTCCACACCTATGAGCCAACCAAGTCTGACATGCAGAAGCAGCCAGGTGTGACCCCAGGACCGTGATATTCTGGTATATTTGGGGAATGGAATATGAGGCAGCTTCTTTCTTTAAGGAATTGTTAGGACTGGTCTAGTTTGTCAGTTTGCAGATTCTCAAAACCTGGCACCTGTAGGAGTGTGATTTGTGTTACTGGAAGAGATATGTAGTGCATCTAAAAATAATAACACCAACAGAGAATTAGATAAGCTTAGGATTTGGTATCACAACACATTTGAGCTACAGGGTGGTGCCTCCTATTGCTTTGAGACATCTGACAACCCACCAGGGATTGGATTAAGGACTTCAAAAGAAAGGTTGGATGCTTCCCCAAATACCTTGTTGGCAAGGTATAGCCAAAGTGTTTGGCTTACTCTTTATTTTACTGTAACTCACAGATATTTGTAAAATACTAGAATCATTTAAAAAAAAATGTAAAAGAACACATTAACCAGATTAAACTTGAATAGTAAATGCTTCTTTTGTATACATGTGAAGTCATTTTCTTATTTACTCACTTTCACCTCTTTTTGGAATGTGTCAGGATATACTCTTGGCTAAGCAAAAACATCTCCTCTGTGTTCCCAAAGAAAACCAAAGCATATACTTGTAAGCTGCATTTTATTCAACATTTTTTTTTTTTTTGTATACAAAGTTTGAAGGGGTTCTGTCTAGATTTTAAGGCAGGAAAATTAAGAACTAAAAGAGGATGAGAGTTTATACCACAGGAAATACATGACATTCAAAAACATTTTTACAGATTTGAGGGGTCATCCATAAAATGTTATCATATTCTCACAGTCAAGAGTGGAAAATGGACTATTAAACTGATGTCTGTAAAAAAGCACCCAATATATCTGGTATAGTCTATTTTGTAGTTTATTTGGAAGTACTTTTAGAGTTATTTCCCATGCTTTAATGGGGTGTAAAAGCATAAGCCTGTCAGGAAAGTGTAGTGCAATGCCATATAATTGTTAGATGGATCAGCATTGTCGATGACTTTATTTGAACTTTATTGATTCACCTTATATTAGGTGATACTCTGGTCCACATAATGTATCTAGCTGTCAAGTTGTAGGAGCTCCCAAACAACCGAATTTCACAATAAATCTTCCTCACAGTTTGAGGGAGAGTAAAAATGTGGTGAAAGAAGTAACTGCAATAATTATAGGGTCATTAATTCATATCTGACTGGCTGTCTACATTGCTCTCATACCTAGATATCCTCCCAAGTAGATTCCTAGATCTTCTTTTTTAGAAAATGTCATAGATCATCCAACCTCTTCCCTCTCATTTCTAATTAAGAATGTTTGAAATCAATAGGTTGGTTGAAGTACATAATGTACTGGTTGATTATTTATTATGTGTCAAGCTACATGGATACAACAGTGATTTAAAAATTATACCAATACGGTGAGAAAAAGACATATAAGCACATAAGTATAAGGTTATATAAAAATACAATTTGAAAGTCCTGAACAAAATGTTAGAAAAGAGTAAAGATTGTGACTTTCAAACAAAAAGCTCTAATATAAGCTCTCAGCAAAGTGCCTAGCACACTGTATATGTTCAATAAAGGTTAAAATAATATTGTTATTAAGTATATCATTACATGAATAGTTTGTACTTATGTGATACCTGGGTAGCACAGATCAATCATTTGCTATTAACAGCATTATTTTCCATCTGTTAAAGATTTCAGAATATTTCTTAGGTAAAACAGAATCTCTTTCTGCTGTCATATATATCAAATAAAGCTGTTTGTACTGAGAAAAAAAGTAACTATTTATTTTCATTTTTATGTCATTCTGCTAATTTGTAAATCTATATACTGTATAATTTCTCAAAGTACCAATGATTTTAATAGTTTATCCTGAAAAATATAAAAGCACCAAATGATAGAGGGAACATTTATTCTTTAAAGGACTTCTTATTTTAGAGAAGACTGAAGATTAATTTTTGCCTCCATAAATTCATGAAAGCCTATATGCAACCCACGATAACATACACAGCCAAGATATCTCTCATGCAGCAAAACATCCATTGTTCTGATACGTTCAAGCATTATGATCCTGATGCACTCTTAATTATTTAACATTTTCTATTATTTATTGAAATTTCCTTTTGCTATTTGACTTGTATCCTTGGTACATAAAATATGAGTAATAGCTTTGTTAATGACATGATATCAACATGAAATGATTAATGTTCTCCAAAGAAAACTCAGTTCCACACCCCTAGTGTTGCTTCTTTAGTACAGATAAAAGTTTTCTGTGTGACACCCACCCAAGGCAGAAAGTGTCTATGTTTAAGCAATGGTTTTGCTAAATAGGAGTGACACTCACATATGAAGCCAAGCTCTTTGTGGGATAAGAGGAGGGTTAGTCTTTGAAGGGGCCTAATGAAGAGCATCTGTCTTTCTTGACTGATTCTGAACAAAATGAGATAAAGAAAAAGGAGCAAGGTATTAAGGTGAAAGCTAAGTTGTTATTATTGCTATTATTGATAAAGACTAGCTGAAGAATAAATAGTTCAGTGACTAGCAGATCGGAGTCTGCCAAGGCAGAGGGAATGGCTCATCCCAAGTCACCTAGATAAGGGGGTGGAATGTCTATAGCGACTTTAGAAACAATAATACAATGGACTAAACTATGGTCTGCTTTTTATTCATCACCAATAATCAGCAATCTTAAACCATGTCAATAATATAAAATTCCTACCTTCTTTTACCCCCACCTCCCTCCACCTCCCTTCACCTTGGAACACCATTGCTAATAGGCAAACCTATTGACCTAGTCAAAGGTAATTATGTATGAGGGCTGAAAGAGCCCACCTCTGGAGGAACAGAAGGGAACTCTTGCTTCCCAGGAGAAAGAAGAAAGAAATTGAGTTGGGCCTGCCCTGGCCTCTCTTTCCCAATTTACCAACCATACAAATTGTTCCAGCTCCTGTGGGACAAAATAAATAAAAGGAGAGTGGGATTACAGTAATCCCTATCCCTAAGCATGGAAGAAAACATCAAAAGTGGGGAAAACAAGGGATCCGTGAAGAAGAAACAGGTAAGTTATAATAAGAAAAGATGGAAAGAGATGACATGGAAACAAAATGCATAGCCTGAAAAGTGACTATTACAAACACAAGAAGAGTGGTCTATTTGTTCATTTTGAAGAGGAATAAAAATGTTGGAATCTGGCATACTTGATGAAATGATCAATGGTGAATGAAAGGATCAAAATACCTGCATATGTTTAAAATCATTAGTAAAAATAACTTAATGATTTCTGTTGCAAGAAAATTGATAATAGAATCTCAGAATCTAAAATCTATAAATTATCTTATTTTCTATTTAATAACTGAATTAACACAGCTAGCTGAATCCCAGCATTTGCCTCTGCCTATGACAATGCCCATGCTTTATTACTGGTATGTGAGAACATACTTCTCTCCCTTTTAGTTACACTATTCCTAGGGTTTGTTGTTTTTTTTTATCTCAAAAGAGTGTTGTGGAATTTTAAATCTCAATTTCTCTACTTTAGTGATCTCTCATCTTAAAAACAGACTAACAAGTATCTGCCTGGCATATACTTTAAAAAATTATTAAATATAGGGCAATATTTAAAAAATTTTAAATGGATAGATATGGTAATAGAATCTGCATTGTATGCTTGTAGTATTTAAAGTTTTTCTAGAGGCATCTGGATGCCTCAGTGGGTTAAAGCCTCTGCCTTCAGCTTAAGTCATGATCTTAGGGTTCTGGGATCGAGCCCTTTATCAGTCTCCCTGCTCATCAGGGAGCCTGCTTCCCCCTCTCCCTCTGCCTACTTGTGATCTCTCTCTCTCTCTGTCAAATAAATAAAATATTTAAAAAATAAATAAATAAATAAGGTTTTTCTAGGACTAGTTTCCAATGTTCTGATAGTCAGTCTTAGATTGTATGTATGTATGCATGTAGAATTAGAATTAGAATTTGTGTTGAAATCATAGTAGCTTTGGAATTAAAACTTAATCCAGATGGAATTCTTTAAGTTCCATAAAAAGGGCTTCAATAATACATATTTGTTGGTATATTTTACATCAAGAAATAAAAATATTTTGAGACGGAATGCATGTTAATAAATGTGTAATGTTTCCAGAAGTAACATTTTATAAATATTAGATGCTATGAGAAAATGGGAGTTTGTACTGATTTCTCTCTACACAATCTCAAACACCTTCAAGTCTTCAATGCATACAGATGCATAATCAGTATGCAATTGCTTTCTGTTCTACCATTATTTACTTTTTAACAACACTAAGAAATATTTGTCTGAATCACTAGTTTATTTATTTGCTCAACAATTTTTTATTGAACAACTACTATGTGTTTCAAGCACTCTTCTAGATGTCTGGAAACAAAACAGAAAAATATACATGTCTTAAAGAGCTTATGTGCCAATTGAAGGACACAGAAATTAAAAAAAAAAAATAAGTGTAATAAATGAATTTCCATGGATACATTCCAAAGTGTTTGGTTCCAGAATATAAAATCAAATAGTGCTGAATAAGAGGAATAGGGAATGTTGGACATGGGGTGGCACACTTACCAATAAGATGGTCAAAGCCAGCCTCACTGAGAAAGTGACATGTGAACCAAGACTTTGAAGGAGGTGAAAAGGATGGAATGGTAAAAACAATTTCAGGGAAGAGGAAGTATGAAGACTCTCTGTAGGAGGTTTACAATGAAGTCAGTTTGATAGGAACAAAGTCAGTAAGGAAGAGTGGTCAAAGAGGAGATAAGATAGGAGAGGCCTGATCAAATAGAGCATTTCTAAAATTCCAATGCAACTTTGGCTTTTACCAAGTATGAAAGAAGAGGCCATAGAATTATTGGTCTGATCTGGAAAGATGGAACTCTCACCAACAGTGATTAAAAGTTTGTGAGAGAAGCAGAATTTTGAATGGTAGAGGAAGGATTTGGTTTAGTATTGGACATGTTGAGTTTGAGATGTCTATTAGACAACCAAGTGGACATGTAAGAATAGGTAGATGGATATTTGTCTGCAGCTCAGGAGAATGGTGCACCATGGAGGTAAGCGTTTGAGAACAAGTACACAATAGGTATGGCCATTAGAGTAGATGAAATTAACAAAGAAATGAGAACAAATCAGAAAATAAAGAGACAAAAGAAAGTCCTGGACCATTGTGACATTAAAGGATTAGGGAAGGAAAACCAGAAAAGGAAACCAAGAAGGAGCAATCTATGAGGAAGTTTGACAACTTAAAATCCAGAGGAAGAAAAGAATGGAGAGTGACCAACCAACATGTCATTTGTTGCCATCTTCTGTTAAGACAAGGACCAATATATCTATCAATATTGATAGTCACTGATCAAATTGACAAGACTTATTTTAAAAGGTGACAGATAACTTTGGTAGGCAACTCTTATAAAGAATTTTGCTATAAACATGACCTTAAAGATGAAGAAATAGCTAAAAGAAGAAACTTTTTTTAATATGGGAAAAAAAATAACACATTTGTCTGCTAATAGAATTGATCCAGAAGAGGGGAAAGAAACAATGATTCCAGAGGAGAGAACTACTGGCGAGCTGACCTTGAGCTGACTGAAGTGGAGAGGAACTCCTGCTCAGATTGAAGGATTAGCTTGAAACTGGAGCCAGGAGAACTCATTCGCTACCACCAGATGAAAACGCCAAGTTCATGGAAACAGATGAGAGTGGGCAAATAAATCAGAATGTGGGAATAGTTGGGTATTTTACTACTATTATTATTATTATTTGCTTTAAATTCTTCAGCCAAGTAAGAAGCAAGTTCAAGAGCTGAGAGTAAGAATGACAGAGAAATGTGAAGTTTGAGTGAGAGAGGGGAAGATGAATAATATTCCTCTAGAAGAGAAGAAGGCTAAGAGCAGAGGGTGGATGGATGAAAGAAGTTTATTATTACAGCCAGGCAAAATTAAGAACACAGTCAAGATTAATGCTAATAAAATTAAATGGAGAGCTATCACATATATGGTCCGTATGTATGCAGAAGTTCTCAAAAAAGACATTGGGGGGGAGGGGACTATTGGTCTCATATGGCAGAAATCCTCTAACTAGAAGAGACCTTGGCACTAGAATGGAAATCAGTTAGAATTTGGTTCATGCTCAGGAACTATTCTGGAGCCATGGTGACACCATCACTGTAGCCACTGTGTCATATTTAGAGCACTGAATATGGGCCAGGTACTAAGCTGGGCTTTAGATTTATTATATCATCTCTCCTTCACTACAAAATTACAAAGCAAAAATAAATATATCCTTTTTAGACTAGCAAGTGACATTTAAAGGAGTTCAGTAATTTGCCTCAAGCTCAAGCTTGTAAGACATTGGCATAGATTCAAATACATGCAGTTAAACAGACTCTTACTTTTCAACTACTTCTTGAAGAACATATTTTCATTTTACCAATAGCTTCTTGGTAAAATGCTTCTGATTTCCTTCATTTAATTAGTCTAAAGCCACCCAAAACTTATTCTAAAGTAATTACTTGGTCTTTTGAATCCTATAAATATCCTGCCTGTTTTGTGGAGATGTAATTCAACTGTAATTAATCATTTATAATTTCATGTATTAACTGAATTATTTGGAGAATACATTCATATTCAGTTTTCTATTTCAACTGTATTTCAATAAAAATAAAATAAAATCAACAATGTGTCTATAGTTCCATAGACATCTTGAGAATTTTATTCATATCCCCTCTTGGGAAATATCTGCCCAACCTGAAAATCCTGTCTCTCTCTCTTCTTCTTTCTTCTCTCTGCTTCTTCTGTTCTTTCTAAAGACCCAGTTACAACCTGACATTTCCCAATCCATTTTTGCTGACCTTTTAACCTTGAGTTTATCCTTTCCATCCTCCATTGTTATAGGTCTTTCCTCAAAGATCAATCTTCACATGTCACTTTGCAGATTTTCTGCTATGACATTCAGAAATAATGGCTCCATGTCCTTTATCAGCAGATAAAGGACAGATCTTCCTTTGTTACCATCATGATGACCCAGCTAATTCCCAAATTCCAGTGTTAGCAAACATGCTAGCTGACTTACATATACACATTTAGCATTTATCCTAAGCATAATTTATTTAGCATCTACCCTATGCCAGGTAATGATGTGCCTGGATAAAATTGCATGCTTTAAGATTACCAAACCAAAAATATCTTAACTAATAAAAACCAAGAGATAGGAAAATCACCCTGGAATTAGACTAACATTAGAGTTTTAAGATCTAAATTCAGCAACTGGTATCAAAACCAAATAAATAAATAAATAAATAATTATAGTCCATGTAATTTGAGATAGATACAGATTCTCTAAAAAGTCTATACAGAGAATTTTTTCTTTGTTACTGTCCCTTCAGTTGAGCACCAGGATGGCTTAAATCTGAGGGTCAAACAGTATGAAAAATAGGTATCTCTATCATTCAGTATAGCAGGGTTCTCATACAATGAGAAGCACATGAAAATTGAGACTGGCTGAGGGAAGAGCAGATCCGTGTCTATGCTCTTAGATTTATTTAGCCAGAAGCTCATTATATAAAATGACAGGCAGAATACCATAAATTGTATAAATTGTTACAGCTCTTTTTTTCTTATTTATTCATTTATTTGTTTATACCAAGAGTCAAATTAAGTGTGTCTATACTTCAAGGTATCATTTTAATTCCAGTTAGTTAACATAGAGTGTTATATTAGTTTCAGATGAGGAACACAGTAGTTCAACACTTTCATACAACACCCAGTGCTCGTCATGGTAAGTCCACTCCTTAATCCTCATCACCTCTGTAATGCATCCCCTGATTTCCCATCCTCTGGTAACCATCAGTTTGTTCTCTATAATTAAGAGTATGTTTCTACATTTGTCTGTCTCTTTCTTTCTTATTATTTTCCATTTGTTTGTATTGTTTCTTAAATTCCACATATGAGTGAGAGCATATGGTATTTGTCTTTCCCTGACTTACTGCACTTCGCGTTATACTCTCTAGCTCCATCTCTGTTGTTGCAAATGGCAAGATTTCATTCTTTTTCTTTTTTTTATGGCTGAATAACATTCCACTGTATGTATGTATGAAGTGGTAGATGAAGGTAAATGATAGATCATTTCATCTTTATCCATTCATTTTTGATCAACACAGCCTTTTCTATAATTTGGCTATTGCAAAAATGCTGCTATAAACATAAGGGTGCACATGACCCTTTGAATTAGTGTTCTTATAATCTTTGGGTAAATACCCATTAGTGTGATTACTGGATCATAGGGTAGTTCTATTTTTAACCTTTGAGGAACTTCCATTGTTTTTCACAGTGGGTGCACCAGTTTGCGTTTCCACCAGCAGTGCAAGATGGTTCCTTTTTTTCCACATCCCCACACCGGTTGTTTCTTATGTTTTTTACTTTAGCCATTTTGACAGGTATGAGGTGATATCTCATTGCAGTTTTGATTTGCATTTCCCTGATGAAGAGTGATGATGAGCATTGATGATGAGCATCTTTTCATGCATCTGTTGGCCCTCTGTATGTCTTTTGTGCAGAAATGTCTGTTCATGTCTTCTGCCCATTTTTAACTGGATTATTTGGTTTGGGGGTATTGAGCTTTATCAGTTTTTTGCATATTTTGGATACTAACCCTTTATCAGCTATGTCATTTGCAAATATTTTCTCCCATTCAGTAGGTTGACTTTTAGTTTTGTTGATTGTTTCCTTTATTGTGCAGAAATTTTTCTTTTTGTGTTTTTGTTTCCTTTGCCTCAGGAGACATATCTAGAAAGAAATTGCTATGGTTAATATCAAAGAAGTTACTATCTCATTCTCTTCTAGGAGTTTTATGGTTTTGGATCTCACATTTATGTCTTTAATCCATTTTGAATTTATTTTTGTGTATGATGTAATGAACCGGTCCAGTTTCATTGTTTTGTCTGTGGCTGTCTAGTTTCCCCAACACCATCTCTTTGTTGAAGAGACTGTCCTTTTCCCATTGGATATTCTTTCCACCTTTATCAAAGATTAATTGACCATATAATTGTGGGTTCATCTGTACTTTTCTATTCTGTTCTATTGATCTATGTGTCTATTCTTGTGTCAGGACTATACTGTTTTGATGACAACAGCTTTGTAATACAACTTGAAGTGGAATTGTGATGCTTCCAGCTTTGCTTTTGTTTTTCAAGGTCACTTTGGCTTTTGTGGTTCCATACAAATTTTAGGATTGTTTGTTCTGGTTCTGTGAAAAAATGCTATTGGTATTTTGATAGGAATGGCATTAAATGTGTAGAATGCTTTCGGTAGTATAGACGTTTTAACAATGTTTGTTCTTCCAATTCACGAGCATAGAATGTTTCCATTTGTTTGTGTCATCTTCAATTCCTTTCATTGCTGTTTTGTAGTTTTCAAAGTAGAGGTCTTTCTCCTCTTTGGTTAAGTTTATTCTTAGGTATTTTATTGTTTTGGGTGTAGTTGTAAATGGGATTGTTTTCTTAATTTCTCTTTCTGCTGCTGCATTATTGGCATATAGAAATGTAACTGATTTCTATACATTGATTTTGTATCCTGTGACTTTACTGAATTTCTTTACCAGTTCTAGCAGTTTGTTGGTGGAGTCTTTCAGGTTTTCTACATAGTATCATGTCACCTGAAAATAGTGAGTTTCACTTCTTCCTTTCCAATTTAAATGCCTTTTATTTCTTTTTGTTGTTGAATTTATGTGGCTAGAACTTCCAGTACTATGTAGAATAAATGTTCTAAGAGTGAATATCCTTGTCTTGTTCCTGACCTTAGGGGAAAAGCTCTGATTTTTCCCATTAAGGATGATATTAACTGTGGGTATTTCTTAGATGACCTTTATTATGTTTAGGTGTGTTCCCTCTAAACCTACTTTGTTGAGGTTTTCTATCATGAATGGATGTTGTACTTTGTCAAACACTTTTTCATATGGTTCTTCCCCTTTTTCTTATTGATGTGATGTATCACATTGATTGATCTGTAAATATTGAACCACCCTTGAAGCCCAGGAATCAATCCCACTTGATCATGGTAATTTTTTAATGTATTGTTGAACTCAATTTGTTAGTGTTCTATTGAGAATTTTTGTACTATGTTGTTCATCAGGGATATTGGCCTGTAGTTCTCTTCTTTTAGTGATGTCTTTATCTGGTTCTGGAATAAATGTGCCTATGTTAAATGCAATTGTATAGCTACAGGCACTTATGAAACTCAAATATAAAATAGGCACTGGCTTTTCATCATCATTAACAGTCAGGAAAGTCAGTGTTCTGATTCCAGTCCCATATTTTCCTAGATATGCAAATGTAGTTTCCAGATACTGATATCTGTTTTGGTTACTTCACAAGACGTTTATGAAAATAGCTTATAAACTCTAAAGGCCTCTACAATCATAAAGGTATTATCATGTTCTACTAGAATGGATATAACATTATTGGAAGCAGATTGTTGTTGTTGTTGTTCTTATTCTGTGCTTGTTTTTGTCTTTCTGCAGATGTTTGTAGAATGTTTAAAAAGGGCACAGAACTCATTCCAGGAGAGGGAAGAGAATTGCGTAAAAGTCTACTGGCCAGAGCAAGAGTAACAATATTGTGTATAAAAATTGTGTTTGAATATGTGCTAGTAGAGTTATCAGGCAGGAAAGTTTAATCAGCCAGTTTAAACCATGTCTTAATCCCTGCCAGCATCTTACCCTTTACACCACTGTTTAATAGGAAAGCATAGGCATGTCAATAAAGGACATCGCCACAATCAATGATTCCCCTGAAGTGCTTGCTGTCACACCAGCTGCCTAATCCAGTATTACTCCATTGACAATTCCATCTTCAAAGAAAAATGATAACACAAATATTTGATTGAATTTAGACATCAGTCCTTCCTAGCATGTCAGTTATAAATTGCAGAAGCTAAATTGTATGGCTTTTCCAAAATAAAATCAGTTTTCAATGAAGCTGTCCACCTCAGTATCGATTTAGTTGGGATAAAACACGGTCTTTTTAGTACAAGTAATATTTTGTCTTGAAAATAATGTCATAAGAAATAAGGTAAAAGTACTAATTAAATTCAACTGATATCTAAATTATACAGTGAGCATGGAAATATCCTTTTGTAAACATGTCGTATTTTTTGAGGCTCTTATTTTTCCAACCTTTCTCTCCTCAATGTACACTCAAGTAATGATCTAAAATTTACTCACACTAAGTTGTAAATAATTGAAAAGCTACATTGTTCCTACTGAATTCTTTTAATCTTAAAGTGCTAAGCTAAAGAAATTGATATCTAAAGATAGAATTTTAAGGGACAACCAAGGGAATTATTATCTACTTTCCTGAGCAAAAGACTAATTTTTGTTGACTGACTGTTGCTTGCCAACACTAATCTACTAGAGAAAGTGTTTGTCATAGCAAACATATACAGCAAGCCAATAACATTTGGTGGTTGCACAAAAGTTTGCCGATATTGGATACTTTGAAGTAAAAATAATTGAATAAATAACAGAATGTACAACCTATATCACATCACTCACAAAATAGCCCTTTAATGTGATTATATGAAGAATATGGGTTTTCAGAAAATCACTGTAAAGTCATTTATTATACTTGGCTAATTTTAGTGACACAATTTTTACTGCCCTTAACCAGCCTCATTTTGCAAATTTTCTTCTCAGTGTCTCTATTCTGACTGCCATTGTGGGTGCTAATTAGCATCAATTTTGCTAGTAATATTTTTCTCCTCTTGGGGACTGAGTACAGCTGCTCACTAGGAACAGAAATGAGAGGACCCCCTGATTTCTGTGGACCAGTGGGCTGTGATAATTGATTTTAGTCATAGCTAATCCAAGCTAGTTTAGAACTCCATAACCAACTGTATATCCTATTAGCGATCCCATTAGCCATTAAGCTTGCCTAAGGTGACAAGGAAAACAACTCAATAGCACCAAACTCAGCCACTGTGGAAAATAAACTCACCTACTGTGGAGTGACAGGACTCACTTGGGAACCAGGCTTCTCTAACTGAATACATTTTCAAGAAGCTCTCTTCAAGCACTTAATGAAATGGAGTTTTCTTTACGACTTTCATTTAAAAATACATTATGAAAGCCACTCGGCTCTTCTTCGCTATTGCCAAGTTTTGAATACCTGATCGCCAGACCCACAGCACAGCTATAACTAATTTCATATATTATGAAGATGTGTTTTCATTTCAGTTTATGGCAGTGAGTATCCAGGTTTGAAACTTGTTCATCACAGAAGACAAGCAATATTATCACCTCAGGATACTGCAAACAGAAGCATTTAATGAAACGTCGGTGTCTGCTAAGATGAATAAAAGTTTGCTTTTAATGTAAAGATGGAACTTTGATTTCTATGGGGAAATGGATAATTTTGAGCATGAAAATTTCCAGCTGCCCCTAAAAGAAAAAAAAAAATGTCTACCTGAATGCACTACCATCAAAGCAAATAATTTATGACCACTGAAGAGCTCCCCAACATCTCCCCATAAATATTCCACAAATCCGCAATTCAGTTTAGAACTTTGGGAACCTTTTAATCCATTCTTTATTTGCTTCCTCATATCTTCTTCACTACTGAACACTGACATTTCTCCCTTCACACCCTCCAGTTTATCTCATTCCCCAGGACTAAACTCCTTTTCATTTCACCCTTGTATTACAGGAGCCGCTTCATGATCCGATTACCTACCTCTAGGGCAGTGGTGCCACGCCTTGGTTTAGCCTGGGAAATTTTGAAAACTATGGATACTTGAGATCCACTGAGAGTCTGATTTCATTGGTCTGTGGTGCAGCCCAGGCACGAGGGTTTTTAAAAGCTCCCCACGTTAGTGTAACATTCAGCCATGACTGAGAACTAAGGCATCTAGTCGCTTCAATGTTGCCAACAGAATTATCACAGCAGGACTCTCACCTGCTAAGGAACTAACAGTGGCCTTTTATTTGCTATGGTTAATACAAGGTTTAAATACTTCCACCTGCATTTTAAATTCGTCTTTTTTTTTTTTTTTAAGTAAGCACTACACCTAACGTGAGGTTTGAACTTATGACCCCAAGATCAAAAGTCACATGCTCTACTGACTGAGCCAGCCAGGCACCCATAAATCTGTCCTTTTTAAACAACATCCTTAACCACTTAATCTTATTTCCATCTATACCTATCACATTTGCTCTCCTTGAGCCAGATCTTTGCACACAAATGTGCATAGCAGCTTGACTTATAGTAGCCCAAAACTGCAATCTGCCCAGATATCCTTCAACAGATGACTGAGTAAATAAACTGGCACATACATACCAGGAAATACTATTCAGTAATGAAAAGGAACCGACAATAGATACATGCAACAACTTAAATGAATCACCAGGAAGATAAACTGAGTGGAAAAAAAAAAGTTACATAATATACAATTCCATTTACATAATATTTTTTTTAAAGATTTTATTTATTTATTTGACACAGAGAGAGAGATCACAAGTAGGCAGAGAGGCAGGCAGAGAGAGGGGGGGAAGCAGGCTCCCTACTGAGCAAAGAGCCTGATGCAGGGCTTGATCCTGGGACTGAGATCATGACCTGAGCCGAAGGCAGAGACTTTAACCCGCTGAGCCACCCAGATGCCCCAGGTGTGGTTATAAAAATGTTAAAATAAGGGACTTGTGGCATTTGAGCTGTTCGGTATCTTGACTATGGTGTGTGGTGGATACACGAAACTATATAGGTGATAAAATTGCACTGAACTTTACTCACACACACACACCCTCACAACCAAGTTACACTGGAAAATCTGAATATAATCAGTTTATTGTATCAATGTCAATAACCTATATTATTCTATGATTTTGCAAAACATTACCATGATGGAAATTGGTCAAATTGTCAGAGCCTCTTTGTATTATTTCTTTATTTTTATTTTTTTAAAGATTTTATTTATTAATTTGACAGAGAGAGAGAGATCACAAGTAGGCAGAGAGGCTGAGCAGAGAGCCTGATGCAGGGCCTCGATCCCAGGACCCTGAGATCATGACCTGAGCTGAAGGCAGAGGTTTTAACCCAGTGAGCCACCCAGGCACCCCACAAATATTAATTTATTTAAAAAATTTCATTAAAAAAATTCCTACCTATCCTTCAGGATCCATCTGAATACTGTACATCTGCATACATTTTGTTCATTACTCAACATCATCTCTGGATAATTACCAAGGTGAGGAACAGCGTATAACATAAAATCTGTATGTTAGTGTTGTTCTCATAAAGGTAGGAACCCTATGCTATTGTTTTCTTTGATGTGGAGTAAGCAATTGATAAACTGATATCAATTGATTAGTAAATTGAATCTGTAAAAGGAGAGGTAGGGCACCTGGGTGACCCATTTGGTTGTGTTGAACTCTCCATTTCAGCTCAGGCCCTGATCTCAAGGTCCTGAGATCAAGCCCCGCATTGGCTTCGCCCACACTCAGCAGGATTCTCTGCTTGAGACTCTCCCTTCCTCTCCCTCTGCCCCTCCCCCTCATGCTCTCTTTCTCTCTTTAAAATAAATAACTAGGGGTGCCTAGGTGGCACAGTGGGTTAAGAATCTGCCTTTGGCTCAGGTGATGATCCCAGAGTCCTGGGATCAAGCCCTGCATCAGACACCCTGCTCTGTTCGGAGCCTGCTTCTCCCTCTCCCTCTGCCTGCTACTCTGCCTGCTTGTGCTCTCTCTCTGTCAGATAAATAAATAAAATCCTTTTTAAAAATTAAAAATGAATAAATAAATAAATCTTAAAAAATAAATCTTTAAAGAGAAATATACAGTAGATTTCATTTACATTTTTTCCCCAGAAAATTATCCATTTGCAGTGGGACAAAGGGCACCTGGTTGAACTTTCATCTTCTAGTTTGATATATTTATTTCCTCTCTTTATTTCTTAACTTTTTTTGAGTAACAATATGCATACAGAAAAGAATACACATCCTAATTGACTAAATAGACTTCCACAAGCTGAGATTTTACATATGCACATAATGGATCCAGATCAAGAAACAACATACGGCGTACTCCAGACATCCTCCATGCTCCCTTCCAGTCCTTACAACCAAGGGGTACCAAGTATTGTTTTCCTGTAAGTTCATCATACAATATGTAATGCTTTGTGGCTGGCTTCTTTTGTAGGAACACCATTCAATTCATGCACATTGTGTGTGTTGTGTCCTATTATATTGCATTGGATGAATTTCTACAATGTATCCAATTTATTGTCAATGGACATTTGAGTAATTTCTGGTTGTGGATAACATGGGTAGTGTTGCTATGAATATTTTAGTCTGCACTCTTTTTTTTTTTTAAAGATTTTTTTATTTATTTGACAGAGAGAAACACAATGAGAGAGGGAACACAAGCAGAGGGAATGCTAGTGGGAGAAGCAGGCTTCCTGCCGAGCAGGGAGCCCGATGCGGGGCTCGATCCCAGGACCCTGGGATCATGACCCGAGCCGAAGGCAGACGCTTAACGACTGAGCCACCCAGGTGCCCCTTAGTCTGCACTCTTATTAACATTTCTGATGAATACAAGTTTGCTCTGGCTCCTCATCATCATTCCTTTTTAGGGGATACTTTATCTCATGAGCAAATCACTCTCTTTTTGCAGACAGTAGTCAAGCAGATCTGAAAAAGAAAATTCAGAAATTTGTCTTTTTGTCTCCACTTTCATGAAAGATATTTGACACCTAAGCCCTTAATTATCTTTCCCATTTCAAGAGGTTGTATGAGACAGAACAGAAGCAGAGATATAGAAAGTTCAGGCAGCAAGAGTGAAAGAAGTGATTTCTGTTAGGTGGCACCAGGGACTCACTAGGGATCCCAGGAAGCTCTCCATTCCTATGTGAGGCAGCCCTACCAGGACATATTACCTGTTTGCTCTGAAATTCATAAACAACGAATTCACCTGCTACAAAAATAATTATAAAAATACAGTGAATTTCTCCCCCAGGTTATGACTTCTCCTACTTAGCATAGGTAATGCTATTGGGGGTCAATTGCAAAGGGCACTAATCAAAAAAACAATCATTCATTTAGCATCTATCTATTTAATCCATCTTAAGGATGGCAGAAAACTGGAAAAACATGACTTCAAAGAAGAGAGGAAAAGATAATCTAATTTGAAAAAGAACTAATATATTTAATACCAAGGGTATCATTTTATATTTATGAGAAACACAGCAATCCGCTGCTAAATTAAATACATCATGAAACAGTAGTGAATAATGACACATAACATGATTTAATGCTAAATAGTATGCCTATAGAAGTTTGCAGTCAGGGTTCAGTGAAGGCTGAACTAATCATGAAAGTCCTCACTTGCTGGAGAAAAATGATTTACAGAGACAAAAGGGGAAGAAGGTGACAGATTCCTGAGGAAACATAACTAACTAATTCTAAACCTAATTCCAACTCTATCAAAAGCTAACTGATTTTTATACATTATTGAAGTATGAATTAAGTGGCACTGGCAAGATGGAAAGTCTTGCATTCAGGGTCCACTGGGGAAATTGGTCTAATGCTGTAACTAGAGCAGCAGTTGGTTACTTACTAGGGAAACAGAGAAAGTAAGTTCAAGAGTCCTCTGTGTGTTCTTTAAATATTTTTTTCAATATTAATCATACTCCCATAATTAAGTTATTTTTTGCTTCAAGGTTTTATTTTGGATAAAAGTCATATTCTAGAACTTCAACTTGAAAGTATTATTCTGTATGATGAGTTGTATTAATTCATTCATATCAATGTAGTTTTTTGAGACTTTCTTAATACAGTGCAGGTATTATGCTTACTTCTTTCTTAATAAAGTGCATGTATTGATGCTTAATCAGTTAGATAATAAAATATAACAGTTTATTTTATGCCTTCCCAATCAAATGTTCAGGTTTATCAGAATAATTAAGCTATGTTAAAATTCTGGTTTATTCCCTCACATTTCTTCCTTTCCAAACAAGATTGGTATATTTGTAGTAAATATACTTTTTAAACCTTTTTTGGTGAATGCTCCAAAGATATTTTGGGTGCTCACATGTTGTATATTCATTAGATATTAAGCTCCTCCTCAAAGTGAATGCTCTGTTAAGCGATTCTGTCCCCATTCCCACCTAAAAAGCACTCTGGGCACAGTTAATGTACAATTAATACTAAAAGCCATTTAAACAACCAAAAAAACAAACGATCTTCGTGTAATGACTATCTATCTGGGCATTGTATTAATGTACATCAACCAGAGTAGAGGCTGAATAAAAAGTACATCGATGCCCACACGGCTAGACTTTTGCACAAGTTAGTACCTGGTCGTAGGAAAATTCTTGCACTCCTTAACATTTCTGAGTCAGCAACTTGATCTTCAAGCTATTTTAATGCTCTGGATGTATCGAGATTACCAGTTTCACTTTTAACAAGTGTGCCCATCCATAAATTTAGATATGCAGCTATGTCCATTTGAAGATATGTTTCATCTATTTTGAAGTTGTTCGGAAAATAAAAATTCAGGATCATTCTTTCAAGTCTCTCTGAGGTCATTTTTCTGTATTTCAAACACTTGCCCTGCTCAGTTCCAGCTTTGAAACTGTTATCAATTGTATTTTTAAGAATTTCCATCAATGATAAGAAGTCAAAGTCCAGGTGGTACAATAAAGAGTTAATCCATAGTCATCAACAGAAGATGTTTTCGTCTTATGTTAATGTACATATCCTCCAGGATATGTGACTTCAAGGCTGCTCTTTAGTACTAACATCACTGCATATCATACAGTACCTCTGTACACAGCATGTCTGTGATGGGGAATTGGAAGACCAAATGAAATATTCTGTTTATGTTTGAAGTTCCATATTACTAATGCAAAGGGTTTCTACTAATCCCTGAAAAAAACATGTACTTTTTGAAGCTGGTTGAGTTAAAAATTAGTCATTAGAATCGACAAATATTTATAAGATTTTTTTTTTGTTTTGACTACAAAGGAAAAAATGTATCGGCTTGACGATGATGGAATGCTAGGAGTCAAGGCAAATGTACTTGCAATGCAGAAAAATAAATCCTAGGGATTTATATAAATGACATAGGAGAAAAGCAAACAGCTTGAAAGCTCCTGGTTAGCTTTTGGTCAGAGTATTAAAAAAGAAAATCAAAATTCTTTTCGCTCTTTCCTTCTTTAGAAAGCAAATTTAAAAGATAAAGCTTGAACTAAAAAAATGCCTCTTGGTTTAAGGACCCACTTAAAAAAGCATTCCCCTTTCTCAAATTTTACTCAAAATCATTGTCCTCTTTAATCTCTTTTTTTCCCACTGAGCTCCATTAGAACACAATATGCTTCCTTGATATGTTTCTGAGCCCATTTCCTGCATAGAAACCATAGTGTTGATGATTTTGGTTCCTAAACTGAAATTTCTATGAGCAGAGTTTTGAAACTATGTATTTATAATCAAATGGTTCTCACCAACCAGTTCTATTAAAAGTCATAGTTGAGGGCGCCTGGGTGGCTCAGTCGTTAAGGGTCTGCCTTCGCCCCAGGTCAGATCCCGGGAGCCTGGGATTGAGCCCCGCATCGGGCTTTCTGCTCTGCAGGATACCTGCTTCTCCCGCTACCATTCCCTCTGCTTGTGTTCCCTCTCTCGCTGTATTTCTCTCTGTCGAATAAATAAAAAAAAAAAATCTTTAAAAAAAAAAAGTCATAGTTGAAAGCACACACTATTCACACTGTATCTGATATTATATAAATATAATATTGCTCCAGCTGAAGTTGAAGAGGGGTTTGATATCCTACTGGCTATGTCCTCAACAAGCCCCAATCCTCAGGCCTTGATTCAGGGTAATGGCTACAATTGTATTTGACAATAATATGTATGTGTACACATACATAGCAAGTTATATAGTATATTGTATATTTAATAAAATATGTGAAATATGAATCTGAAGTAGACTTAGAAACACTTCATTCTACATCCTTGTTTTCCACCTAAGCCAGTTTTCCAGGAACTTTTATACGTGAATATAATGTGTGTGTGTGTGTGTGTGTGTGTGTGTGTGTGTGTGTGTGTTTGTGTGTGTGTGTAAAATAATGATTTTGGATTTTAATCAAAGTCATCTAAGGATAACATGCCCTTCTACTTGATTAAACACATAATCATATTTATTAAACACATGCAAGATATCTTTCTTAGAGTGAATTATTTTCCTTTTCTTTAATATCTGATATGTAAATTAATTATAATAACATTAAAAAACCATTTATCTTTGTGATATTCAGAACCCAGTAGATAATCCATTGGAAAAAAGAATTCTGGAATCTATTTCATTTTAAATATTTTCACGTTACAAATGTTTGCGGTAATGTTTCTCACTTGCTCTTCACTGTATTGTTGTAGATTTAATATTAATTACTATGCAATATTAGTGTTGATCTTAATCATTTCATATTTATGAAACACCCTGATAAGCATAATGCAACCTTAGAATTAGACTAAAAATTTTTAGAGTAAATATTTTAATAGACAAGATATCTGCCCTTTGGGAACCATTTAAAAATGCTTTATGTTCTGAGAAAGAATTTTGCTGCAATAGATCCAAAGCTAACATCATCAATGCAAAGGTAGCGCTGCTAATATCATTGTTAGATTTTCAGGTAGAATCAGTATAATATAATTCACTAGTAGCTTTTCCAAAGCTGCAACCTTGTATCATATTTCAAATCATGTAAGGTGATTTTCATATAAGGGTACAGAAATTATCTGGGGATTGATTTCCAATTGTCACCTGCCAAGCTGTTAACGGTTTTTCCAGCTGAACAATAAAAATGTAAGTACAAAATCTTTTAAATTCACTTACAGACTAATCACCATGGAATCCTGAGATCTCTGTTTAAAAGAGTTCTCTTTTGCTATTTTAAGTATGTTTCTTCTAAAACTAACAAATTAAAATATACCATTCTTGATTCTGAAGTAAAGAAGACTACCCATATGACTTTTCACAGATGAAGACAGAAGACATATGGCAGAGTGTCTCTTTGAGAATTACAAGTCAGAATATCTCCAAGGATAAGGTTTTTAAATTTCTTATTTTGCTACAACTAAAAGGCACGTGTATATAAGTCATATTATGAAAAATGAAAACATATTACTAAAATAGTTATAAAAATGATTTCTAATAAGCTAATTTGAATCACTAGTATAATGTTAATGACACATAGTGGAAGAGTGTCTTTTAGGTAAAATGTGAATGTTTTCTTACCACAATTATATGAGCTAAATGAGGAACAAGCATGTTTGGGGAGTTAGTTCTTTGACAGCCCTTAAAACATTCTGGTACTGCATGTTATCTGGAAAAAAAAAAATAATACTTCTACCCAAACCACAGATAGCATGCGTTATACTATACTTGCAGTATGTTCCTATTAATACAAAAGTATTCTTGTAGGCTGTTTGGTCAAATTGTCCCTCTCTCTTTATATATGCATATGCATATTTATTGCAGGCACAGAAGGTATCTATACTGATAGTTGTCAAGTGTTATTACTAATTATTATATGTGATAGGATTTAGAGTGATTATCACTGTTTCTTTGCATGTGCTAATGCTCCTAGAAATTTAGTAATGAATTTTACAAAGAATGAGTCCAATACTAATAAATATAAATATAAATATATATGTATATGTATATATACATAAAGATTTATTTATTTGAGAGAGAGCAAGGCAGGGAGGGATGGAGGAAGAAGGAGAGAGAAACTTCAGCAGACTCTGCATTCAACACTGGGCTTGATCTCACAACCCTGAGGTTATGGCCTGAGTGGAAACCAAGAGTTAGACACTCATCTGACTGTGCCACCAGGAATTCTTAAATTCAATTTATCTATTTTATATTTCTAGCAAATTTCTTCTTAGCTTCTGGCAGTAGGTTGTTTTTGGTCTTACACTTTTGTTGTTATTATGTTATTACTGTGAGTTCTTTGTGTTTTTTATTGTTACAATCTGTATATGAGGACATTTAAAGGTACGCTTTTGAATCAGAAATAGACCAATACATTAAAAATTATTTTTCACCTATTTTTTGGGAGTTTCTTTGCCATAATTCACTTACCTTGGATAGGTGTTTTCTACCAAAATTCTATGCAATATATATATATAGCAATATATATATATATAGCAATTATGAAAAGATGAACTGAAGACTTCTTATGCTTTAGGGATAACAACCTCTACATGTCAGAATCCCTTTGGAGAAAACAAACAAAACAGAACAAATCAAGCAACCAAACAACCAGTAAACAAACAGAGGATCCAGAGGCATGATTCAGAGAGGCTGCTTTATCTTGACTCTCCCTAGCCAGGAACATAATTCTGAGGGACAAAACACGTCTAACAGCCCTCAATTGGTTCAGTGCAATCCATCAGATGAGAAAAGTACATAGGAATTTGCAGTCAGAATCCTAGGCAGTATGCACATGCCCGAAACACTCACTTGCATGGAGTACACTTTATTGATGATACCTCTCAGGAAACTATAGGAGTGGTAAGCAGATAGGTGCAATTTAAGATGTTCCAGGACTGATCCTGGTCAGAAGTGCCTCAACCATCATAACTAAATCTCCTCGTCAATGTTCTCACATCTGAGAGATTTTTGGCGACATTGAGTTTTCTTCTTCTCCTCCTCCTCTTCCTCCTCCCCCCATTCTTTCTTTCTTTCTTTCTTTCTTTCTTTCTTTCTTTCTTTCTTTCTTTCTTTCTTTCTTTCTTTCTTTCT
>CM053604.1:38648331-38662643 GCA_028646535.1 Procyon lotor
CTTACAGCTCAAAAAAAGTTTTTAAATGAATTAATGTCCAACAGTTCAAAATATACATGTGTTTATATTGAGAAGAATGTGGCACTATATATTTTGATTACTCTTAGATATCAGACTGATCAATTTCTCCCAAGAGGTGAACGAATTAAAACTGTATTAATGGAAAACATTTTAATGTCTCAAAATTGGTACCTTTAGATGTCCTTCAGAACACTTCTATAAGTAAGGTCCCATATGGTATTCAATTAGAAAACCTCCTCTGAGAGCATAAGCCATATTCCAGCAACAAGATTCCCTTCTGTGCTATTAAGTCAGGGACATGAACACACTTCTTATGAAGTATCCAGCTGGTTTAGTCCCCCCATATGGTAGTAATCTGGAGTTAAATATTTTTTTGGAAAAAATATTTTCCAGGTACACTGGAAAATGCAATATATTCCTTGAACTGAATACTTGTAAGTTTATTACAGAGTATTTAAGTAATCAAAAGAAAGCATGTAATGTTGGAGAACTGTACAAGTAGGGGGAGTCTGAAAACTGATGAAGACATAACTGATAGCATTTTACGCATAGCTGCTTTTATTAAGTTTGCCTCAAAAATGAGTCTTTCCGGTATAAGCAATAAAAACAGAAAATGCATATTTTAGCTTTAGAAAGACAGTGGAGCTTTGGAAGTAATCACAATAATGATTTACTATTAACATCCACAGCAGTTGTAGTTATTAATATCTATTATGAATGCACTATGTATGACAGAAACTTCAATAAACATTACCTACAGGATTTCCTTTAATAGATATAACTTTTCTGAATTACAGATAATTACATTTATTTTATGGTTGAGATTGTTGAGGGAGAGAAATCCTGGAAAGAAAACTCAAGGTTAGGGACTGAACTTTGGGAATCTCAAATATTATAGCACAGAGACACAATCATGCATTAGGGAATGACAGTAAGAAAAGAAAATCTAAAATGCTATAGAAAGTTGGGCCTCTCAGAAATTATGACAATAGATTCATGAAGGTTTGCCTAAATATCAAATGGTACCAAGAAGCAAAGGATGGTGTGGGAAGTGGTGATTAAGAACCAGGGTCAAATAGAAAAATGGCAACAGCAGCATGTGGCCAATTGCATAGCTAAAGGTGATGAAAACAGGGATGGGATGTTCTTAGAAGTTTCCAAACGGGAAGAGGGAGGGGAATTTATGCACTTTGGAATGTAGAAGTAAGGAGGGAAAGTATTTTACACTGTGACAGAAATTTGAGTCTAATTTTTTAAAGGTTCATGGGCAAGAAAAATTAAATTTGTAGAAGGAGTTTCCTTGTCCTTGTATTGGACTTATGGTAAATTTTCAGTAATTATTTGTCAAATAAAAACCTACTTTAAAAATTGATTTAACAAAATCTCTGGAAAGAGACAAAATATATAAGATCAAGAAAATAAGTGAGGAGGCTAGCCTTGGAAAACTGTATACAGAAGCACCTCTTTCTTTCTTTTTTCTTCCTTCCTCCCTCCCTTCCTTCCTTCCTTCCTTCCTTCCTTCCTTCCTTCCTTCCTTCCTTCCTTCCTTCCTTTCTTTCTTTCTTTCCTTTTTTTTGAGTTTTTTTTTGAGTTTTTATTTATTAAAGTAATCTCTACATTCCATGTGGAGTTCGAACTCATGACCCCGAGATCAAGAGTCTCATGCTTTTCTGACAGAGTCACCCAGACACCCCAGAAGTACTTTTTTCTATAACTCATATTTAAAAATCTGCTAAGTGCTAATTAAACAGTCTGTTGGAGGGGGTAAGGGAATTTGAGGAAGTTTATTATTGATATGCCTTACGTTTTGGGAAAATAGAAAGCTAAGATACCTAAAGAAAGTGAGGTCATGGCCATGGGATAAGGGCTTGAAAAGAGTGAAAAATTGGCCACGGGTACAGTGGCACTCTGGAAAATTGAAAAGGCAACCGAGATAAAATATTCATGAATATTATACAGCAGAAAGAAATATCATTTTTTTAAAAGATTTTATTTATTTGTCAGAGAGACCGAGAGAGCGCAACAGGAAGAGTGTCAGGCAGAGAGAGAAGCAGGCTCTCTATGAAGCAGGGAGCCTGATGGACCCGATCCCACAACCCTGGGATCATGACCTGAGCCGAAGGCAGATGCTGAACTGGCTGAGCCACCCAGGAGTCCTGAAAGAAATATCTTAAACAAATTAAACACCAAAAACTAGCGCACATACTAGAGGAGATCAGAAATATAGCAGATGGGAGGGTAGCAATTATCTGGGGAGAAGAGACAAAGCTGTGTGCCCTGCTCTAGTGGAGGGCATGCTTTTCTAAAATAGCAGCAGCTAATTGGACTTAAATCACCTGAGGGGTTTGTTAAAGATGCAAATTCTTGGGGTGCCTGAGTGGCTCAGGCCATGATCCAGGGGTCCTGGGATGGAGTCCTGCATTGGACTCCCTGCTCAACAGGGAGGCTGCTTCTCCCTCTCCCTCTGCTTCTCTCCCAGCTCATGTTCTCTCTCTGTCTCTCTCAAACAAATAAATAAAATCTTTAAAAAAATGCAAATTCTTGGACCACAAAGCAGCCATTCTAAATCAGAATCTCTGCAGGTGGGTCCTATAATTTGTAATTTAATAATTCCTAGGGTAAATTTTAATTTGTGCACCTTGAAGTGATACACTGCTCTAGGAGAGAAGAAAGGGAGGGACAGAGTGTGAGAGAGTGAGGGAGCACAGGAGCCTAAGGGACATCCTAAAGGCACAGGGGGCTGCAGTTAGCTAGAAGGCCACCATCAAGTGGCATGTAGAAGATATTCTACCTTTCTTAACCAATATGGTGATGAAGAGGCATACTTCTCATGTATCTGAAGGACTGAAACCTTTAAAAACTTCAGGCTTAATTAGATACACAAGTCTAATTTTGCTATATCCAGGGGAATCCACAATTGTATAGTATGGGACTTTTAGGAAACTCTCCCTCTCTGGAGACCAGAAACTTTTGGTCCCTCTATGTAAATTTTATTTCTTATGGAAATAAAACTATTAATTATTAATGAATTTGTAATTATTATTCATAAACAAGGCATCACAGGTATCACTTTTCCTTTGATCTGTAAATGCCCCCATGTCTTCATTTTTGCAATGGGGAAGTTTGCATGTACATATTTCTATTTTTCTTCCTTTTGTTCTTTTGTTCAGATCCTGTAGCTTCATCCCATTAAATATCTGTTCCCTAATCTATTTAGGAAAATGTTAGTATTTTTGTCACACCTGGGACTTTGCCTATTCCCAGTGCTAACAGGATTAGTCCATGAGGCTAAAGAGAATTCGTCATCAGGAAATCATTTTCCTTCTCAGCCTCAGGAAAGTTTTATATAGAGATGAGAACATTACCTATAATTCTTAAAGAATATGACCTATATCCCTACAGAAGATTATCCCCAGGCTATTTCATACTCCTTTATCCTCATCATTAAATGCCTCCAATATTAACACAAAGGATACTCTCCATTTGAAATCAGAAGGCTGAAAGCAACACAGATGATTGTTAATGTTGCTGGATATTGGTTTGAATACAGAAAAAACAATGGCATGGAGAATCCTTTAACTGAACTATATCTCTTGATTTTCTAAAATTTCCCAATTACCGAAATTTGAAAAAAATAGTTGTGGGCTGGCCTGAATATGGGTATCACCCAGGATTTATGGAGAGCACAAGACAGAGTAACATTAAATATTCAGTTGTAACAGTGGTAATTCCCTGTAGTTTAAATCAATATATATTATGTGTAAAAATTGTGGGACTAATAGAAATAATCATAATTCAAGCAAGAAAACCGTGCCAATGATTTATATTTAATCCTAAAATTTGCCTAAGAAGGGCTTTTTAGATTCTTTGCACCCAGAATCAGAGGGAAAAAAAGTGGTGGTAAAGGTTTTCTTTTCCAGCAGATGTACTTAATGTGTCTAGTACTGAACCAGGATATAGTCAGACCTATGATGTCTTTACTTCTTAATTTAAAATTTTGTATTCCCTCATAATCTCAGAGAGGTTATATTTATACCTATATATGCTATTATATAGATAGGAAAAGTTATAATCAGCATATAATTTTTACTTTATCAAATATTACTTAACATTCAAAAAAGAAATTAATTAGATCATTGAAATTTGGTTATCTAAGAGATTTCTTATAATGCTCTATCATTTTAGGAATATTAGGAATATTAGGAAATGTTAGGAGTGAAAATAGTGCATCCGTGTACTTGAAGTTATGTGTAATACTTGGTCATTTAATATCTATCACCCGATATTTCCACTGAACAGGAGGCAGAAAAAGAATTTATGGAAAGATGGAAAGAAAATATGACTCAAAGCAAACTCCACAGAATACACTCTTTTCTAAAAATATTTTTTTCTGTTATTCTGATGAGAATAATTGTCTATAGGTAGATATTTGTATTTCCTCCTGTCATTTTCCAATTGTCCGATTCCTGCAGAAATTCTCATTGACAAAGTTTCATCCAGGGAATCAAATGATTAGAGACTTTAGTTCCCAAACCGTTTCTTTTCATTTCCATATGTCAAATTAATAACATGACTGCTTTTTTGTAAACAGATCTGGCATCTCAATGTGAACTAATGGAATGTCAATCTAAGTTGTCCAGTATTATTACATTTTATAAGGAAATAGTTTTGGAATATTAATTAGAAGCCAGATCATCAGCTAGACACTGCATATACATTTAACCCTCATGACAGCTGCATAAGGTAATTTCCCTTTTGCATATGGGCCATCAGAGGCACAGGAGTATTCATAAAGAGAACCAGTAGAGTTGGTTCAGAACCACAGGTTCATGTGGCTTTAGAGAAAAAGATTCTTAATCCACATGCTATAATACATCATAACTCAGAAAATGTGACAGAAATAGTAAATTGCAGCTTGGTGAATTAAGCCTGAAAAGGACAAGGGATGGTAAACAGCTCATTCTTCAAGTTACTTAGACTTGAAAATGCGTGGAAATTCACCGTGGATATATTCTTGATAATCACTTACACTGAGACTCCAAGAGGAAGCAAAACAATTAGATATTCGTATGATAATGAGGAAACACTGTTGATTTTAGGTATTGAATTAAGTAAATCAACCACTGGAACATTACTAGAATTTATGTAATTGTGTTATTTTTAAAATGCAGATTAATAATTTACTATTTAGTGATCATAATTCTGATTATTTTGCTCTACACACAAAGGAAGTAAGGTAAAAACTAACCAATACATTCCAAAAAATGTGGTAAATAAAAATAAACAAATGTTAGAACATGTGATGGATTTTAAATTGATCATTTTTAAAAATTGTCTTAAAATTATATTTAAACAGTTGAATTTTAACATTTTTATGGTATTTTCTATTGCATGATTATATTGTATAAAATTAACTGAATATTGTTTTCAATTTAAGGTATAAATCCTCCTAAAGACCAAAATATTTACTCTTCATATCTAGGCTCAAATATTAATACTATCACAATTACTCTATTCCTCAAATAAAAACTAATCTTATCTGATTGTTTTATGAAGAAGAAAGCAAATGAAATAAAATGCCTCAATTGACTTCAGTGCTTGGAATTTTGAAGACAATAGGTCATGATAAAAGAAAAGGAGACCAGTTATACATTTAAAAACATTCTTTTTGTCTAGAAAATAATCTTATCTTCTGTACTGCTTTAGGTTTGATGGCAGCAAGATTTTCTGCCATTGAAATTTACGTTAAGTATGTGTTAGTACATTTTAGCTTGCATCTGTTGCTTAGCTATAATGAATTTTTATATATTGTGGTAAATATTAGATATATATTTTGAACAAGGTACTTACAGTCCCTACTGGTTTGACTTTTGCTGGAATAATTTTTTTTTAAAAGATTTTATTTATTTACTTGACAGAGAGAGACAGTGAGACAGGGAACATAAGCGGGGGAGTGGGAGAGGGAGAAGCAGGCTTCCCGTTGAGCAGGGAGCCAGATGTATGCAGGGCTGGATCCCAGGACCCTGGGATCATGACCTGAGCTGAAGGCAGATGCTTAACTGACTTAGCCACCTGAGTGCCCTTGCAATAATTTCTATATCAACTTATATTTTCCTTTTTTTCATTTTACATTCACTTGAAAGACACTTTCATTATGTGCTTAAGTCACAAGAAAATACTGAACATATTAAAAACAGTGGCATTACACAATAAAGCCTTCTATATTATATGAAATTAGAAGTGCTAACAAACTTCTTCAAGAAATTATCAAATAGTGTAATTTTAAAATATTGATCAAAAAGATCATTCAACATGCTATTATTAAGATAAAACATTTATACAGTAAGAAATGAAAACCAGAAAGAAAGTTCAAGGACAAATATGAGATGATGCCACTCTGGGCTCAAAATTATAAACAAGATTTATTTATGACACCTACATGCCAAAACACAGATAGTGAACTGATACCTCAGGAAATATTTGCAAAATACTGGCAACTCGTTTTGTATCAAAACTGGTTGGTTACTGGAGGGGAGATGAGTAGGGGGATGGGTGAAATAGGTGGTGGGGATTAAGGAGTACAATTGTGTGATGAGCACGGGTGATGTATGGAATTGCCAAATCACTATATGATACACCTGAAACTGACATAACACTGCATTTTAAATATACTGAAATTAAAATAAAAACAGTAAAAAACTGGCACATCTGGAGGTGCCTAGGTGGCTCAGTGGGTTAAAGCCTCTGCCTTCCGCTCAGCTCACGATATCAGGGTCCTGGGATGAACCCCGCATTGGGTTCTCTGCTCAGCGGGAACCTGCTTCCCCGCCCCCCCTGCCTGCCTCTCTGCCTACTTGTGATCTCTCTTTCTCTCTCTCTGTCAAATAAATAAAATCTTAAAAAAAAAAAACAACTGGCACATCTGTAACATTTAAATAATAATAACACAATATCACTGGGTACTCAGTGTTACTTAGTCATTGACACAATTGTTAGATTTAACTACCCCCTTATTCTTGACTACAAAAAGAAATGGAATATTTGAAGGTGCTTCTCTTAAAGGTGGGCTATGAAAGTGTTGACAACACTGACTCCATCTTTGGACCTCCATCTCTTTCTCCCCTCTGGTGCACAGATGGAGTGCTTTACATTAACTAGTTGAGAGCCTCTGGCACACAGACAGCACCACTCTAGATAACTACCCTGTGACCTCACCACCATGTCCGTCACTCCATAGAGGCTGGGGAGTACCGTCTGGGGGCAGGGTGGGAGTGGGGAAGAGCTATGTAGTATAGTGCATGGGACCACGTGGATCGCCCAGCTGATTGCCCTGTCAGTATGTTACCCTGAGTAAGATTACTCTGTTAATGTATGTGACAGAGTAATTTCCTCTGTCAATGGTATGGAGTAGCTGGCTTCATTTTTCAGTATTAAAGTAACTTCTCAGTCTGGAGACTACGTTACTGACCCTTCACCTCCTGACGGTAGGGGGAGGGAGAACAGATGTTAAATTCAGTGATCACCCGTTCCATTATAAATAGAAGCCATCTGACATATAATGAGTACAGTTGTTTTGTTCATGTTTTAATGATTACTTCTTGACATCATTTATCTAAAGTTTTTGAGTGCTTCCTCTCACTAGGAAACTGCCAATATGGCTAAGTTCCTTGAAGGAAAATATTTTGTAAGTGCAGTACACTTACTACACTGTAGCTCTCATAACTCAACATACAATGTGAAGTTTAAAAAGACGTGAAACATTCCTGCAACCATAAATCACATAAATATTTCAAAAATATGGTTTCTTAAAAATATGTTTAGGTTGTTGAATATGTATATTTGTACATCCTTATAGATAGGAGATTGAATTCTTGCATTAGTATTACAATTTTCATGTGTACTTACTATGTATGCTTGATGCATTCTGATCTTTATGTAAGCTGATACTTGAAATTCATTTTAATGGCATTTCTGTTCCTAGAAAAGCTCAGCATTTTGTGAAATCCTATCTATTTGTTTTTTGGGCATTTCTTTTTGTACCACTCTGTTAAATAGACTGTGATAATTTGAGGGCAAGGATCACACTTCATTATTCTCTTTTGTATTGCTAGTGCCTAGTAGTTTTCTTGACTAGATATTAAATATTTACGAGACCAATTGATTAATTAATTAACCCCTTGAAGGAAAATATGTCTAAATTCTTTTTTTTTAAAGATTTTATTTATTTATTTGAGTGAGAGAGAGTGAGAGAGAACATGACAGGGGAGAAGGTCAGAGGGAGAAGCAGACTCCCCACGGAGCTGGGAGCCCAATGCGGGACCTGATTCCGGGACTCTGGGATCACAACCTGATCCAAAAGCTGTTGCTTAACCAACCGAGCCACCCAGGTCCCCTAAATTCTTGAAGTATTATATTATATGAGGGATACATATTGATTAACTAATTTTTAAATTATTTATTTATTATTTTATTTTTATTTTTTTGAAATTAATTTTTTAAAGATAAATGCAGAAACTTCAAGGTTGTTGCACGAGAATAATGATTTGCCATTTGGAATAAGATAGCCAAATTTAATGTTTAAATAATTCCTCCAGGAACTCAGGGCTATGTGTTAGGGTCAGAATTTATTCCTTTTGAAATGCTACATGGTACATAAGTTAACTTTTAGCCTTGAAGGGGACAAAAGCTCCCCTTAGCGTATTTTTAGAAGGATAAATCAGAAGCAAGAAGGTATTTTGCTTTTAAGAAAGGAATATATTGTGTTAATCTAGGACTCTAATTATACTACAAGGCAAGATTAATTGTCTGAATCTTACTAAGATAACTTGCTTCCTTCCAGAAGCCTGAGGAGGTAAGAAGTGGCCCTTAGCTACTCTTAAGCAAGTGCTTGACCATCTCCCATACTGGCACTCTTCTTTCCTTCCCCATCTCTAATATTCGTTCCATTTAAATAACTCTCTTCTTTCACATTGATAAGATGGGATAGAGAGAAAACTCTCAGGAGTTTCTCCTTCTATGAGACCTTAAGGTGTCATCTTTTACACTGATGTGGTATATAGAGGCAATCTCCATACCCTACAAATATGTATTGTTACTTGGTTATTTAGCACGTAAACCAAATACATGCGCATATTTGGAATGGGGCTAGGGAGAGACTAAATATCAGCATGTATATATATAAAAAAATGTTTGGTTCCATATTTTCAAGGTTAACTTTTGAAAGTTCCTAGAAATATCCCATACTAGGGTACAACTTTTTTTTCTAGCTTCACTTCCTTCCATAAGCATGCTTACTGTAAAATGAGATAAACTTTCAGTGTTCTGAGTGTGTTATTGTGGTTGTTCTTCAAGAACAGGAATATTTAACGTCTCCAATTATGTTTCTTGGCCATAGGTTGGTAAATTTGCTACAAAAATACTGTGTGTGTGTATGTGTGCACACACGTGTGATCGCGTACACATGCATGTCTCTGAAGCCATGTGTGCACTAGTAGTAGGGTATAATAGAATTGAGGTGGGAGCTTGACTTTAATATCTGTGAGCGTGCAGTGCAGAAGAGGGACACGGTTCCTGCAAGGAAGAGGAGATCAACAAAGGAACCCATTTAGTAGGAACAGTGGCTCAGAGATAGAAATAACCATGCAAATATAAACCTCTCAAGAACTATATCAACTTATAACTTGATTAAAGACATTGGTTTTATGTCTTAGCCAAACATACCTATATTTTCAGATATAGGATAACCCTCGTTGCCACTTTGGTTTCATATGCAAATCATCTTTCTAATAACTTTCGTTGTGGGAAACTAATTTATTCAAAAATTCTGCCACCATTGCTCATAAATCAACTGCATATTTCCTGCTAAAACATAATGCATTTTGTGTTATACTGTATAAGCACATGCTCAAGGCACAAGAACCAATTTTATAATACCAAGCAACAAAGCCCAGCATTTTGTTCCTAAATATCATACAGGGAACTGCATATGAGAAAGCGAGGCATTAAAACAGTCTTCTTCTAGTACATCCACTTTTCAGCTCTGAGACACTGTTGTACAGTAGTAAGCTCTATTAATGTGGAATCAAAAAAAAATATTCCCGGGGCACCTGGGTGGCTCAGCAGGTTAAAGCCTCTGCCTTCGGCTCAGGTCATGATCCCAGGGTCCTGGGATCGAGCCCCACATCGGGCTCTCTGCTCAGCGAGGAGCCTGCTTCCCCCTCTCTCTCGGCTTACTTGTGATCTCTCTCTGTCTGTCAAATAAATAAAAAAAAAAACAAACAAAAAAAACCAAAAACCAATATGGTTCTTTAAAAAAAAAAAAATATTCACTCTTGCCAGTGAAGGAAGGGGAATAGTGAATGTGCTTATGTTGAGGATGTCATAGTATTAAATATAAATAGCTTTTTATTCCTCAGTTGGCAAGATAGCAGGAAAATGCTTTATGCCAGAACAGGTGTCATGTCATATGCTGGTGAGTGTTTAATCAAGTATCTGTATCCACCTCAAAATATCTTTGTAATGGATGTGCTTCACTTACTGGGGAGGAACTCAACTCAGTGGAGGTACATTTAAATGATTAGTGAGGTTAAGACTGATGACGATAGCAATATTTTTTTAAAAATTGTATAAGACATGATAACCACAAATGGTAGAAGCTGCAATTTGGGTCAAAGGGCACATAATCAACTTATAAGTATTCCCTTTGTGAGTATTAAGCCTTGTAGTTCATTAAAAAAAAGATTTATTTATTTGAGAGAGAAAGACAGCATGTGTGAGAGAAGGCAAGCACAAGGGTGGAAGGAAAGAGGGAGAGGGAGAAGCAGGCTCCCCACTGAGCAGGGAGCCCAGTGATGCAGGGCTTGGGACTATCCCAGGACCCTGAGATCATGACCTGTGCCCAAGGCAGAGGCTTAACCAACTGAGCTACAGGTGCCTCTGTGCTTCATTTTTCTTTGTTTATTTGAGAAGTATTTAAACTGTACAAATTCAGTTATAAATTGGACAGCTCTTCATCACCTCAACAAATTTCTCATTTTTCCAGTACTATCCTTGGTAAACTGACAGCTTTTTGTGATGGAACAGAATAATAGTTTTTATCTTTTAAAGTGACCAGTAATGAGTACTCAGTGACTATACTTTCTACATATTGCACATACTCTGAGAGAGAGGTACTTAGAAAGTATTCTTATTTAGTGGCTTGCCTCTGATGTTTGCTGGAGAAGAAAGCTAAACTTTTGTTTTTTGATCTACTTGAGATCAGTGAGGGGAAGCAGATACTTAGGATTCATCTCTGAAGGTGTTCAGGGAAAAACATAAATACAAAAAATTATCCATTTAGAAGCTGTTAATGATACTCCCTGGCAACAATAAGAATGTCTAGTTTATTAAAATGTGCAGTTTTCTTAGGTTCAAATGCAGAATGCTTTTCTGTTAGGACCCAGGATAGAATGTGCATTGCAATACTCTACCAAACTCATGTCTTAAAGTAATGAAGGCACAGGATTTTCATTTATCAGAGGTATAGGTTGTCCTAAATTTTCCAAATTAGTATAAATTTTGATATATAAAAAGACAAATTTTAGTATA
Source organism: Procyon lotor (assembly GCA_028646535.1). Classification (NCBI taxonomy): domain Eukaryota; kingdom Metazoa; phylum Chordata; class Mammalia; order Carnivora; family Procyonidae; genus Procyon; species Procyon lotor. The sequence goes on from CM053604.1 coordinate 38,659,939, forward strand.
GCCACATATCACAGCCTGTAGATTTGGTAAGTAAGTAAGAAAAACTCAAAGGAGTGTACTCACATAAAACTAAAAAAATTATATTAATTCAGATAATCTTTTTCTCATATTAAATGATACAATCACTCCACCCAGCTCTCCCAATGAAAGATAATACAGTAATTCCAATTGAATTAGAAATGAAGTAAACTTGGAGCTAAATGAATCATAAATCAATAAATACCTCAGCCTGCTGCCTCATGGTTTATTGATTCACAAGCTGTTTATCCCATATTCATTGTGCTTCGGTGCAATTATCGTTTAATTACATTTTCTGTATGTACCAAATTGTATTTTAGATGTCTTCCTAGACAAAACAATTTCAAGCCCTATATCTACTCACTAACCATGGGGTTTGTTTATCTTTTCTTCTTCAGTATGCTAGCCTTGATTTCTGCTTGTACACCAGACACATCTCACAATAGGACCTATTAAAGTACATTTAACAAACTCTCCCTAATTATAATCAGGTTTATTGTTCTCATTTTTTACATCAAAACTGATTTGAAATGTAACAGATGATGTGTGTTAGGGAAAATATAGCATTGTATGAACCACATAAGACTATTGAAAATGATGGATCTAAACCCCAAAACCTATACTTTTATTCAACATAACTATGAAATGGCCCAGGACAAGAATATAATTAGCAAGTGACTTGATGTTGACCATGTAAGGTTTGTTTTCAAAAAATAATCGAGTGTGAAATAGTCTTCCTAATTTCAAATTATCTTACGTTAAAAATTTAATATTCAATGAGAAATCCAGAGATAGCAGGTAATTTCTGCCTTTATAATCTAAGGCATAAAGTAAATTAATTTTTTTTCATAATTAAAAGTCTCTAAACTAAGAACCCATCTAATATATCCTGAGTGGAGCTCTTTAAAACATCTTTCAGAAACAATAACAAATAGCCTGTGATAGCTTAAAAATAGATTGCTTTCAAAGAAGATATGGACTACACTTGATCTTGCCAAATGGGAGCAGATTTCAAAGTTATATTGGGGATGTAACATCATTTATAACATTCTTCAAAATGTTACAATCCATCTGTTATTTTTATCCCTATCAGGAGACTGAGGTCATTGAGATCTTCCATCAGAGGTTAGATCTGATTTATATGTTATGAGACAAATAGCACCAAGTTTACCATAAGCTCAGTAAAACAGTTTTACTGACAGAAGTCTGTTTGGAGGAATTTGTTCTTCCCTGGTCTTAAACCCTAAAATAAGAGCATTTTTAGATTTCAAAACTTTATCGATTTCAGAAACTGTTAGGAAATGTTTAGTTGCCATATCTTACCTGGTTCTGGTGCTACCACTCTGATCACGAAATGAGCAAGAAATGTCCTGATCACATTTCTTAGTACACAAAGTAAGAATTCGGCATGGATATTTTTGCCACATTTGGTCTATGCATATTTTATAAATTAATTAACACATGAATGATTGTACCAAGATTTGGGATCTATATATGTAAATCAAAGTAGTTTTATATAGTATTTCATTGATTCCAATGTAATTATCAGGCAAGTAATTGTAAGAATTGAATAAAAAGCTGATTCGCTGATTTCTAATGATTATCCTTAGATTCAAATATTATATTTGTGTTCATATGTACTTGTATAGTTGTGTGTGTATGCTAAGCTAACGTAGAGAGATGTGTAGGTTTTGTTATCAGGACAGCATTATTGGATCACTTTCTTCTATAATTTTGTACATTATAATGTAATCTATTAAATGAAATAAATATAAAATTCTTCCAATTCAAAATTAATTTCTGCTAATGAAGTTCTTTTCAAGTTTGGAAGTCAACTGGATTTATGCTTTGGGAACCACATATATCTAGGAGAGTTTGGACCCAAACCGTATGAAACATATTTAGAGATATATGTAACTACACAGCTATGGTGCATCCTAATGATTTCCAACATATAGACAATATTGAGATAATATTGTGGCAGTTAACTTTAAACACATACATTGTGAGTAAATCTAAGAATAAATTTGTCTAAAAAATAAATTTTCACCTCTAACTAAAATGTCAACATTGCAAATTTGTGTCTCCATTTCAGATATATCCCAAATAGAGACTGGAATATTAGGTATCAATTTCTCCACCATTTCAAAGTGATGTGCTATACTTCTAAGAAAGAGTTCCAAAGAAAATTGTCAAATCTTTTGTAGATTTTAGTGGCGGTAGTATCCTGTAATTCTAATATATTCCCTATGCTGCCGTATGGGTGGTGGTCTATATTCCAAAAATATTGTTTTGGTTATGTCATCCCATTTATAAATATTTTTATTCTCATACTATTTAATTCAATAGTTGGGTGGCAGTGGGAATTAGAGAAGGAGAAGAAAGATTTTCTATCAAATAAGCTTAAAAGATGTTGCCCATTATAATATTTTCTTGAAATTTCCCAAATATATAATTTTATAAACGAGTTTTACAAATTCTGAAATCAGGGAATTAGTATTAGTTATTATAATTATTTCCCAAATGTATTTGATGAATATATATATATATATATTTTTTTTAGATTTTATTTTTATTATTTATTTGTCAGAGAGAGAGAGAGAGAACACAAGCAGGCAGAGAGGCAGGCAGAGGCAGAGGGTAAAGCAGGCTCCCTGCTGAGCAAGGAGCCCGATGTGGGACTCGAT